>JAWNMZ010000043.1:1960000-2560000 GCA_035043445.1 Drosophila silvestris | reverse complement strand
TGGTGAAACGCCTCGCTGATTAGCCTTGGATTTGAGTCTTCATCCCTCCCTCTCTCTTTCTATCTCTGCGAAAAGTGCCTTTAGTTAATGCAAGCACTGTTAACAGCTCGTCAAATACAATTTGCCAAGAAGCACACTTAACCACAGAGCTCTAACAAACACATACATACACAGGATACTGGACACTGGGAACGCAGGAAGTTTGTTGCATACAGCTTTGGTCAGCCAGGTTGTTTATCAAATTTTGCAGTCATCGATGCTGATACTTTCAAAGCCACGAACAAAAAGACCGCAATCATGAAACGTTTATTTATAAAATATGTGCTGGCCAGTCAAGAGGCCCCTACCACACCCCTCCAACATCATACCCCCTCGGCAGTTATCCACTTGCATATTTCCAGCATTTTCAACATCTATCAGCAGCAGACGAATGAGAAACGTTCAGTCAAGTCTCGAACTTGACATGACCTGACTACTCCCACCTCAACCAAGTCAGCTTGGCTTCGCTCACCGTTCGTCTGTTACAGTTTTGACATACAGCAGCTACCATGGGCCAATAACAAACTATTTGGTGCAAAAGGTAAGTAAGTGAGTAAGTAAATCAGAGGGAATCATTCTAGGTGGATGTGTGGCTAGCTGTGGCAAAAGTGATCTCCGCGATGGGAACTCAGGTTCAGCGGGCTATTCGCTTCCACCACGGAAATTGTATCTTTTAAAGATACCGTTAAAGCAAAGCCACTTTTTAGCTTTGATTAAAAATATATTTTCTATTTGTTATAATACAACTATTACCTAAGCTAACTTTTCATGGATTTATAATTAATTGAAAGTTATAATTAACATTCTTAACATTCATTCAATTGCTTTAGGGTACATGTAAAATGTAATCACTCAGTTTTAAATACATACCAACCAACACTACAACATCATTATGCGATCATAAGTAAGCTCGCAGCTTATGCCACAAAATCTGTCAATTTCCAACACTGTGCTGGGCCATGTTTTAACTCTAGCCGAGCTTCTCAGCAAATTGTATTTTTTATTATTATTTTGTCGTGTCGTTTCTCTTATGTGATAAAGCTATCGAGACTGTCATTATAGATTTGCCAAGATCGAATGCTTCACAAGAGCTGTTGAAGGCTTCCTTCAGATATATGTAGAGATATGTGTGGAGGTATAAGTGTGTGTGTTCTGCTTTCATTGTGTGTGCTTAAGTTGTGAGTCACTTAATACTGTGGTTTCTATGTGCTGTCCACTTTTCACTATATGTTTTCTACGTTTCCTATGTATGTTCATTTCCCCAAATTTCAATGGCTTTTTGTCTCCCGCTATCTGAATCTGCATTTCCAGTCTGTATCTTTCGTGTTTGTGTCTGTGTGCTTGTGTGTGTGTGTGTGTGTGTGTGTGTGTGTGTGTGTGTGTTGGTTCCTAGTAGTATTGAATTGATTGATGTTTGATGCACTCAACCACAACGACATGCAGCTAACCGCAACACTGCTATCGCTGCGGCTTTAGCAGCTGCCTTCCTATCTACCTCTAAGTACGTTCAACACTTACACTTAGAAAAAAATGGGAGAAATTACATCATTAATAATGTGGACGTGCCTAAGAATATTTAAAACCGATATTAAATTGAATTTTATATAAAAAAAAAACGACAGGGTTCCTATACCAGTAGTACTATAGTTACAAGGCCAACATTTTTCTGTAAGTGCAGCAGCCCAACCACCCATCGCCCCACCTGCTGGCATTGCGCAATTGTGTAGTATACTTTTTGGAGTGCTGCTGACTGGCAGAGACTGAATTGTGAACAGAGAAATCGAATCTCCTGTTGTTGCTGCTTCTGGTATGCGTATTTCTAAAGTATCAATGTCAATTGCAAGCGCAGAATAAATGAAAAAATAAAGGGAAATCGAGAATAGCCCAGAGTTCGCGCATCTAGCCATGAATTACAACAGTCTCTTATGCAGTAATCAGACCGCATATAAATTGTGTGACCAGTTTTAAACCCTATCAATATATATTTACACATAAAACTTTATACTCTACACTAACTGCACTACATGGCGTACCCTTGTGTGTATGTGTTTATGTGGATTATTTGCGCAGTATAATAAATGTGCAAAAATGAATTGATTTACGCCAGAGACTATGCATTTTAATCATATTTCAATAAATTAAGTATTTATTATAAAAATTCTGCAATAAATTAATTGAGTAAATATGTACACAATGACTAACAGCAATAAAAAATATTGATAGTAAAATTTGATTTTAAAGTTTTATTTAAGTCTCAATTGTGTATTTTTTTAATATCCTATGTTGAGTGGAAGATTCTTGTATAATAGCGACTTAAATATTTATTTGTGTAAAAAAATTTGTTTTCAGAATTCATTATATTTTTAATTTGATGAAGTTTTTATGTTGTTGGCTTATTTTTAGCTTAACGAAAAAATTTAAATGTACAAAACTACATTATATATTAAATATTTCACCAAAACCACAATTTTAATGCTGCTTTACATTTTTTGATTTTGGTGTTGTTGCTCAGATTACTACACCCTACGTAGATCTGGTAGGGTATTATGTCTTTCAAATTGTCAATTTGTCGTTATGTCTTATTTTTATCGAGAGAGCTCTACTAAGAGATAGCAAATAAAGTTTACTGTATAATAAATTAATGAAGTCTCTAGCTCCTATAGTCTCTGAGATCCTATAAATATATATGTATTTATAGGGTCAGCTGTGATACATTATCAAATAATAATAAGTCCTACTGAATTTATGAAAGACACAAAAACGTACCCAATGATTAATACACGACGTTGATCTATTATTTTCCTGATTTAAATTCCAAAGCGAATAATGAACAATCAATTGTTATGTCTCGACAAAGTGCGGCCCATAAAATATTCTATAAATATGTATAGTGGTATACAGCTTAATTTTTATTTTTTTGTTAGAAAAATAACTGAATATTTATTTCATATTTGAAAATATATGTTAATTTAAATATCTCTTTGGACTTCGGCGAGCCGCTGGGTAAATCAAATCGAAAATCTATTAGCATTTTTATTGCAATTTTTAATAAATCGATTTTGAATCCAATCGCTTTTAGTTTAATTTTTGTGACATTTTGTCATGAACAAAAATTGAGTTTTTTTTACGCACTTGCAACACACAATTGCCAACCAGCGACAACAAAATCACCAACCTGCTTGAAAAATCACCGGATTTAATTCCATCCCATTGCAGGCTCGCTCATTTGCATAATTGCCACAAAACCTGACGAAATTAACCGCATTTATCAAATTGCAATCGGGCAGCGAGTGAAATGAAAAAGACTGTTCACTAGTTCGCCAGTTCACTGGTTCGTTGCCTTATGGCTGGCTGGCTGATGGCACGCCCCCTTTACAACTTCCATGGCTTTCTCAAAGTTTTTGCCGTCATTGTTCGGCGTGTGCACAAGTGCACAAGTATTTTCGTATTTTGCACTTCCGCTATAAATTCTGGAATTTATGGTGCGTATCACTTACTTGAAATGTTTTACATACAACGCAATCGCAGTAAAATAGCCCGGCCAAGAACAAAAAAAGAACCCCGATACTTAATTCACCTAGCCAACTTCAAGGCGCCCAAAATGCAATACATTTGGGGGTGAAATATTGTTTCAACTACTTTACTTTAATATGTTTAAACGGTTACTTAAAAAAAAACAAATTTCTATATAAGGAAATCATGTTTTCTTCATTTAAGAATGAAGTGTAAAAACATTTTAAGAATTTTTACTTTCAATGTTTCCAAATTCAATAATATTCAAATTTAGAATTTTTCACACCTCCTTGGAATAGTTTTGTTTTGTATCTAAAAGTTACCAGTTTTCTAGACTTATCAATTTTGATAAATTGTTAAAATACAATTGCTTCTTTTTTTTGCTTATGCACCGGATAACAATTTGATAAATAGCGGAAAGAACAAAGAAAGCGATAAGGAACAGCTGGAAACAGCTGAAACAGAGAGAGAACTGGAGAGAGTGAGAGAGAGGGATTGGGAGTAGCGGAAAGAGTTATGCGACTTAAGGGAGCAGAGCTAAACTTTCGCGACTTAAGGGTTGACGTTTGGAGATGCTATGAGAAGTTCCTGCTGACTGCAGCGTTTGTTAGCGAATATATATATTATATATACATATATATATATATACACATATATGTATGTATATATTACATAAATCCATTTGCTGCTGTTTTGGCTTCATTTAATGAGCTTTACGCAGCCAGCTTTTTGGGGATCGGCAAAAGAGTAGACACCTTAAGCCGTCCAGTCGGCTACATTCTTGGGAGCTTAGCACTGCCTTGCAATACACTGCCGCATTGCGATTCTAATTCACATGTTTGCAGTCGTTGAAGTTTGCTCGGTTTGCAGTGCTTTATGTGGCACTCTGTTTCTCTGTCTGGCTGCCTTTCATCCCATTGTTGGACCGTTGTTGAAAGTTCGAGTTGCAATTCGTTTTTTGGTCAACCTGGCTCACACAATGACGCAGCGGCATTCACTATAATTGTAACGGTGGTTTGCGCCTTGCCACACCACCAACAACGAAAACAACGAGTAAAGCACTCGACAGCTCTGCCGCAAAAGGTAGCAAAGTTTTTGCTTGCCACGGCTCTGATTTCGTCGAGTTGCTTGGCTGACTGCAATGCACCAGAGACTCTAAGACGACTGTAGTTGGGTAGCTGCAGACAAACTACTCCCCACTTTCTACATGAAGAAAGCAAAGTGCGCAAATTGCAATTATAGCCAGTTGAAAAAAATTAGGTAGCAGTTAAGTAATTAAACTGTGTATTGGAATAGAATTTTATTCATAATTTTGTTCAACTATAGATATAAAAAATATAAGTAAGACATGTTTAGAAATATCAACATTTTCTTCTTCAAATTTTAATTAAAAACTATCTATTAAAAACTATATTAGAAGAGTAGAAATCTTAATATTTTAAGACTGAACTGCTTGTTAAGCTTGTTAAAACTCTGCTGCTTTCAAAACGGGTCCCATATTCTTGCAAAAATATCCTTGGCCATCGTTCTTTTTTCTAAAAAAAAGGGCTTTCCTTTATGTTTGTTATAACTTTGAATACAATATAAATACTAATAAATAATATGAAATATCGCCAACCTCTACTGTACATATACGTTTTCTTTATAGCTTGTTTCTTGACTTACTTCTACACATAACTGAAAGCACCTCCATAGAGACAAATAAATATCATTATTTATCTAATATTATGCACTGCATGCCAGACATTTACAAGGTGCTTACAATTTTTCCAAATATGCCAACTCAGACAGCCGCACCAACAACCGCACTCAGAGTATCTGAAGCGGGGTTGCGCAGAAAACGGGAAAATGCATCAATAAAAACTAAACGGAACTGCACAAAAAAAAAAGAAAATAGAAAGATGGGCAACAGTTGAGAGGCTAGAAGCAAATGGCCAGAAGTCAGTTTGCCAACTGAAAGCATTTGCATTTGAATTATATAAAAAATGAATTGGCATTGCTGATTTCATCTGCCTTTTCTCCATGCAGTTCAGCAGCTCCTCAACATGTATGTATGGTCAGTAATCGACTTTGGCCAATTGCGCTTTATTTATTTACCTTTTAAAATGTAGAACATGTGTTCCGCTTTTTTGAAAGTGGCATAAGCGTTAGTCTCGCCACGGCCAAATAAAGATTAGCAATCAAAGCACATAGCAAACAGCTCCAAAAAATTGCTAACAATTCCATTAAATGTCTACTATATGCAGGCATCAAATATTTAAATTTCTGACCGGAACGGATAAAAATGAACAACATGGCTGCAGAGTGCCCGACTAAAGAATACTTTGATTTGAGTTCTTAAAGGTTTTTAAAAATGAACATTAGAAATTACTTATAAAATTAAAATTACGAATACAATTAAAATATAAATTATTGCAAGGATTGGGAAAATGAAAAAACCCAATCAGAAATAGATAGAAAGATATATATATATATATATATACATATATATAGAGGGAGAGAGAGAAATGGGAGAGGAGGTATGATAGCCTTTATCATAATTATTCAAGACATAATGTTTTTGATCCCAACCCAACCAAATTTGCTCGTAATACCCTAAAATACGATCCGCATAGTGATAAGCGATGCTTACAGAAATCAAAAATGCTCCTTTCTATTTTGAATTAGCGTATTTTCGCCAACTAAGAAAATAAACGATAATTAACGACGCTTGGCTGTGTTGCGTAGGGTATTGCCCGTTATCGATCATTACAATTGGCAGAGCCACAAATCCACATGCTCAAATCCCACCTCCCACGTAGAGTGTTGCATGTGCAGAACCATGTCCACCACTCGTTGCGTCATTTGTCGTCGTGCATCACTTTTTGGCCTCACTTCAATTTTCTGGTCATGCACAACACCGACGATTTTGTTCATTAGGCACGCACATTCACGTACATAGCGAATCTCGCACACTAGCATCCGGTACCCCTAAACTTTCGGAATTGTTCCATTCAAAAAAATAGTTTGTTCAACGAGGCCGCCAACGACTGCAGCTTCAGGTTCAGCTTCTGTATCCTGCTGCTCCTGTTGTGTGTAGCCCACAATGTAATCAACAAAATCGCAGGATTCACCCAAAATTGGAGAATACAAGCTGCATTGCGTCTAGGGCCCGTAACAGCAACAACAGCAACAACAATGCACATGCAACGTGAATACTCGCCGTGGGCTAAAAAAATCATGGCTAACGCAGCCATTAACGGTAAATCTGGCAACGCTTTTAATTGCGCATACAAAAAGGCAACACAGCATGCAAAATGAGTTATGAGTGACCCCATTCGCCCGTCTACATACCTTGAAGGCATGTTAGACGCTTAAATCAGTTTGATCTGCAAAGCTGCATAAATAGTAGGCTATCGTTCTAAATAAACGAGCTGACCAGTGTTGCACAGCTCTTCAGAAACATCTAAATAACAGCTAGGTAAAAAGTAAGCTAGGGAACAAGTAGAGTTTTTATTTAACTTATAATATTTATTTTTAAAAATTAATTTTTTAATCTTAGATTATGAAATTGTTTCAGGGACTTGTATATTTTATTATATATATCCCCCTAAAGCTAGAAAATACTATTTTCTGAGATGTGATTAAACTTCTACGTTTCTTAATTTTTTTGTTGTACCAAAGAGGGTAATTCGAATTATATCTAAAAGTTGCATTAGCTTCAGCCGTATTATTAATTGCCTGTATATTTTGACTAAAACATAAAACAGCTTATTGCAAAAATTCACATATTATAAAAAAAAGAAAAGTAAACATAGAAAATTGCTGCCAGTCAAATTGTATACAAAACTAAAGCGAAAGTGGCTTCACTGGTCAAGCCTTAACAAACTTGTAAGCACGCACACAAAAAAGGCAATATTTCAAGCAATATAGATCGATTAATAACGCTTAGATCAAGTGAGACACCAAGCAACAAGTGAGGCAGGAACAAAAACATTAACACCTAACAGACACGAAGACGAGCACTAAAGATGTGGTTGAAAAGGAGCAGCCAGAGGAGAAGGGGCAGGCGGCAGGCGGCAGACGGCAGAGCGTCAACAAGTAAAACAAATCTGACAGCAAAACAAATAATGGTGATTTTTATACTATGAGGCCAGTAAAAGAGAGAAACAAAGAGAGAGACTAGGGGGAGAGAGAGAGACTAATGATGATGTTAAACAAAACGTTGGGGGCATATAAATTGGGGAACGGGGTTAGTAAGTCAGAGAGTAAGGTCAGCGAAGCGAGATGGTCAGAAAGGGGGCGTTCTTACGACACGCCAATCAAAATGTGTGTTTATTTATAAAGCAAAATTATAAAATCAGGCAACACGAATTGGTTAAATCTCGACCATGTTTGCAAAGGGATTGCCAATTAGGCGTCGGCTTGTTAACAATGCCTGCTCTTTGATTAACCTTTTGCATGTGCAAGACAAGGCCACCTCAAGCACCTCACACACTTACACTCACACACACTCACACACGCACACACACGGAATGAAGTGTGATAAGTATCGTTGAATTTGTTGTGGCTCTCGCCGTAATTTCTGTGTACACAAAACACAACGAGAACTTAATGCTGAGACGACCAACAGCAATAGAAAAATACTGCAAAGGGAGTATTCGGCAAGTTGATACCCTAGATAAGACAGTCTGTAAACAAAACACTTGACCAAAAACACTTTAAGTCACTTTAGCGATTGTTCTGAACTAGAACCGAAATTCAACATTTTATTTAAAAAGCAGTTACAAGAACTGATATCATTAGTCTATATAGTACCCTGACGGAAACGAATAACCCAATAAACCCAAAAAAATAATGTATTGAATAAGTAAGAAAGGTGTATAAATTAATCGTTGAAATATACAAAGCTATCTATTGGTGGCGCAAACCTATCGATATTTTTATACTACACACTATTAATATGCCCTTAATTATTATATACAATTTGTATAGGGTATACAGAGAAAGTGCAAGTTCCTGCGTCGTGAGCCTATTTTTAATTTATGCACTGGCACTGGACTTGTTTAGCACTGCCTGCCACTCCACTTGATGAGGCGAGGAAAGGAGCAGCGTGTGGCGGCGAGGGGAAAGCCAAGGGGTAGCAACAACAACAACAACATGAACGGCAAACAATTAGAAAGTCTCGCATGTTGCATGCAAAACTCGGGCTCTGCAACGAGAATGGGACAGGCCACAGTTGGCAGTTTGCAGGCGCTCGAGCGCAGCTGACAGAAAAAAATATAAAAGTAACAAATTTGTTGCATACTTCACGGCAACGCGCTTCAAGTGCTCTGTGGTAGGGCAGCATGGCGCAGTTACTCAACTCTCGACCTGCCTCATGACTGCGGTAAATTAACACAATATCTTAAAGCAGCTACGCAAAGTGTTTGTGCAAAAAGGGGGCCAGGTTAGCCTCAATTCCATTTGCTAGTCGGTGCTTTTAATGTTTTTATAATATGTCGCTGGCAAATTGGCTTTGAGGCCAATTTATAAAAAATAAGCTTCCTAGTTTTTTGACTTAAATTACAATGCTTATCGCATTAGTTGGGTATTTATGTGAGTTAAACAATCAGCTGAAGTCGAATGACTTTGTAACAGTTGCATTGTGTTTTTGTTCTTGCTTTAAATATAGCAAATAACTATGATTTCAACACAAATTTACGCATGCATACATATAGATGGATTATAGTGTATATTTCCAAAAAAAACTGATTGCACAGTTGATATTATTGGAAAATGAGACCGGGTATGTGGCGTCATTCAAGTAAAACCAAAACAGTAGCGAAATTATAACCAAAAGGGGAATTACGAAATCGCATATATAAATTTATGTACAGCGAGCGAAGAATAGTTAAAAAGGCGATGCTGACATTGAGATACCCTAACAAAAATTTGGACTAACATATTGTAAGCTTAAGCTATGGTAAAAGGTATTCTTTTTCAAGAATATATTTTTAAAGATATATTCATATGGAATCTTGATGTATACAGAAGAAGAATAGCCACTGTAATACTCTTACAACAACTCGAAATATATACAGTAAGAGTATATAAATCGAAGAAAATATATTGTGTGTATGCACAGACAAGTGTAGCATGGAAAAACCGTGGAAAACCCTACAGAGATGTGTCGATAAAACAGTTTCCGATATCAGCAGCGACAGCAAGGACAACACATCGAATGAAGTGCCAATGTGGTGTATAAGTCTCTGTAGGTATGTGTGGGTGTGTGTATATGTGTGCCTGACTGTGGTTGTGAATTTCGCTGAAACTCGATTCACCCATCATTTACTCGCTTTTTTAAATTTGGCCAACACACACAAGCACCAAACCAAAAATATCAATTTCACTGAAAATGCAAATTCCAAAATTGAAAGCACTGTTTCCAAGCGCGCTGTGGAAAAATTGATGAGCAGCTGGCGGAGGGGAAGAGAGGCATGTGGCACTGAAGCTGTTGCAGATGGCAAGCTGTTTATGGCTGCCGCATCGACGCGCAGCGAGCAGATTGTTTCCGCTGCTGTAGACTTTTGGCAGGCGGCAGAGCACACACACACACACACACACACAACACACATCCACACAATACACACACAACGCACACACACATATAATATACAATCAACTACAGAAAGACCAATGAGTCGGAAGTAAGTGCGAGAAATTCTAGATTTTGGCCTTGTCTTCCACAAAATGTGAACGCACTAACTGTGCCTCTATCCCTATCTCTCTCTCTCCCTCTCTTTTCAACTTACAGTTCCTCACACTGAGAGAAAAAAGTAAACCTTAAATTTTAAAAGCCGGATTAGATTACAAAACAACATTTTAAAATATCGTACCATTGATAATAGGATTTGTATGTTAATTTATTACTTGAAACTTAACCTTTTTAAATCATGGTTTAACAAGAAAATACTTTTGCAATATGAAGTGCAAATTAGGCTGAATAATTTTGAAACTTGGCTTAGTTTCCAATAATCTTGACTATAAAGTGGACTAAAATGTTGTTCTCTCAGTGTATCCAATGCTCGCTCTCCGTTATTTTCACAGCTCACCTTGGCACCCTCTTCCCCCCATTCCCCATGCACAACATCTCTTGAAGTCGAAGTGTTAATTTACGAAATTGCTAGAGATTTCATTGAGTTAAGAAGTTCCACGGCACAAGTTGTGTGTGTATTTTTATGTGTGTGTGCGTGTTTCTGTTCTATTCCAGCCTACTCGTCCTCAGCTGTACTTATTTATGCATGTAAATGTTCACACACACACCCACACACGCTAACAGAGAACTCGTTTATTTCAACCTGGGCATTTCGAGTAGTTTTATTTTTAGCTCTCGTATTTAACTCAGGAGGCAATTGGGCGGTGGGCGCAGGGCGGTTGGCGGTAGGCAATGGGCGTTGGGCCCCACCTACTGAATGTTTATGCCGGTGTCTGGCTGCTATCAGAGCGCTTCGATCTTGGCTAAAATGGAAATTTACACGTTAACACTTTTGGCCGCTTGTAAGTGATTTGGTTTTAATTCGCTTGATGGCGTCTGTTGGCTCCCAACCCAAAGGGCCACAGCTATGTTGTATGCCAAAACGTTTGCGGCCGCATGGCAACAACAAGGGAAACAGCAACAAAAAACAACAAAAATAACAACAGCAAAAATTGCTGCCCAGGATTGCCGTCCTTTAGCTGCTGCTCCACATGTGTGTGTGTGTGTGTGTGTGTGCGTGATTTATACACCTATGTAAAAAATATTATGTACAACAATTCCATTTTTTCTGCCATCAAGAATTAATTGCTTGACATATTTTTACGATAATCCCGTTTTTTCATTAAATAAAATTTTGGTATCGTGAAATATTAAAAAAATATATATATGATATATATATATATGTATTTGCTATACTAAAAACATTTTGTACTAAACATTTTAATTTTATGTATTCTATAAAATAATTATTTAGCTCATCTCATAAAAAACAAAATATATATATGGTTTTTTTTTATCATATATATGTATATAGAAAAAGTTAAATTATTATGGCACTCATATCAAAATAATACTTCTTTGCATAATATTATTGTAATCAATCATGTGTTAAAAATAATAAGCACAATTTAAATTGAGGCAATAAATATCAGTCAGAAACATGATTTAATTACAGAATTTATGATTCTAATGAGCACACATTTTAATCGGTCATTGACCATATATTATTTTTAAGGACTGACTGAAAAAAGTAAGCTTACCGCTCAATAATTTCGTCATTAGTTTGAATTAGTAAAACAAAGCGTATTTCTGAATTAGAGTCAGTTAATATCGGATAACGGTTCCGATTTCTGTTCGATTTCCTGAGTTGACCGTATTTTGTTTCGGCTATACAAAATCTGTTCCTTTTTAAATTTAAGTTAGTATTTTTTAATGTTTGCTTTTAATGGAAAAAATGTAAGTTTCAGCAACTAGAATTTTTAGAGCGTTCTAGTTTGCGAGGGAACACTGTAGATTCTTTAGTATTATCATTTAGCTTGAGTGTCTTAAGGTCTCTATTATTTTTCACATAACTGTATAGATATACATATATACATGTCTGTACCGTGTTTGCCAGCTAGTAGGCGTGCCACACAGTCTTTAGACTATGTTAATTTTTGGCTGTGCTCATGTTTCTTGTTTTCGCTCTGCTTGCTAGTTGCTGCAAGCCACATGCCACTTGCTCGTTGCCACTTGCTACATGTTACTTCTGTCCCCGTTTACGATGGGGAAAAAAAGAAGAAGAAATGTCTGCTGATAAAAACTCAACAGCCTGAACAGGACTTCATTCCATTTGCCATGCCGGCCGATCTTCTGCCATGCCCCCTTGAAACTTGCCTATGCGCAAGCAACACAAATTTGAAATTCACATGAGTCGGAGGCCACATCTAATGCGCTGTGGTTACAGGCAGGCTCCAAGTGTCCAGTTCGGCCTCATGGACTCAAGCAGCTTACACAGAAAATTTACATATGACAGCCAAGCAAAAATGTGTCGAACTCTAAAGTCATGTCAGTCAGGCAAAAAACTAAAGTAGGCGAACATAAGTTGTATGCACCCAAATGCAGCCCAAACTACCATCCACTTTTCACTCCTCTCCCACCACTCTTACTGTAAGGTAAGTAACTGTCTGCCAACTAACTGAAAGCTCAGCACCTTTAAAACATAACATAGAATATATAAATATAAAGATGTGACATGTATTCATATTACGAATAAGCTCCAAAATAATAAACATATATTTAAATTAAGTATTACTCTAGGGGTCAAGAGGTTAAGCCACGATTAAAACTTAAAATTTGACAAAGTTATGGCAATGCAAATTGTAAACCCGTGCCTAAATAATAGTTTACATGAATTTCAAGTTAAGATGACATTGCCAATATTCAGCAAGACATTTTTCAACATCCTTGTCTTTGAACATTGGTTTAGCTCCAAAAAAGTTAATACAGTGGATAATTTTATTAAATCTTAACTTAAAATGTACTGTTATTCTAAAAATCAAACCATGATCGAACGCAATGCTTCTGAAAATCTTTTCAGTATTCACAAAATTATGAAAATCTGAAAAGAAGCTCTTGTTATGTAAAATTTCAGCTTCCTGGTACTAAATGTCTAACCATGTTGAGTTGGTCAATAAAAATAGAAATCTATCAGTCAATCAATCAGTCAGTCAATCAATCGATCATTTGGCCAGTCAGTCAATCTATCAGTCAGTCACCTAATCAGCCAGTCAATCAGGGAAAAAGACTCGATCTATATTGATTTAGCTATATATGTATTTGTAGATATATGTTTGTTCATATTTAAATCGGCACTCAAAATAAGATTACACAAATTGCCATCATAAAATCTAAGTTTTCACATTCACCAACTGTCTCTAGAGGAGGACTCTCCGGGACAGTCAGGGAATCACTATGCATTTCGCGCGTTTAGCTTCACTTTTAAGCCCTACGGCAAGCTATTCAGTTTTTGCTTGTCTTTCTGCCTTTAATATCTATTGGGATGTTTTTTTTTATTATTTGGTTTGGCTGTCGCTTATCTAACGGTCTACTATTTGTTTGGACGCCTGTTTGTTTGTTTTCACAGCCGTCTTAGGCGACAATCATGCGAAATTACACAACGCCCTGAGGAGATGAGTGGGAGGAAAAGCATGGGGTGTATGGCAGCCCAAAGGACATTTACTGTGACGGGACATTTCAGAGTTTAACTAAATCAAATCGATATCGAATTTAGCTGTCAACAGAAGTTTTTTTTTGTTTGTTTTTTTTTCTCGTCTCTTTCTAGTATGTCAAATTGTAAGTGATTCCGTGTGTTTGGTTGAAGGCGGAGAGAGGAGCGGTGATGTTGAGGTCAAAACGTAGCTTTGTGGGTTCTTCGGTTTCAATTTCACATGAACTTGTGACCCCTTCCCGCCCCCCTCTACCCGCTGCCACGACCCTCTTCCTTCTGTGAATGAAATGTGAAACAGCGGCCAAAAGCATGCGAAAAACTTGCGCCTTGTTTTTGGCTGGATCCTCAAAATGCCTCCGGCTGCGGATTGCGTGTCCTCCAAGCTGGCTTTTCAACTCCTCTTTCTATCTATCCATGTTTTGTTCGTCCGTCTGTCTGTCTGTCCGTCTGTCTGTTGGTGTGCGTGTGACCGCATAGCAAAAAAGCCACAGGTTATGAGTTTTTCATTACACTTCTCACATTGCAGGGCAGCAGCAATGGCAGTAACAGTAAAAGAAATAGCAACAGTGACGCAGAGAGAGAGCGAGAGAGAGAGAGAGAAAGAGAGAGAGAGAGAGAGAGAGAGACAGATGGAAAAAGCATTACGTTTATGTGACTTTTGTTTAGCTCTTTGGCTCTTTGGCAAGTTACCAGGAATTGTAATTGTATCATCTGGAACTCTATTAGAGGGGGTATTTTAATAAACCATTTAGAGACTAATAAATTGACATGCAAGGAAACGATAGTATTTTTGGTTTGGTATGTGTGTTCAAGAAATAGAACACTGCCATAAATATGGGTTCTTCCTAATGTCTAAACTTAATGACTTAATTTCATTAATTCATATGTTGATAACGACACACACATTTGGGAAATTAACCAAAATCTGCTCGCTTATTTTCAGCATATTCAATAGTCTGTAGATTTAGTTGCTTCAAACTGGGGTCTGAAATTATAAACATTTACTATAAAAGTAAGATTATCATAATCATAAGAGTTCGATCGATTGTTAATTATTTTTCCTTCTATATAGAACCACAATAAGTATGTAAAGTGCATACATATATCGTTATTATTTTTGTTTTCCTTCGTGTGCGTATGAAAATGTGAATTAGTGCGACGAACAAGAAAAGAAACAACGAAATGGCGGAACACAAAACTAGACACGCAGCAGATATGTAAACGTTTACCGTTGTTGTACCTGGTGTAGTGGGGGTTTATGAGCCAGTGGAAGTGCACCGTTATATACGAGAAGTCGATATGCGTATTTGTCGAACATTTCGGAACATTTGGGAATATTGCAGTAATGTGCTCCATGGGAAATTGTCGGCTACGTAGCGAGAGATCTAGAGCGCCAATTGTTTTTGTGTCTGGCGCATAATTTGCGGTCGGCACCATTGGCTGCGTGACGGCGAACGGGAAGGGGGGAGGGGACGTGGCCAAATCGACCATTGTAATTGAAATTCCAGCAACATTTTTGGACTCGTAATTTGATTTTAATGCGGGCCCAAAAAAACAAGAAAACAAATTACACATAAGAGTGCAATAGGCGAGAGTTCTCGATTAGGTTATACCCTGAAGTTAGCAAATAATATATTCTGGTTCATTTTCTGTAAACATTGAATATACAATGGAAGGATGTGTGGTACAAATGTACCAAAATAGGTACTAAAATAGGTACACACACATTGCTAAACTCAGAACATTACCTTTCACCAAGATACCCACTTTGCACAATTTTAATGGGCATATGGTATGAGAATAGGAAGAAGAAGAGCACACACACACATACACACACGCACACATGTATATATGCACCCAGCTAATGGCCCTAAAATCAGCTTCACGTTGATTGCAACAAATACTGTTAACGCACAAAGAGCAACGGTTAGAAGCGAATTGGATGGGATGGGGAGGGAGGGGAAGGGAGTTTGGCGAATCTATCCAGAATACTTTATACAATTTAGCCTTTCGTGCAAAGTCATTAAGTTTCATGTTAAATCCATGCTTGCGTTTTGTGATTGTCAACCTTAGCTGACTTCAGACAGAGATTTACAGTCAGACACGTCAGTCAGTTAGTCCGTCCATTCGTCCGTCCATCCGTCCATCAGTCAGTCAGATGGCCAAAAGCGGATGCATTACAAAGGACATCCAGTCAGGGGCATATTGAGTTTTGTGCTCGTTGGCAACAAAGAAAATCGCATACAAAGACCCGACGCAGAAATAAATGCTCCTTTTGTTGGGATTGCGTTACAGGAAGAGACGAAAGCTGCGCAAAAAAAATTGAATTACATGCAAGCCAGCGGTAAAGGATCTCGCCCAGCACTCTGCCTAGAACTCCCACTCCAACTCCAGCTCCATTTCCAGAATCCCTCAAGTTACCGCAGGCGCAAAACTACACTGATTGCGTGCATACACTCAGAGAAAAACATACAGCAGATTTAGAAGATTGCCAGGCTTGTAGAAGAATCTTCGTTTAAGCCACAAGGGTTTCTCTCTAAAAACTCTAATAATAATAATAATAAAATAAATATTGTTATTATTTTAATTTTTTCAAAGCTTATATATAAAATTATTACTGGGTTTTCCAAAGAAGAAGGGTAGATGCAAAATATGTTTATCAAGAAAAAATAAAAATAATAAAATAATAAACTACACTGATTGCATATACCCTTAAATGTATATTTAAAGAATTTCCATGTTTTGAGAAAATTATTTTATTTTTTTAGTACTTTACTGATAATATTAATAAAATAATTTTGTAGTTATTATACATTGTCTTAGAGCTTATAACTAATTATTTCACTGGGTATTTTATGACAAAATTTATATACATAATATTTATGAAATAAACTATACAATGATTTCTGAATTCTGGCTGCCTTTTCTAAATTCTTCTCTGAGTGTAAAGCGTGGGCGTTATGGAGGGCGTGGCTGCGGTGGATATGATAAAGCAGCGGCATAAAAATAAAAATAAGTAGAAAAGCAACCAACGCAAAGCGCAGCAAGCAAAAGTAAAATGCGCTTCTTTCTCTCTTTGGCTAACCAAACACCTCCACCCCGCCCCCTTTTCTACTACATACTACAAACCCCCCACTTCACCCCGCTGTTGCTGTTTTTTTGTAGCTTCTCATAAAAAATTTCCCAAGCGGAAATGCAATTTAATTAAAAATGTCCTGCTGCTAGCTGGCTCGCTGCTCCTTGCTTCGTGCTCCCGCTTGCTCTTCTTCATCCTTCTGGCTGGCTGCAGCGCGCTTCTTGCAGCAGCGTGCCCCATGCCAACTGTGTACTTGCCGCACAGTTGTAGGCAAACATGATGAATCTGTTCTACAGATTTCCCGCTGGACAAAAGTGCCAAGCAGCAGCCTTCGTCCCTCGTCCTGCGTCTGTCGTCCTTCCGCCGCTGCACGACAATATCCTTTAAGATTAAAAGCTTCAGATAAACAGCTAGCAGCTAAAATGCAGCAAAAATTAAATGACCAGTAGCAGTAGAAAAACAAAAACCCTTGCCCCTCCACGCCCCCACCGTTCCTAACTGCACTTAAGTAAATTACCATACTCAATTAACGGTCTACTTTATTAAGCTGCCCAACTCGAATCCAATCGGACTGTGAAAGGCCATAGAAAACCGAAAACCGAAAAGAGAGCTCCCTTTTTCTTTTTTATCTCAAAAAGAAAAATAAATTAGCTGCCCATTTATGGCGGCAAAAATTGGGGACTGCAGGCACTAAATGAATGAATAAATGCTGAATTAGTTGTATTTAACAGAAATAAAAAAGTAAAATAAGTGTGAACTCATTGGGGATATAATTTATCATGGAGTTCGAGCTAGAATAAACTCTTAAACTGTACATCATATTATTATTCTAGGCTCAAACCATGGATAAGAAGCCCTGGTTTTTGAAAACCTGATCACTTTTGACAGAGTTGTGGATCTGGAAAGTTTTGACCATAGCTTCATCCACGTTTTGAGGATTTAATTTTAACATGGATTTCTTTCCAGAATTGCGACTTGGTTTTTAAAAATTGAATAATTTTTAACCAATTTATGGCTTTTGCGGTTTGAGCTTCACAATGTTTTTTCACGTAGATAATTGAAAACCAGTTTTGTAATTGCTAACCAGGACCTGTTGCAGTGGATGTTGCAGCTTTTGTTGCGCTTCTGCTTGTAAATTTGCATGTTTACATGCGAATTTTACACGCAAAACCAGCCAAACAAATTATGGCAGGGGTTTTACAGATGTTTTTTGTTAGCACTATCAATATCGATAACACCAACAACAACAGAACATTTTTAACTGTAAAAGATGTGCCGTAGGGCTGTGGTTAACTTTAATGACTACGCCCACATGGCCATTCGCCCACATCAGAATGTGCCAGTTGCTTGCGGCTGCTTTGCGCCTTACTCCAAAAAATGTGCAACATATTTATAGCACTGGGGTCACCTGTCCTGTGTGTCCTCTATGTCCTGTGTGTGCTGTCAATTTAATTATACCATTACTTGAGGTTAAGAGTCAAAACCCCCATGCTTCCCTCGCACCAATATCAACGCATTTATTATGTGTACAATTTTTCTGTGTGTTAATCGAGTTGACGACATTTCGCATGGATTGTGTCCTACGTAGAATATATGTTCCTATCTCAGAAAAATATGATTTCCTGTATACCAAACACAATTTTATCGATTACTTTCTTCCTTCTGCCCAAAACTGAGACCAGTTGTAGCCAGTCTTATATTTTAATTAGTTGTTTTATTATTCCATTCCATTTGAAATAAACATAAATGGATTGGCTGTTTTATTTAAATTAAGTGCTCATTTTGCCATTCATACTTTAACAAAAATAGAGACTCACACTGAAATCCGGAAATGCTACGAATGTTGAGGTATGAAATGTTGGCCATAATCACTGCAAGGGTACAACGGAATGTAGCAAAACGTTTGGTGACGGCACGTGCTGAAAGTGCATACAGTTAATATGCGATGACTCGATAATAATGGGAGTGCAAAGGGCTGCGGAAACGGAAATGGAGACTGGGCACAAAGGCAAAGCAACGGGACAAATGAATAAACTTGCAATACGTAGCAAGTGATCGGGAACGTCAAAGGGATGAAAAAACATACAAATACACAACCATCACACACACACACACGTACTACAAGTGCGTGTATGTATGTATATATGTATGTGTATTATACAAGTATTTAATTTATTAATGCAGATGTATCGAATTGATTGCGATTCGGGTGGTGGTAATTCAATTTGAGGCGCCGCACCAACAAAAGCGCAACACGCGAAAGTCCCGTGAAAACGGCCTTTGATTGCAATTACCATGAAAAAGTGGGCGTGGCATGAACAGGGGCGTCGACAGTGGGTGTGGTTAAAATACCATATAAGTTGGATTTGAACAGGAAGCCAATTGTTGTGGACCAGCCATTCACCCTCAGTCAATAGCTTCGAAAGATGACAAATCGAATTGTTTGATTATTTAATTTATTTATCTAAATCTGAATTTTGTTAGCATTTATTTGGATGTTGTCCACTTCACAACACACTGTCTACATTATTAGAAATTTAGCTTAATCAAATGTAGCTTAAATCAATCTACTATATGGGCATACACAGTTTTTGTTATTTCACACAACAAAAATATAGCTCAATTAGAGCTGAGGAAATCCTTCCTCAATGCCAATAAAAGCATTGTTTCGTTTTTTATTGTAGCACATTCTGCTTTTTAACATTTATTTGTAGTTATGGAGTCCTAAATTTCTCAACTTTTAACTGTAATCCACATTCCAAATTACTTTTTTGCTATGTGATCGCTCAAGGGTTTTTTTATCGGTATCAGATCTACGCTTACAAATTGTTAATGAGTGTCATCGATGTAAATCTCTTAAATACAATTGCCAGTTGCTTATGCGATGTGTGAATATACAACATAGAATATGGCATAAGGAATATGGCTGAAAGAATATTGCTGAAAGAATTTATATAGATGTATTCCCCACAGTAAGCAATCTTTGGCATGAGAGCATTTTGGAAGATGCAAAGCAACCTCGGCTTAGTATTGTGGTGGATAAATTAAGGAATGCTTAAGAAATAATGGAAAATAAGTTTGCAGCCTTTCAGAACAATGCTTGATGCACAAATAAATGCCTTGCAGCTGCCATAACGTCCCATAGTTAGGAGCATTACCATGCCCATGGTAATTTAATAAGTGCTCTGTGCAGCTTATACACACACACACATATACGTGTAAGTAGTTATGTAGTCTGGAGGCAATCAATGCACACTCGACGACTTCACGATTCGATGCGAATTCGATTCGATTTCACGTTTGGCTTATTGCATGCAATTAAGTTCAATAAACTGACGCAGCAGCCAAAGAGAGAGAGAGAGAGAGAGAGAGAGAGATTGGGATAAGAGTGAGCGGCTGGCTGGGGAATGGGGGCTTTGCAGGCCTTGCTTGTTGCCTGCTATTATTGTTTTTGTGTAATTAACAAAAGTGCGCTTGCGGCCGCAATGGCAGCGTCAAAAGTGCCCGACTCGCAACCCAGTGTATCCTGCCTAGGACGAGTGCATAATGAGCGCCATATGGCAATGTGGCCACACACATCCACACAAACACACACACACAAACAAACAAGCACTGAGAAAAGCGCTCAAATTGCTACAAAAATTGAATTAAAGCCAGCATCGAAGGCGACGCCAGGCGAGGGTCCTTCGTCCAGCCTAATTTGATTAACAGACATGAAAACTGTGCAAATAACAAATGGCTCAACGGCAGTCGCCAGTGTGTGTCTGTGTGTTTGAGTCTATGTGTGTATATGGGCTGTGGGCGTGGCAGCTCTTCCCCTCAAGTAACGGCATAATTGAGTTGGCAAAATCGTTTAAAAAATTAAAATTCTTGATTTTACATCAATTTTGTATTGAGTGTAAATAATATTTTAATGATATTTCCGAAACAAAATCATTTTCTAAAAGTGCATAAAGTTTTCAAATTATGGCAGTTTGTAAAGTTTTGCATTTTTGATCTGATCTAGTCGGCAAACTTTTTAAACATGCTAATCAAAATGTGTTAAGCGTAGGTTTCAAATAGTCTTAAAGCAGACTCTTAAATATTTATCATAATTTTATTTAATATCAACTACATTTTAAAATAATATTGTGCATTTATTCACACATTTTGTGCAGAATTTGATCAAATGAGAAATCCGGCTGTGCTTGCAACTAAATAATGCGCTATATTTTTGCAGCATATTAAATTAAAAATTTGTGTGCCCCAAATCCAATTTGCCGTCATCGTGCTTTGAATATTAATTTTAAAGCTACTCTAATTGCATTAAAAATGTGTTTAGCAGCACACACTAAAAACAAAATGAACATACAGAAAATCATAATTGGTGAACCCAGCTAAAATCCGGAATAAGTTCGTCATCAAATTACAGATCAGCCATAAGCGGCAAACGTGCCAAAATGCAAGCCAACAAATTATAGACTTTCACAAATGCCAAAACCATCGACTTGACCAAATTTGTGACATGTCAATCAATATTATATACATAATGTATATATATTTGTGTATGATTTACAAATGTAGTCTCAACTTCTCAATAGGATATGAGGTCCAGCTCTCGGGCCTGGACCTGAACTAATGGAACTCCTATATAAATAAAGCCTGCTTGTGGATACGGTCAGCGAGTTGTCAAACGGCAAACTTGAATGCAATTTCCGTAATGCGTGGCAAGGGTCTAACGTCACATGAATTTAATTACCAAATTTCAGCACTATGGGCAAGCTATTCGTCTTTCTTATTAATATTCTCTAATGTGTCCACCTTCTGAGCACTATTTCTTGAACGAACGCTGACGTTTTGGTCGAGCTGAGGATTTCTATGTCTTTCGAGGAGATAACATGTTTGCCTGGCATACATCTATATTTATTTTTTGGGTAAATGACAAAGTATTCTGCTATGATGTGCTCTGAGAATTCCTCCTCATTCTCAAAAATCCACAGTTTGCGCTTGTAACTAAAACTAGTTTAGTTTTCTTAATTACTTACTTAATTATATTCTGCACTCTACTTCGTAAAGTGATTCCCGAGAAATGTGTTTTCTAATTTTGGGCATGTGGAGCTTATTTTCAGTTTTTCCATTTTTTTGTTTATTCGTTCCGAATATTAATATATAATTATTGTGATTTTATTAGTAAACCTTTATAGCTATAACAATACGATACAAATGTAAAATAATGTGAATTTAGTCCACTGTGCACAGTAGATGTACAGCAGAGTGCGGCGAAGACGATAGCAATATCTCCCATCTCAAAATGTGTGTGGGTGTGTTAGTGTGAGTGTGTGTGTGTGTGTGTCTGTCAGTGTCATGTTCGTATGTTGTTGTCACTCTTGCTGCAATGTTAATCAACTTCATTACCACAAATTGCTATTAGCATATGTTAGTGTGGCGCCGCTGTTGCCGACTTTGCAGCAACAGCAGCGGCAACAGCAAATGCAAAAGCGTCGTGCACCCTGCGACGAGGGGGCGTGTGAGTGGCAGCGGTATGTGTCTTTGCTGTTGAACCACACAACTGCAGTTGATTGCCAGTGGAGGGCGGAGTCTGTCTGGGCAAGCAAGATCAAATGATGTCATTATTGAATGAGCCCGTTCTTGCCGAGTAGAGAGATTCTTGTTCTTGTAACTTGAATCTGGAATCTCGAAACTCACGAGTCGTCAGCTAAATTTTGACACTGCAATCGATTTCGACCGCCATGTAATATAATTAAAAAGCCATTAGCCGCAAATAGGCAAACGGCCGGGCCAAGAACCAGCAACAGTGGGAGGCAACCTTGAAAACTAGGGGCAACTGCAGTGTTGGTGGAGAATTGGGTTGTACACTTGCAAAAATAACGTACTTGGCAGAAAGTAGAAATGTATTTTGTTTTTGTTTAGCGGATTTTTTAAACGGTGTTTATTAAATAGATTGATAGATTTTCTTATTCATAGCTTAAACCAACATTCGCCAAGCATGAACAAAATATATACTTTAACTAATAAAAAGTAGAAAACAAAAATATTCTCTTTTTTTGGGCTTTCTAACATCTAGAAGAGAGTATTGTGAAAATTTGAAATAAAGTTTCTTCTTTCCTACTTAAACAATTTTTTTTTTTTAATTTGAATACTCATTTTGTATAAAAGCTACGAATTTTGTTATTTCGAAATGATAAACATAATTTTTTTTCGATTTTTTATATTCTGCTGCACATATTTTGCCGAGTGTAGGTCTATGGTTGGCTTTTGGCCCTGTTAAGTCAGCTTTTTGCTGTTGTTGGAATTTGGTTTTTTGTTGATGTTGTTTTTCTTTTTTTTGTTATTTTGCAGCGCCATTAAATGCGAAGCGACGTCTGCCATCGCCATAAATTATAAGTCATTGGCTGGACGTGTCCCACGTTGCTCGGTGGCATTAATATCCCCAACATGACGATGACTTTGAGTGAATGCTTCAAATTAAAAAGAAATTTACCATTTACCACATCTATCCCCCATTTTCGACAAAAGTGGGGGATTAAATCGTCATCCACCAGGCCAAGCCTCTCCCATTCCGCCCCGCATTCCGGCCTGCTTTAGCCAATGGCAATGACAGCATGAAAAAGAAAAAATCATGCTGCTTTGCGGACGGGGCAGTCAGCTTAGCAACTTGGGGCAGCTACCGGCTCACACACACACACCAACTAGCACACACAGCGTATACGTAATGTATCAAAAGTTTGGCGCGTGTGTTTTGGCTTCTGCTGCTGCCGCTGTTGCTGTTGTTGTTCTTGTTGTTGCTGGTACGTCGATGATGTGGCTAACGCAAAATCAGCAGCAGCAGCGGAACAACAACATCAACTAAAACGTCAAAGAGTCCAAAATGACAGACTGCCAGATACTCTGTTCCTGTTGTGGTGTAGATTCAGTTATTTTCTATTGATTTTTCGCAACTAAAAGCATCATTGAAATTATTGATCAATTATTACTTGATTATTTCGTAGTCTGGAAACGGTTTGTTTGATTTCATGAATATAACCTTCAATATACATTATTTTTCATTTCTATCCGATCTATTCGAATAACAGTTTTAAAAGATCTACAATTGACAAACTCGTATTTGCTTTGAGCAACTTAAGCCCAATTAGATAGAAACGCTAACAAAAATGCCATAAAACTTCATTTACTTTATTTAAGAACAGCGTATAAAATGATTACGGCCAACTAATGACGCTGTCTAAAATGATTTATCTCGTTATGGCGTCGGGCAGTCGAGCAGATTGTTGTTGTTGCTGCTGTTGCTGTTGTTGCTGCAACAAAAGTCAACGTGAAAAAGAGCAACTTCGACGTTCAGGGCCATAATTCAAACGTGTTTATGATGTATACGGCCGATTTGCTGCGTATCCTGTACAAGTGTGTTTGTGTTTGTGTGTGTCCATGTATGTAGGAACATAAGCATGAGCTGAAATTCTTTCTTTTTTCTAGCCAACGACTTAAGGCAGCTTAAATTGCGATAGAAATCAAAGAAATTTTTTTTAGTTGGAGTACTACGAATAAAGTACTCAACGCTGTAATGCCCAAGTACTGAGAATACTATTCCATATTATGTAACCCATATACACATACACATACACACATACACACACACATATATATATACAGTTTATGGCATACACACACATGCATCCTGTGACATTCTGGCCAAGCGGATTAACGTGCAGGCCAAAAATTACATATATAAAATTGTCTACCCTTTAAACTGATATGCACATCAGGTAGAAATTGTTTTAATGTGTTAAATCAAATCGAAAGCCTATAAAATAAACAACATTTTAAAATAGCACAAAGTCACAAGGGGGAAATTAAGTTTTCATATGCCGTACAATGACATATTATTAATTAACTATGAAAAGGGCTTTAAAGTCGGATGAGAAACATAGATTTGGCTAACCAAAACATAATTTCATATTGAACAAATTACTATTAGTAAGTTTACTATATAAAAGCTGGACTCAGGGTATATTCTAATCAAGCAATCGCATATAGAGCACTCAAACTTGCTTTCATCATAGTTTTGTTGTATTCTGATAAATATATTTTCTAAATTCTAAGGCATACATTTCTGCATACTGCATCCGTAGTCAAGAATGAAAAGTATATCGAAAGGTAGCTAAAAGAGCATTTAAGCTGTGACTTATTTTAGTTTCCTCTTTCTACCCTAGTAGTATATACAAAGTACATATTAGTATGTATGTATTTGGGTGAGTGTGTGTGTGTGTGTGTGTGCATATATTGTGTGTATTATGTACACATACAAATGATGAGCAGCATGCATGGATGCCATTTGAATGTGAATCCTGGCAGTGGCCGCTAGTTCTAATGCTCAAGCTGAAGTTTGCCTCTGCTAGTGGCAGTCGTAGCATCTGTTACTAATGGATAGCAGTAGAAAACAAATGGACAACGCACCCACACACACATACACAGAAGGGGGATGGGTATTGTAACAGCAACGTCAACAGCTCGTGCAAACATCTTTGTAGATTTTATTTCTAAATCTCATTACCAAATGGTGTCCCATTGGGTGCCCAGTAGCAACAGCAGCAAAGGCAGCCAAGGCAGCACACGTGCTACGTGGCAAGCAGCGTTGCGATGCGATGCGATGCTCTTTCTCCTCTCACTTTATATATTATATATATGTATGTATATGACATTTGTGTATGTACTCACATACACACACACACACACACTTCCACACTCCCACGCAGCTTGCTCTATAAATGCAATAAACTCTAAGTGCGTTGCGCCCCACTTTCTCCTGCTCCAGCACTGTTCGCCTGTTGTTTCCAAAGTGTAGGCGGGTGTCCAGAACTGGCATTTGTCCATCCCATCAATTCGAAGGATATCAGCTGTGCCAAATGTTTTTATAATCGCTGTAAGCAGCAAATTCGCAACATAAGTGCCCTAAAATGTCGCATAAACTACTTTGAAGAACGCATAGCGAAACTTGGCATCTTCGAATGGGTTCTACGTTCTTAAAGTCAGCATTTTTAATGGATGTAAATTCTTCAGCATTGCACTAGAAAACTATATAGATTTCATATGAACTAATAGTCGGTTTTATAATGCAAATTAGATGTCGTCAGGCTTTCATCAGCTTGCTTAAGATAGCCATTCGGACTTGTTGTAGATGAGCTCTTTTGCTAAAGCATAGCCTTCGTTTTCTAGTCAAATAATGAGTTGATCATTTGCCGGAAGCTAGCGATAAATTCAGCTCGTGGGCTTTCACGTAACGAGCATATAATTAACAATTTGCTGGGTTGGGGTGGATGTGGATAACAGTAGTCCGGGGAGGAGGAGGAAGACAACCTAAGGCCACCTGTCACTTGTTTCGCGTCACGGTGCTCAATTTGATGTGGGTCATTTAAGTGCGGAGGAATTAAGTAATTGTAAACTTAATGACACAGGCTGCCGCAACATGCAAAAGAAGAACCAGAAGAAGCTGAAGTCGCACTTAAATTAAAATTACTTCATTAGATGGCGCCGAATCTGAATGTTTTCGGGTTCAGTGTACAAATGGATGACACTTGTAATCAAATTAGACGTGCAACATTAAAAGCGATAGTGCAACAGCCAACAGCTAAACTTGGCCAAGTATTTTTGGACATTTTGGTTGCTGTGAGCCGGTAGCGGATGTTGCAGCTACGCTTGAGAGCAACGCACTGATGCTGTTGCTATTGCTGTTGCAGCTGCTTGAACTTCCCGACGGCTGTTAATACTTTCATGAACTTGCAGAGGGTATTCTGTGTGTAATGGATTGAAAAATGTGAGCTTATAATCTATATGTATTTTCGAGAAAAGTCGATAGTTATATATATATATATCTTCCTGTCTATATTTCAATTTATTTTTCAAGCATTCTCTCTATAAATTTGTGAGAGATCAGTGGGTCAAAAAAAGAAATGGAGAAATCAATGTCCAAGATAAGGTGACTTGTTATTGGTAAATAACAGAACCAGTGTTTTATTATCAACCGATGTTTTCGTTATTTTCATAAGGAATTTTGATTTCTATTCAGATTCCGGCTACGATTCTGCAATCGTACTAACGTATCCAGTTCCAAGCTGTTACTGTTTATCAAAATGACTATTTTTGAACTATTTATTGACTTTAACCCTCTGCAAGGGTATAAAGTCTTCGGCATACCAAAGATAACGGTTCGCACTTATTCTTGTTGCTGCTGCTGCTGAGCAATAAAACTAAAACGAATTGAAAATTAAATACAAAATTTATAGCATTCGCGCGAGCTCTTGTCACGCAGCAGCAGACGAAGCAGTCGAAGCAGTCGAAGCAGCAGCGGGACTAACAAAGTGTCAGACGCAATCCTTTAAACAAGCCCCGCAGCCCCTCTATCCCCAACTACCACACTGCCCCCGTATTTATACACATTGAGACTGAACGCCACGATACATTCCGTTAGAGTCCGTCTCGGCTGCTGCTGCTGTTGTAGTTGTTGTTGTTGGTTTTGCTGCTGCAATAAGTGAAAATTTGTTGTACGTTGCACATAAATTTCGTGCAGCAAACGACGAATAGGATAAGGGCGAGCAACATGCAGCAGCAGCAGCAGCAACAACAGCTGTGGAACCGTCGCTATAGCAAATTAATATTTATTTGCAGTGAAAAGCAGTGGTGGGGGCTGGTGAAAGGGGGGAGGGTGCGGCGAGGCGCAGTCAGCAAGGACGGTCTGCTAATTACAAAAGTCGAATGCAGTCATTACACGAGCGATTAAGTTTTTGTCGTGTGCTTTTTTGAAACGGTTTTATTTTTTGTTTTTGTATTTGTATTTGTATTTGTTACTGTTGATTTTGTTGCAGCTGCCGCTTTTGGCTAGCAAAGGGAAATGAAATTTAACGTTGCACAAAATTTAAAATATTTTAATTGGTTTGAAAATTGCTAAAGCTGTGTTATATGCTTTTTAACTGTTTCTTTTTTAGCAATTCAAATATATGAAAAATCATATCAAAGTTTTCATTGTACAAATATTTGATACAACATCGATTGGTTTGTTGTAAAAGTAAAAATTAAAAAAACTAACCTTTTGGCCAAAAGTTCTTCAAATGACTGATGTACACAGTACACCGATCATCAAGAAATCATATAGAAAATGTTGTAATATTTTGTAAAATAAATATAATTAATTTTCTGACGAAATTGATTTTCTTCACCAAGAGTTGGGTTTGTTAGCTATTATATTTTAGTGATGCTCTCAAAACTTGAACAAGAAAAGTCTACTTAGAGCTTACAACATAATTCATGGCTCAAACTCATATTAGCCTTATGGCCGTTCATCATCTTCGATTTGCTAAAGTTGTATGTATTTATCTCACTCTTCTGCTGACTTCTGTGGAAGCAAAGTCGGAAGGGAAAATTTGTGCTTTTATCACGCAAGAAGCAGCAAAAACCAAACCCCCAAAAAACAAACTCTAATTCCTCGTTACTTGCGCAACAGTTGGCAAAGTAGTTGAAAATATATATATATATATATATACTTATTACTTACTCTTTTCTTTCTTTGGTTTTCGAAAAACAAAATAGAATGGCAGAGCCGTAAAGATGAGAAACCAAAAATACTGTCAGGCAAGAAAGAAAAAAACAAAAACGGAAGCGACTTCATTAAAGATGAACGGGTGCGAGGCCAACAGCAAAGATCGACTACAGCTATGTGATGAGGAGGACGTTTGGGGTGAGGGGTGGTTGGGTAAAAGTTTACATGAAAGATTTAAGCAGCTTAGCGCCAAGTCAGAGACGAGTCATTGGCGGCGACTCCAACTGCGGCTGTCGTCGAGAGAGGTAAAAGTTTTCATATCTAGCTTAAAAACCGTTGCTCCCAAAAGTACTTGAGAACATATTTGCTATCAGTTGGCGTCCAGTTGCTCTGCCTTTTGCCTGTTTGCTTGTCTGTTTGTTTGACTGTTTCCCTGTCCGTTTGTCTCACACCGCTCCCCTCACAACCGTTGCTCTGTTTGTCTCTTGGTGCACTGGCAAATATAACCAAGTTATAAGTAGTTCGATTGCTGGCAAGCTCTTCTCAAATAGGCAAGTCTTTTTTAACTCGATCTGTGACTAAGCCAGGTATTAAAGAACATTCGTCTTCGGCTAATTGCAGCCAGGCATATATTTTATTCAAGCATCTTTACATTTGTTGTCAATATTCTATTGAAAGTCGTTTCAAAAACAGAGAAATAAAATACCAAACTAAATAGATGACTTTGCATTGCACTTATTGTAATTCGATTTCGATTATGATGAATGTATTTCTGATTACACAAATTTTGATGATAGGCAGCGATCCGTATTCAACTGTTTTGTCTCGCCAGAGACAACCTCAGAGAAGGAGCCGCGATATGTAAATCTCTCGCTTGGATCTCGAAATTCGCCGTTTAGAAATATACCGATCCCTCAAGCTTACAATTTTTACTTACTTATACCTAAATTATTACTAATTCAATTATACATAATTGTAGTTTTGGTTTTAAATTTGGAGAAGAAAATAAGATAAATTAGAACTGTCTTTGGCAAGAAATTAAGAAGTTAATTAAGTTTACACGCTTTGTTTTTTTTTCTGTGTAGTTTTTGGAGCTTTTATTTTGTGCCACAACGTGTCTGGCTATCAATTCGTGCCGCCGACATTGCTGTTGCCACTGTTGCTGCTGCTGTTGCCGTTTGCTGCGTGCGGTTGCCAGCGCTGCCAAGTGTTGCATCCGTTTCCTTTTGATAGTCAGTGGCGTGTAAATAGAAACTGCTTCTGTTTGAAATTTTATTTGCGGCACATCACGAGTCACAAACTGGTATTACCCTGTCTCTGCTAGGAATACCCCTACTACTATCGCATTCGCTGTTTAACAAAGTCAAACAATTTCATGCAATTAAAACCGTTTTTCATTAAAAATGCAAATTTCAAATGCAAAACGAACTCGAGTCACGTCAAGCATCAAGAAACACATACACTCACACACTGAAGCACCCACACTTAAACGCACCCAACAAACACACACACAGACACACACACACACACATATGCACAGACACTCCCTCCATTTTTGTCATGTTGAGTGTTTGTTTTCATGCAACTTGGCTCGAGTTGGTTGTGCGCACGGGATGTGGGGCAGGTACTTAACTTGATGTCACCAAACAAAAGCACTTTGTTTTAACATGTGCCCCACCGACCGCACCACTCCACCTCACCACCTTGAGTCTCTTTTGGCCATGCAGCGTGCCTAAAAGCCGCTTGTCTTGTAAACAATCATAAAAAATAATAAAATGCCATAAAGTTGAAAATGTTCCATGCAGCCTGATAGAGAGAGAAAGGGAGAGAGCGTGTGAGAGAGAGAGAGAGAGACAAAAGGAGATGCCAACAATGGGAGTTGCTTACATGTTTTTTCCCTCTCGCATCCCTTAACAACAACAAAATGAAATTCACCTTGCTTTACACATGCCACAACTCCAACAAGCTCAGATCATTGTCTTTGCTGCCAAAGGATGTTGCTTTGTTTTTCCTCTCCTGTCCAAGACAGAAATACACCCAACCCAACGCCCATCTCCAACCCCAACCCCAAGCCAACCCATCTTCAGCCTGCAGCGGCACTTAAAACACTGTGACGTCTGCAGCTGACATTGTCACGCTCCGCGGATACTTGTAAGCTATGCATTGTTGTCCCTAATGCCATTTGACCCGCTGCAGCTCAAAATATTACATTTGGCATTTGATTTTAAGCGGCTTTTCGGCGTTACATTGTACATTTATCATCTGGTCAAATGCCCTGGCTAGACAACACAAAGACAATTTTGAGCTCCATAAAATATGTGTTCGAGGAACAATGATTAATGATTTTATTGATTAGTTCTTATGCATTCCTTGCTGCACTTGACTATTTAGTGAGTTTGGTCTTAGTTTGGTAAAGTGTATGGTAATGTATTTGTATATAAATGATATAGTGAACCGAACCGTCCCGATTCGATATACATAAGTGCAGCAAAGTGATAACTTAGTCTACTTCGACTCGGTTGTTGATGTTCATCAATTATAATCTTTAAGACACAATTACAGCACCCCCTGTAGTGAAAGAATATCAAAAGGGTATCAAGTTTTACTATTTACTCAGATTTTAATGCGTATTCCTCATGAGACTTTTGAATATCTTTAGTTTTCGAGAAGAATCAAGGTCTCTACTGCTATTAAGTAGCTCTTGGGCTGGTTAAAAGCGCCCTTTGCACATTTTCAGCTTGTTTCTAAAGTTGTTGCAGACCATGCTTTGTCTTTGTGTGTGTGTGTGTGTGTGTGTGTGTGTTTAATCTCTGCTTGCCATTTAGTCTGAGCACAAAAGCAGACAAAATGTCTCCAACTTTTTAAGGGGGTGAATGCAGTGTGCTGGGGAAGAGGGTGGAGAGAATAGCTGTTACCTTGCTATGAGCCGCCTTCTTACCTGAAGCAGCATTTAGTAAAGTTTTTTGAGCAAGTCGGAAAAGCCTTAATATGGTAGCAAAGGAAGGAGTAGAAAGAATTGAAGAGGAAGTTGCAGCCAAAAATCGATAAAACGCTGTGAATTTAATTTTCAACTTGTCTGACATTTTGTAATTGAAAGCACACACGCAAAAATACATAGACATATACATATACATATACATATATAGACAGAGACATTGACACTTGACACAAAACACCCGAGCAAAACCGGCAAATGGCAGCCGGCAAAGCTGCGTATGGCGCATTACTAATACGCAGTGTGTGACAACCACAAGAGACAATTTGGCAGCTGCCAAAGGGTTCCCAAGCACCACCGATTGCCAATTGCCGATTGCCGCCCGACTGTCGATTGCCGACTGTCGACTGCCCAACTGTCGATTGTCACGACTGTCAGTTGGCCAAAACCCGACAACGGACCGTGCATAGGCGGCAGCAGCGGCCAAGACCGGAAAGTATGCTGACTGCCTCCTGCATTTAAAACATTTTGCAGCATCAGTTTTGGTCGGAACACTATGGGCAAATTGTGACGTTTGCTGACATAAATTACTGACTGAAATATAAAATTAAGTATCTGGCTTTCTATTGTTTTTGACCTTTTTTCTAATATATAGAAATGAGATTCAGACTACATAGCATAAATCAACACCTCTTGACATACATAAAATAAAGCATTTGGCCAGAAAGGTAATATCAATTATATTCAAAATAATAATAAAAGAAGATATTGAATGAGCTCTAAATAAGATATATACTGCATTTGACTCAGTTTGGATATATATAAAATAAAAATTTTATAATTTTAGAAATTTATTAAAATAGATTAAAAATAAATAAGTTTAATTATTTACAGCAAGACTGCTGGGGACTTCAGGTATGTGCTTCATTTAATATTGATCAACTACAGCTGTACTTAAAACTATAAAAGTCACCATTTTGCCCATAGTACAATGTACTGGCCAAAAATACACATACTTACGCACACAGTCTAGCACACACACATGCCAGCACATGCACATTCAATCCACTGGCATTGTGGTTGCTGAACGGGCAGAGGCAGGGCGAGGGGGACAGAGAGTATAGTGGAAGAGAGAGGGTTACAGAGTCAGAGACAGAGACAGAGACGGAGACGGAGACGGAGAAAGAGCCGCAGTTCGGCTGCTCGAGTGGCCGCAGGGCAATTGGATATAATTTCTAATTACACGCTTGGACGGACTTTTTACTGTCAGCTTAGTTTACAGATGTCTCTATACATATAGACAGAGCGAGTGTGTGTGTGTGTGTGTTGTGTGTGTGGGTGTGTGGGTGTGCGTGTGTGTAATTTGCTACATGTAGTATAAGTGTAATTTGACATTTTGATTTTTAATTGTGCGGCCACTGGCATTGAAAAATTATTTGTGCTACAACTGGTAGTTGTTTTTTAATTAAAGCCCACAAATCGTACAATTTTGTGCAGAGACTATACACAAAACTATGCGATTTGTAATAGTCAAAATTACAAAACAACACATGAAATTTGCATATTATTAAGCGAGTTGCTTTGTTGTCGTTTGTTACTTGTTGTTGTTGTTGTTGTGGTTGCTGCTTGTTGTTGGTTGTTGTTGGTTGTTGTCTGTTGCCTGGAAGTGTTGAAAATACATGAAGTCTCGAGTCGCATTCTCGCATCGTTTTCCTCTTTCCACTTGTGTATTTGTGCTGCTGCATAAATTGCTGTTGCAATTGCAATTGTCGCTGTGCTTTCTCTGTCCCACTCTCTCTCTCTCTCTCTCTCTCTCTGTCATCTCTCGCTTTCTCTTCCCTCACTGCGTGTGTACTCTTTGCTTTGGCGTTGTCAACACTTGAACACGCGCCAGCGACTGTCAGAAAGGCACAAAAAGTAATGTGACCGAAAATTATGCAACAGATTCTGAAATTTGGCGCACGAGCTTGCAACGAGCAACAAAAATAACAACAACAATAACAACATGAGGCAGCAAATTCAGCAGCCAGTTTATTTTTGTGCAATTACACAATGAGATGAGCAAGGAAAAAGAATATATATAAGAAGGTTTTAGTAGGGGACCAACACAAATGCATACTCTGTAAAGAAAGTAGTACGAATTTTGAATTTCAGAAACATTGCCTTATTTGATAATAAAACCCATCTGTCTATTTATAGACTCGATTTCCCACATTACTCAATAAAAATTAATCTTTTTTAAGCAGATTGTGGTTGTAAATATCGTTGTGGTTAAAATATTAATTTAATTTTTTTTGCTGTGCAAATCGAGTGCATATTGTAGCAAGAATCAACTAGTGACGTAGACACAAGACACTAGATACCTTAAGATATCGAGCTGAATATACTATAACAGCAGCAGTTCCAACTTATAAATAGATTTGTTAGCTTAAATTGCTTGGCAAGTTATAAGTTTACATAAAAAGTTTTCAATCTTTTGCTCCCAAAATCATTAAAGTATTTGTAGCTTGACTTCAACAGCGATGTAATTGATGCGATAACAATTTAAGCCTTGTTATCAATGCCCAGGCATAATTTTCTTATGCCCATCTTTTTTTCGCATTTTTTTCCAGGGTATAATAACCCGACGGTGGATCGTCGAGCGTTGCCGCTGACAACGCCAACTCAGCTTCAGCTTCAGCTGTAACTGTCAACTGTCAGGCATCTTTTTTTATGGTTGTTGCTGTTGTTCTTGTTCTTTGCTTTTTCACGCCATTATATTCGCAATATGATTATTATGCGAATGCAAAAGTGTTGACGCTGTCACGTTTGGGGCTGCCTGCCAGGCTTGTCAAGTGGGACTACGAAAATGGCATTGACACAAGTGCCGCATGCAGTAGGCAGCAAGGATGCAACTGCAACTGCAACAACACTGGCGACTAATTGGCTCATTTCTTTGGCTTTTGAGGTCTCTGCCTATGATTATATACATATGTATATATATACATACAGTAAAAGCTCCACTAGCTGACAGAAACATCTCCCTTATCTTGACAAATTTAAACAAAAACATGTTTTGTACAAAAACTCGCTCATGGTTGACTAAATAGTGGTAATAATGAATTTAGATTATGGTGACTGTAACAATCAGCTATCCATTATGAAAAACATACATGCTTCATTATTCGTTAACAGAGAATATTCTTTAATGCTTGCCGGGCTTCCTTTTGAGCCTACTGCGACATCTTTCTTGAGTGGATAGCTTCGACAACAACTGCAGCCGATCTGAGCAGACCGCTCAAGGGAACATTCACTGTATGTGAGCAATGCCCCATTGTGCCTGAAACGGTCAGGCGGGAGCATTTGATGTGACCCTCATCAAAAGCGATTTAAGAGCGAGTCCGGTAAAAGTTTTTCTCTTGCCACACACTTGGCAAATGTGCAAATAACAAATGATTTTGGATTTGCCATCACCCACTTGTAAATAAAAGTGGTCTTCCTCTTTCTTTTTGTGTGTGTGTTGTTGTATATAGATATATATATATATATATATATATGTATATGTGTGTGTGTGTGTAATTATGTGTGTGGCATGTACCAGCATGTTTGCCTTTGTTTTTATGCCTGTCATGGCTGTACGCCCTTTGGCCAAATCAAACGTAAGCCACAATTAAAACATAAAACTACCCAGCGTTTCTTCTATCTCTCTCTTGCTCCCGCTCTGTGTGTGTGTGTGTTGTGTGTGCTGTGTGTGTATTTTTTGTGTAGGTGTGTTCATATGTATACATCAAACATTTTGTTATTCGTTTTTGGTGTTTGCCTGTCGTTTCGTTAAAGTAACAAGGGCCCCATAATTAGTTCGAATTAGTTGCAACTGAGGTCTGCATTTGGCAGCCAGCACCAAGGCCAGAGAGGAGCGCCGAATTTAGGGACTAGTTGACTGGAACGGTTCTCCTCATCTGCTGTTTAAAAACAAAGACTAATTCACCATTGGCTTGTCTCTACAGACATTCAAGTACTTAGTTCGGGAGCCCACTCACAAGCACAACAACAACAGCAACAACAATATCCAGCACCACCAACAACATCCAACTGTTAGTGGGTTGAGCGCCTTTTTAGCCAGCTGAGTGGCCAGTGGAGCGACGTTGACGTTGACGCTGTCATAAATCCGCGCGCCAGCTAGCTGCTGAAGCTGTCGGTAATTAGCGCGCTCAGTCAGCGTCAGAAACGCTACTCACCCTCACCCATGTCCTAGAAACCTCAGTCTCCGTCTGAGACTCTCAGTCTCAGTACGCCGTCTCAGTCTCTCAGCCTCGCTCCACAAAGCTAACGAGTCACTTGCAAGAAAAGCAGCGCATCAATGGACCCAGACAGCGACAGTTCAGCGGTGCAGTGTTGACAGCTCTTTGTGAGAGGTAATTGAAGCTAGACTTGGTATAAACTGATTTCTTAAAAAGCTAAATGTATACTATAGAAATGCACAAGTATCCCATATACATATATATCTGATTTGCAAATTTAACTTGTATCAGAAATATGCGGGTTTTGAAATTCTTGTTTTTGAACTTGGATAATAAACTTTGATGATTCATCATTTGAATTTGTAATTTGTGGAATACTTGATTGGTTGAATTTATCAATTATTTACTTAATTATTAACTTAATGTTATGCAATGATCTTTCTTGCTCGCACAGCTCCCATTTCTCCAGCGTTGACTTTGCTGGGAGAGTCTCAGTCTGTTTATACTCCCAGAATGCATTCGAATGTCTCGTTAATTATTCTTTCTTTCTTTATTTTCTATGATTCTTTGATATCAATTCAGCAAAAAAATTAATGGAAACGAAAATTAGACACAGCTACAATTAGATATTTCTAGCCAGCTTTGATGTGCAAAAACAGCTGATGTGGCAACACTGTTTGGCTGGGGTCTTTGCGTGGGGCAGACAGGCGTCTGCAATTAGTGAGCTGCACTCGAACGAAGGAGCAACTAGCGAGTGCATTTAGTGGCCAATGCTGCTTCAGCTGCCTCAGTTGCTGCAACAAAGTGCTTGCAGTGCGACGCCATCAAAGCAGATGATGTGTCACCGAACCAAACCAGGACATTGCTGCACTTAGCCAAACGGAGCATGGGCTGGCGAATGACTCACCGACTGACTGATTGACTGACTGACTGAGTGACACATTCATTTATATGCCATGGAACTGCTCTTGTGCACGTTTTCCCCCCAGCCAACAAACAAGCCGCCACTTGACTTGCCAAACCAATTGGACTTGGCTCGAAGGTCCTGCAGATGCGTTTGTTGCCTTTGCATGTCAAAAGTCATCACCTTTATCGTGCTGCAGCATCGCTATTTAACCGTCCTCCACCCATGCTCTCCATCTGCCCTGCAGCTTGGCAAGCCAGCAGCCATTTAGTCGCCTGCAGCATTAGCTGTGGCAATATTATGACTGCAGTGGGAGAGAAAGACAGAGCAGTGCAGAGGGGAGGAGTGTCCTGGACCAGACTCAGTCGTCTTCGTCGTGCCAGTCAAGTATATTGTAATTCATAATCCAGCGATTTAGTTGGCATAAGACACAAACGCTTTATTTCTTGTTGTGGTTTGCTTGGGCTTAAGTGGCGCCTTCGACGTCAGATGTACTTTCAAACGGCTGTACACTTGAAAGAATAAATGCTATTGAAGGTAAGATATGGTGAGGAAAAATCGAAGGTTTTCTCTTTCTAACAATAAGGCGAATACATTATCAATAATAAGTTCGATAACAATATATAGAATACTTTTTCTAAGTTTGTTTGATCCTTCCAAATTTTCAAGAAGTTTTTAAAGTTCTCGTACGTATATTTCTCTGAGTGCAGCCATGTCTTCGACTTGGTCTTCGCCATTGCTTTCGACTTTCGGTCGAAAATTTTGACACTGATTGTGTTTGTAGTAGGTTGCGGCCGGAGGGGAGAGGTAGGGAACTTAAGGAGAATTTAAGCCGTTAAGCACTGAAAATATTTCCTCCGCCCGTGGGTGCATATAGTTGGCTTGGCTTCGACTGCATGGCTGGATGGTTGGCTAGCAAGTGGTGCTTTGGGCAAAGTGGTCACAATTATGGATTCAATGTGCGCCACTTGTCGTAGGTGAAGGGGCACCGAAGTGGGGGGGGGGGGGGGGACAATATCATAGTACCAAGTTTACTGCTTAACGGTTAGCTAAGCAGCTTAGAGCACAATGAGGCGAGTATTGAAAATGCAAAATTATTTCGGTTTATGTTTTTCAAATAGTTTTCATTTTTTGTTGTTCTCTTTAATTATATATGTATACTCTTTTCATTTCCATACACTTTTCAAGTATTTCTTATATTTTTGGGTTTTTACAATCATATTTCTGTAGCTATTTCACTTAACTAAAATGTACACACAACGCCAAAAAACTATCTCGCGAACCGCTTGGCCCGAACGGAAAGCCACCACATTGTATAGGCATAGTCCACATACAGTCATACATATACACTTATCTATATATATATATATATATGGTCAATAATTGTAATCGTCATATTTGTTCATAAGGGTTGTTTTTTTCTGTTTTGTTGTCTCTATATTTACATTAATTTACATTCATATTAAGCACATAAAGTTACCAAAATGTTGTTTGATTTTGTTATCGATATTTTGAAGTTTTGCTATCGATATACAAACATTTATCGTGTGTATTTTGCTATCGATATTTCGCATCAATTCTATTTTTGATAGTTTGCTACGACTATGTTCACTGTACAGCACCTGCATCCGGTTTCCGGTTAGGGTTTATTTTTATTTTTTTCGATATTCCTTAACATTTAGGTAGTTTAATTATTGTTCTCTCTGTCTCCCTACTGCTGCGTTCCCTTTTCATTAATTTGCATTTTCATTTCTTCTGTCGTCGAGCCACATAAATTCTGGCTTGCGTTTCTTGCTTTATGACTTTCTTTGGTCGCTGCTTTGTGGTTTATTTACATGCTGCCTCCTGCCCCTTGTCGCGTCTGCCATCTGCTAAATGATATCGAAGTCCTTCGTATAAATTCTGTAGAGTTATCTAACGGCTATAGCCGGCCTGCGCATACATATATAAAAATAACTACTGCTTTCTGTCTCTCTCTCACTATCTCCCTCACGTCAATTAACGTTATCCACTTGTTGGCTAAACATTTGTCACGCCCAATTTCGCCAGATTGCCCAGCGTTATGGCATCACCTGGCTGCAGCCGGAGAGCATCCTTATAACTAGCCGCCGCATGATTTGTGCGTCCCAGCAGATGCAATATGGCCCCCAGATTAGTGTGAGCATGTGCGTCATCCGGTCGCAAAGCAACAGCCTGTGCCAAAAAAAAAATGAATTCATTTTTTATTAAACGAGTAAGGATATTGATGAGAGATAATGATGCCTCACCTTGCGGTACCACAGCTCCGCCTCTGCTTTGCGATCGAGCAATCTCAGTGAGGTTGCAGCTGCCACAACCAAAGCGTAATCCGTGGGCGCCAGTTCCGCAGCGCGTCGATGATAAACAGCGGACTCGTGATGACGTGACTGCAAGGCCAGGAATTCAGCTAGAAACGGAAAGAAAGCACAGTTCTTAAGGCATACTTTCATAAAAATTGGGGTATCATTTCTCATCATTTTTAAAATAAATAAACAGAAACAATCCAACAAAAATAAATGCTAATTTCACAAGAAATTTTCATCCGAATCAAATGAGCCTTAGTTAGCAGACTATTAGTTAGTGATATATAAGATACTCACCATAATGGTGATAGACGCTGGCCTGTTCCGGTGCCAGTTTTAGTGCGCGCTTGAACCACATTTCCGCCTCCGAAGCGCGGCTGCTCTGCAGAAGAGATTAAAAGAAAAACAGTGAGTGGGAGCCAACACATAACCTGATCAGAGTACGTACATTTCTGGCCAGCGTGATGCCGTAGCTCAAGTGAGCCGCCACCTGATTGGGCTGCAGCTCCAACGCGGCACGATGATGACGCTCTGCCTCGTCCCACTGCTGTAGTCGGCCAAAGACATCACCAATGCGCTGGTAGAGCACCTCTCTTTGCTGCAGGAGTGTTGGCAACGAGGACAACGCTTCTCGGTAGACAGCCAGCGCTCGCTGCAACTTGCCCTGCTCCACGTAGAGTGCACCCAACTGCAGAAAGGCTGAGCTTCTGGCCTGGTCATGGGCACTGCGATCACGTACCGCTGTACCATCCAGCGTCGCACCCACTTGGAGGATTTCAATAGCTTGCTGACGCTTGCCCAGCGCAATGAATGATATGCCCAGATTGAGATAGGCCACTATGTAAAGAGAGTAGTTTGAGTTCTTAGAGTCTATAGAGTATTTAGAAAACTCAACTTAAGTGATTAGAAAAGCTAGGTTTTATATGGAGGGTATTGGAAAGCCTATCATGTGTATATATAAAGAGTATCGACGCAATATAAAGTCACTTACCTGCCAAACTTGGCCGAAATTTGATAGCGCGCTGAAAACACTCGACGGCCGACTTGAAGTCCTGCTGATTCTGGTACAGTATGCCCCTGCAAAGAGAATAAAAGGAAGAATGAGTGGCGTTGAGATAGTGAAAGGGAAAGTGCTGCCATTATATAATTGACGGCTGCTGAACTTGTCGCACACTTCTGCCTCAACTTGAGATCTAATTAGAGCCCCCTGCAACCAGCGGCAACCATTGACCACTTGACGGCGCCTAGAAACCTGTCAAGCATCTTTACAGCCAGCAGCCAACACAAACACTCTGAAAGGCAAGCTATGTAAAAGGCTAAGGCGAACGTAAGATTGCTTGGATTTATGTAATTAGTTTGCCCCGCAAAAAGCTGCACTATATTGCCGCTTAAAGCAGGCAAAAGCATTGAAGAAGTCGGTGAATCTTTGATGCAACCACATCACAAATGCAACATGTCTGCAGATGAGTGTGGTGTCGACTGTCGGCAAGCAACGAAGTTTATCAAAGTACAAATAGTTTAGACAAGAAGAGTGACTTTCGACATATAAAACATAATTAAATATCTTTACAATTAGTAAATACATAAAAGATATTTGAAATAAAATATAATATCTTTATCTTTAAACCAAAGTGTAATTTGTCAAAACGGTTGAAGCCATAAGAAAAATACTATTTGCGAACCTATGTAAAGATATCTATAATAAAAATTGAATTTGTATTAGTTGATAATAGCTTGATATCTGATATAACTTCTCCAAAGAGAAGTTGCACACATCATGACAATATTATAATACATCCAGCAGGTGTGTAATAAAAAGAAAACGAAATCAAATTATGCAACTCAGTGATTTCAGGTATCGCTGTTTGGTGTTTGGTTGCATAAGGATGCCTGAAGTCTGTATGTACATATGTTGTTGCTGTATTATATATATATATATATATGTCCACCCCATCTTCTCTAGCAAACAGAATTTTATCAATGTTGCTCGTTTCTTTTTGTGTAACGTCAACAACTGTTTGTCTGTCTGTTCCCCCAACTTCCGAGAATGATTTCATCTTTGGATGCTACGGGAGCCGTTCGAGGTGGGCGGTAATCAGTCAAGCAAAGGAGAATAAAAGCCGCTGGCATTTGCTATTGATGGCTTGATCGCAGTAAATAATACAGTATGTGCAAACAGCTGCTTAGCCTTTGAGCGCGAACAGGAAACAGCATCCTATCAGGGTGTGGGGCAGGCTGCTGACAACATTGATTTTCGATTAGCGTGTGGGGAGCAAACATGTCACGCAGCGACTGCATCCTGTGCTCTGAGTTTTGTGGTTGGGGCTCGGACATTGAAGGGTTTCGTTGCCAGCGGCTAATACTCGGTGGATCCGAGCACAGGAGCTGGAGTTGCAGCATTGGAGCATATATGACAGCAGCCATAGTAATGTGACCTGGTTTTGAACCATTGACTTTTGAGTACTTTGACATTAAACAGCATGCCCACGTTCTCCAGGGGTGCTTGCTGTTGCTACTCATATTGCTTTGCTACCAAAATCACATGCAATAATCTGGCTTGCGTCAAGGCGCAGCATTGCCTCGCCTTACATCCCCTGCGGCACAGTTGAAAGGACTCGCTGCTGGAATCTGAGCTGTAGTTGGAGTTGCAGTTCCAGTTGCCAATGCAGCGCGCCAAAAAAAGGCGAATAAAAGCAGAGCTATGCAAAACTGACGCACTGAATATTCAAAGCACAACTTCGCGTACTGCCTTTTGTCTTTTTCACTCACTATTCCCTAGTTTGGCAAAAAAACGGGGTATATCTGGTGGGGTCAGCGGTGTTTTATGTTTTGGGTGTTTTTTTATATCTCTAATTGCCATTTTTCTACACAAGCAACCAAAAGTTAGAACTTTTATCAATATTTAAAAGAATTATATACAAAAATGTATATTTATCTTTTTAACCATAAAAGGGGAAGTACGGAACCGAAGGATCTATTTGTTTGGGACCTCTTCCTTCGAGGTGATGTTAAGTGAAATACTTAAACTTTGAAGGGTAGAAATGAATATAGCATGTATTTAAACTGATCTGACAGAAAGCGTATAACTAGAGGTTAGTTGGGTAATTGGTACCAAATACTTTTTGCTGACTTTAAAGCTAATGTTTGATACTGACAACAGAGTATGATGCAGTCGTTTAGCTTGCGCAAGTACTGCCTTTTTTGTACTTGTTCTTTCCCAGTTGAAGCAGCTAAAACACTGGTTGTTGTTGCTAGTTGCTGTTGTTATATGGCACATAATAGTTGCTGTTGCTGTTGCTGCTGTTGACTTTTCTTTTGGCCGTTATGCTGTCTCGCCTGACGCTGAGAAATATGCGCAATGAGGGAAAATGCAATGAGAACAGACAACAGACAAAACAGCACGCTTACAAACCTTGTCAGACGTTGACAGACGAATGGCTGGAATATGAAGAGCGTGTTGGGGGAGGGGGAAAAAACGCACAGATCTCCTGGCTGGAGTGTGAACGCGAAGGACTTTTGTTGTTGGCAAAAGTATGCAATGCAAAAAAGTGAGCGGCACAAAATGCGCATAGTTTTGCAAAAGGCGTATAAAAAGAATTTACAGCCAGCACCCAGCACCATCCACACCCAACTCTGGAAGAGCCCGAGGAATACAACAAAATGGGCTTCATTTGACAGCTTGTTTGGCATTGTACTAGCTCGGGCATATCCTGATGCTGATGCTGATGCTGGTCCCGAGTATACTGCAGCTGCATTATAAACTCTAACAGCGTCTAGCTGCTTGACAGCAGCAGCCTTGAGCCATGAAAATGGTCGCACTAAATGCGCAGCCGAGTGCTGCATCCACACCAAAACAGGCACACATAATGAAAATTGCTCACGTAAAAAGAAAAAGACAGAGAGACAGATATAAATATATATATATATATATAGAGAGAGAGAGAGAGAGAGAGAGAGCTAAAGAGGCATCTGACTGCCATTTAACTGAGTACTGGAGCATTGTGTGTGTGTACATGGACAGTAGCTCCCTTAAGGTTTTTTAACTTTGGTGTAAAATGTAACTAGTTGCAAATATTTGTGTACCTTAGTCATTGAAATGTTGAGTAGAAGTGTTGCACAGAACTGTTTTACTCATTGTGAGAGACAGCTCTTGATTATTATACATTTTAACTTATGTTCACAGAAGCCCATCATTTAATTTACTAAAAAGCTGACTGGAATTTTGCCTCAATTGTTTGCAGCTACTTTAAATTGCCCTCAATTTATCTCCTACTTGCAACCATTTTCAATTTAGAATAACATAAATTGAATTTGTTAAATCTAGCAACAAAGAATTCGCATTCAGCAGATAATTCTAGATTGTGAATTGTTGGTTAATTAACTTTACTTAGCCTTGGTATTTTTAATCAAATTTTTAAAAACCTAAAGCACAATATTTATTTTTTCCTGAAAGAAATTTAAAAGTACATCAAAAACTCCACTACCTAAAAACATTTTGTCTGATTTTTGAGTTTAACAAAACTATAAAAGATTCAGTTGAAGTTGTAGACAAATATAAATGGTTAACTACTAGTTAATAGCTGATGGTACAGATACTTACAAATTAAAATGCACATCCGCCATGTTGGGCCTATACCGGATGGCCTCCTGCAGCACCTGTTTGGCCTCCTCGTAGCGCGCCTGTGAGCTCAGCACACTGCCCAAATTGCCCAGCGCTGAAACAAGGGGTGTGAATTAAGTATGCAAAAAAGAAAAGAAAGGGAAATGGCAAATTGCGATTGTCAACAACACTCACCTTTCGGCGGATTGACTATAATGGCACTTCGGAACAGGCTCTCCTCATCTCGCCAGTCGGCATTCCTGCGCACCGTTCTCAAGCTCATCGCTGCCAGGAGCACACTGAACCCAAGCAGCAGCAGACAACGTGTCCGGCGCGAACTGCGACAGCGACGGCAGGCGAGCAGCTTGGAGACACCATAGCCGACCAGGAGGCAGAAGCCAACGCTGGGCAGGTAGAGCAGACGTTCGGCCACGACGAAACCCACATAGAAGAACAGATTGCTCGCGGGCAGAAATGGCAGCGTTAGGAATGCACAGGACATGAGCAGAATGCAGGCACGGCGTGCCGGTGCCGGCATACCGCACAACATATACTCCGAGCAGGAGGTGGAAGCGGTGGTGGAGGAACTACTGCCAACATCCGAGGAGCTGCAATTAGAACTGGAGCTGCTGCTGCTGCCGCTACTCTTGTTGCTGGCCGTTGTGCTGTTGCTGCAGCTGCTGCTGCTGCGCGAGCCACGAAAAGCTTTCAGCAGGGCCAAGCTCACAGCGGAAGACACGACGAGGGGATGTGAGGAATGTGGCGTGTGCGGAGCAGCTGTTGCATCGCCATAAACATAGGCGCCATTGCTGTTGTTGTTGTTGCAGTCGGTGCAGGGCAGTGCATCCTGCTGATAGGCTACCTCATAGGCTTGGTACTTGCTGTTGTTGTTGTTGTTGTTGTTGGAGAGTCGCTTGCGCTTAGCGCGTGACTTTCTGCCCACCTTCTGTATATGATAATGCTGATAGCTGGCGCTATTGTTATTATTACTATTATTATTATTATTGTTACTATTCTCGTGTTCACTGCTCTGCAGCAGCAGCTTGCAGCTGCGCCATGCCACGCCCACCAATACCGAGTAAAAGCAGGCAGACTGCGCATTGCGGCGATCCCAGAGCGTTGTGACTCGCGTCAGCGCATCCATGCCCCAATCGAAGCTGAGCACTTGCGGCTGCAGCAGCAGCTTCAAATTGACAACGGGCAGGTGCAGAAATGTCAGCAATCGCGTCCACGTGGACGCAGTGCGTGCTATGGGATTGTCAGCGCTGGAGAAGGCGCTCTGTGGACCGGGCACGATGACCAGGCGATAGTAGGCACTGCACCCAAGGGCCCCAAGCACAATGCACAGCGAACGCAGGCGTTGCTAAAGGAAACGAACAAATAAAAATGTTGATTAGAATAAAAAAAATATTGATTCCTTATGTTTGAATAAAATAGCTTCAGTAGTCTTAGTCATGGTTTGGACTTTTCATAGACTTCACAACTGAACGTGTCAAAACTATTGCCAATTTTGGCATGAACGTTAACAGATAAATAATCAACTTTGATTTGGGACATGTGAGAAATACGAGTCGCTACATTTTGACTCTCATTTTCTATTTGTTAAAAATTGATCTTAGACATATGATAAACATATGCGATGAGATTGTTTTAATTGTTGTAAATTCTCAAGTATTCAGTCTTACCTTATCCACCTGTCCGCTGAGGGCTCGCATCACATCGAACGCTGCACAGACGAGCAGTGCCGTTATGGCCGTCTCCTTGCAGAGCAGCGCGGCGAGTGCGAAGAGCAGCGTAGTGGCTAAGGCGAGCCACTGGCGGGGATCGGCGGATTCGCGCCAGCGCATGTGCCGCAGATAGCTGAGGTACGTTAGCAGATAGCAGATACAGGCTGTGACGTCGGCTCGGCCCACCACCCCCGCCACTGCCTCGGTGTGTATGGGATGGGCGGCGAAGAGTGCACCCGCTACCAGCACCGCCCAGAAAGAGGCGAGCAGCGTGCGCGCAACACGCACTACCAGCGCCGTTGCCACACAATGCAACAGATTGTTGCCCAGATGAAAGCCCCACGGCGCAAAGCCACCGGCAAGCACATAATTCAGCCGGAAGCTCAGCACGCAAAGCGGTCGCCAGGAGCCATGAGAGCCACTGTCCGTCAATGGCGTGCCCCAAAAATCGTTGCCAAAGCTGCGCTGCCAACTCGATCCACCAGAGACGTCCGCATTGCCCAATATGGCGCGTCTATAATTAAATTGAAAGGTGTAAAGAGAATATGTAAAATATTAGATGGATTCCATAAAAGAAAGATGAAATAGTGCAAAAATTGTTACTATTAAGAATTCGAATTTCGTTCCGATTTTAGAAGATAAGACTGGATTCCAGAAATAAATCATAGCCAAAATTATATTCACCATAAAAAAATGATCCAGAACATATCTTTGTTATTTATGTCAATAAGATACTTAAGTCGAAAATATTACTATGGCTATTGTTAATGTTGATGATTTTAGCTTACGGCAAACAAAATTGCTTGACAAATATGTGTTACCAAAATTGATTCGCTTTCGTGCCTGGACATTTAAGAATGCAGCTAGTTGCATATTTTGGCATTTTTGTACTCCATTTTTTTGTGGCCGGCAGTCAAAGATCGAGGGTGGGCTTTGGTGTGTCTCGATGTTGTCACTGTGTCATCGGAATGCGAGAAGCGAGGACGATATTGGACCCCCATCGTTGTGGGAGGCCTTTGGTGGATAGCAGCTCACCTGGACGCTTTCTGCACGCACTGTTGTGGACTATATAGGGATTTTGGCGAGGTGTTCGTGACAGACACACCAACTGAGCAGAGAAAACCAACAGCAGCAACAGGAACACCATCAGAGCTCGGGGGTATTGGCAACGATGTTTCCGTTGTCGTTAACGTTGCCGTTGCCGTTGCCGTTGCCGTTGCCGATGCTGCGGTTCACATAAACAAATGCCACTCTAATGCCACACAAATTCGCTGCGAGTCGTCTTCTTGTCAGCCAGTCAGCCGCAGCGACAACGTGTACCAGAATGTGCTTTATGTGTGTTCGTGTGTGTCTCTGTGTGTGTGTGTGTGTGTGCCTTGAAATTCGATTTTAAGCACCACTGAGAGATTCCATTGCTGCAACGAAGCATGCCACGTGCCACACCACAAGCTCGTCCCAAATTTCAGAATATTTTTTCTTTATTTAATTTTTGTTCTCCTTTTTTTTTTTGACATTTAAGATTGTGTGTTGGTTTTTGGTCCTAACTTAAATACATAAATTTGCCTGGAAGCTTAAGCATTGCGTAAAAGTTGGCCATGCTTTGTCTTCTTACCTGTCGTCGTAGACAAAGCCCGCATTAAGGGTGTTCAAATATAATACGAAAGCCAGACCGCAGCACAGCAACGTTGTGTAGTCCATGCTGCAAGTAACAGAGAAAATATAAAGTTAATAATAGTTAATGCCGAAACGCTTAAATATAAAGAATAGTTTATGTGAAGCACAAAAACAGAAACCTAAAACTGTCGTGATAAAAAGCATTTGAAATACTAAATTTTAGACGATTTTTATTCTGCTATATTTAAAATAAATATTTCAACCAAATAATAAATTGTAAATGATTTTTTAAACATTTTTAAATCGTCGAAATTTAGATTACCAAAAAAAACAAAAGTGATTTAAGTAAAAAGAATTTAAGTAAGTGAAAAAATATATGCTTATTGGCCCAGGTTCGCTACTTATTGTATTAGCGCTATTCCCCTACAAGTTGTTGATTTACGCGCCACTTTCAAATGAAATAAATAAAAACATTTCAATAAGCCATGTAAATGACGCCTGGAATTGTTTATTTTGTTTTTGTGTTTTGTTTTTAATGTTGCTATTTTTCTATATTTTTTCGTTGCAGCAATGCGCAATTCCTGCCGTTGTTGTTATTTTGCCAGCGGGCAACAAACACGAAGAACCTTTTATGGGGAAATGTGCAGGTAGATTGCATTCATGACTTGCCTCTCGTTTGGTATTTTTGCGCTGGATTCATTCTAGCTGCATGCTGATGCTATTCTTCTGCAACCATTACACATAAGCAGCGTCAGGCAGTGGCAACAGGATACTGTTGCTTTTGCTGCTGCTGCTCCTGTTGCTGCCTCTATGCACATTTGTTGCTGCGGTTGCCAACATCAACATGTGGAGGCAACCCTCTCTCCGTTCAACCCGCTGGTTGACATTAAAAGTCGCAACAGTTGTTGCAGTTGTGTTTCTCTAACAGCCAGACAATAAAGACTATCAGCAGCATTCTGCTTGTGCATGTCTCCGGCCGTGGCATGCTTATGGTCCACTCCTCCGCCAACACCCCTAACCCCATAGCCCCTTTATAGCCACGTTTGCTGCTCTTAATGCACCAAATAATGGACACATGTGCGCTCACCGGCACATTAAGCCGTTCCCCTTGAATGGAAAAGTCGTCTCCATGCACCCCATTCAAAGAGTTGTCTGACAATGCTCAATGTTTACTGCTCCCCCATCTTGTTTTCATTTATCCCTGCGTTTTTTTGCTGATGTTGGGTACTTTTTTTGTTCATCCTGTATACCCCCTGTTTATGAAATATTAGGAATGGTGTATATTTATCTTTATTTATGATATGTTATGGGCATGTCTTCGATGAAAATAACCGTTGAGAGCATTTTAGCTACTTTTCTAAATGCCCTTTTTGTCATCTGTTTTTTAGGTACATGTTATAATCTATTCGACAACCGTTTTAGATTTTGTGTATAAGTTCATAAAACACACAATACATAAGATTCACAATGAAGTCTTTGAAAATTCTACATAGAGTAAGTCCCAGTCGAGCACTCTCTACCACCAGCTAAGGACTTTGTTTTGTTACAACGTTGGCGGTTAATTATTTTTTTGGTCCTGGCTAAGCTGCCGCGGCTAAAACTTCTACCTAAAAATCAATGGCATGAGATGAGTCGCCGAGTCCATTTGAGTCCATTGCGAGTTTAGCTTGACTGCTTTGTCCAGCTATATTATCTATTTGTGTGTGTGTATGTGTGTGCGGTGGCATACTTTTGTGGGCTGCAGAGACATGTAGTATGTAATAAGCAGTTGGATTAGGTCCTGGCCTGGTGCTTAGAGGGGCTTAGTTAGTTGGTCCAAACGAACAGTAGTCGGTAGTCGTCTGTTGGCAAGAGATTTGGCATTATGCACGAGAGCCCCCAAGCGGCTTATGTGCAAATTAGCAGCATTCAATATAACCAACACTCGCCAGTTACCAGGATCTGCCACAGAAAGGGAGACATGGCAAAAATGCGAGTAACACACAAAAATAGCTTTGCTAATGAGCCATAATGATGAGCTTTGCTTTTGCTCAGCAACGTTGACGTTGCCGTTGTCGTTGTCGTGTCAGCTAAAGCAGTGAAAGTAATGAAACTAGTAGTCAAACCAACTAGCAAAAGAAGAAGCAGTCGTCGTCGTCGTCGAATATTATCCAAACTCCCTGCTCCTCTTCAAATGAGTGGACAACAACTTGTTTGCAATGGGTCTTTGTGTGCGCCTGATTGATTCGCTTCCAAGCCATTGGTTCGACTGCTTAACATACTCATCAACATCAGCATTATCCTAATCATCATTAAGATCATTATCATTCTCATCATCATCATTATCATCATTCAGCTTTTGGGTGTCAACACATTTAAAAAGGCGCTCACATAGCAATTATTTAGACATAATTGGCCAGCGTCTGTCCGCTGAACCAAATTTTTTCTTCTAGCACACGAACCAACTGAACTTTGAACATTGTTTGTTTGGCCTTATATTTAATCGCAGAGTCAAGGAAGTTCCCTGACTGGCTACTAGAACAGTGGCGTATGCAGACATATTTTCTATGGGTCTATGAAATGTGAATATGAATCTCTAAGAAGTGCAAATTAAATTTGAAATTTTTGCATGCTGTTTTTTCTGTTTCTAAAAAACAGTAAAAACAAGACAATTCTTAAAAGCATGCACAATAGAAAATGGGATATCTAAAAGTTGAAAGTATTTGCTTTTTCTGTTCCTGGAAAAATAAGATGTGAGTAACCAAAAAGATGCTGAAATTGTCGACTTGGTACACAAAACTTAGATTAGCTGGAAATCAAAAGTGCTCAATTGATAAATTAATATAATCACGAACAGAGTCGCGTAGGCTTGAAAAGAGCATTATCTTTTGCTTACTATATAAATAAATTAGTCAAATTATTCTACATTTTAGTTAATTTTCATTTTAAAAATGTTTTAATAATAAAGTGCTTGTAGAAGTTAGCTGAAGTCCCCAAGTTCCACATTGTTACTTACGTCACTGCTCGCACATCATGTGTTACAGCTTAATTCCTGCCACACACAACACACAACACACTAACACACTCACACACTCTAACATACACACTAAGACCTGCTGTGCCTATATTGAGCCTGAGCTCCAGTTGGCATCTGGCGTTGTTTTTGGGCATCTGGCTGCGCGTAGTCGGCCCACTTTTATCGTGTTGACCATAAATCATGTTTTATTTTTGCAATTAGCGCTGCCACACAATAAATTACTGGCTTTTCATTGTCTCGAGCTGTTACGTGAACTTCACTTCAGCTCTTGGCACAACTGGCCTCAACTGACACCCAAGACAACTTTCTCGTTGGCTCGTTGCTTCTGTTTCTGTTTCTGTTTGAGTTAATGTTTGTTTTGGTCTATTTTGCATGCTTTACGTTTATTGTTGATTAAATTTGCGCATTGTTTTGTCTTATTGGGTCACACTTTAAACAGTGTTTACACAGCTCGTGAAGGAGCTGGCGTATCTAATGGCTGCCAGTTGCCCGCCAGTCACTTGTCCTTATTGCCTTTGTCCTGCTGTTCGCCTTTGACCCAATAACTGTTGTTGCCCTAATGGTTTTTCTCTGCTGCTGCCGTTGTGCCTTTGACATTTTCGCGATGTTTCCGCTTCCGGTGGCAAGGTGTATGTTTGCCAGTTCATGTTGTTTTAATGTGTGTGTGTGTGTGTGTGTGTGTCACAACAACTTTCACCTAAGGTCATCGACGTCATCATTGTCGTTGTCGTTGTCGTCGTCTCGATTTGCAACGCATTCTCATTTCAACTGCTCGTTCTTACCTTTTCTAACTTCTCTCAGTTACACAGTTAGAAAAAATATGTCTTCATTGAATACATATTTCTGGTTTAGTTTATCGATTACTAGAGCAAATTTTCTATGCATAGCAGCCTATAATTGACAAATATTAAACAAACAATAAATAAGAAAATTAAAATATTCAAAGTCAAATTCAGAGTTTCTCAATTCATAATGTATAAGAAACATCTCAAAGCAACTCAAATTATTTACCGTGTAATATATACTTTGTTAAGCAACCGATGAGCGAACATATAAAATGTCTTGCACATTGCTGTGCCACAATTAGCCAGCTGTGTGCTTATATACATGTATGTATATAAATATGTATGTGTGTGTGTGTGTTTGCGCTCAGTGACTTTGGGGGTATTAAAATTCAAAATTAATTGCCTGGCACGACAAACACAGCAGCAGCAGCAGGAGAAAAAGCAGCGGCAGCCAAAAACATACCAGAAACAATGTAAAAAAAAAATTGTATATTTGGTATGGAAATTAGAAAGTGGCGTCGCACTCGAGAGACTAATAGACGTGAAATTTAAGCGCATTGAATTAATTTCAATGGAAGCACAAAAATACACACACAGACATACCCTGTACATATATACATATATCAAATATATATGCAATGAAGTCACTTTTATGCCCCGTGGTGTATTATTTTCAGGGATTTTGTTGCGACCCAACGTGTATGCTGAGAAAACTATAATTAATAGGCGTTTTTATTCGTTCCTACACCTTGCTTCATTCTAATAATTATATATGGCGTCAGCTTGTGATACGTAACTACAGCAAAAAGGGTTTAACTGGCTCCAACACCACAGCCCCAATTACTCTCCTTTTCCCAGATATTCACTATCTGCTCAGACCCGCCCACATACTGCAGTCACTAGTTTTGAGTTAGTCCAAACGAATCATTTGCAACTCAAATTGCTGACGACTAAAGTTAAATATTCTTTTGAGGGCACTTTTTGGGCAGAAAACGAAAGTCCATTATTATGCAGCAAAAATAGTATGCAGAATTTTTACCAGACACTCATGAACATTTCGGGGAAAATGGAATGCTAATTTTGGGTTGATGAACATTTAATACTCTTTCGAGCTTCTTCTAAAGTGGAAAACTTTAAGCTTAGAACTATTCCTGTGACAATTGTGGAATATGTATAAGATTTGTGTTGACAAGGTATCTGTAAATACAAAGAACTATTCTCACAAGACTCGGTGTTTTAACTAATAGTTTCTATTAATAACTGAAGAGTTTTATTGCGGTATATCGAAAGAAAAATTCTCATCTCCATCACCAGATAGTTTCCATGAAAGCTATTGGATATGTCAAGTGAATCTTAAAGCTGTCGACATTTGAATTTCTAACATCTCTAAAAATCAGAGCTTAACTTTTATAGTCACAGGTAGACAGCCATTTCATCGAATTTTTGCTTTATGACATTGCGAATGTGTGTCTTAAGAGCTTAATAAATTTATGATATCCACAGCAAGGGTATCAAAATACCCAAAACCGGACATCAAAATAATGAACGGAAAGGCAAGTCATTTTGTGAATGTGTGTATGTTGTATCTGTGTGTGTGTGTGTGTATTGTAAAAATGCCCAAACGTTTTAAAAATGAAACGATTACACCATTGCGGCTTGCAAACGACCAAGTTATGATAATGTTTGGCCAACTAAACTCGTTTAGCTTGCCAAATACGAAACCCACAAAAACTGCACACCCAAATCGAGTATTCGAGTGTGTGTGTGTATGTGCGAGTGTGTGCTGGCGGGTATGTGTGTGCCTGAACGGATGCGGCTGTGCAAGGTAAGCTGTCTGGCAAAAGTGCGCAACACATGCAAACATGGTCGAATGTCGACACAATGGCCAAAAATGGCCCATTGGGCGCATTGTGAGCATCGGTCTTAACTGTATATAGGAATGGTCAACGGTATTGGGGGTGAGCGTTTGCGGACTTGCAGTAGGTTGCGGTTTTGGTGGTTCTCTACCAATGCTGTTGACTGCACTCGTAACAATTTTTTATTTTTTTTTTGTGTATTTAAAAACCAAAAAGCGTTCCGTCCTCCGGTCCGGCAGTCCGTCTATGTGTGTCTTGACTGTACGAGTGTTTATGGCCTCTGCACAGACTTTGGCAGTTTTATGCTAATCACAAAAAGGGCAGCAACGCCCACCACATGCCACCCACCACATTGGCAAATCCAACGCCACTCGACGGCAAAACTTTTCATATTTTTGGCCCCAGCAGTTGGAACTTTTCGGTTTCGTTTCGTTTTTGGGTATATGATGCTCTTATTTTAGCCGATTTGCAGTTGGGTTTTTGTAGCTCGTTGAACATTTTGCCCAACTATTGCATGCAATTGCCAGCCGATGCATTCCACCTCGCGCCCCTCGTCGGGCACTAAAGTTTATAGCCGAGCGGCTTTCAGCGCAAAGCTATGAAAGTCGACTTCCGCCCGAGCATTTTAGTCAGTCGCAGTTGTTTCTAGTTGTTTTCAATTCCATTTGATGTTGCTTAAAGTCACACGTGTGTCAGCAAAGTAAATCATCTTCAAAGCATAGCTTTGGGACTAAATCCGAGTAACTTATTGATTGTCGTTGTGCAAAACTCAAGTTATGAGAATCGATTGAAATGTTGAGTTAAATGTATTAAATAGTAGATTTCGATTTTTTTTAAAGATGTTTCTGTATATTTTTCTATGTTAAAAAAATCTACAAACATCGATTTATCATCTATAAATGAATTAATGTGTGTTTATTATAGATTATCGATTATTATACATTAACTTGTAACCAAGCAACTATGCTTTGCTCTTAATCCAAATGACTTTGAAGCCCACTTTAATCCTCTCTCTGTCAAACAACGCAATAATTTCATACAACGATGTTTTTACATTTACCGACCACACACACATGCACACATTGTGAAATCATACACTCGCCCACTTTAAGCGGTGTCACACATAAATAATAATTAGGTATTAATTAGCAGCTGTCTATTAACATAGTTCAATATGCCTTTAAGTGGCACACGCAATGATCAAAGCACCCTGCCTAAAAACCAACCCACACAACACCTCATCCCCTTCAAACCCCTATCCCAAAGGCGGACTACTCGAAACATTGGGCATATTTCAACACTTTGCCATCATAATTTAATTTAAATGCTCTAAACTGTGAATAGTCTAATTATGTATTCACACCCCACACACACACACACACACACACAGTGAGGGAGATGGAAAACGAGGATACAAAATGTACTATGCCAAAATGTTTTTGGTGACCGAAAAATTAATATCCAAAAGAGACAGAGATAGGCCAGGGTGAGAAAGAGGGAGAGCGAGGGGAGAGAGAAGCGCGAGGCGTCTCGATAAATGTGCACGTGGCAGACCGCGGATTAGGGTGCAGAAACGAAGCTGTTAACCTAGTTATTTATGTGTGTGTATGTGTTTATGTCTGTGTGTGTGTATTGATGTGCATGTGTATGTGACTCTCTGTGGGTATGTATGTGTGCTGCTTCTGCTGCTGCTGCGTTAATTGAATGCGCAACTGTCGTGCTATCCCACTTTATCATTATCCAAGTATACTTCTGCCCCGCTGCCTCTCTGCCCCGTTGCCGCTCTGCTCCACTGCTCTCTCTCTCACTGATGTCGCACACTTCTGCGTTTGTCTGTTTAAGCCTGTTGAACAATTATAACTGGCATGTCCAAATGCCAAGTGCCTGAAATTGAGTCCGACCAAACGCGGCGTATGCGTGATGCTCTATATGCTAATTAAAATGGCATGCCTGTGTCTATTTGTGTACATGTGTGGGTGTGGGTGTGTGTGTGTGGGTGTATATATATATATCGCTTGTCTGTCTATGACCGCGACACCGTGTGAGATTCTGTGTGTGTGTGTGTGTGTGTGTGTGTGTGTGTGCTTGTGCGCTTTGCGCTGTTTGCATTACATAATTATAATTACGCATACGCCATGTTGGCGCGCATTTGATTTGCCACCGCACGAGAGCAGCAACAACAGAAACAGCAGCATCAGCAGTAGCAGCTTTTTATACATCATGTTATTTGCTGTATGCTGTTTGATGTATGTATGCTGTATGCTGTCAATATTTGCCCATTTGCCTACAGCTTATAAGCGTGGTCGCTGCTTAATAGTTGCCATATTAACATATAATATTTTAATGCCTGGCAGAAGCAGAGCAAATTCAAACAAATCTGCAAAAAACTATTGATTTTGAGTTGCGAAAGCCAAAAAAAAATATTAGCATGTAGAAGTGTTGTTATTGCGAACAAATATCGAATGACAATAATTGTTCTTAATAGCTTGAAAAAGAGTAGAACTAACAACAATAATCAATGCAGACAACGATTGAAAAAGAGAACAACTCTCAATAATAATCAACAATTGCTGAAGCATTTTATTTTTGTTAATGTGTTGAATCACCTAAAGGCATAATAAAAGAATCGTTAGGTTAATTTATAATATGGTAATATTAATAATAAAAAAGTACTAATAAAAGTTTGCTAACAATCGCAAATTCCTTAAATATTATAAATCACTTTTTTGTTCTTTCTTGTGTATTAAGGCTACAAAATGAAGTCTTAAGTAGCTTAAGAAAAACATTTATAATTATAAATTAATCTCTTAAGCGTCTCGCTTTGTTTAATACACAAACTCAATTTCCTTGAATGAAAAAGAAAACATATACGATACACATGTCCCCATGCCTGTCAAACGAATAAAATATTGAAGTGGCAATAACTTTTGCACCTGTCTCGTGGCCATGTAAAGAAAATCGAATTGCTAACCGCAAACATAATTAAAACTTTGCGCAACCACAATCGATAGCGATGGAGATTGCGATGCCGATTGGCGACTGCGATAGCGATTGCCTCTTTAGGGGGTAAGAGGTATGTGTGTGTGTGTGTGTGTGTGATGACTGACTGCAGTTGCCATAAAAACGAGCAGAAATATAAAATTTGAAGGCGAGGCTGGTTGTCAGTCCACTGCACGTACGTGTGTATAAATCCAATTAAATCACAAGTTACGCAATGTGATAAGTCACGTTGTTTATTGCTTTAACGCACACACAGCAGCAGCAGCAGCACATGCATGTGGTGGGTGAAAAGGGAATACAGGGGAGACAGGGAGCTAGTTGCATTCACACCACAATTTATCTACAGGAAACAAACGAACAAAAAAATATATAACATAAGCAAAGTAACAGCTCAGACGGCTGTTGCGGGATGCGATCTACTTGGAGTTACCCAGTATGCGGAGTATTTTAAACCGAACTTCAAATATTATTATCTTCACAAGAAAAATCCACCAACAAAACAAACAAATAACTTTAGACTAAGCGTACTTCTGACTATAAAATTAGGTCAGCAGTTTACAGCCATGCATAAAGACATGCATACACTCATACGTACATAAACACATGGCCAACTCTCCCAACAATCCCAAGAGAATTACTGAATAACTCAACAAACACAATTTTCTACTCAGCTTAAATAAAATGAAGCCATAAACTTCAATTGACAAATTAATATTGAAAAATGAATACGAGAAAATCAGAAAGCAAGTACACAAACAGCTTAAAGATTAAGAGTGTATAAGAAAACAAGATGCACTGTATTCAGTCTAAATCAACTTAAAATAGTTAATAAAAGAGGACATTATTTATAGATTTCTTTAATCAGATTGTTAGCATCATATTTGTATGTGTGGTGAAATTTTCACTAGACTCTTTATATTAAATTTAATAACTCAGATAAATTTGCCTTTCTTATGTAAAATATGCACCTCTCTTTAAAAAACAAACAGAGTATGGAAAATAAAGAAAGCATTGCAACTGAAAGTACCCAAGCAAAGTTAAGTTAACATTCGTTGTGCCACGTGCTCTTTTCTTGGACCGTGCAACTCTTCTTCTCAAGTTGAAAGTGGGCCAAAATTTGAGTTGAAATAAAGATGAAGGAAAGAAGAAGAAGGAGAAGTGTAAAATATTTTGAGTTTTTCGTGTGGCTTTCAGCGGTGTGCAAACTTGATTATTTCCGTTTTGGTGCTGAAGTGGAATTCTTTTTTATGCTCTCACCCCAATACACCTGCCTTCTAGACTTCGGCTCTGACCTGGTTTATTGAAGCATAAATTTATGCTTGCCAAATTATTTATTAAGACCCCAAAAAAAAGGGCACAAGAAATAAGAAGCTCAAGTACAAATAAAAGTAAAAGTGCGTCGGGCTTTTTCATTTTAAGCAAGTAGCGCCATGATTTTTTTTAACTAAATCAGACAAGGAAACCACAAGAAAGCAGCGGCCCCTAAACTTTTAATGTGTTCCCGGGGCTTTAAGTAGCTTTAAGACCCTTTCGTTATGCAGCAGCTGTGGTGTCTTGCATAAAAAAAGAAATGTTAACATTACGTGGAAGCCAAACGTATTTCAAAATATGCGGGTTTTTATGGTTTTCTATACCCTGTGGCCATTAGAAATTGGGTACAGATATATGGGTGTTAGAAAGCCTTGTAATGCTAGACCCAGGTGAACGTTACTTTTGTTGAGAGTTTTAGGAAAGAAAAACAGTAAAATATAATAGTCACTTTTGAGGTACAAAAACGTAGCTCAATGTTGCGCATATAAATAGTGCTAACAGGAAAATCAAAGATCAAAAGTTTAAAAATGCTATCTACAACCAAAAAATGTATCTAGATAAGGCTTTTTTTTATTTTTCTTGTAGAAGAGGAGAGAGTTTGCCTTTTATCTTAACAAATCCCGTCAAAGACTTTGTATCTCCAGAGTATCTTGTAGTTAAACACTCTCTGCGTAGAACATACTTTCTTGCAACGATTTTTGTTTAATGCTGCAGATTATTAGGTAAAGCCAGTGCTGCTTCAGTTTGCTGGCGATGCCGTTGGCAACAAATTTGGCTTGCGCGCCAGAGCGTTAAAATTTGTCACGCGCGCAAATCTCGGAACATGGGGCGTATGTGGAACTTTTGTGTTGAAAATTTGGCCTCTGGCGATCGATTGATTTGATTCGAGTATCACACGCTGCACAAGTATGCATATATGTGTGTGTGTGTGTGTGTGTATGTGTGTTAGTTGTGTGTTCAGTATGCGTTATGTTGCCAGCTGGCAAATGTATATCAAACATTTGTATCAATCATTCAAAACGATTGATTCGCTATACAAACAAACAGCGAGCACTTAGAATGCATGTCTCTCTCTCTGTGCAAGTGTGAGTTTGTGTGCACTTAGAAAAAAACAATGCGATAGGTTATAGAATACACGACTAACAATTAATATAAAGTTCTTATTAAAATGTTATGTAGTATTTGTAATTGAATTATTCTTTCTGCTTATTCTTTATAACATTTACTTTAAATAGTAGAATACAGGAATTTCACTAATTAAAATAAGAACTTAATGTCTTTGAGTGTATTTGTTATATGTGAGTGTGAGAGTCTCTTTTTCTCTCTGTACGTGTGTGTGTGTGTGTGTGTGTGTGTATTCGTGTGGTTCCCTTGGGCTGCTGCAGCAGCAACACAAGCTGTGGCTGTGACTCTGATGGACATCGTGCCTTGGCCACAGTTTGCAGCTGTTGTTACCATATAACCTACACTCTGCTTCTGCCCTCCCCCTCCCGCTACCCGCACCATCGTCTTGCAAAAGGTTGCACGTTGGCAAAATGGTCCAACTGTGCACATATTGACAGCTAACAGATTTTTTGTGCCATTGTGCAACATTTTTGTCATGTGCGGGCTAAATCAGACAGAAACGGACACAAACAAAACAGTTGCCCAATTTGTTTGTGCACCAAATGGGCGGCGATAAACTGGGCGCTGGGCGGACGCAGCATTCAGCATGTAACTGTTGCTGCTTTTGTTGTTGTTGTTGTTGTTATTGTTGCTTCTAAGCAAATTGTGGATTGCTGTTGCAAATTTGTATATTGCAATGCAGCTGCATCTGTAATGGATGTGCCATTTGTGGTATATTGAATGCTGCAACGAGCAGTGGAGAATATCAATAGAAATTTGCAATTTGCAATTGCAATACGAATACGAATACGAATTGGTATCGGAAACGGAATTCCAAATGAGCGATTGTTCAATATTTCTGCTTTTTTGTTACAGCATACAAAACACGTAGTTCATGTTACATGCGATCAACAAATTAATCAATGTGACATGACATGACAAGCTTGAGCTTTTCCTTTTATAAATTTTATAATTTAATTATAATTGTTATCACATATATGCACATACATTTATTATTATATCAGTTGTTCTTAGTCACTGCTTATCTGGCCGGAACCAACTTATTTAAATCGTTGTGATTAATGTGATTCCCACACTTGCTTATGTACATATTTTTAAATTACAATTTGAGTCATAATTATGCTCTTGATGAATCGTGGGTGTTTTTGTTACATAGAAGAAAATTAATTTAAATTGTCTTCGCTGTAAGAAATGATAAGGCCGATTTGGTTCTATAAAATCTCTTAAAGGATCCTTTGCAATTTTCTGGCTGTTATTGTGTAAAAATAAATAATTGTATTATAAAATAAATATTATATATTATATAAATATAAAAATATCTAATTCATATAAAATAAAAGTTACATTTATGTAATTAGTCGTTGCTCAGCAAATGTTTACAAATATATAAATACTATCCCCTCTAGATTGTTTCGTTTTAATGATAAAAGCAAAGTCATTGCAATAACATTAACATCCATAAATATTAATCTGTGTAATGACTCATTCAATATATCTTAAGACGACTTATGCCCTGTTTTTGTGCGAGGAAAGAAAGTAACACAAAATGCGCTCAACTGGAGAATATAATCGTAATAGAAATTTGAGCACAGGTAAATGTCACGCTTGGCGGATCGATGCGCATTGTTTATTGGTTGGTAATGCGAATGGAATCGTTACGAGCTGTGATAAAATAAAATGTACTGAATCAATCGGGGCAATCAACGGAGACTCCTCGCCATATCGCCCCAGCAAATAGATGACAACACAGTGTCACTTCTAGCATTTCATTGTGTGGAAATAAACCCAACATTTCAACTGAATGAAATGAAAACAAATATTGTACGTTTTTTCATTGTAAAGCTTATACACAAACACACACACACACACAAATTGTTGCCAATTGCAATCACTGTTGTTGTTGTTGTTCGAATATAGCAACGCTCACGGCTGTGGTTGCCTTCCGCATCAGTGTGCGCGGCTGTCAATGAGTGTATTTGTAATGCATTTATGCATTCATTTCTTCATTTCATTTATTTGTTGATTTATTAACGTAATTCGGCCCCAAACTGACAGAGAGTAAGAGAACCTGGAGTGTAGTTGCCAGCCTGCGAGGCAGTTAACTATTTAAGCTGGCGCCAGATTTTTGATCAAACTCTATGTTAACATTGTAGGTCTCCCCACCCCCCACCCCCACAGACCACAACTACCTGCCCCTTAGGTTGTACAAGCCACGTTTCTGTCTGTTTGTGCTGAACAAATACAACTTACTGATTTTATTGCAAATTGATTTTATGTGTGCAGCTCACCTGGCCAAGACCGCAATACCACAGGCACAGATACGTTCATTGGGACACGCCCACTGATTGCCCAGTGGGAGAAGGGACGAGAAAGAGTCAGAGAGAGAGAGAGGGAGAGGAATAGTATGTGGGCTAGTTGGATTCAAACAAATTTCTCATGTTTACATTGTATGGCGATAGTGGAAACTTTTAATCAAAGTTAATTGGAAAGTTTTGCTTTGTCATTGCAATGTAACATACACACACACACTAACACACACACACACAACAGATACACACACACGCGCAGACACACACACACACACACACACTGCTACACTCGTGGCACATGCAGACGTGCATAAAGTGGCGAACTAAAAATGAAAAGTAAAATGTAGGTTATCCTTCAGTGCACACAAAATGCTCCTCATATCGTTTTTCGTTTCGTCCTTGCGGCTCGTCCTGCGTTTCGGTTGCTCATTCATTTTATTGCCGGTGCCGCCGCCGTCGCTTGTCGCCCCACCTTTGATGATAAAATGTCATTTTGCTCCCTTACGTGCTCGCTTCCTGTGCGTGTATATTGAAATGTGTTCTTATGGGTGTGTGTGTGTGTGTGTGTGTGTATGCTCTTCTGCTGTGGGTAGAGCTGTATACTGCAGTCGTAACCAGGCAGGGCCAACAGGCTGACATTCAACGTTTCTTGATTAAATTTTATGCAGTTTAACTATTTCTTTTTCACCCCTTCAATAACAAAGGAGAGTGGTTGCTTGGTATAAAAAAAGGGGGCAGCGGGGTATGCAACTTTACATACTCTGTTTCGTATACCCTACGTGGCGTAGAGGGTACTATTATGAAGTCATAAATTGTGTGACACATTCATAAAACGTATATTTGCTGTACAGAAAAGTGATTTAGTTCTTAAACTTATGAAACTAATAATTGTCGATTTGAACTGTAGAAGCAAAGCTGAAGGAAACGTTATTAATAAATAATAAATACATAATTTATGTCTATAAGATAAATTCCAACTTGCTGTTGACAAAAATAACCTATATTCTTTTCGATATTTGCTTGCAACGTTTTGAAATTTGATTAAGCATCGATTAGTTTGCCAAATATCTCACATAAGATCTTTTTGTTCTTACAAAAACACACATTTACAGCAACTTTTCATTTTGTTAGATAAGATGTAGATTAAAATATAACTACGTGTCTAATATATTTGACTATTATATATCTAATCTCGTTGTGCGAAGAGTTCAACTTTTCATATCTGCATTTTAGGGTATTGAAACTTCAACAACTTAAAGATGATGTATCTTGCCCGTTTTTATTACAAGTGAAGGCTCGCCGGACACGACTGATGCACTGACGGACTGACTGCCTGTTACACTCAGCGCATATATAGCTCTCTCTCTCTCTCTCACACACACTGTTCATCTCTCAGTCTCTGTCTTTCTTTGCATTCTCTTGTGTCTGTCTGCGCTGTAAGCTTCAGTTTATGCTGCAACCGGAAAATTAATCCTAATGAGTGCTGACACACACACACACACACACACACAGAGTGAGTGGAGGAGAAGGGACAGTGTGTGTGTGTGTGTGTGTGTAGGGGGGAGGGGCACAGTTTGTTTGCGCATGTGAAGCGATTTATGCTTTTTTCCCAGCTCTTCCCTCTGTTGCTTCAGGCTATGTTTGTTGTTATTGCTGTTACTGCTCTTGTTGCTGCACACGTGCGCCACATGTAAAATGCACGCTATACGCACGCACACACACACACACACACACACACACATATATATATATATATATATATATATATATACATCTACAAAAGCACAGTGCTCATATAAAAAAACATTTTGTAAGCATTTTATAGGACCATAGTGCGGCTTGACTACCCCACTGTAGATATAGGGAAGGGAGATGGGCAATGGGGTTATTAAGGGTCGGATTCCCGTTTGTATGCTTGTTGGTGCCTTTCACCTGTTCGCGTTTTGTTGTCGCTCTTGTTGTTGTTGTGTACGCTTTCATTCTTTCTTTCACAAAATGTGTTAAATGCCGCATTTTGCATTGCCTCACATTTGGCCCTGCATTTTCCGATTTTCCGTTCGCTGGCTGTTTGGCATCCTTTATGCATCTCCTATGCTGCCATTGAAATGTGAAGTCTGCCAGCGCATTGAATGAAATGAAATCAGTGTCAATGTGTAGGCAGGAAATTTGCTTTCCACAGGCGAACTCTGGCGCAAGCTTTGTGGAGTTAAAAAGCAAAAGATGGAAATTAGCCCAGGGACAACGTTCTGCCATCAAGTTCAGTTGCTCTGGTGTCAGTTCTCTGGGTATATGACTTATGTAATGGACAAAAAAACAAAAGAGTGTTTAAAAATCGATCAGATCTTTTCTTTTAAATGCTCACACTCATTCATCTGAAATCAACGCATTTAATTTGTATTCGGATTTTCTAAGAAATTGCATAACAGAATTGAGAATTCCAATGCACCTGCAAAGCCAGAAATTTTAGCAAAAGCTGCTGCGACTTTCAATACCAATACATCAAACCATTTTCCCATTTTCCTCACCAATGCTTACATAAAACTTGCATACGATATTTCTCAGCTAGCTTTAATAACAAAATTGCTCCTATACCAAGGCTATTCCATCTACTCTATTTCCCTTGGGGGCGACAGTGTATACTAAGACCAAAATCCAAACCAACACCCAAACTAAGACGTAACCGGATAGCTTAGAGACTAATCTATAGACTAAACACACATGTATAGTAGCACGTACACACGTATATTTAGATTGTGGCAGCAACTGCACACACATGTGGTAACAGCAACGGCAACAACAACAACAACAAGCCTTACACCCAGCTCTCAATCGCAGAGTGCGCTCCCCTGTGGCGCATTAATGAGCACGTGGCGATGGCTGCCATCAAAATCATATGTTGATGTCCCCAAGTCACGTAAAAGTGTATTTAGTTTTAGGCAAAGCTCAGCGCAGTTCAGTTCAGTTCAGTTCAGTTTAGCTACCGCAACACAACAAAGCGAGAGGCACTGTAACGCCTCCAGTTGCCTCCAGAAAACGGTGCCAGGCACCTCACAACAATGCCAAAAAGTAAACAAATTAAAATGTATGCACAACCTGGCATATGCACATGTGTGTGAGTTTTGTATCTTGACGGCGTTAGCAATTAGGCGCCCTAGAAGCAAACGATACAGCAACAAAAATCACAAAATGGGCAAAAGAGCGGGCCCAAAGAAACATTGCAGAGCTGCAGGCGCACACTTAGCGCCATCATCCATTGGCAAATCATTTAGCGGCGGCATTTGCTGTGCTCCTTTATTTTCTGTGAGATTTTGTATGCCCTGTAACTATGCTAAATTTAATGTAATAAGGGTATAATAGGGCTGTGAGGCGCGATGCATTCAATTTATTTATAATATGTCAATTATCTTTTTATTTAGTTAGTCTTTGCGAAATTACATAATGAGTGTAACTTGAAGTTGAGCTATATCAGCTAAGGCACAGCTAAGTTTTGAATAATATCACTTTTTGTTTTGTGTATTGAATAGTTATGTATGTATAGTGGGATAATGTTACTTCGTCCTATTTATTATAATGGGCGTCTGTCATTCAAAAGGACTTCAAATATTTAAAATATATGGTTTAAAGTGGTCTAAGTGAGCTTATCAAATTTGAGAGCATTCACTTGCTTTCGTATTTTCTAAAAAATAAAGAAGATATATTTAAATTAAATTCTATGAATAAAAATCTTTAAATTCTATAAGCCTCAAATGCTTTTGATTATAGGATCTAGGCAAAGAGTATGTCCTTTTAGTTACACACGCTTCACTAATGCATTTCAACTTGTTTTGTTTTTATCGTACACAAATTGTTGTACCGCGTATGTGTCCTCAATTTTCGGGTGCTTCATCACAGAACAAATAATAAACACAAACAACACAGAGCAAAGTATCAAAATAAAAAATAGGTCCCACCTGCCACGCCTACGCCGCCCTTAACCGTTATTGTTGCGCTTCGCATATTTGGCTCATGGCAGATTACGTATACGCGCCGCAGTTTGAAAATCGTTTGCATTCCCTCGGCCTCGATAGCTAAAGCAGCAGCAGCAGCAGCAGCAGGCCCTCCCCCTCAACCCACTCTTGAGATTTTTTAGCGACTGCTGCTGTTCCAGTTATTTTGGGTGTGCAGCTTTTGTGTTCACTTGGGTAACAAAAGCGACGCTCGCTTGGCTCCGGCTTTTGTTTTGTTTATTTTGGTTTTGTTTTTGTTTCCGTTGACTTTTTTTTTAGCCATTTTTTAGTCATATATGTTTTTTCTGGCGCATTTTTGACATCAATATAACTTTACTCGTCCGTCGGTGCTACTTTTCATCTTTGTTGCCTTCTCGTGTGTGTGTGTGTGTGTGTGTGTGTGTTGTATATTTGTCTGTGTGTGTACAAGTTTTGTCCCATTCACATGTACCGCATAGTACACGAGAAAACTGCGTTTTGTGAAACTATTGATATTGTCATATGCTTATAACCATTCTCCAGTGGGTGTGTTTATTTTAGTGTGGTTTCAGCACGTTTTTATGCTTTATTTGGAGTGCAGTGTGCCAAAAATGGGTGTGCGTGCATGCGAGTGTGTGGTTTATTGTTGTTTGCTCGACAAAGATTTTTGCACTCAGTGCACTTGTGCAACTTGTAGCTATGGATTGTATTTTCGGCTTATGGACTTGCGTGCAATCCTTGTTGCTTTATGGCTTGCTCTCAGATTACCTTCATAATTACACCAAAGGCCAGCAATTTTGAAGAAATGTTGTTATACATTTGCGACTTATGCTCGAGTGTCGCAAGCATGAAAATAAATTCAGCCGCTGCTGCAATGAAATTTGCTGATTATGAGCCAGAATCAAATATTTTTGTCACAGAATTAAAGTTCAAATCATCAGTTGTCAGCCATTTTAATGCCGAATGTATATGTATAAATGTAAAAGCAGAAATCCTATGTCAATTGTTAAAAAAAAAGAAGTATTTATTCCACAACACACAGGCAAATTATACACTCCATATACCACATATATACCACATATATCCACATATATACCACATATATACCACATATATACCCTTTTTGCATTTATAAAAAAAGTATGTAAAAATAACGTCAGCAAATACTTTTATCTGTATCGTTGCACCATGCTAGCGCCAACAGCCTGCCACGCCTACAATCCAGAACAATTCTAGTAAAACATCGCACTCGTGACATTTGCAAATAAATAGCGAAAAATAAAAGAAACGAGTAGAACTAAATGGAAATGGGAACAGTGAGCGAGCGAGAAAGGGCGAAATTCTCTCTCAATTTATGGCCACAAATGAAATTGCATTTAAGCGAGTGTGTGCTGTGTGTGTGCTGTGTGTGCTGTGTGTGTGCTGAGTGCTGTGTGTTTGCAGTTTAATTTAAACATTTTGCACGCACAGCCCCAGAAACAGTTGCTTTAACTGAGCTCTGCAATTCACACGTTCAGCCCGGCTGTCTACAAAGCTACTCCGGCTACTCCACTCCACCCCCCATCCGGTTGCCATTTTGGGTATTGCACGCAGCGCGCCAATATTTAAAATATGAAGACCATTAGCTAAATATTGGCTTTGGCACGCGCCCACGCACCACAGCAACAACAACAAAGCACCATCCACAATACCCAACAGCAGTCAATAATATTAACCAGCACAGCTAAGGTTCGGAGGCAGTGGATCTGCGAGTACTGGAATTGTGGCTGTAGATGGAGCAGGAACAGTAGCTGGAGCTGGAGCTGGAGCTGCCCGCCCCGTGCTGTGCATACTTATTTGAAGCTCAAGGCGCGCAGTGTGTAGTTATGGCTGCAGGGGAGGTGCAGAGGGTTCCGTGGGGTGCCGGGGGGCGACGTTGTGAGTGCATAAAATAAAAATAAATGTTAACAATGGGCAAAGGCGTTCAGCTGGTTGTTGTTTTGCCCAGCCATGCCGTGAAGCCGTACACAGCAAAAAAGCGTGTATACAAAAGTTAAATTAAATAATATTTTAATACATCATTTTCAACAAAGTACTAAAAATTTCAGATACTTAAAATATTTCTTGAAAAGCGTCTACATTTTTTTTTAACTATGTGAAAGGCTGTGGAATCGTGCAGCAAACTCTTATTTTTAGTCAAAGCTTATAAATGGCAGCGACTTGGGCATACTTTACTTTGGCAGCTGTTTTTTTCTCCTTTCAGTGCTGCTAATTGGCTTTTAAAAATGTAATTTTTCGCTTAAATCAAGCACATTTTGGCTTAAGCCATAAGCTTTAATAAACGTACTTTGATAGATTATTTTCCACGAAGCTTAAACATATTCAAAAAGGTTAAGAATGTGAGCACAGATACCTTCTTTTTATGCTCAGTGTTTCTGTTGTAGCTGCCGGCGGTGTCAGCTCCACGCGGCGCACCGAATGCCACCAAAAACCAAGGGGTGTTGGGCAGGGGGAGGGCGAAACAGCGGCAATTTGTTGTTGCTCGTTGTTGGTTTTTGCGTGTACTTATGCTAAGTAAAGCGATGATGTAAAAGACAATAACCGGAGCGGAGGCTGAGCAGATAAATGCTGTCAGGGTGGGCGGAATGGGTATTGATGTGAAACGAGTAAGCAAATCCACTCCGGCCACAAATTTGCAGCCCCTGCGCCCCTGCACCTTACTTTATGACTGCTTTGGCATTTCATAAAGTGTGTGCAGCAATTTCTTGGCCTGGCATATATTTGTGGCATATTTATATATACTTATGTTTTAATATACATATATATACATATATATATATTTATATATATAAATATATATTTTAAGAACCTTCTTTGATATTCATATTTGGTATTCGCTTTCATTTGCCAGTTTTGCTGGGTATTGTTCTGCTTATGTTTTGTTTTCACTCTAAAAAAAAATAAGGAAAGACCTGTGTTTACATTTAACGTTTATTGTTTTCCCTTTTGGCCAAGACACGTGCCTTTTTTGCGGTATGGGCGTGGCTGTGGCAGCTGCCAAAATGGAAAGCCAGCTCGCCGCTGACCTCAAAAGGAAACCAATATAAAAATAGCAGCTCAGGTGTAATATTATTATGCAGTCTGCTCAAAACTTTTACGCGGAGCTTAAAAGGGAGAGTGTTACAGGGAGCGAGAGATAGAGGGAGAGAGAGAGAGAGAGAGAGAGAGAGAGAGAGAGAGAGAGCGTAAGAGAGAGAACCAGAGCATTTGTCTTGAACTTCAATTTTCTTTCGCTTTCACCATGGCCTGAGGCTTTTAAATTAAATCAACCAACACAGAAGCAAACCGCCACACACACACACACACACACGCACACACTCAAATCAACCACCCACGGAAATGTAACTAAAATACACACTGAAACACACAACTAAATCACACACACACCCACACCCACACCCACACACACATAATACTTCTCTGCTCTGTCACTCAGTTAGCTCACAGCCTCCGACTCCAGACACACACATATACATATGTACATATATATAAATGTGTATGTGTACTCAACCTACTCGCACAGACTTGCATACATACATATATTTTAATGCAAATTGAGCAGAATTAATTTAGTACTGTCTGTGTTTATCTCTCTGGCGCGTTTAATATGATACCACCAGCCACCGAAGCTTGTCTATGCTTCATATCCATATGACTACCGTTTCCCCGACACATCCCTCCCCGCCCCCTTCTCCTATACCCCAGCTCGGTTGAGTTTCTTACTCTCTCCCTTAGTCGCAGTCTATATCTCATTCTTTCCTGTCTGTTGCTCTGCTATGGCATATGTTAAACGTTTGCCTGACGCAACATTTTTCTACGTATATTTGTCTATGCTCGTTACAAGCTTGAGTTGAGCAACAAAGACAGGGTGTATTGCGGCTGGGTCGTGATACAACCATATATTTCATTTTTATATTTTGTAACAAAGAAGAAAACAAAAAAAAAACAATCGTGTGACTCATTTGGAAAATTGCCGCTTGTAAAAAGAAATTATAATTAGAGACTCCATGCGCAAAACTGAGAAGCTTGAGTCAAGAAACTAAATAAATATTGCTAAAAGCGGTCACTTAAACTATATTAATAAAAAATATAGATATATATACATATATGCTAATCTATAAAAATCAGCACTCTAAACTCTCTAAATTTTTGCAAGCAATTTAAATAAAATAAACATATGTCTGTTCTAGGGTATTTCGTAATCGACACTCTGAAATATAGTGCTGCCTTCTTGTTTTATTAAAAAATGTCTGGCTGGCATCTTGTGCTTGTCATTGCTCTGTCATGTTGCCTACTTTTAGGCACAACTCACGACATATGGAAAGGAATAAGGAATAAGGAAAAAGAAAAAGATATGCTGTGGCGTACTGCTGGAAAGTCAATTTTGGTTGCCTCGCTTGTGGTTAGTTTGTGCCCCCTCCCCACCCTCCTCCCGTTCACTTCATGCCTTTTGTATTGGCCTCGATTCGCATTAGGCACGCATCATTTACGCGTTTGTAATCAGGCGAAAGTGTTTCAACTTGCCTTGGCATTTGCCTATGAATTGCGCTCTTGCCTTTGCTTCAGTCTGAATTGAGCGCAAGATATTTGTATAAATATATATATATATATATATTTATATATTTATATATATATATAGTACATATTTGAAATTTAAAGTAAAAGTTTTTCAATTTCAAGTTTTATGGCGACAAGTTTCTCGCAGCACAAAATACGCGCGCAGCGAAAAACACTGTTCTAAATTCATGGCTTGTGCCGTAATTTCAATTACAATTTATTCTTGCATATTCTAAGGGTAATGTTGCATAAATGAAAACAAAAGTTCTTAAATCAAATAAACAATACTTGTTTTTTTTTACTTTAAAAGTAGATCATAGCATTCTAGTAAGTATTTTAAAATTAATTCTTCAATTCAATTTGGTTTAGTTATCTTATGATTGCTTATGAACTGCTGGATATAGGAACTGACTGTCTCTGTCTGCATGTAATCAAGTTCCTGTTTTGAAAAACAGCTCAACTGTTTTTCTTAATTTGTTTTACAATTACTGAAACTTTTGGGCTCACAAGAAAAGTTCAGGACGAATGTGATTCTCTGGTCTATGATTTTTCTAATTACTTTCTCTATTTTCTTTTTCTGAGTGTAGTATCTTTCTGCTTTTGCCTCTAAATTGTGTATCGCCTTGCCCATTCCGGCCGTTCGCACCAAATTCGTCTTTCTTCAGCTGCGCAGCGGCATACATTTTCTTGATTTCATTTCTTGGCCCATTGCGTGCTCACAATTCCGGATGCAGCATCCGCCTCTGGTCTGGCTTTAATGTGCCTACAATATTATAAAGCCGCAGGTTAATTGAAAGCTAACTATTTTTCAGTTAACCTGGCTACAACATGCAGCTACACTTGGCTAGCCCCAAAGCTGGCACTGATTTCAGCTACTTTTGCAATCGGACTGCAATCGTTTAATTTTACGCTTAGCCAAAATGGTCAGGGTTGCCGAACAACCCAACGAAAACGTAGCACACAATAACATTCCATTGCAAATTTGCGCTCGCAATAAACGCAATTTCCTTGCCTCGTTCCCCTGCTCCTTCTCCGTCTACATCCCCTTGACATTTATTCCTCGTCCTCTCTGCTCCATTTAAATTAAAGTTTTAATTTCGGCATTGCATCTAGAAGATGAGTCTGTAGTGAATTCCACTAGCGAGATCTCAGCGTTTTTGCCATTGTTTTAAGTCATTTCGAAATTGAGGGAAAATGAGAGAAAAGTTTCCGGAAATGAAGAGATGCCGAGTAGCATTATGAAAATAGGTAAAATAATTTTCCATTAGAGTGTTGCGAATGAAATTATCTCATTAAACACAACAAAAAGCGTTTTCTGTTTACACTATTTGCATAAAGTATAAAATGGGGTTAGTTGCATTTGAGTAGGAAATGAGTTAGAAATGTATCCATTAACATAACTAATCTCGATCATTTAGTATCGTATTGTGTCTTATACTTTACCGAAATATTAACAGTTGTCAATAAAATTGAGTGTAAGAAAAATGTAGTTAATCAAGCTATCCAGATTACTAACGAAAAGGTTTTTTTTATGCTTCTACTTAACAGAGGTATCTCCAAGTCGAGCGCTTCTTGAGTGCAACTTATTTTCACTTGTCTTCTTCTTTTTCATCTTCGCCTTTTTGTGCTGTGCATTCGCGGAAAACTCTGAGCGCAGCTCTGCTGCTCTGCTCGCTGAGTTCCTTCGGCTCTTGGCGGCTTAGCTCATTGCTCCGTTTCGGTCCATTGTTTGCTTAAATTTGTACACTTTCTCAGCCTCCTCCTCCCACTTCCTAACCCCTTCCTCACTAAATGCTCGTTCAGTGTTGGGTAACTGCTCGACTGCTGTTTGTTTGGTGTTTCGCTGTCTGCTGTTTGCATTCGTCTTCATTATTTGTTTGCTCGGCTCGAGTGACGGCGACAGCGGCTGCGACAGCGACTGCGACGTCGTCGTTGACGGCAGCAACTGCTGCGCACTTGGTAGAAAAGTTTTGACACAGTTGATTTGCATTCCAAATCCTTGCAAAATCCTTCGCTACTTGCCAGCCGGCCCCGAAAAAATAAGTTCCCAGCAACCCAACCACATACACCCACACACACACACACACACAGACACAGACACACAATGATTTATGGATTTTCATCATATTCTGTTGATTCAGGAATATTTATGATTTGCCAGTGCTCCACACCACGTTAACCTTGCTCTCTCTCTCTCTCTCTCTCACTCTCAGTCTATATATATATATATCCCCTGTCTGTCTGTCTGTGTCACCTCTCGCTTACTTCGGTTTTGTCCTTGCTGGCATTCATAGTATCTCTCCAACATTTTTATTATAAATTTTTAAAAATATTGTATGAAAATAAAAGAGAGCTGCCGCAATAACAAAAGCGAAAGCGTAACAAACAACAACAATAACAACAGCAGCAACAAGAACAAGTCCGGCGTCCGGAATATGCTGAATATGCGCAAATTGAATTTGATTTTTAAGCACTGATTGCTTTTATTGTTCCAGAACTCCCTGCGTCCAGCGTAACGAAATTTCAATATAAAATATTCTAAAAGAGATAACAGTCCCACAAAAAATACAACGCACAATAAAATAAGAAAAATAGAAGCATGGAGACAGCTCTTACAGCAAACTTGTGCAAATACACATACAGACACATAAATACATACATACATACATATGCCTGTATTGTATATTAATTTATTTTTTCAATTGTGCAATATTACTCTTTTTGGTGTTCGATGCCATTGTTTATCTTCGGTCAAATGTCAATTGAAAAAATGGCAATAATATGTCAAAATGTTAAAACCTGAATATTTGTAAATGGCACTGGACTCAAAAAAATGCACATCTTCAATTGGTTTTTAAATGAAAAATTGCATTCGCACTTCATTGCGAAACACGCACATTAAGAGCGGATTGTGCACAAATGAATACTTAATAATACCGAAAAACCAAAGTCAGGGACCCCAAAAGGTTCCCCATTACAACTGCAAGTCACTCTCATCAGAGAGAGAGAGAGAGAGAGAGAGAGCTAAAAGTGTGGGCGAGACACAAGAAAGCCACCCAGGACATTAGCATGAGAATAAAATGAAATTACAGTCTTTAAAATAAATGTATGCGAAATTTTCAAGCCAAATGCCAAAAAGTATTCAACTAAATGCGAAATAAATTTGGTAGAAAACAAAACGAACGAAAAGGAAGCTGAAGACGGGAACACTTATTGTGCTGGCCAACGAAGCTGAAATACTCTTTGACATAATGTTAATCTAAACATAAGCAAAGTTGGGTTCAAGAATATATCGTGTTTTGCTGCATAGCATTGGGCTTATGCATTATGATATAAAGGACTAGGTTTATAAGAAAAAACTGAAAGTTTTCATGAATGATATAGTTATAGGATCCAACCAATCCCATCACCTAAAAAATAAAAATGATTGATAAATTTATAGGCCGATCACATACTTTGTGATAAAGTGAAAATGCCATTGACAAACCGTATTTTGAACACAGAACATCGCACAGCTTTGGGGCAGAGAATGAACGCAAAGACGAGCGGGTAACAGTGAAGGAAATGTCAAATCCCTGGGCCGTGGAATGCGATGTCAGGAGACGCAGAAAATCAATTTCGGCTACAAGTTTTCAATAAAGTGAAAATAATGTCGCCAGCCAAAAATCAGCAGCCGCAACAGAACAGCAGAAGCGCGCACAGCTCCGCTGCTATTATCCTGGCAAGATAAGATGAAGCCTGCTCCGTGGCTGGCTGGCTGGCTGGCTGGCTTGGTTGTTACATATTTCCCCGAAAAAATCAACGCCAAGTGTCAAACAATGAGGGTCGTTAGAGGCAGCAAATCGCAGCAGCAACGCCAAAGTCAAGTGCACAAAGCGTCAAATGAAAAGGAAACCCTGGGGTGGAGGGGCAGATGTGCGCTTGGCTGTTAGATACGCAGTGTGTCGTCGTCTACCCGACCAGGGGATAAATCCATTGATGCGTAAACCAAATCGAAGCAACGCACACTGTCAAAAAAAAAAAAGAAAACAAAAAAAAAATGAGAAGCAGCAAATTCGAATTCGACTCCGACTCCGATGGCTGGGTTTTACCAAAGACCGCCGAGTGTCAGGGCCGGTGTTTATTTATGTGCCTGTGCCTTGTGATAAATCACTGACATTGATGCCGACAGGCAACCACCCCTCAAAAGCCCTTCCTCCCTCCCTTCCACTTCCCACTTGCAAAACGACTGACTGTGCGACACCCAAAACTTTAACCGACTCGAAATAGGCAGTCGACACGCTTTGCTAACAAGCCTGCTCAAAATCACCCAACGCCCCTTCTCAAATGAGCAGGCTAAAATGCCAAAGTGAGGCAGAAAGACACAGAGAGAGGAGAGAGAGAGAGCGAGAGAGAGATGGAGGAGGAGGCAGCAAAGAGTATATACCTAATAAGTTTATCATGAGCTGTGCCTGGCCAGGCCAGCAGTAGGCCTTGCTGTTGCTGCTTCTGCTGCTGGCGCCTATCTTGAGAGTTGCCGTTTTGACAGGAAATAAAGCGTCGCTCAATCACGGCGCTCGCAACGGAAATCGGAAGTTAGCAGGCGCACGATATCAGCTAGCGGTTTCCTGTCTGTCGCAGTTTTCGCTCGACTCGGAGCCGAACAAAAAATGCATAAGCAAGCGAGCAATGATTTAGGCTAGCGAGTGCTCGACTGGTCAAATATCGCAGCTCCAAGTTGGGATAGCCTTAAAAAATATAGCAAATATCGATATGGATTCGATATAAAGCAATATATCTGGCACAACCCTAAATTAAGAACAGTTTTGTGTTGCTTACGACTTGCTGTATGAAATAAGATATTTGTATTACACTTGTAACCTTGTAACTTGCTAAGATGCTTAATATTTACTTCCGACTTCTTAGCTTAAGTCGGCTACTTATATTGTGCCTACTTTGGTACAAACTTTCCACTCACTGCCAACAACTACAGGGTATATAAGCAGAAAATAAACAACGCGCTCCCCAAAAAAGTCAGTGAGAAACGCTGTCTGAGGCTCGTGCCTGAGTGTGCGAGATAAAATGTTGTTGATTGAGACGCAGTTGAGCGTTAATAATTATCATTGTTTTTTTTTCACTCTCTCATATATATACACACAAGTATATATATATATATATATATATAGATTTTTGAAGAATAGCTTTTTCCCCAGAAAAGAACAGAGGAAGTGAAGGACTACGTGCGCAGTCAGTTTTTGATGTCTTTCAATTTGTGGCAGATTTATTTGTGCATTAACCTCAAATTTGCACTGCTCGAGTCGATTTTGGTTTCGTTGCCTTTCCCATACCACCCCCAGTCCATTTTCACTGATTATCGACTGGTCCTCAGTTCAAGCCAACTCTGCTTACCCCTCGCTGCAAAACTTAAAATTCTCTTTGTGTATGCTTCTCTGTGTGTGTGTAAATAAATTTCTTGCTCATTTTCACAGTAGCCATAACCACAGAAGCAGCAGCAGCAGCAGCAGCAGCAGCTGTTTGTCCCAAAGTTTGAGCGCTCCGAAACTTATTGATGCTGGTCATGTACCGGCCGAAGGAGGGGCGTGGCCGTGGAGGCAGTGGCCGGGGGGACAAATGGGGGGTCACAGCTGGGATTCGTCGCATTGATTTTTTGGTTTGCGCACTTTTATAGCTTTTAATTTAAAAACATTTTTGACAGCTACTTTTTGCTAAAGCTCTCATATGCGAAACCAGTCTAACGGTTAGCCTTAGATCAGAGCTAAATATAACTTTCCTCTCGATGAATTATATATATATTTGTATCAGCTGGCTTATTACAGCATTTACACCAAGTACTGTTGTATGTTTTGTATACGTTTTAAGATCTGTGAAATGAAAATGTAATTCAATTCGGATTAACTTTTAACCGCTTGGTCTTACTTCTGCATTGAAGAAAATTTCAGACTTTGTAGCTCTCACAGCTAAACTCAGTTTACACAAATTCTATTTTCCTTTATTAAAGCTACGTAAAAGTTAAGTAATTGTTAGATCATCCTCCACAACCATTTTGCAAGTGGCTCGTTCGTCAATCATCAGCTGGCGGCGGCAACAAATGCTGCATAGTATAAACGGATTTCGGTTGAGCTATTTATATATGGCTAAAATGCCATAGTTACCGCCGACAATTTCCGACTAAAATGTCAAGCAGCTGAATGGCGGTCTTCAGCTGTATGTGGCACCTTTAAAAATAACTCAGCTCAGCGGTGGCATATTTAACTTAATATTCTATGCTCGCTTTCTATATATATCTATGAATATATTTCTATACACAGGTTGTGAATATGTTTCGTATAGAAATGTGTTTTGCGTCTTTTCATCTAAACTTTAAATATTTTCTTTTAATTCGCATACACAATGCATTTCTGTGGGATTTAAACTTAAAATATTTCAAGAAAGAAAATGGAATAAGAAAAGTCGCATTTTAGAAATAAACTTTGATAGGTACCGACTGGAAAATACGCTGTCACTTGTTTGTAGTTAGAGAGTAGGTAAGTGATGAATAATCAGTTTTATTAATTTATGATTTTAATAATATATAGACATTAAATATTGAGGATTTCAAATACATTTCAATACTTTATACTTAAAATTAGTTAGTATTCATTTAGTTTGATAACATTTCAAAATAAAAAATGTTGAAATATTATGCTGAGTGCCCTGGCAACACAGGGTATAGGATAAAAAAGAAAGGAAAAAAACGTTAAAATTAATTTGAATTTTTTGGTTAGCTGCAAGAGAAGCGAACTAAACCAAACGCAACTTACTTTGATTTATGCAGCCAGTGGCACGCCTCCTGCCGCATCCAAGGCCACAGTTTGGCAAGCATTGTGCCGTGCAGCAGTGGTGCAGCGGTGAGTGGTGGCGGTGGTTGGGCCAAGCGATGCTCCATTAGCGTCATGTGCCCGCCAGCACCAGCAACAGCAGCAGCAGCAGCAGCACTTGAGTTGTGATTTGGATTTTCAAGAATATTCTTATGAAATTGCCTTGCTTTTAGTTAGTTTGAATATTTTATGTATCCCTGCTTGTTTTTGTTGCACTTGTTCTTGTTGTTGTTGCTGTTTTTGTTGTTGCTGAATTCATGCAACTGATTTCGTTGCATTTTATGTGATTTTATTTTGCGTATATGTATGTGTGTTATGTGTGTGTGTGTGTGTGTGTGTATGTCTTCCTGTGTGTGTGCTTGTGCGTGTGTTCTAGTGTATTACTGTGTGTGTGTGTGTGTGTGTGTGTGTGTTGTGTGTGTATGCTGTTGTTATTGTTCGTTTTGCTAATTTATATGAGTTTTCTTCGTATTCGTTGCATCTATTTGCATTCTCTGCGGCCGGCCACAGATGCTTTTCTCTGCTGCTTCACTTCCGTATTGCATATCAAACGCCCCCGGCCCCCTAGCAGTTGTGGGCGTGTGCCGTACAAAACACAAAACTGTAAATAGAACAAGTAGAAAAAACAATGTAGAGTTAGAAAACAAGTAAGCAAGTGGGTCATCAAGAGCGCTCGACTAACAGTTACCCTAGCTGCAGAAACTAGTTATAGGAACTTGACTCATCGACTTCTTATCTCCAAGTACCTGCATAAATGAGTTAAAAGCGTATTGGGTCGGCTAAGTGCATCATTCTTCGGCTAGATATTGGTTAATAATATATTATCTTTCGTAAACCTAAGCTGGCCATGTTTCTTAACTCCATCATTCAAAGGTATCACAGATTCCTAGCTATATCAATTCGGCTTGTCGTCTTTATCAGGAATACACATATATATATATATATATATATATTTCTAACACAACACAATTTCAATTCAGCCTTTTTAACCATTTCTAAAAGCAGCAGAGTATTAAAATACGACAAGAAATCTGTTTTCAGTTTATACACATTTTCAAAGCATACTTTTCAACGTGAATGGGAAATTTTTTAATTGCACACGAAACGGAAACGGAATGTACTAAAAATCATTTCGTTCCCATTTAACCTTAAATATACACCAATACATACACACACACACACACACACACAGATACACACTCGCACGTTCGTTTAGCAGCTGCATGAGGAGGTGGACAGGGGGGTGGCCAGCTCACTTTGTTATTTTCATGGTAAATTATTTCTCTGCGTATTTTCATAATTAATTTTCTTGCCGCCGCTGTTGTCGTTGTTGTTGTTGTTGCAGCTAAAATGTGATTATTTGATCTACATTCGATGATAATTACGGATTATTGAAATTTTTGTTGTTTGCATTAATATTGAAATAATTTGATATTAATAAATAATGAGCCAAAATGTTTCGAAAACTGAAATACAATACAAGAGTAACAATAAATGCTGTCATTGTCTATTTTGAGCTTGATTCTCGTGTGTGTATTTTAGGCTTATGGTTGTTTAATCGCCCTCCCCATATTTATACACACACACACACACACACACATATGTGTGTGTATGTATGCATTCTAATATCTATACAAATGGCACGCACTTAAATATATTTCTGCATTAGTGAGTCTAACTTTTGGTTGATTAGGTTAGAAATTGGGTTAATTAGTGGTCAGTTTTTATATAACCAGCCATCGCAATGATTACGTGTGTGTCGAAGGGAGAGTAGGGAGTAGTGTGTGGACTGACTACAACTGATGACATTTCAGTGGTGCGTGCATAAAGCACACATGGCTTCTAAGTGCCAGCATTTGATAGAACAAATGAATTTATACGAATGTGTACCTAGTATTATTCAGATTGTTCGAAAAAAATAAAACCAATGCTTAAATATTTAAATATTTATACAAATACAATTGTAAATTCTATTGTATTGTGCCAGACAAACTCTCTTTAAAAGAAAAACGATATCTTCTTAGGCACTACTTTAATTTTATAATATTGCGCATATTGGGTAATAGCGTCTTTTGACTAATCGTTCGGCAGTTATGTGATATATATATATATGTGATATATATATAATACAATATATTGTCTGCTTATATCATCAAGCCTTAAATATTTAAATACTGTGTTTATGTTTATTTTTTTGTCGGTTTGCATTTTCTTTTGTATCTTTTCTGGTACATATTTAACTTGTTGTCGGCATATTTGGCTGTAATGAGCTTTTATGCACTGTCATTACGTTTTATTGTATTTGTCTGCTTATTGTCTCCGCTTACACACACACACACACACACACACACACACACACACCCACACACACATGCAGTGGCTTTTGTTTAATAAATTTAAATCATTTGTTGCATTTATTTTAATTATGCACATTTAAAATGCATTACGGCCCAGCCAGCTTTAGGGGGCATGTCCAAACTGCTGATGGCAACGCAGTTACTGGGGTGATGTGTGGAGAGGTGGGGATTAGAGAAGCAGCGGGGACGAATAATTTAATTTTGCCTGACAGAAATTCAATTATTTGCGTTTTTCAATGCGAGGCTAACACAAAATTTTTGTCAAAATGCTTTTCATGCATGCAAAACACGGCGACCGCCCTCGGCAAATTTCATTGCGGAGGCATTTGATGATTGTGCTAGGAGTGAGGGAGGCAATGGCGCATGCTGCGTATACGTGTTTTCATTAAATTTTTATTTATTCGCCTCTCATATTTTCAAGCATAAACTGTTCGCCTGTGCCTCCAGCCCATTTTACACGTGGAGACGCTCGCACAGTGTGGAAAATTAAGCCATATAACTTGCATTAAAGGTAAACAGCTCAGAAGTTTAATATTCGACTGTATTTGTTTTTCTTTTGTTAATCGGTTGATCAACTTTTTTGCCAGCTGTTTTATTTTATGAATTTGGCTCAACATTCTAAATAAAACAATCTACAAATAAACCATTTTCGAAGAGTTACTCAGAAGTTATTTAAGGGTATATTTCTAGTTCAAAATATGCAGCACAAATATTGTCACACTTGCCACAGTGTGCGGAACGTTGATGTTGCCTTAGAAATTCTTTAGGTGTAATTTCATTATTTCAATGTTTTACTTTGCTGAATTATAAATGAGAATACGGTTTGTGTGTCGCGTTTATAGCTAGTCATGTGTGCCACCCTCACCCGCCTCGCCATGTACATATTTATTTTTTGGTTTTTTCTTTTTTTCGGTGTCGTTACAAGCAGATGTTTTGTTATATAAAAATTTTCGAGTGTTTCCCATTTCTTATTTTTGTGTATACTTCTTCATACCACCACACACACAAATGTCATTTTGGGGCGTTGGTGTCAAAGTTTCGGTCGCTTTTCCTTTTAGCCGACTGGGCCAAGTGTTTTCAATGAGCCACGCAGCCACGCCCCCCCATGTCCCACCGGCGGTCAGCAGCGATTGCACGCTCGCTACCCATAAATATTTGATAATGTGTAGCTGTCAGTTAGACGTCCAATTGAGTGATTTCCGCGCGACCCTCCTTTGATTTCCATTATGCTTTATATTATAATTCTTTTTCCATTATATTTTTCACATTTCTACGGCGAGTTCAGCTGCAGCGGTTCACACAGGACACCAGAATATTGTCTCTCTCTCTCTCTCTCTTTTTTTCTCCCTATCTCTCTGTCTCTCCGCCTCTTGACGTCTGGTGTTGTCTGGTTTTAGCCCTTTTGTTGGCCGCCTGTTTGACATTTTGACAAAATGCTGAATAGGCAGCTCGTTGAAATTGAATATCATTAGCGCATTTGGCCATAATTGCCAGAGTGACCCAAACGGCGACAACGCCAGCGATTCTAAATTACACATATCACACATACGCAGCATTGCACGCCATAATTTACTCAATGTGAGGCGTAGCACATTTTCTGTCATACACAGTAATCAAAATTTTATTTAAAATGTATAGTTTTGTATATAACACAAATATAAAATCGAATAACGGCCAAAATGTATAATTTAAAATTTGGCTGCACAAAATATTTAACTTTTCGATAAAAGTATTTTTTTTAAATCTTCTTTTAAGGAAATAAATTATGAATTTATAATTTATTTAATTGCCTTAATTTAATATTCAGAATTTAAGCAATTTAGGAATTAAGAAAAATGTCCCCAGAAATTGAAGCTCACATTTTTGAACAGTGTAGATCAATGATTACTTAGGGGCATTCAACAAAGCCGTCGTCGTTAGCACAGAAGACCAACTTTGTGTTTTAAGCCATATTCTGTGGCCACTAGAATTAGCTTGTTGCCTCCTATGATTTGGCCGGGCCAAACACGCATAAAAACTGGTCTGGCTGACTTGGTAAATTAGAGAGCGCGCCACACTGTCTTTTTTTGCATGCGTTCCAGTGACTGAAAATGTGGCTAGAATTGAGGCTGAGCTATTGTTGCAACAGCTGCCGTCACTTGACACTGCCACTGCCACTGCCACTGCCACATTGGCCAGAAGACAAAAAACAACAACAAGAACAGCAGCAGCAGCTGACAAAGTCTCCAAAGTTTTCTGGCCTGAAAACTTCAATTTTATGTGGCAACTTGCGACTTGTGGCAACCAGCCAGCCAGCAGCAAAACATTTTTGGTAACCGCTTGCGCTTAACACTTTCGGCATCTTTGAAAAATCTGCGTTAATTTCAATTAGGAATTTAATTAGAAAACTGGCAAAAAACAGCCAATTGCAGCCGAACAGCCAAACACAAGCATCGATCTGGAAACGCAGAAGCCACTTCGATGGTCATTTTTAATCTATTTTTTGTCTTCCATTATGAATTATCTTATTCTTAAGATACTTCCAGGGGACCATTCAAACATTATTGTGGCCTGGAAGATATTCTTCAGATACCAACAAACATTAGCTTGAGTCAAATTTTTGATACCATTTTTTTGGAATAGTAATTTGAATATTGAAAAATCCATTCAGTTTCGACAAAGCTATGGCAAACATGACAAATTTAAAGTTTCCAAGTCTCTCAAAGAGCTAATACAAGATTAAAAATTTCTAAGAACTTGTTGACCTTTTTTAGGCGTCTATAGTAATAATGCATTTCGACCGGGAAACATGATTTTTAGTCCAAATTTATTTTACATACACTTCTATCCTCATAGCTATATTTAAAAATTTCCTACTTTTTAAGACTCGTTGCTGTTCTCGTTTTTTCTATCGAAGTTTCTCTTCTCTGCTTACACGTTTATTTATATATAATTATATATATTCCATTAATACTCAAATTTGTACATCCATTTCGATAACCTATTTGTGCTTTTAAGGTTGCTTTCACTCACACACAAAAACAATTTTTTTTCTGAAGTTGTTTAAAAAAGTTTACCAAAATAACATTTATCAATGTCGCCATTTGGTGGGGCTTAGTGTGCTGGCGGATTGGGGGTGGTGATGTGGATTGCTCCAGTCAGTGGAATTCGCAGACTTGGTTGTATTCGAATTGAAGTGCGTCAAAGAAGTTTGCAGCATGCGAGTTGGAAATTTGTTTCCACACCATGCAACAGCAGCAGCAGCGGCAGCAACACCAGGAAGGCGGACAGATTAAGGGCGGCAGAGGGATGTTAGCGCATTCCACCCTTGCAATCCACACACAAACTTATAAACACACTGCCAAACACAAATTGTCAAAATATTTTATCAATAATTCGAGTTCAGCTCAAGAAACATTAAAGCTTTGAAGCCTGGACCACATTTAGGCATCGATTTAACGAATATACATTTATAAAAACATACAAATATTTATACTACAATTATCACTTGATAACTAGAATTAATTCTATCTTGTCATCATTCAAACTATCAATAAATATCAAATGGGCTTAATAATAACGAAAATCTATCATTTGCCTTAGCTTGGATTTAAAATAAAATGTATGGATTTAATACAATGCTTAGAAAATATATATAAATAAATTGTCAAGTTAAATACTTGAATCGCGTAGATTTCTATTCTATAACAAGAATGATGATTTTGAATCATTAACAATTCGCTTAAAATATACCGTAATAATAGATTATATAGCAATTGATTTTATTGACAGGTTTAGTTGCAAGATTGCAATATTTGTATAACACTGCAGAAGGTATAGTTTGTCGTGAAGTGTGAAACTCATTAAAGAGGTCGCTTGAAAATGAGAAATTAAAACTAGTCTGCCTATCACAGCTGTCACAGAGTTATTGCTCATTTATCTGGGTGAAACACAATATATCCAACAATCTCACAATAAAAATAATAGTAACCTGCCGAGTCGATATGGCCAAGTCTGTGTGTTCATCTGTCTGTCCGTCTGTTTCTATGCGAAGTCGACTCTGAGTTTTAAAGCTATCCTGATGCAATTTGGCACATATTTTACATATAGCTAAAAATGCACTTCTTCACTTTATTCACTTCACTTTAGCTTATCATATTTCATATATATATATATATATGTATATTATAATTACAAATTATTAAAAATCTTTTGATGAATCGGGACTCTCGAGTATTGCTCTCCTGGTTCATTTGATTAGCGAAGCCGTCAAAAAAGTTTGCCACTGCATTTTGCATTCTGCATTTTGAATTTTTGGCCATTTTAGCTATTTTATATTAAACAGTTAACATTTTTAGCATGGCTTGTTGTGTTTCGTGGCAATTTGTTCGCTGTCACTTTGCACGCGGCTGCGACGTAAATTTCGCTTTTTGCCGACCCAATTTTTGAGCGGGGGTGGATGGAGTGGAGACGGTTGCTGTATGCAACATAACCGAAAAGTGTTGTCTAAAGTTTGCAGTTGGCTTTTGTTTACACTGCCAGTGAGGCAAGCACCCAGTCGAGTAACTAACTAAAAATAAATATACAAAAATAAGGGAAAAAAAATAGAACATAAATAAAATACACACAGTGGCGAAGTAATGGAAAAAGTTAGTTTCGCATAACGCCAAACAGGGAAAGGGCGACAGACAGAGAGCGAGAGGGCGAGAGAGAGACTGAGAGTGAGACAGAGAGAGAGAGAGAGACAGTGTGTGTGCAGTTTGCGAGTCCAGCGGCACCTACTTGAAAATCTGCACAGGACATGCAGGAGTAGATTACAACAGCTGCTCTCTGGCCCCCAAAAACAATGCAGCTATGCAAAAAAAACCAAAAAAAAAGGACAACGCCTGCAGATCAGCTAACTGCACAGCTGTGCATGTATGTGTGTGTGTGTGTGTGTGTGTGTGTGTGTGTGTGAGCTAGTTGTGGTTGCGCGTTGTGGTCATAAATGCACACAGAAAAAACATAAGCATCATCAATTGTGGCTTACAATTCCTAAATTAAATTTTAAAAAACTTGATTCTAGCCAGGCAATTATCAAGTCAAATAATTCTTAAGCAAGTGCGTAAAACATAAAACGAAAAGTATTTATTGAAACTTAACATCAAAAACAAAGCAACGAGCAATTTGATTATTTCTTACATAAAATATAAATCGAGAAATCTATTTACATATATATATCTATGTCACTGAAACTTAATTTATTTTCTCAGCATTCACAAATATATATTTGTAGCTTAGCCTTAAGAGAGTTACATTTAGGATATGCCTTATTTTAATTAGTTTTTAATTTCACTTAAAATCTTCATTTTCATGTCTGCCTTTTAATTTTGTATCATTTTAAATTGAATTTGGAGTTTTTATTTATAAAATCCTTTTAGGAAAATGCATGACTTCTTTTAGTTGACATTAAATAATATATTCATCTGACTTTTAACAACTCTGGACAACAATTTGGCAAGCAATTTATGGCTTGATTTCGCTCAGTGCACCAGTACCAGGCAGCTGCATGCCAAGGTTACAGAACAGTAGCAAACCCAAGCAGAATGAAAACAGTTTTGCATATTTGGAGCAGCTGGCGCCTCAGTTATATAGCATACCTACAACAGCGAAGGGGTGCGGTTGGGATGGACCAAGGGGGCGAGGGGGTTTAAGATTGGGTCGGGAGTTGAAACAACAAGCAGACAAAGTTGCACTTTTTACAACTCACAGCTGCATCCACAGCGTGGCAAAGGGGGAAAAGGGCGAATTGGGAAATGAACTGAGCAGAACATTGCAGAACTCACACACACACACACACACACACACACACACGTGCGTCTTGGCATCAACTGCTATAAAATCGAAAGTTGCATTGAACTTCTTGTAGGGTTTGCATATCTTTTTGCCACATTTCATTTCGATTTATTTGCAACCACAAAAATGAAATGTAAAGGCAGAAAAAAGAGTCAGACAAGTCAAAAGATTCAGCTCGAATAAATTGACATTGCAAATCACTTCAATTTCTTGGCAACGTGGCTGGCATGAATCCACAGCTGCATATTTTAATAATACTCTGTTTTATGGCATTTTCAAATATATATTATTATTTTCTCACTCGCAAATGTTTCGAATTTGTCTCGCATGTAAAACTTGTTCGACTACAATTTGTAGTTTCAAACAGACAACATTTCTCCTGCATGCAACTTGGATTACATTAAAACTTGATGCTTTTGAAAACTTTTTACTAGCTTCACAAACTTTAGCAGCTTTAATGTTATGGAGTAAACACTTTTTGGAACTTATTACCATAATAGCTCTTCCATTTCTCAATTTTAACACAATCATATTTCTAATTATTTGATTAGTACAATTTTCAAACGATTTATGCAAAAAAAAAAACACTTTTGGCCAACAGATTTGCAAAGTTTTCGCTCTAATTACAATTTGCAGCTTACACAAAACAAAAAACTTATCTAATTGTTGCCCCTGTGAATTACACGCATAATTTATTTAGTGGATTTCAACAGCAGCTTTACTTTCAAAGGCACTGTAATTTATGTGTGTCAAACAAAACGAAACCAAAACCAAAACCAACAAGAAAAACACAACTTTTCAATTTTTAGGGGAATTTAAGTAGACAAGTTGTGGCAAAAACATGCTAATTGAATTCCATGCAATAATTTTGCTATGCTTTATTCATTAGGCGCATGCAAAACGCGATGCGGCCAACAAACAAACAAACTAATTTGCATAATTTTAGCCTCACACACACACACACACACACACACACAAACAGAGAGACAGCAGCATTAACTAAAGTGAATGAATGAAAGCGCATTTGACAAGTTTTTACTGCTCTCGTACTCGGTAGCTGGCCAAATGTAAATTAAATAAATAAATCCACACATATATATGGAAAAAGTATGGCGTGGTGGAAGGGGGTAACAAGGGGCAAGAGCAATTGTGGCTCTATATACATATATATATATATATATATATATATATATATATATTTGGCTAGCTGAAAAAAGAAAACACAGTTGAAAATATTGTGGCACAATTTGCTTTTGCATTTTTTAATACTTTTGACAATCAAAGCATATTTTTTCTTTCACACTTTTATGCTTTTTAAAACAAATAGTTGCATAGAAATTTTTAATTTAATGGGTTTATTTATTTTTTTAATTGCCACGTTTTTATGATATATTTAATAATCTAGCTAGCCAGCTACCCAAAATTTAAAGTTCTTTAACACTTTGAACTTTATTAGCTTTAATAATTCCTTATGCGTTCATTTTATAGCTTGTGCATTATTATAAAGTCAATAGTTTTATATTTAATTAAATATATTACTCAATAATATACTCAAAAGTTGGAGTAATAGTCAAGCATTTGTAAATTTTTATATACATATATATATATATATATATACATATATGTATCTTCTTACAATCGCAAGAACTTAAAACTTATTAATAATTCAAACATTGTGACTATTTTATTTTTAAATTGTTTTTAATATATTTGATAATTTTAAATGCTTTTTATACCAGCTTATGCTTCGCGCTGTACTTACAAGGGTTTAGCTCTGTTTTCATGATTTATATAGAATAAGATAATTTAGATAAATATAGCCGGAAAAGCCATTCATTAGCCACAGAAGTCATTTATTATATTATGCGACTGAGAGCACACGCTCAACAGACTACTATTTTTAGCATATAATAGAAGATAAAAAATAAAATAAAATCACTTAGCCTAACCCACGCTGCAATTACTCGCTTGCCACATCAAAATTTAAATAAAAAGGGGAGGCTTTAAAATAAATAAAAATAAATAAAATAAAAAAAACGTCAGACAAATGCCTGTTGTTGTTTTATTCATGTGTGCAGAGAGAAGAGAGAGAGGGCGAGTGAGAGTGAGAGGTAGAGAGAGGAAGAGGGCAAAGGAAGCGGCTACACGAATTGCCACTTAAAAATTCAAAAGTTTTGTGGCTGCCGCATATGGCAGAAGAGCCGAGCAGCGAGGCAGGAGGCAGCATCAGCATCAGCATCAGCTCAGCCATAAGCAGGCAGCGGAAGTGGAGCTAAGGGTAAATGCTGCTCTCACAATTGCTAACAACAACAATAACAACAACATCAGCAGCAGCAGCAGCAGCAGACAACAATAACAATAACAAAATGCTGCCACAAGGCGCGGCTTTTGGGGTTAGCCCAATACGCGGTCTATTTTATTTATTTATTTTTGTTATGTTTTATTTTTTGTTGTGTGTGTTTCATAAGCGCAAGCCGCAAAAGGCCTTAACCCGAATTAATTTCACCGGCAGCTGAGTCGCAGCTCGTTGTTTTATTTTCTGTCTATTTTTTTGCATAGCAAATTTGTATGAAAATAGACGCATTGTGCAAAATACAAAATATTTGCATAGTGCATGGAAAAACGTTAAACATAAAATCCAATTTCCCACAAAAACATTTATATAGCATGCTTTTAGGCAGCAGCAAAAAAACAAAACAAGCTCCACTCAAAAGTCAAAAAGGCTTTCTCTGTTTAATAATAATAATACTTGCCTGCAGTCACTTTCTAGCTGCAGCTTCTTCAGTTTTGATTTTTGAACACATATGCACTGCTCGCGGCGACTGCGGAAGTGTATTCCGTTATTAATACTTTGCATATATATATATATATGTTTATTTTTTGGTGTGTGTGTGCGACAATACATAAACACACACACACAGAGACACGCACGCACTCACACTTGCAGACGGACGCCGGCAGAGCGAACACACGCAAAAAGCAACCAACAGAAAAACGAAAATCGAGCTCACCAGAAATTTAAGCTGCTTTTTCTTTCTTTTTTTTTTTTTTGAACGCGCGTTTTTGTATTTTTTGTTTAAAAATTAGAATTTGAGGATTTTACTCAAATTTTATGGGTTGTAATTTAGATATAATTTATATTTTTACTTGTTTGATTTTGAGTTGGTTTTTTGTTTCAAATTGAAATTTTTGTTGTTTGCTCATTTCAGCCAATCGCGGCGCGGCGAACGCAGCGCGTGGATTTGCAGTCCAGTTATCAATTGCTGACCGCACGATTCAGTGGCAAAACGAAGACTGAATTCAGCCAGTTGGCGCACTCGTTATTAAATACGCACACGAGCACAAACACAAACAAGGACGCGAACCCATAACCAGAGTACAAAACCAGAGCGCCTCAAGCACACACAGACGACCCTTAACAGTGTGGTAAGGTGAGTTAAGTTTTGCCTTCGTTTTATTTCGTTACATTTCGCTGCTGCCGCTGCTGCTCCTGCTGTAGCTGTTAAATCGATGTAACTGCTAAGCTAAAGTCTGACGGTAAGCCTTTTGTTCCTGGCATTGCTTACATGAATTTTATTGTATTAATAATATGAATATGCATTACTTCTGCCTTTATTGCAGTTTTAAATTAGAAAGTGTTATTTAAATTATTATTTTCAATTCATTATGTTACAAATATATGCTTCAGTGCATGGAATTTAACAAAACAAAATCAAATTTTTACAGCCATCACTTTTTAGCATTATCCACTCGCAGGAGCGCCTGCCATAAAAGTGCCATAAACATTATCCGTAGCCTGCTAAGCATAACATAAGAGTACGCTGTTAACAGCAGTCTGCAGCGCTTAGGGGTAGCACAGCAGTAGCACAGTTCTCGCCACACAAACGGTTAACATGCGGCGTGCCGGCAGGGGTGACTGTAACGTAACACAGCTCTGCTAGCTAACAGCTGCAGCTTAACATGACCTCAGAACATTTTGCAAACTATTTAAAACTACATAAATATTATATTGAAGATGTGCCCTCGGCATATGAGAAAAAATGCCAAAGGGGGTAAAAATGCTAAAAGCAGCGCATAAATAACGACACACAGGGCATGAAGCATGCAGTGCTGGGTAACGTTTGAATAGATATATATATATATATATATGTGTATTTTATGTATATGTGTATTTTTATGGTATATATATATATAAAATACACACGGGTCACCAGCGACAACGAGAAATAAATTGTATTTAGTTGGCCAATTTATGGGCACCACTGTAAGTGTACAGTGAAAGGGTGAGATGGAGATAGAGAGAGAGAGAGAGAGATGAAACACACACATACAGGCAGACACACACATGCATAATTCAAAGCGTTGCATTTGCAGTCGACGTTGACTTTGTTGTTCCTGTTGTTGTTGTTGTTGTCGTTGCTCGTCTTTGTTTCTTCCACTTGCTTATTTTGTTATTTTCAAATTATTTATTGGTTCGAGGGCAAGGGTGAGTGGTACGGGGGTGGGGGATGGGGGAAGCCACTGGCTAATGTGTAATTCAATAGAGTAAATAATGTGCATCAATTTTCAGCTCAATAACGCATGGAATACAAATGCGAAACATGTGCAAATATCCACACACACACACACACACACAAATAAATATCTAACAGTTCTGCTCGTCGCCATCTCTCTCTCTCTCTCTCCCTCTCTCGCCCACTGTTCGCGTTATTTGCTCTTTATCTCGCAGCTCGCAGCTCTTTATCTGCGTTTATTTGCTTTCCGTGTTGTCTTCTTGTCTTTGCCACACCGCCCCCGCCCCCGTACTGCCACCTCTAACAGACACGTGGCCTAAGAAATATTGCAATGGGTTTTCAATTGTTTTTACTTGCGAAATGTGATTTTTCTCACAGCGATTTTTATTGAAGCGAGTGTGTGGGACAGTGAAACAGAGAGAGAGAGAGTAGAGAGAGACAGAGAGAGAGAGAGCACCTCTTTTAATTGGCTGACTTTGGGGAATTCAATTGGCAAATGCTGCAATTTATGTTTGTTGCTTGTAACTGTAAACAGTTAATTAAAACAGGCAACAGTCAAAGTCAGCAACAGCAGCAACAACAGCACAACAACAACAACAACTCCAGCTAACCAAATCAAACAACAATAACAAACAACAAGCATTGAGAGTGCACAACTAGCAGATACCCTGTAATTTGATATGTTGCTCTAATTTGCTCAGCTAGAACTGGTATAGAATTTGATGTTTAGTTTAAATATTATTTAGTATTTGGTAGTCAGTTAATAAATGTTCCACATTTAAAATAAAATATATCTAATTGTGTAACATAAATTAATTTTCATTTTAGATTTTTGGTTAAGTACATTATTCAAAAACATTCGCATTTTAAGATTTCACAGATACAAAACCATTTTACATAGTTTATGGTAAATTCATATAATGCAATTTGAAAAACTTACGATTCTACGTAGATTTTTAGAAATGTTTTTCTTCTTTCTTAAATCGCCATGCTTTCGGTATTGTCGATTAATGGCAGTTTTAGAAATATTTTTAATAATTCTTAGAATTTATTTCTTGAAAATATAACAACTTTATATCTTTTTAGGGCGATTTAGTAAAAGTTGGTGTTACTTTTTCTGAGTGCAATTTATATCAAATGTTTAATTCTTTCTCTAAACTATTCCGCATTTATTTATTGACAAAACTTAAGCTTAAATATATGTACACTTATATCTATATAATCATTCTCTCTTTCTCATTTTAAATACGATACCCTCTCTCCACACGTGTAATGGGTATATGGGCATAGCAAATAAACAAATACACGCAAACTGGAAACGTTTTGGGCAGTTTTCGTGACCAGAAATCTGGCTTGAAACTGCCAACTGGCAACTAGCTAAAATCTGCACTTCTTGTTGTTGTTGACCATGTTGGACTGCCTTTAATTGCCTGTGCTCATAATTCCCGTTATTCCTTGTGTGGTTTATTTGGGGCCCAATGTGCAGTTTAGGCTTGGGCCAAAAATTGTCGCTGTATTTGGCTGGGCAGCTGAGTAATTAGCAAACAACTTGTTAACTGAGTTTACTGTTTTGTGTTCAGCACGTTTTACGGCAAATGCTGCACTGCTGCACTACAAGACGCAGAAGCGGCAGAAGAGGCAGAGAAGGCCATTGAGCCATCAAATTTTGTGGCACGTGCTAAGCACACATTTTTTGAGAGTAAAGCAAGTTGAGCTCAAAAGTCAACTAATACTATTACAGTTATAATGTCTTAATCCTTAATTTTCAATTTTGTCTGTAAGTATAAACAAATTGATCAATTATTGTTCGCTTTTTATCATAGAATCGTAGAAATTTTACATAAACAATTATTAAATAAAGATAATTACTTTATTATGGAATTTATCAATTATGGTTCGATCATCGATAACAATTATTCCATTTAATCTTAGAAATATAAATTAAAAGATTTAATTTAATTTAATTAATGCTCAGAAATCGAAGATCAAACCGAATATTCTTAAATATGTTTTCTATGTTTATTAAAGAGAAGATTAACAAAAACATATTTTTCTCAGAGTTAGAATATTTTTAAATTTTAAATTTTTATTTATGTAATAGAATTTATTTATTTATTATAGAAAATGCTGCGTTTTAGGAGCAGGTGTTTTTCTTATATACAACTTAAAATCTATAGATTTTTTATCTACGACATTTCTTACTACTGGACAATTCCAAAATCAAAGGCTTCTCTCTGGCAATTTATATTATATTGTTACACATCTGTATAAAATTCCGACTTTTCGCTCATCTCAAGTTTTAAGTTGCCTTTGCAAAAGCAATTTGCTCCTTGTGCTTTGTTCTCGATTGGAAGGGCCTCCGAGGAACCTCAGCAAAGCCTCAAACTAAAAGTCACACTAGCAATTAAATGCTGTGAAATCGTGCTATAAATCGCAAATCACCTTCTCTATGATATATATATATATATATATATATATATATGATCTTTTGCTCGCTGCTGCTGCTGCTGCTGCACTTTGCAGTTAATTAAAAATGCTGCCCGCTTGTTTCCAGCCATGTGAGCCGAGGATTTATATTGGCTAATTGCCTGCCAGCCAAACAGCCTTCTACCTCTGCTTCTTCTTCTGCTGCGGCTCCTTCAACATTTGCCACGTGAATTTCAATTGCAATCTGTTTGGTCGTCAAGTGTTGCAAGTGGCGCACTAAAGTCAATTCCAGTGTGTGTAAGTGTTTTTAGCTCTTCTTCTTTTCCACACACCTTTTACAGTCTATCAAATTTTAAGAGCTGTTAATTGCTCTGCTAATCTCTGCAGAACAGATTTAACCTCACTTCATAATTTGCCTCTAATCACTCGCACTCAATTTCCAGCCAATGACAAATACCCAAATTTAACTTTCTGCTTCTTTGTCCGTCGCTCTTACTTTATTTTTTTTCTTAGTCCTCTGTCCGCTGTCGTCTGTCGTTGACTCGCTCCCAGTGGCAGGCAGCAACAAATGTTCAAAAATTTGTTAACATCAAAAAGTACATTAAAGGCTCAAAGAATGCGCTTTCGTGCGGAAATTGCTTACGTGCGTGGCATTAACAAATGACATTCTACCAATATACACGCACACACACACGCACACAAACACACACACAAACACACACACAGAGAGAACACCACCCGTCGTATAAGACCATTCCCCCTCCTTCAGTTTTTTTCGTCTTTGGGGTTGCATTTGTGTGGATTGTGTGGATTATGTCGCTTTGTCGCTCGGCCTTCAGCCATTGGCCAGCGGTGGTGAGTATGACTCTCCGGCTTGTGCGCATGGTAAAGCAACGGCAACAAGTGTGTTGAGTTCGTGTGGAGACTTTTTACCTAGCGCTGTTAACGAGCAGCAGTGAACTGCAACAATAACAGGGGAGGGGGTGTGTGCTACTCAAATGACGTCAAAAGTCAGTTCACAACAAAATAATTTTAAAATTGCTGGGCAACTGTAAATCCCACAATGAGCCAAAATACAAAGCAGAATGCAATGCTATATGCAAAAAAAAACATTTATTTTATTTATTTCTCATGTCCAGCGAAAGTTGTTCTACTTTTTTTTGTTATTGTTGCATCGCTGTTCATTTTACAGCAGTAAACCAACAAAGGACAAAGGCGACACAACACACGATGACAATAACAACAACAACAGCAAGCGAGTATTTTTCCACTCAATCGCCGCTCTGCTTCACATTTCCCACTTCCCCTTTTCCACTCCCCATTTGCAACTGCAGTTTCATCTGCACGACGGCGCCCGAAGCTGTTTTAATAATTATACCCTGTGCAGGGTAAAGAAAAGGGGTTAGTTAAGTTTACATAGCTGACAAAGAAAGATGCTTTACATAATCTTTGTAAGCAAAAATTTTATTTTTTTGTTTTTATTTTTTTATTTCACATTAAAAGTTGGAAGAATTCTCACCTGGAAATCTGGAAATCCTCCTTATTTTTTCCCCATGAGATTAAAATTGTATTCAAATAAAAATGAAGAATTTATAAGTTTTAGTACATTGTGCATTTTTAAATTCAGTGTAAAAAAGTTTTATTTTAAATATCTTGTAAATCAAAATTTTATCTCAATCGTCAACTTTTTAGAATAAGCAAAAATGTATAATTAGATTTAAAACTTAAACTTAAATTGATCACAACAAACTGACAGATAAATGCTTGACTAAAATCTAACTTTGTTAAGCTTAATTATACATATTTTTATGAACCTCTATAAATTTATAAAGATAACTTAAAACTGTTAAACTTCGATGCTTTTTATTTAGCCAGCGAATGCTGTACACTAAAAATCAAAGGCTTTAAACACAAGGCTTTTGAGTGTAGAGGGTATTCTCTCGTCGATCACAGGCGAGCTCTCGCTGGAGACAGGGAGGGTGGGAGAGGGGCAGAGAAGAGCAAAGACGACGTTTGTCAGTTGCTGCTGGGATATAAAATGTCAATAAGCTCCAATAACGCAATTGACAAGCTGAGGCAGCTTTGGTGGCGCCCTGCGTTGGCAAGCGGCAAAGAGCACCAAATAATCGAAAATGACACAGCGTCAAGCTAACAGGGAGAAGTGGGAGAGGAAGGCGGGGTGGCGATGGGGTTGGTGGTCGTGTCACGTTAACGTGGTTGCAGGCTGCCCAGCGAGCCGTGTGGCAAGTTCGAAAGCACCACGCAACGCTATGCAGCAAAAAGGACTCGCCTCAAATAACGCGCCCTGCGGCAACCTCGAAGTAATTTCAAGCTTAAAGAACCTGCAAATTGATTACACAGCGATGCGCCTTGCCATTTCCTCATTTCTTTATTTATTTATTATTATTATTTAATTTTTTATTTTTTGCATTATTATTGAGGATAGATTAAGAGGCGAATGAAGAGTGAAAATATCAGACGCGTGCTTCGTGCTGCTCCTTGTCCTTCTCCTCGCTACTGCTACCTGCTCGGCTCTGCTGCGGCGGTAGTTCGCGCAACTCCTCAGAGGAGCGGCCAAGGACAATGCGACGCGCTGACTTCGGTGTCCGCTCCATGGACTTCTCCATCGATTGACGCGACGTGGCGTCCAAGCTGGAGGCCGGCGTGCTGCGTGCAATCGGCTTCTTGTTGTTCCACACGCACAGCACGAACAGAATCTCCTTTCTGAGGGCTTCCTTGAACCTCAACTGGAAAGGGAACCGATTGAACACAATTGAAACACAAATGTTGCAATGCTCCAACAACAATTGCAACTTACACGTTCTTCGAGTGCCACTTGTTGCACATAGACAAGAAACTCGGTGATGCCAATGAGAAAGGCAATCAGAATGCCCACATAGAGCGTGTAGAAGATGCCACGCAGCTCCTCGAAGGTCATGTCGGGTGTGGCATCCGGATCGGGTTCCTCGAAGCAACTGGCATTCGGATTCTTCCACCACTTCTGCTTCAGATTGTACAGTTCACCTCGCTCGCTCAGCCGCAAGATGGCAACACTCAAATTGGAACGGTACTCGGCGCCAAAGGGTACCGCAATCGCATAATGCTTCTCGCCAAACTTCTCGCCCACCGCCCTCAGATCGCAGTGCTGCTCGCGATTATACTCGAGCGTTGTCGTCTCCATGAGGAACATATAGTCACCGTGGCTGGTGATCACTCGCTCAACACCCTCATCATTATCCTTGGTGTAGGCAGAGGGATCATCCTGGTTCATCAGATTGAAGGCCAGGCGATAGACCGTCTCATTGGACTCGGCCAAAAGATTATAGGTGCTCCCACCGAGAATGGTGCCAAACTTAACTTCCTTTTGCGCACTCAGATCCTTGAGATTGCCGATGCTGCCCTCCATCTTGGAGCTGGTCAAAAAGGCAGCCAAATTGGCCGTATACGAATTGGCAATAATGATGGCAAATATCCACCAAGTGGCCTCAAACAGACGCACCTGTGGACTCCGGGGCAGAATGTCACAGCCAGCTGTCATTATCGATGCCACCGTCAGCCAAAATGTATTATGCAAATGCCACTGATTCTCCAATGCGTCCGGATCACGATTGCAAGGATGCGCATTTACCCACTCGGCCTTGGCGATTCTAAAAATAAAATAGACAATTAAATAGCCATAAACAACAAGCATAACTGTATTATTCACCTTGCTATGATGACCTTGAGGAAGGACATGGCAAACACAGAGATCAGTATCCAAATCCAGACCTCTCCGCCAAAGGGCTTCAGATAGGCATGCAGCTCCTTCTCCTTGTGCGGACTCTTGTAGGCCAATATGCTGACACCCAGCTGCATAAAGGGCACCGTAAAATCAACAGCTGTGCGACGAGCTTGAGTGATTGTCAAATCACAAATGCCCATGTGAGCATCCTGCGTATTACAAAATCATCTCAATTAAAATTCCAAATTTACTTAGTTCCCCAAAGAGAGAGAGATGAAAATAAGTCTTCAGCCTCAAACTGAATGTGAACAAGAAGAAAAACCCAATTTTGCCTATAAAAGATATATGATATAGTAGTCTGATGTTTATGAGTTTTTGTCAAAATTTTAGCAGCACAATTAGTTGCATAACCTGTGAGTTTGCAGGCGATTGTTCCTGTGGGACGTATAGGATATAGTAGTCGAATATAACGCCTATTGGGTAGGTTTTGTTCGCATATTTTGTGCAAAAAATATGTTTCATATAACAGCTCAAATTTCGACGAATTGTTCCTGAGGAAGCTAATCCATCTCACTGATTTAATTTTCCCAATATTAGGAGCATACAAATACTTATAACTGGTGATCCTGACAACGATCCGATGATACAATCCGGCCAGCTCTGACATAAATATTGCCTGCAGCAAAAATGTCGGATATATGCCAGGTTTCTCTAAATCGAGGGACTAGTTTGCATAAGAGCAGACAGACAGACGGATATGGCTATATCGACACTGCTAGTGATGCTGATCAAGAATATGCTATACATATATGCTATGTCAAGTCGGGGACTTCTCCATGGAATTGAGTAATCCCTGACTTTGGCTGACTTTTACTCACATTGTTGATAATTTCACCAATGATGCCATTCCACTGCTTCGTGTCCTTGTCCTGTTTGCCATACTGCTGGTCCGCCACAGGCACAAATATATACTCGAATCCCACCTCTTGCGCAATGGCATCGATGAGATCCACAGCATATCCTTGGTATATTGCATTGCCCGTCAAATTGAGTTCCATTGCGGTCTCGTTCCGGGAGAAATAGGGCGGACCAATGCGGGTGGCAACGCGATAAACAACCTTCTTCTGCACCTTCATCTCCATGGCCAGCTGGGTTATCTGGCCCCTTGTGTCCCACACGGCGATGCCAATGTTATCGGTGGGGTCATAAATTTCAATATTAAAATTAATTCGCTGTCCATCCTCGTCAAACTGTAAATTGCTGGTGCGAAAATTCGTGCTATTCACGCCGGAAGTCTGCGAGCGGAAGTTGCAAGGATTAGTGTGCTTGGTGTCTCAACACACGCCCCTTCGCCTCCCACTTACCCCCTTCATAAGGCGCGTCAAGAAGCGACCCATCGGCCAAGAACGCCCACCGGAGGCGGCAAAATCACAACTCATGCGAGGCACCGTCATCCGATCCGGATAGAAGTAGCTGGCATTTCGCCAGGATTGGACAAACAGCTGCAGTCCATCGTACAGCAAGTCATGCACTAAAGTGCGTACAGGCTCATTGTGCTCATACACAACACTGTCACGTTGTGACACATAGCCATATAGACGCAGGTGCTACATAGGGAAGAGTCCAGCATTAGTAACAGATACTAGATCCTGTTACTCGACAGATCCACTTACGGCTGGTGGCTCCGGAGTGAGCAGTATACGGGCCGCAGTTATGTTCACTGCAAATGTTTCATTATCCGCAGTGAGCTCCTCCAGATGATCAGTGTATGTCTCCAGATTGGTGAGGAAAATGTGCTGCAAGTTGGAATTAAATTGATCGGCAACAATGAAATCTCTTGGAACTTTATATATTGCATTGATCCAGATACAGAAATGGGTAATTGTATATAAATGTATATAAATCCATTATTCTTTTCAAAATTTTAAAAATTAAATAAATTTAAAAAACTGGATTAAACCAACTTTGTCCACTTCTCGATACTCACATTAAACTGCCCGGTTAAGCCGAACTCCGACGAGGAATTGAGCAGCTCGACGAGCATATCGGGAGCACAGTCCAAGACCACACGACGCTCTCCCCGGATGTTCTTCCACATGACACGATAGTCGTCGTCCTTTGTGTATTTACGCACACGTACCACATCATTGTGCACGTCGCGCAGTTGCAACAGATCTTGCAACCGGGCATTTGCCTTTGCTGGGAGTGTAGACCGATCAAATGAAACACCAGCAGAGACAGCTAGTCATGCAACTCGGAGACTCACCATCATCTGCATCGTAGACAATTGTGAATTTTCGCCAGCCATAATTCTGCACAATATCTGCATAGGCCTTGGAGAGCATCAGCTGTGAGGGATACAGATTGAGGCTCATTTGATGGTTCGGCTTCTCCTCCATATGCTCCTCATCGGACATATCGAACTCAATATGTGGTATCCCAGTACTGTTGCACACCAGTGCAACGATGTCTGTAGGATATAAACGAAGAATAATTGTCTTTAAATTAATAATACATTTTAATCTAAAATCAGGATTTGTCAAGGAAATTCACGCGGAAATTCTACAAAAAATAATAATATGGAATTTATAGTTTATAAGATCAATGTAATTTTGATACTGATTCGAGTTTCAGATTAATACTGCCTTTGAATTAGACAAAGTTCATGCTGAAATTGTACACAACAATAAAAAATAATTACATATCCTCAAAATCGAACGGGTTTTAAAAGCATTAAATTAAACATTTGAAGTGTGATAATTATTAAGTTAGTAATTTCTACAATACATCGTAGAATATTATGCAAGTTTTATAGGATTGAAAGAGTTTTACTAGTTACATTCAAATTCTATGGTATCTAAAATATCTAAAATGCTATCTTTTCTTTTTGTTACTCTTTCTTTCTCTCTCTCTCTCTCTGTCTATCTATCTCTGTCTATCTATTTACAAACAACACTTTTTTCGGCGTTTTTCACTTTTGCTTTTCACTCGCAATTCACTTTTGATAAGCTTTTAGTGGCTCTTCGCGTTTCTATTTTGCTTTGCTTGTTCTACACAAATTTTCCACCAGACAACTGGTCTGTAAGTCCACTCCCCTTTCCCCTATTTACTTACCGCTAGCCGCTTGTGAACTTGGTCCAAAAATAGCGGCGACACCATTATCAATTAGATCGCAAGCTAAAAGTGAAGAATATTTGTGTTTTCTTTTTTAATGAGCATTTCGAGTATTGCAAATACAAAATTCGCACCGTGTTCTTGAAGAATAACGCTGCCGTCCTCAGGCTTTAAACGTTTTATCAAAGGATATATAAAAGAGCCTTGCTCAGGTTGAGGTCCATTAATAGAATTAAACCGACATAAATTCCTTCTCCAGCTCCAGTTCATTGTCGTAGAAAAAGGCACCTGAGTATGGGCAGGGGAAAAGCTTTTCATATACAACTATGTTCCTATTTGGCTTGCCTCACCAATGCCGATTTGTTGCTGCAGGCTATTGTTCACCAAAAAATGCACTCCAAATGCAGCAGAGCACAGCAATTCCATGCCACATTTTTTAGCTTGCCGAACAGACTGGAATTTTCAGTGCAATTTCAACAATTTTACAAAACACAAATATTTCTACCGAATTACGTATGTTTCTTCTCGTTGAGTGTACACGGGAAAACTGAAAAGAGCTTTTCTGCCATCGATGGAAAATAGAACTTGACAGCAGCTGTTTTTTTTTGTTTTGGAAAAGCTCTTTTAGCCAGCTGATCAGGCTGATCAGCATCAAAGTTTTAGAATTATTTTGAATACACTGCAGATAAGTTGATCAACGTTTGCCAAATTATTTTCACGCAAATATATGAAATATACATATAAAAATATATTTTGAATTAAATTTTGTAAACATATATAAAAAATATTTTCTCGTCTCGTAATCTTTTCCTTATTCGAAAGATAATATTAGAAAACGCAACTTTACGCATCTTAAAGCAGATTCTGTGAATTGCAAACAGCATTTATCTTAATCAACCCACCTTCCCCCCTGCCCCCCGCCCCTCCCCTCAGCATACACACAGAACTGTGTTTTTATGTTAGTGCCACGCCCCATGGCCATATGGCACCGCCCACCGACACAAGTCGGCTTATTTCAGGTCTATTGAAATGAATATAAACGGTCTTTTTGCATTATCCTCACCACCCCGCCACTCTTGCTGTTTCCTGTTTCCGTTTTGCTACCTGTTGGCCTTTGTCGACAAATTATTCAAATTTCGGCTGCAGCCCAACCAAAAAAAAAAACACGAAAAAAAAATAAAAGGTTGACTTCAACGGCAAAACGTGTTTGGCATCAATAAAATCCTGAAGGCAAACAGAGCAAAGGCTAAAATGACACCAGCGGCCATATTGTTACTTGTTTTCAACGCCATGCGCACAAAGAAAACACATACAGCACACACACACAGACAAAAACGACACTAACGCACATATATATGACACACACGCACACCATTAAAATATGCTAATGTGTGTGTTTTTAGTGAATGTGTTTTCTATGCAAATTTATATCGTTGCCAAGAGTTGTCAGCACTTTCCCCTCTTCTCTCGCCTCTCGTATTGGGTTTTATTCTATGAAAAATTGACACCTCATCACTTTTCAATAGAAATCAATGGCCCACAAACCACACCCCAAATGCTTCCCACACCACTCCCCTCACTCTTATGGAAATACAATTTGCGCTCACTTCCTGTGACTTCTACGGGCTGTGTGTGTGTTTTAAATGGCTGTGTGTGATTGAGGTGCGTTCCTTAAGGAAAATAGTGCTGCCATTGACATGTTGGCTGTGCTCCCTTTTCATGCCCTTTCGAGAAACCCTAGGGAGCTAATCGTTGTGCTTTTAATGGAACTGCAAAGAGGGTATTTTTTTATAGCCTGGTGGCGAAATGAGTGTCAGATAGAAGCAGTCAATTTCGATATTGTAATTATACTCTTATTGAGGCGATGTCGTTACAGTTTAATCATAATTTTAACTAATATAGAAGAGAAGAGAGCATATTAAGTTTTATTTTAAAAAGAAACATTTAGAAGAAGGCATTTTCGATATGTTAATTACTCTTTATTGAGGCGATGTAGCGATGAAGAGAAGAGAAGAGAGAATATTCAGTTTTTGGTTTTCAACTATGAGCCATAAATACCAAATATTTGACTTTATAATAAAACACTATATCTAACTGATAGCTGTGTGTTTGAGATTATATGACCATATCAAACTTGTATATGTTATTTGTCTGCAAGCTTCTTTCTTTATTTTCTTGTTCCTTGCGAAAACAAAGCACAAGACTGAAATTGGACAAGGCAAAAATAGTTTTGAATCAAGACGTAAGCTAGGCCAACAGCAGCAACAACAGCAGCACAAAAGGAGCATCAGCAAAACGCGTAACAAATTTTAGAGCAAAGGACTTACACAACATTTTCTATTACACACAATATTTATGGTTATCATGCATTGCCAGCCGCAGACAAAATGCCGCAGGCACCACCAACAACATGGATACATGTATGAAATAAAGTGGCAGGCAGACAGACAGGACGACTGTTAGCCTGGCCAACAAATCCAAATCCAAGTTCAAATCCCGAGCAGCAACTGCAGAAGAATCTGCAAATAAGAAAAAAAAAAAAAAATGGAGCAAAACTTTTTCCTGCTAGGTAATAAGAGCAAAAATACCGTAATGCAGGGTTGACGGGATTTGGGGGGTGGGGACTGGTCTAGCGAGTAGTTGGTGCAAAAAGTTTTTAATACTTGCCATAATGTTGGCAAAAGGATTATCCAAAAGAATGACTTTTAATGGAGACAGGAAATAAGCGCATAACAGACAGAAGTATTAACTGTTTCCTTCCGCCGTGAAGCTGCCTTCCCCCCACCTCCATCCCCCTGTCCTCACTGCATATCCTCTTTCCTTCTCTGCTCAGACAGAAGTAGACACATACATATACAAATACAGTTGCTAAACATTGCTAGTTGTTGTTGCTTGCTGGTTTGCTGCTGGGATTTACCGAATGTGTTCATGTGTGCATGTGTGTGTGTGTGTGTGTGTGTGTGTAATTGTGTGTGTGTCTGCCACATAAGCTGTGCGGAAATATTGCAGTTTGCTCATACCGGTAGCGTGGTCGAAAAGCTTATGCTTATTTTTATTTGCAGGCAGACCAAATACATGCCCAGTGTCTCTACTGGAGTAGAGGATTAGGCTGAACTCTTGCAAGGCTCTCGTCCTTTGGCATTCTGCAGTGAATGCACAGTGGCATAAAATGGCTAACTTCTTAGTGTAGATTATTAGATTTAGATGATACCTATTCTTATATTCCTGTGAAACCCGTAGCGAACTAATGGGTATTTTAACTGGTTTCTCTCTTCTACAGTCATCTCTTAAGAATATTGTAAGTGGCTATACAATTTTTCAAACCGTTGAATACAGATCTAAGTTCATTACACATATTTTAAAATAAGTTAATTAATGTATAAATTAATGTATAAAATATTTTACAAATGTATCTTTTGCCACAAACAGTGCACTTATAGTCAATAGCAATTATTAATAAGACGTTTTCAATACAATTAAATCCAAACAGGCAGACTTTGCAACACCAAGGCGCAACCAGTCTAGGAGAGAAGGAAAAATGGATGAGTGGAAGGATGGATGATGTGGCATTCTTCAATATATATTTTTGCGCTCATTTTGCATTTTAATGAGTTTAGCAACGTTGAGCAACGGCCTGAAATATGAGCCACAGCAAGGCTAGCGACGACAGCCGCCCATTATTTTTTTTATTTTTATTTTTACCAGCCAAGCGTTGCCTGAGTCATTTTTTGCTTCTTCTTCTTTGCTGCTGCTGCTGTTTCCGCTCTATTATTCTAAGAAAGTGCGCTAAGTCGGTTTAACAACGCGCCGGCCGTGTCATCCATGCCACGGCTAGCGTAGCAGTCTGTCTGCCTGGCTGCCTGCCTGCTGCAGGATATTGCTTTAATTGAAATTTATGCTAAATAGATTGACACTAATGAGCAATGGCTGATGCTGCTGCTGCTGATGTCCATGATCCTACTCCTGCTACTGCTGCTGCTGCTGCTGTCAAGGTAATTCTAGTCGATGCTAAAAACCATCTACATAATTAAATTGCTTTCCACTCATTTTTCTGCTATATTTGTTTTTTCGGTGGCACCTTTTGGCCGTAGTAGGCGTCAACCAAAATTATTACTATTATTATTCTAGCTTGTTTTCCTCTCACACGCACACACACACACACACACACACACACACACACACACGTATACACACACACATTTCTCAATTTGCATAGTAAATCGCTATCCAACAAATGTCTACTTCCGTTTTGGCTAAGTGCTAGATTTCCGCTCCGGAAGTGACTCTGGCGACATGTTCTTGTTGTTGAGCAAGTGGCCACCATTTCTTATTACAACTTTTCCCACCACACACAGATCTATAGCAGCATCGATCTAGCCTGCCCCTGCTGCCTCTTTCTTCGCCTTCTGCTGCTTCTTCTGGCTTTCTTCATGGGCCCGTCTCTTTCTTTTGTTGCGTTGCAAATGTACATTTATTGCCTTGGTGACGGAAATGAGTTTTTGTCGTAAACTTTTATGGCAATAAACGTAGCTTGTTAGCCATGAGGCTCCAGCAGTAGCTATGGAGACAGGAGCCAGAGCCTGACAAACGATGAAAACAACAAGAGGGGGCTATGAGGGGTATGAGCAATTGTTGAGTGTGCTCGACGGGCGAATACCTCAGCATTCGAAGAGCAACCGATGTGCTTGCTAGAAACTCTAGAAATAGAACTCGATAGTTTTGGGACTTATCTTAAGCGATGCTGAATAGATAAGTTTAAAAACGAATGGACAGAAATTGTAAACTTTTAGTGCTGATTTGTGTGTGGACAGTTTTGGACCACTTTTGACCGTTTTTCTTAAGATCTATATCTGTAGATTACAAATCTATAATTTATAATGTATCTATTACAGTCAGTGTCTGTTGAATATGATTGCACAGCTACATAATACCCTTTTGTAGTCAATTAACTTCGTTAGGGTGTCAACAAAAAGAAAATGCATTACGGAAGTTACGCACTTGGCACTGACTGCCACAGATTCAGCCACAGTCGCAGTCGCAGTCGCATTTCACTGCTCGCAGTTTCAAAGCTGTGAGTATGGAAACCAACGCCGTGGTCATGGAAAATAAAACCTAGAATGCACATATATGTATATAATATAGAGGGTAATATGTAAAAATAAGTAGGTTGTGCAACTTTTAGCCCGTTTCCTTCGACAGCAGCTCTCACATTGACACGCTGCATAAAAGTAGCAGATAGTGAATGTTAAGGAGTGGCTTGGGTGGTGCGTTGATGCCTGCAAGGACAATTCCTCGCGAGTATTTTCCATTACATTTGCTCCGTCACGGCACATTTCTCTCGCATGTTGACTAACCAGAATCAGAGTTCACAATGGTGTGTGTCGGTGTGTCGGTGTGTGGTGTGTGTGTGTGTGGCAGCTCTTCCGTTTCCTGCTTGACAACAGTTACACCTACCTACCGACCACTCCACCTGCATAGCCATCCACAGAACTGTTCTCCGCTGTTATCATATCTGGGCTTTTGTTTCATTTCTGTTGTCTCATGCTTTTAATTCTTTTAACAATAGCGCTAAAAGTTGTGCATTGAACACTTGACTGCGCCAACAAAAAAAAATCTGTATATATATATATATATATATATTTATATATATAAATGCTATGGAAACGGTGCTGTAAAGTATACAGCAGGCCACGCCCACACCCAATGCCCTCAAAAGATAACAAAAATATTGTTTGCCGCAAATGCAATTGTTGCCAAAGAAAAAACCCAGGCATAAACTGCAAGGGGCCTGCGTTGGGCGAAAGCGGTGGGTGGGGGCTGCTGGGTGGGTGCGGTGCGACTGCTATGGTTTTTCATTTGTTTCACTTTATTCACACGCCGCAGCGAAACTTGGCTGACTGGGCGCAACGTGTACAGCATCCTGTTTCCGCTGAAAAGTTTCATTTCCCATACGCTCCTGCCTGCCAGTTATTGCTGTTGTTATTGTTTTTCATACGGCTGCTGCTGTTGCTATGATAAAGCACAAAATTAACTTTTGAAATAAACAACAAAAGCAACTTCAGCTTCAGATGGCCAGCAGTCTCTTTCATAGCAATGATAGGCATCCACCAGAGCCTCCTTTTCTCTCCTCCACATATCTACATGTGTGTAAAACAGGCAATGTGGCTTACAAAATCTTAAAATAAGAAATAGCAGTTGACTTTTGTCATACGTTGCTGAAGTTTCAATACCCTAGCAGACATACGAAAAATATACGATATACAAATCTGATCTGAGCACACATCTACTCCCATACTGCAGCGCAATGTTGAATCGGACTTTTTATTACACAAACAGTTTTTAAACTTCAGGCGATTCTTTCTGTGGAAGTTGTAATTCATAGTTGTATAACTGTATTAAAATTAAAACAATAAAAATATTTAAAAGCAAAATGACAGAGAAAATGAATGGGTATCGTTGATAAGGAAATAAATAAATTCTTCTGGTCAAAACTGTTAAAGCTCAAAACTATAAAATAGCTTTTGACTACAACACTCAAAGCAATACAATACTACAAAAAAATCAATCATGACTAAATCAACAATATATAAATGACACATACTCAACAATTTGAGAAAGTTCTTCTCTAGCATATTTTCCATTTCTCAAACAAAATTCAAATACCCACTGCAAGTGTATCAGCAAAGAACAGGCCAAAGAATATATGGCAAGCATTAAGCATGAAGTATATCTTGCAAGCCGCCCCGAAGAGACCCATTCGGTGAATAATAAGGTAACACGTGTTTACAACTGTTTGCCATATTCATTGGTTGCATGCATGTGCGTGAGGCACACCTTGCATCAGCACATTTGATTTTTAGGCACGTAAAAAATATGAAAAATTTCGCATACACAAGTCCATAACTCGCTGCGCAAAATGGCAAAGGGAGAGGACAACGATGACGATGACGATGACGATGACAATGAGATTGAGGATGGGGATGAGGATGAGGATGCAGGATCTTTTATACCGTAGGCATGCATATTAAATATGAAATCCGGAGTCGTGCCGCAGCCACTTCATCTATGGGACGCACATGCGAGCATTGAGGGATAGGGAGAGTAAGAGAATAAGTACATTGGCAAGTTATTGGGAGCACGCTCCAAGTTCTGCCCCTGCTTCTGCTCCTCCTCGTCATCAACACGAAAAGCAATCAAATTGCAAAAATTTGTTTCATTTTCTGCGATAACATGACTTGAATTTGATGAATGCCTTGGCAAGCCAAGACCAGCAATTGTGGGCGGCATCGGGCCGTTGGTGGTGTCGGCGGTATAGCCATGAACAAGGTGCAGGACAAAATGAAAGCCAGAATATTGGCAACGAAAGCCATCCAAATGCCAATCTCAGCGCACTTTTTACGACACCACCGAGGCTGCGGGGGAATGGAACAACAACAGCAAAAAAATGTGCAGATATGGCCAAATGAAAGAGTTATGAATCCGCAACTTTGTTGGCCATAGACGCCCCTAGCGCTGCTCACTAAGGCAAAGGGAGATAGACGTTAGCGGCAGGAAGTGAGAGGAGCTCGTATGAATGCCAATGCCGATTACTAATACGCCCCGTACTCCAACAGCTCCCACCAACCCGTTTTGTGCGCTATGCTGCCTAGTTCCCAGTCTGCACTCAAAAAAAATATATTATTTGGTATTTTGCAAAAACCTTCAAGTAGACTCCATATTTTTCAGAAAGCAATTTTCTAAAATGTCACAATTAATTTAAAATTAACAATGGAGATCTCTTTAAAAAGTACGATAAATATTAATGGTTAAGAAAATAAAATTGCTTTAAAAATGTTTAACATCTTTGTTTCTGAGTCGATTTAATGTATTTTTCGAATGTTTTAAAATGCTTATTCTGTGCCGCCTCAGAGCAAAGCTTTACTACTTCTAAGACATTTAAAACATAATTTTTGTCTTTATTTATTTAAATCAAAAACATACAAAAACTTTTTTGTGAGTGTTTGTCGGAGGATTAAAATAAATGCTGCGCATTTGTATGTGCTGCACGGAGGGCAACTCGATACGTTGGTAAAGTGGGTTATGGCTTATGGCTTATGGCTAAGACCATACGCGATAACCGCTATTTATGTATAGCAGTCTATTTTGAAGGGGCATCTGCACTGGCCACCTACGCTCCTTATTCTGTACTCCCTATTCGCTACTCCCAATCCCCATAAGCCCACTCTGCAAGCCGTTGACGCCTTCCGGCCACTGAACATCAGTTGGGTAAACAATTTTTTGGCTTAATTTTTGCAAATATATATATAAATTTGAAGGGTCTTTGCATTGGCCCCTACGGGCGGCTTTCACTAACGTCAAGTTGACGGGGCCAGCTCAAAAACATTACGAAAATTGTAATTACGACCACGTCAAAAGCAGTTGGTGCACAAACAAAGCCTCTGCGGCCAGAAATGAATGACCAAAACAAGTTCACCCCCAGACTCATTACTCCAGCAGCCTACTGACAATCCCACCCTCTCCAGGCCCGGAAGGTCATTGCGAGTTGGTGGTTGCTGCCGCTGCTGTTCCGGCTGCTGCTGGCAGTGGAGTGCGGTAAGCGAAAATGTCGAAAATTAAAATAAAATTGTGTTCATTTAAGAGTTTTTGCCGCGTCGCTGACATAAAAAAGTGGGCAATAAAATGTTAATTTCTGCATAATGGAAATGTGTGCGAGCAGTCAAAAGCATTATCCTTCGCATGCCACTAAAATTACTTACTGAAGTATATGACTTTACACCAACTTCTGCTTCCGCGCGATTTCAAGTCCAAGGAGTCCAAGAAAATTGCAAAAAATGTCAATTTTGTTAAGCTCACATTTGAGCACAATCGTGATTAGATCGCTCACTCCCACCCTCTAATTGAAATAATCTGATTTCTTGCTTTTGAACACATTTTACAATAACAATTTATATTTTTTTCTTATTTACATATTTTATATATTGCCTATAAGCAGTGCGCATAGTTAAGTCTGAGCTTATAAGGCTTTCGATGCCTATTAATAAAAAATCCCAAACATTTACATAAATTATCTAACCTGAACCAATGCAAAAAAAAATTTTATAAGAAATGTACAAACATTATTCAAGTTAAAAATGGAATCAGTGGAATCTATCGAAAAAATTGATATTTATATTCTATATAATACACAGACATCTTTGGTGTCCATCATACTCTAACTTTGATACTTTAAATAAAATTTCCCTTCGCTTCGAGGACCAATTTGTCAGCGTAGCTTTCCGTTCTCATTAGTGGAAAAATGATGGAATTTGTGCTGGCTTTCCATCTGTAAGCTGTAAGCTGCTTTTGCCATTTTCTTAGCATATTCAGCTTCTTCACTCCACCTTTTCGATATTTCTATGTGTGTATATAAATTTCATGAGGGTCCATTCAATATAGCTTTCCATTTAAGCCGCTTTGTTGCCATGGGCAACTCGATTACTGTTGCCTTTTACTTTTTCAACTGAAAGCAGCCAATGCATAATTTAAATCGTCGCCCCCACCGCACCCAAACTCACTTCCCCTGCCTGATATAATACAAAAGTGTTTGCCAGTCACATTATCGAAATGTTTTCATGTATCAAAATAGGCGAAATATTGGCAGCCTGGTAGCATTTCAATCGTGCGATATATGACACATCATCAAAGTTGGCATATTTCATTATTCGACATTGATATCCTTCGAGTCATTTCCTTTCACCCCCTCCCGCCTCTCTTCTCTGCCTCACCCACATATCCATATCGTTTGCGTGTTGCGTGTCAGAGTTCAATATGGCAATTCCAAGGCAAGCAACAAAACACAATCAGAAGCACAAACAACATTCAAGTGTTACACTTTACTCGATCTAGATGCGGTGCTCTGGATCCTAGGGGTGCTAGGGGTAGTTCGGTAGGTGCTGCGCTGAGTGGTGCAAGAAATTTTCATTTCATTTCGCGCGTCATTTGAGGCGGCGCCGCTTGAAATTGTTGCAATGTTGCTGTTCTACCCTATGGCAATCAAGTGGGTCAAAGAGAGTATAATAAGTCTGTGCAAATTTTTGCAACGGGCAAACCTTAGACTACATATTATTTAAATCTGGAACAACCACGTAAATACGAAAACAATCTATAAATCTACAAGTTTTATATTTAACATCATTTTTAAGAATACTTTGCATTTGCCTGTTAGTCTTGCATACTGCTTAAGAATATTTCAACTTGTTGTTGTTATGGTTCCAATGATTTATTGACAACACTCTATAGACTCTACAGTTTGATATAATAATCTATAGATTTTGTTTTTTTAAAATTTCTTAAAACTTGTATATATTTTTTAGGGAACCTCATTCCAGAGTATCTGTTAGTCTTGGATAGTTCTAATAAATGTTTCGGCTTGTTGTTGTTATGGTTTCAATGATTGAAATCGCATAAAAACAAAAGCAGCCGGGGGCGTTAAGCGTTTGGGAGGTTTAGGTGTACGTGGTAGGGGGCGGGGCATCAAAAATATTTACAAGTGTGCGCGGCACAAGTTTTGCCGTTCGATATTTTTCTGTTGCGTTACATATTAAGAGGGAAGAGCATAGAGGTGCTGGAAGAGGGTCTGCGATTTGATTTGCCTCATGCCAGGTTAACGTAAAAGTTTTGATTGTTTTTCGCGTTTCAATTTCGCCCCCGCCTTGCCCAATTTTCGATCCTAATGACAGTCGAACATGCCATGAAATATGAGTTGATTGCACAAAACAGAAAAAAAAAAGAAAATAAAGAAAATCGCTCGAAACGCTAGATGGTGCTATTGCCGACTATTGACGGGTTATAAATTAGATCGTAAGTCTGCGAAATTTCACTCACTGGTGCTTGGGAGCCCAATTTTTGTCGTCGCTCCAAAAAACAAGCTCATTAGTCAGCGGCAATTACTTCTAATTAATGTGCTTTGTTGCAAGAGAGTATGAAATTCCTGCTTGAATTTTGCAGCGCGTTCTCAGCTTGTGCCTCTTTTGGTCCTTGACTAACAGCAAATGCCTTTTACCTTTTTCTTACACGCCAATTAACTCTGAACGCTCATTACAGGCTGTTGCCGACTGGGGGCGGGTTGGAGCCGGGGGTTGGGTGTGGATGGGGCTGTTGGGAGGCTGGCTAGTTGTGTCACTCTTTGGTGCAACGGGGCGTATTAATTAGCCACTCGAATATAGCGCGCAACCTCCTCACTTGCCTCACAGAGGTAGACAGCAGGTGGCAGCTGGGCGGTATGCTTCAAATGTTTCATTTTGCAGGCAGTTCAAAAACTGTCGTTCTACTTCCCCATCCCATTCCCCAGCCTCGGCCCCTGCCCTGCCACAGCTCCTTCGCTGGTATCGTCGTTAGCATTACGTCAACTAATTGGCTTCATTTGGGGTTGCCTTGTGGCTGCTGTGCGGCAACTGCAAGCGAACTCTGACTTGTATACATACACATGTCTCTCTATGTGTATGTGTGTGTGTGCGGCATCCAGGCAATCAGGATTTTCTAATTGGCAATGAAAGGCGCATAATTTATGAATATATCGCGTACTTATTTCATGCCACACTTGGCAGCAAAATGTGGTTGCCTACAGCATACAATCTATATGTAGCATAAAGAAAATTTCAGCTTGTTGTGTTTATTGTGCTTGCGATCAATAGTCGACCTCTGCTTCCACCTCTCTCTCTCTCTCTCTCTCTCTCTCTCTCTCTCTCTCATTTGAGTTGGCATAACAGACTGACATCATTTTAGGGGCACCAACAAACAGCAAAATAGCAAAGCATCAGCAGCACATCTAAATCCATGGAAAATAAATACGATTGCATTTGTTCATGTTGCGAAGTGATCGACTTGGATATATCAACTGATTTTGTAACAATAAATTATATTTTCATTACAAATAAAATTGTAAGCGAGGCTAGACTTAAAATTATATATCAGTAAAATGTATTTCTGTGTAAATGCGAAAATATTCGCAATGAAAACGTTAGTGTGGAATTTCGCAGACCGATTTCTACAGTGATTCGGATAGTTATAAATTGTTTTCATGAATTGTAATTGTATCAAAATCTGAAGATAATTAAGAAGAGCGTTAATATCTCTTTCATCCACTGCACATGCATACTAAGAGCATTATTAGTCCCCTTAGTGGCACAACCGTAACGAGTGCAGGGTATTATTAGCACAACATAACCGTCACGTCTGGCAAACAAAAAATGCACGAGTGGCACTCTACACGCTTATTTCTTTTTTATCTTTGGTGGCTAGGTTGTTGATATAAAAAAATATGTGAAAATGCAAGAGAAGAATAGCGAAATAAAATAAAAATCCATCAGACCGCAATTCACTTGGTTTTTCGCCAAAGCGAGTCGAGTGCCAAAGTTTCGCCTTTTTATTGCGCATTTTGGACACGCCGGAAAAGTCAAAAATTGCATTTTTTCCTTTCCGTACCATGTGCAATAGTTGTTGTTATCACAGACTGTATGTGTGTGTGTATGTGTGCGTGAATTTGCTTTTTATTTTAATTTCCCACGACAGCGCATGGGGCGTATGAAAGAGAAAGAGCTGCCTTTCAGCTTGCCCTCATCTTTCGTGCCTCTCGCTCGGTTATTGCTCCCCATCTCTTTCTATACATTTTACGTTAATGTAAAAATTGTGCACTGATGTAAGTGCGTCTTCCGCACTTCAGCGCCATCCGTCCGAGCCTTCTGACAGCCGCAAACCAAACAACCATACCCCCTGGCACACCCCTTTTCCCCTTCCCCCTTTGTCGCACCCACTGTACCTGTTTGCTTTTTAATAAAAACGAATTAAACTGTGCACTAATATGCGTTTATTATTTATGTTTATATTTATTCGTGTGTGCATGTTGCAAATGAATTGCACTTGGCAAAAGTTAAGTGAACACACACACACACACACACACGCAAAACAAGCACAAGTGCTCGAGTCGATGATGCACAAGTGGCATATTCCCTGTTTTTAAAATCCATTTCGAAATAACTTTTATGATTTTTGGTCCGATTATTATAAAATACGTGGGGAGTGCTGGTATTGAAAGTGGACTAGGATATACCCCTTAATGGAAATTTGATTCTAAAATAACTACTCTTTAAATGTTTGCTTGTTATATATACAGATGACAACCGCACAACCTTATAATACAGGGTATTAAAAGTATATATGCGACCAGAGCACATGTACCTTCACATTGTGTTCTGTGTGGATGTGGGTTGGTGCCTGAAAATGTGTCACTGTGAAAATTGCTATATCAGCATTAGTCCACATCCAGTCAAAGTCGATCCACACACAGACACACACGCACACACACACACACGCTGGCATCTTCTTAACATTCTCATGCATATTATATAATTTTCCATATGCGGATTAGTCTTAAGCCCCTAAGCCGCCCCACAGGGCCAACAACTGGGAAAACTAACTACATGCAACAACAGTCGCTGGGAGAGCACCACATTCAACCACCACACCACCAACAAGCAATAACAAGCAACAACAAGAAACAACAAAAGCAACAACAGTTTCATAAATCGCTTTCGGTTTGCAGCTTGAGTTTTGCGGCTGGCAGCGCGACAGCGGCTTATAATTTGTTTGACAAGCATCAAACTCGCTGCCCCACCCCCCGCACCCCCCCCCATTCATACCCTCCCTGCACACACATACATATATAGTTATGCCTCGCTCTATGATTTGCTGTTCGGGTAAGACAAAAATCGGTACACAATTCCACAACGCTCTCCTCCTCTCCCGCTGGCAGTAATCTGTCTCCTCAGCATCATGAGCATGAAATCCGATTGTCTCATATATATATATATATATATAAACCCTCCCGCTATCTGTCTTCTCGTGCCACTCTCAGTCTCACTGAAAATTTGAATTGTTAAGCATATGATTATGTCGTAAGCATTTTAGTTGAATGCTCCCCGCCATTAGTGGGCAAATGTGGAGTGCACTTACCTACATACATTGTCCATGAATGGGCGTCGTTTGAGCCGACAGCGGAATCTCACGTTACAGCTGCATATTGTTTGACTAGCTGATGTTAACGGTCTTTGTTCGGCCTTTTTTTAATATTTTATCTAGCACATTTTTCGAAATATGAAACGCGTTAAGCGGTCTTATCAAACAGACATACTTACTTGGTAAACATCTAATTTCCATTGAATAGTTTAACATCCATTTTCAAACTCACAGTATATAATATCGCTATAAAAAAAGGCATTAACTCATTTTTTCTATGGTTCTGTATTGAATTTAAAGTCATACGGCTGAAGAGCATAAAATGTATTTAAAGTTTCGACTGCTTATCTATATAAAATTAATTTAATATTTTATTGTGAAAACATTGTAGTTAATTGCCGTCTGTTGGTTGGATCGTAAACAATTATCAAAACTTATATATTCAATTTTGCATTATTCGTTCTGACAAGATCATTAGAGCAGTATCTTTGTGGCATGGTTGATCTGCATCTGTTTGGTGCGATTTTCGGATAGTGCGGCCCAAGCCCTCAACACTTGTTCCGCCTGTAAGGGGTTACTCATCTGGAAGACCAATCCATTATTCAAATGATCATGTCTCGCCTGCACCACTTCACCCATCAGATTAAATAGTTTGAGTTCCTTAAGCAAATCTCGGGCGACAAAAACTGGAACATCATCAAAGGTGAAATTCAGTGTTTGGCCTTCAATGGGCGTCACATGCAATTGGGATGCAATCGAAGCATCTGATAAATTAAAACTTCTTACGAGTTAGCATTATTTTTAATATATTGTATATTATTTTACTCACCTTCATATTGTGCATTGACAGACATCAACAGCAGCGCTACAAACGCCAAGAAATGCATAATTGCCATTGTTTAATTCCAGCTGAAGTGTCGAAAACAACTGAGTGTCTAGCTGCGAGCTGATCGAGCACAGAGTCACTCCTTATCAGTGGGTCCTTATCAGCAGCTGTACAGCGCTGATAGCACACAGGTCAATTTTTAATAATTGCTTTCTTTTAAAGATCGGCACATGCATTTAACGGCCAAATAAGTTAAGTTCGGCCAGAAGTAAGTTATTTTCCTCATGTCATCAGCTGGCTTACAGTGATATCAGAGTATTCCAGAGAAATAAGATCAAATATAACGGAATATAAGAATCCTACAGTGTGGTTTGATTTTAACAATTTTTAGTCCCGAGTCTATTTTGTCATATTTTGTTCTTTAGGTTAGTTGCACACCTGAAAAAAGTTAGTCCTAAGCTACATTTTCCGGCTGGTCAATTACAAATTTCTGCCACCCTTTTAATTACAACCCAGCCTTTTATGACTTGTTTAACCAGTTTTTGCATGGCCAAACTCACACCGCTTTGAAGTGACATCAGTCGGGAGCGTTATCTGGCACTCAGCCAGTTGCTTAATGATGCATATGTGTCGCCGCCATTTGTTGTGCACAGTGTATCAAGTCAGCAGACGCAGAGACATGCCAGCCGTCCGAAACCAATTAGGAACAGTGCCAAAAATAACAAGTTGAAACCTAGAGCACAACATATACAGGGCAAGACAAGTAGAGCAGTTTCACAAAAAACAATTAAAATACTTAAACTAAGAATATTTTTATGCAACTAGAAAATACTCTGTACTTAGGTCTACTAAGAGTTTCTCTGTAATCAAGTCGACTACTTTCATTTTGCATAGGATAAAGACGGCGATCCCACAAAGTCGATATAGTATTTTTACTTATTTGAAAATATTTGAGTTGCTTACCAAGCTTTATATATTATCAACATTGAACTACTGCATTACGTATCTATGCCCATCGATAGTATAATGCTCAATTAAGGACAGTCGACAGTTTTACAAAAATATATTATCAATATTGAAATTTGAACTAAATTCCAATGAGATATTTGCCGACGGCCAACTTTTTAATATAATTTTTTAATCTTACTCCAACGTCTACGGTCATCAGAGTAACATGCATAAATGAAAATCAGAAAAATGTGAAACACTTTCAGCAGGCAGGCGATATCATCGAATTTCATGCACTATCAAAGTCAATTTCCTGTCAGTGCCGCACAACGACAACGACAATGACAAGAAGAAGAAGAAGAAGGCCTGCGGTGGCAACTCTGGTCGAGTTTCGCCCTGTCTCGTCTCGTCTTCTGCCCGGCAGTCACAAAAATAATTTATTCAACTGGATACGTTTGGCGCTGTTGGCTGTTTGGCGGTCGGCGGTCCACCGACTCGTTGGCTGCCCTGCGGTTCATTGTCAGTTAAGCTTTTTAAAAGAAAACCACTTAGAATGTTGACATTATCCTTCACTTTCTATTTATTTTGTCATTTAATCAACTTCCTGCTTGACTGTCGTCATCGTCATCGTTGCCGTCTGTCGTCGCTATGGCGCACCCTCCCTTTTATTCCATTTGGGTGGTCTGATTTGCATACCAAATACAGATGCGGGGGGCTTGGGAGTTTTGGGGGTGTTCGACTGGGCTGAGGTGGCGCCGCATCTTGAGCTGGACGCCAGTTGTTGTCTCCAAGTATTTACTCCAGTCTGCGCCAATCAGTCAACTTCTACATTGCTCCCACTCTCTCTAGTAAATAAAAATTGCTTTTTGAGGCATAACCTGTGGCCTACCATACAGTCGAACCGTCCTCCTCGATCTCAATGGACTCAATTTGATAGCTGACTGAACGACCCGCCAGCGGGTTCGTATAGCACCCTCCGACTCATCGACTCCTTGAGTTTCCCTCCCACTTGCTTGCTCATTTAGCGTTATTAAAGCAATTCTATGAATATTTTAAAGGCTTTTGTTTGGCCATAGCCTTGCCATAAAAGGTTTAGTGTTTCCCTTCGAAGCCAAAGGAAAATGCACAAAAGCATTCACAGACTTCAAGGCAAATATTACGAGTATGTAAATAATGTGGCATGAGTAAGAATGACTATCTTGCATTCCCCTTCCTTATGTGAACCACTAAATAACTGTCTTGGAGATGTAGTGAGGATTGGGGATTTTGGCCATTTTGTTTCACTCGCCACATTATAAGTTGAAAGCATCCGAACCCTAAGCCGCATTTGGGCAATCGGGCGAACAAAAGGCAAAGTCCACAACTGAATGGACTATTGTTTTATTTTAGGCATCAAAATGGTTTTAATTTGCCACTTTGTAAAAAGCTAAAGAAAGCCATGCGCATTAGGAGAAGAGATAATTTTTTATCCTGCGCCCATTTTTCGCGGATAAACTAGGGTATCAAATAATTATAATGATTGGAACAGAAGGTCGCTTCAATGTAGTCAAAACTGGCTCGATGCAAATACAACTAAAAAATGTAGTATGGTTCTCCAGTTTGTCATTCGCAGATTAATTTTGTACACATTTTTAATTCAATTTACAACTTGCTCCTTTCCTAAATCGCATATAATATGTTTTCCAGTATGTTTGCTCACATAGAATATTCTAGTCGACCACTTTTAACAACATATTTCTCAAATTTATATTGCTTTTGTCTATTACGAATATTTTTTAGTACGCTCCCAGTGAAGACGCAAGAAAAAAGTTGGCTTGAGAGCAATTATGTATACTCTTATACAGCCAGCAGTGAAATACATGTATATAAAAACTAGAGCAATCTCTGAAGTGGTAGGCGGGGGGGGATATGGCGTAAAATATGATGGAAAACTTTTTTGTTGGCTTGTTGTTTTTTGTACTTAAAAGAGCCTGGCTGTTGCTTGCTGCTGGTTGCTTGTGTCTATTGCTGTTTCCGCCGGCTTAATGCTGAAATAATTATGCGCCAAAGTTGATTTTCATGCTAGCCACCATCAAACAAACTCTCGACTCAAGTACGTGACGCACCAATAAACTGAAGGCATTCCACAACTATTCTAGGTGTGTGTGTGTGTGTGTGGGTGCTTTGAAATTGATTAAACATAAAAAAGAGATCAGCAAACTCGGCAAAAAAAGTGGAAGCATCAAAAGTTGTGGCAAACAGCAAAAGCATTGCATACTTCAACGCAACTTGACTGAACCAAACCAAGTTGTATAGCTGCAGCCATATATGAGAAGTGTGTGCTTATGTGCGTGCGTGTGTGTGTGTGTGTGTGTGTGTGTGTGTGTGTGTGTGTGTGTGTGCGTGTATTCAAGTGCAATGAGCAAAAACGAAAAGCCTGCTTCAATTAATTAAAGTGCAATGCAAAATACAGTAGGAGCTATGCGTTCTCTCTCTCTCTCTCTCTCTCTCTCTCTCTCTCTCTCTACAGCTATCTGCTTGAGTGCTGTTTGGCTTGACAAAGTCTCTCAAAATGAACTCATCTCAACTAATACCCTGCACATTTATTCTGTACCCAGCCCACATTTAGAGAATACAAGTTAATTAGAAGTCTATTGATAATTTTAAATGGCAGCTAATTGCCAGGAACTTTTTGGTCGACAATTTTGACCACAAGGTAAACCGTGCATACGAGAGAGCTATGCGCTCGCAATTATTAATTAAAATGCCACAAAAACGCAATGGCAAGCAGACAGGTAAAATGTGGCAGACTTATTACGGTTCGGTAAATATGTACTCATCAAAAACAGAACATCATTCAATTGTTTGTTAGTATAATTATTGGCTCACAAACAGTGGCAGGCAAACAAACACGCAATCAACGTAGACACATAGAAAAAGCGTTTTTACAACAACAACAACAACAACCGTTATAGATCATTTTTGTTTGTTGCATTCAAAGTTTAATTATATCGCTACAGGTTGTGTGTGGCGTGTGGCCTGCAAACCATAAATGTATTAATGTGTCCAACACATGTTTCCATTGCATTTGTTTGTTATTGCCATTCAAGCATTTCGCCTGCAATTGCACATTTGAGGTTAGTTTTGAGCTTTTGAAATTCAAAATCACAAAATATCATGTTTTAAATTGCGGTGAACTAATTTGTAGTTCACCTTGCTTTGCCAAAAGTAAATTCATTTGAATGCCAAATATTTGCCATTTTGGGTATTGGAATAATTTCCAGACTGGGCTTGCACTTAAAACTAAATATAATTATTATAATTCAAAAGAAATTAGTAAATTTTAATTGATTTAGCCAATTCGAAATTCGTGCTTTACTGCAAAATGTAAATTAATTAACATTTAGGAATGAAAAAAATGAAAAAAAACAAATTGGTGGACTTTAATTGATTTTACCAAATCCTTAATTAATGCTCTACTGCAAAACGTTAATTCATTTTTGGGAATGACATTTGTTGTTATGGTTTATCTAATGATTTAAGAGCTAACAGCTTTCAGATGAAACATTTTTTTATATATTTTTTTAACTATCTCTACGTCAAACTTTAAGCCGACTTTTTTATGCCAGACAAACATTCAGCAGAAGAAGTCGTCTTGTGTTAACATGTGCAACCAAAAGAAAGAAATAAAAAGCAAACACTGACAAAAATCCAATCAACGTTTTCTTTTTTCTAATCAGCAAAGTATAAAGTAAATTCAATTACGCGGCGAACAGCAGCTACTTTGTAAATCCCAAGGATCACACGCCTAGCCGGAGATGCCAAGTGTGTACCGTTATTTCCATATACTGTGCGAGTGTGTGTAACGGGATTTGAAGGGGTGTGCGTAGGCGTGATTGCATGTGTGAGTGCAGAATTTGTCGCAAAAGGAAATTTGTTTTTTTTTTTTTGAAAATAAATAGAATTCCGCTAAAGTCAAAGCCAAGTAAACAACTAAGCGAGAGAAAGAGAGACACCGAGAGTGAGGGTGAAGGGTAGAGGGTCGAGGGTCGAGGATAGAGGCAGGGGCAGTGGCAGGACGAAGAGGTGTCTGCTGGGAGGTTTTGCGGATCCATGGCAACTAATCAGAAATTCCGTCTCATGCGCGACCATTTCCATGATGCGGCCCGTGGAAAGCGGAGAAAAGCGTATACTCGTAAGCAGTGAGACGGGCAGATGAACTGACGGACAAGCCGGCAGTGGCAAGGCAGAGAAAGAAAGAGAGAGAGTGAATGGAGGAGGGGAAGGCAGCGAACGCTTGGGATTATGCAAAATTCAATTTGCAACTTAAATGTGTTTATTTTGCGTTACGCTGGGGCAATTTTTATTTTCACTGAAAATGAGGGATTTACTTACCATACACCAGAAGGAACAGCTCAGGCTGCGCAGCAGCAGCAGCAGCAGCGGCGGCGGCGGCGGGATAAGTATGTGCGGAAGTACAGAATGTGGCGCAAAGCGGGGACAACCAGCCACCCACCCAGACAGAGTGTAAATCGAACGGGTAGTTTGAACTTCGAAGCCACCAACCAATGAACGTCACCGCCATCAATTTTCCAATCTTATTGAGCTTTTATAAGTGTGTATATACACAGAGAGAAAAGCGTGCTGCTAAAATTATATTCCCATGACTAGGAAACAAATTATTCTTCTTAATCAATTTAATAAAAACCGTTTTGATCGGCCCCAACAAAATTTAAGTGAAGTAATTGTGTTAAACTTCGAACAAAAAAGTTGTTAGAAACATGAATCACAAGTTCTAAGTTCTTAAAATAAGTTTTCTCATTCAATATTTAATTTCCTTTATCAAATTATCTTTTTAGAGCTTTAGCTTGAATTTAAATCTCATAGTTTTGTTTTAAACTCATTTTATATTAAGTAGTTTGAAATTTGCAAAAAAAAATTCCTTGAACTTTTCTCTTAGTGTACATTTTTGTATGTGTTTGAAGCGACATCGTTTGCTGCCTTGGCGTAAATTGCTGATTTACAAACAAAATGTGATTTTCACAGTCCAAACCCAGCCATAAACACCAACCCAGCTTAACCAACCAATCCTCCAAACCCCAACCTATCAGCGCCTGTGCGACCACTTTTTTATGGAGCCTCAACAACATAAACAGTTTCCAGCTCCCTTTTGCATAATAAAAAGTTCGAAGACAAATTGCCAAATTCAATTTAATAGTAAATTTGGCTGCCATTTATTTAATTTGATGACCCTCATCGGTCCCAATCAAAATCATCGAACAGCTTTCGGTAACATACCAAAAATAAATGAAACGAAATCAGAACACGACCACAAATGCTCTACACGACCAGCAAACAACAATTTTAGCAGAAGATTTCTAAAATTCATAACGCACTTTTAATTACGTGTCAGTCAGCTTAGTTATGACAACAGCAGTGGTATTAACATTCAAATCGCTGACAAAGTTTCGGCGAGGGACACACGGCAGGGATACGCATAATTTATGCAGCCACTGTAATTTGACAAGCGACTCACAAAGACGAACCAAGTATTTTGGATGCACTCGAACAAATATTAAGAACATTGTGTGTAGACTTTTAAGAAATATGAAAGATAATTAGAAATAAATAAGAAATATACAAATAAATATAAATGCACAAAACAGCTGAAATTTTGATTGAGATAAGAAACTTTCTAAATTGGACTGTTTTATTTCACTTTTTTTCTAGAATTTTTCTCAGGTTTCTCATTTTATGTGCTTTTCTAGATACTAGAAAAATATTGTTTGACTGAAACTGACACCCAGTTTTCCTGAGTGCAACTTGTAATGAATGTCAGCGCCATAGCGCCCACAAATGACAGTTGAATGAGAATTTAGTTTTAAACAAAGCGTCCGCCACACTGTCACAAAGCAGGCCACACGCCCCCACACAGCCAGCTCCCCCTCCATTTCAACCACGGCCTAGAAGCAAAATGTTTTAGTTGCCGCACACAAATTAGCTGAAAGTTTTTACCCACTGGCCAGTGGTATGAGAGCAGTGCACAGGGTATGGGAGTTGGGGTGAAGTGTGGGTCGCAGCAGTGCCGGCTGCCGTCTTGAACTCTGATAGGCGCTCAGACTCAGAAGCTCAAATGAATATTTGATGGCACTGCGAGAGAAAACAAATTAAGAGCGCTGCCATAAAGCTTGTTGCATACTTTATGGCGCTAATTTGGGTAAAACAGCAAATGACACTAGCAGCAGCAAAGCAGTCGGGGAGCGAGGGTCAGAGGCAAAGATGCCACGGCAGCAGCTCGTTTTCCGTAACGGTCCAAATTGCAAAACTTAAGACCCTTTGAACCATATTCCGACTGCTGCCTGCTTGTTTATGCACGCACATTAATTTCAAAGGGCTGCACTGGCCAAATAATAGAAAGAGCCTTGAGGTTGGTGGGTGGGCTTGCGTTGGTTGCAGGCAACAACAGCGGCAACTGCGTCCAAAAAAGCTTTGAAACCACCAAACCACATTTCAATGTAAAATTTTGTCGCACAACTAAATGCTTTTAAGTGCATTTGCCTGTTACTGCCAGTGGCCTAAAAAGGGGTACTTACGGACCCATGGGTGGGCATAGGGGTAGCGGTAATAGGGAGTAGCTGGCCAAATTTTATGCAAAAATTGTAGCTGCGGGGCATGCAAGTAGAGTTGCGGCTCACAACAAATGCAAACTTTTCCATGTCAATTACAAACAGCTTGAGGTGTGTCCTGGACATACATTTTGACTAAGTTTTGATTTTTTCAACTTTAAAGGTAGTCTTAAAAATGAGTTCATTTGGATACAAAAAAAAAAACTTATGAAAACCGGAGTAGTTTTGACAGGATTGTGGCATTGAAAGTTTGCAACATTTGCTTTTGAAACGATTATCAAAAGGAATACTTAAGACGATTATATTCCACCTAAAACATAATAATTGTACAAAAATATACAATAATTTTTAAGTTCCCCATTTTCAGTAGCAAACTATATTTTACGTTCCAAATAAAAACCAAAAATACATATAATTTTAAGCATATCAAACTATTTATCAAGGTATTAAAGTTCAGCTCTTATGCTACTTATCATCGCCCGTACAAAAACTCTATTGTCTGCCATTTCAAAATGAGCTGCAAACATTGCAAGCCATGCCACTACTTTATTGTGAAAAGATGCCACCCATATATTTATAGCGATTAAGCAGCATCAATTTAAAAAGGGACAGCAGTTCGCCCCGGCTCAACTATGCTGACAGAAACAAACATATATGAATATATATCTACGGGTATTTTACGAATGGGTGGTACACTCATGAATATTCATTCGCTTTTTATGTAGATGCGCATCGCGCACACTTTTGATAATGTGTCGCATTTTAATTATGAATTAATTGCGAATGATTTCAACATCATGCATTATAATTGACATGCCATTTTCTTTGTGTGTGTGTGTATTTGTGTGTATTGCGCAGTCTATATATAAGGTGTCGGACACACACACACACACACACACACTCGTACAATGGAGCCACACACATGATTTATCGCTCTTCAGTTTTTGTCGCGGTCTGAAAAGGAGGCAGTCTCCATTGTGGTCGCTGCTCGTTTCAATCAATTTCGTTCGTTATCGTTATTGACATTTTGTAATTTAATCGTGTGCTTTGTCGCATACGTCATCACACACACGTACATCGCACACACACACACACACACACAGACACACACGTTGCAGACTGCACTTTACTTTATCAGCTTGTTTGGCAATGTGTCGTGTGGCCATCAGACTCGGCTGGTCTGTCATTCTTTTTTTATCCTGTCCTTTATTTATTCGTGGCTGGCAAAAAACGAAACGGCAAACAACAGGAGCTGCTGCTGCAGTTTCAACAGCAGACGCTGCTGGGTGTTGGCCACTTCCAGCGACTATGGCGCTGCCCTCTGGCAACATCATGTCAACTCGCTGCCTCTCTCTCTCTCTCCCTCTCTCTCCCTCTCTGTTGTGCCTCTGTCATGCAATTTATATCGGCCAGTGTCTATGCCACATCCTGACGACACTTTGTTGTCTACTGTTTTCACTTTGCTGCACTCATTAGTCGCCACAATATACATAAATATTCACCATCCCAACAGGTAGCTCACCCCCAAAAAAAAGGGGAATAATTCAGTCTGAAGGCCAACAAAGGCAACAAAGATCATCTTCCACAGGACTTGCAATGTGTTGAGTTGAGATATGTCCCTGTAGACCACTTTTTTTTGTTACCTATGTTTCCCCCCTATACAGATATACATACGTTTACCGTAAAGTTACAAATATTTTAATGTGAATATTTGCTGTATAAAACTTTTCTGTTTATTTTAAATTAATTTTGTAGTTTGAAAGACAAATCACCTCTAACAAAGTGGTTTCTTATGGCTCATTGGTGATATATATATTTTATATATATATATATTTTTGCATAGCGACTACAATTTATTATGGTTTTTTAGCTAGTGTATTGGTTTTTAACCGCAGAAAAGCCCTAAAACATTTGTGTGTGGGTCAGTTGAAAACCTGATTTCGGCTTTGACTTGTAAGCTCATAAGTTAATTAAATTATGTCGAAATGCTCAGTGTAGCGCTACATTGCTGAAGCTGCCTGCTTGTGAGGGTGATTTGGGATTCAATTACGGCAGCATATGACTTTTGAATTAAATGACCTGAAAACAGTCCCTTTTTGGCTCTGGCACTCAAGCATTGTCGACTAACAAACATATTTTACGAGCTAATCAACGTAGGTAATGGGCAAATTATTGTTGGCCAAGAGCAGCGCATTAAACAAAATTGAAGTTCAACGGGATGGGGTTGTAGGGGGAAAAGGAACGTGACCAAATGTGCGACTGACTGTCTGTCGACTAGCCAAGCACTAAACATATAACAAGGCAAACTAATCTAAATTATAAGCGACTCATTAACACACTGCAAATATTGCTAAGCAAATATTACAAGTTGGATTTTGTGACAAAACTATAAGGAATTTCGTAATAAATTTCTTTGCTTTACATATTTATAAATCTAACTTGAAACATTTTTTGTTTGTATTTTCAGGACTCTAGATATATTGTTGAAGAATCTGAGAAACAGACGCAAGCTCGAAAGTATCTTTAAAGAATTATAACAACGAGTTTTGTATTCCGGACTCATGTCAAATATCCATCACCAAGTTTATCTTGCCTCTGACACTATCTATTGCTATAGTCAATATGCCCGAAGCAAACACACATACATACACACAAAGACTCCGTAGAATTCTAAGGCAGGAGTCAACAAATGACCAGCATATTGAGTCCTTTGTTGTCCCCAATACGCTCATATTTGCGGTCATGCGGTGCGGACAAGCAGGATAGTGTGAGTTAGCAATGAAAAAATAAAATACACACAACAGCACACGCACATCCAAGTATGTGTGTGTGTGTATAAGTAGTATGTACATACTTAATCGCAGTGGTATCCTTAGTATCTTAGTAGGACATAGGGCATAGGTCCATGGAGCAAATGAAGCTCGCCAATAGCACCCAAGTGGGCTAATCAGCTAAGCAACAATGCTCCCATTCTTAGTCAAGGGTACCTACATACCTACCTTCATACATACATATATGTTCACCTATTGCTCACTAGAGTCCTATTCTCATATAGAATCCTCGACCATAGACGACTGTTCTGACAGTTTTCTTTTGTAATTGAGAATGTCTGACTGCAAAATACCCTGCAACTAATCTCCAACATTTATTGTCATAGTATTTGGTAAACCCAGAAAAAACTCAATCAGACCAAAAATTTGTTAAGCGTTAGTAGCTTAATCATATGGAAAACAAAACGAAAATAAGTCAGAGAAAAATACATAGAAACAAATAGTAAGAGAGAAAATAAACAAAACATGCGTCAATTTCTGAGCCTGTGAGTAAGGAAATTTTATTAAAGTTAAGCATGCTCAGAGAATTTCTGCGCTTTCCCGCAATACGAAATCCAAATGTCAAATAAAATCCTATAAATTCTCCTATAATATTATAGATGTGATGAAAGTGAGCAAAATCTACTTTTAAAAGAAGAAATAAAACCCAAACCGGCTGACAACTTGCACAGACAACAGACGAGCAACACACAAAAGCCAACAAGCCCATATGCCCTCGGGGAACAGAGTATCAAAACACAAACAAAGTGGGCATTTTCCCGACGATTCCTGCCAACAAGAGAAACCACAACAGAGCAGTGCAGAGGCAAACAACAACAACAACAACACGAACAAGCATAACAAAGATGAGTCAAAAAGTAAACTAAAAAAAAATAGCGTATAAAATGAAGTGGCAAAACGTAAACTATACATATGGTTGCACATGTGTGTGTGTGTGTGTGTGTGTGTGTGTTTGTATGTTGTGTGTGTGTGTGTAATATGTGTTTGTATGTTGTATGTGACTATGCTTGTATTTTTATTTGCTTTCTGTTGTTATTACGACTCCATTGCGTTTAGATGGAGATTAAGTCGCATGCCCCACAATGCCCACACTTCATGTTCCTTTTCATTCCGTTTCTTTCCTTACACCAATTCCAACACCCCTCGGCCACAACCCCAACTCCCCAAACTGGTCTCTTACGCCTTTGCCATTGTTGTTTTTACCAATTTTTTTTATTTTTTTATTTTTTTTGCTTTATGAGCAGTTTATTTGCTGTCAGTATGTGTGTATGTGTGATGTGTGTATGTGTGTATGTGGATGTGTGTGTGTGTGTGTGCGTGTGTGGTGTGCCTGCCAGCGGCTATATAGGATATTTGTACGACAAACCGACCAAGCGACGGAACGACAGACAAGTGAGATAACAACATCGTAGCAGCATTTATTTTTCATACCCTTGCGGAGGTATTTTAATTCTGCCATGACATATGTCATTCAATTGTAGTTGGAATGATTGGATTAACTTTATCTTAACTTTATCTTCTCAGAAATTTCATGTAATTTAAATATTCTTATTTTTGTAGAAATAGTTTTTTCAATATTTAAATAACATAAGTACAGCTAAGATCTATCAAAAATAAAATTGTTGTTTAACATAAATGATTGAATTTTTACAATATTTCTAAAAAAAAAACTCTATTTATCTTATTTTAAAACCCTATTTAGTTTACCTATAAGTAACGACAAGCACTTTTGAATAAAAGCTATTGATAAATATGTATATGTTTATTTATTATGATCTAGTAATAAATATTGATCAATTTTGTTTACTATATCATAAACTTTAGAAAGGGTATTGCAACTTCGTTAACCCAAAACATACTCAACTTTATTATTGTTTTTGCAATAACAAATGAAAACTGTGAAAAAAATAAAGCGGCGAAATGAAAATATTGTATGCATATTACACGAGCGCCGCTGTTTGACTATTATATTGCTTTTGCGGGGTAAAAGGAAAAGCACTTTTATTAGTCATTGTCATACGCGCACATACACACACACACATGCACAGTAGCACACATACACACACATGCACAGTAGCACACACATATGGTCATAGTTGCTCCCCAAAGTGCCATCGAGCAAAACACTCTTGATGTGTGCTGATAACAGCCGCATGGTAATTTCTGTATTTTTAGCCTGCCTGTTGTAAAACTTTTGGCCAGAACTGTATTAAAAATACACACACTTACCTAGACTGACAGTCATCCTATTCTAGACTGACTGAAAAACTTAAAATAAGAAAAAAAGAGCTCGAACACAATGAAAACAAAACATATGCCAAGTAAAAATATGCTTAGCGCTATAAAAATAAAAAATAAAAAACTTGAACGTGTGCGTAAACTTCTGTGTATGTCTGTAAAGTGGTGTGAGTAGTTGTCACATAAAAGAAAATTGACTGTGAATCTTATATTTCCCCAGCGAACTGTTCGTTCCGAAAGTTGTTTTTTTTTTTTCCTTTTTTCCGCTGCCCCATTTTTATCGCTGATTTTTGCGTTGTGCAAAATTTTTAATTTAGCTTCGCGCAGAGTCACAGTTGAGTGTGTGTATCTTTTTCATACTTTCGGCATGTTGCCACAGCATGCCAGCCCAAGTGACAATGGCAGTAAAAGCCGTAGTATAGGGAAGCTGCATCGGAGTCCGTAGTTGGGCAAATGGATTTATGTTGGGCTTTGTGTCAACGACACACTTTATTTGAGATAGCGACTCTATGGTAAAATCGCTCCAAAACCCAAACACAAAACAAGCTCGAATGCAAAAGCTACAACTACAACAAACAAGAAACTCTTAATTCCAACTAAAAGAGTGCAAAAAGCAAAAATGACAACTTTGGAAAATGGCAGCAACAGAATTTATTCAAATAATGCAGAGACAATCGTTGCAACGGATTTACGTGGAGGGGAGTAAGTGCTACAAGCAAGCTAATGGCATGTTAGACTTCAGTCAGTGTTAGTTGATATATGGGCAAATGTTGCATTATAGCTAAAATGTACTCCTTATACGGCATTGCTGTTTCCATTTGAACTAATCTCCCAGTGAATAATCCGCATTACACTTGGCATACAGGTCAGAAGTATGAAAATTATTTTCTTTATCAAGTTATCATAATCGTACTAACTAATTTCAAGTATTGAGACGAAATATTCAGTGATTCAAAAGTTGTTTCCAATTTGTTGTTTCTAGTCAGAAATCTCAAGTAAGTCGTTTAAAAGCAAGCATTATTTTCACGTAGCTTTCAATTTAAGAAAATTTAAAAATCATATAAATAAAAGTATACATCTCAAATAGACAACTGCAGGGGCATATTTGACCTTTATCAAGCTACAAATTCTTGTTATTTCTCGGCTTTTTATTTTGTTGCCTCATTTGATATACGTACGTATGTACAATGTGATATGGCTTTGGTTTGAAATCAAAGGCGCCTTCAAGTATAATTTCTTAAGGCATATAAATAAATCACGTCTGTCTGAAGATAAAAAGCTTTATTGGCTTCATTTAGGCAGACTTGGGTAGCATCTACAGCAGCAAAAGCGGCAACATGAGCTTAATGAGATATGCGTTGCGTTACGTATACGCCGCATAGGCCGAGACCGTGCCACGCCCACAAGTGGGTTGCTTACGTATTATATATATGGGGCGCATAATAAATTTTCATTTTAATGACTTAACGCATAAAAACAAGAGCAACAGCAACAGCAACAAAAACAATGCACAGGTTTACAGGTGCTGTTGTTTTTATTACCATTTTCAGTTCGGTCTTTTGTGTGTGCTGTGGTGTTGTTGTTGGTGTTGTTGTTGTTGTTGGTGTTGTTGTTGTTATTGTTGGTGTTGTTATTTCTGTCGTACATATTTCTTTACTTCATTTGTTAGGCCCCCCATACTCTTCTCTCTTCACCCAAGAGGCTTCACGAAAATGTGTTGGCAAAACATTTTTATGATGACGTGCTAAAGGGATCTCAGCGCTAACTCTCTCCCATCTGCTAAACAACACGCCCCACCCCTCCAACCCATCACACTCATGCCCAGCCCCTCTGCTCGCTTACGACTTTGCCGCTTTGCAGCAAAAAGTTAATTAGAAATTATGCTCGAGCTGCTATAATACAACACATACGCATACACAACACCTTTGGGTTATGAGACAGATACACTCGAATACACTCGCAAAACATACACACACACACACACACATACACAGACGCACATACACTCGCACAAGCAATTGTCCTTCGCACAATAATATGACACGGGGCTGACACTACTCAGATGAGTGCCTCTGGTTGGTGTAAAGATCTGCACTGTCATTAATATGACAATTACCAATTCGACTGTTGTCCTGAGTAGTGTAAGCAACTAATGACCTTTAGCAGTAAGCCAGGTTTCCGCGGGTAAGCCGTTATGCGTTCGCTTAGCGGCCAAGCAATACGAGAAGGCGTCTAAGACAGAGTTCAGTTATGTCTTGGGATATGAATACTGAATCCCTATTCGAATTTGGTGAAACCTGGTCTGACGGCAGCAGTATTCTAGCAATACGTTGAGCTTGGCCACTCTGCTCACGATGCGGAGAACAAAATCACCTGGTCAAGGACTGCAATAAGGAGCCATAGTGTATGTTCTGCAAAGTGAAGAACTCGAATGCGAAGCAAATTGCAGGCAGCGTCAGATACCCCAAAACTCACTGACCAAAAGAACTTGAAGCGCATCCAGCTGAATCTCAACCATTGCGAGGCAGCCAAGTCCTTCGAATGCAGTCAGTGAGAGAAACTGAAACAGCAATTAACTGTGAGCAACACAGCACAAAAAATAACAATTACATTCGATTAGAAGTGTTTGAATATCCTTTAGTTTCAATATCTCAAGCAATATGCTGCCGAGCCTAAATGGGTGTGTTGAAAGGCGTTTTTCTGTGCTTTTTCAAAGTCAACTTTTCACTGCCATAACTTTGTCAAAACTGGACTGCTTTTTCACAAGAAATGCCTTTTGACAATGATTCTTATTATAATACTACAATCAAATTTGGGAAAACGATTTTCGCTCGAAATTCAAGATTTAGAAAGTGCCTTGAGTGAGAATGAGTGCAAATGCTGGAAGCCAAAGTAATTGAATATTTTCTATACTGCTTTTGAGACATGGCAACAGCGAGCACGTAAAATACGACATTTTTTTTTATGGGGTGGGATGGGGCGGGGTTTGTTGGTGGCAAAGTTTTTGATAGAAGTAATGGGAATTACATTTGGCACACGGCGGAAGTTCTTAATTTGCCAATGCGAACAAGCAGATGCTTATCCTCACTCTCTCTCTCTCTCGCTCTCTCTCTCTCTCCATCTGACTGCAACTATCAGACAAGTTTGTCAAGTGAAATTTATGCGAGCAGCGGCAATAATTGAAGCGGAAATCCACAAGTAGCAGCGGCAAGCAGCATTCGCATCAGCAACTCAACAAGAAGAAGAAGATGAAGAAGAAGGAGAAGGAGAAGAAGAAGTGGCAGAAACTAATAATTTACTTTATTTGCACCTTTGAAGAGTGCTCGTCGTCCTTGTTGAGCTCGTATCCTTAGTAGTGGTTCAACTTTTACACGTACACATGCCATCAGCAAAATGGAAAAAGTTTCGTTTTCTTTTATTTTGTGCCATCTCATTCGCTCACATGTTTCTATCTCAGCTTTAGCTCATCAGGGAGCGCAAATTAAGAAAATTATCATGCATCGCACCTAGGCGACGAGAATGTGTTTTTGTCCTCCAAGCCATCGAGCAACACAGCAACTTTCCCCAAAGCAGAATCCAATTAAACATAAAAATAAAATAAATTGTGACATTTTCCAATTAGCGGGGAAAATAGTCGGAACAGCAGCAGCGCCAGCAACCAGAAAGAAAGATGAGCACGCTGACAACATGTGTCATACGCCACCTAACTGTTAGCATATCCACGCATGAATATACTCCATAACCCATAACCCAGAACCCAGAACCCAGAACTACATCCCATTCCCATTCACACAACCAAGACAAATGCTGGCTCCAAGATGTCTATCGCTCGCTGGCGCTGACTGAGGCCGACAAGGAGGCTAATTAATGGTGTCAGTCACATAACAGCAAACAATAAAAGCAAATGAGAAGGCTCTGGTCAGTGCTATACTAGCAGATATCCTGTATCTGGATCTAGATATAATTTGAATTTTCCCAAAACTTCATATACACTATAATTCTAAGGTCTCTGCTCTGAACCTTCTTCGTGTTATTAAGCACATATCTTAAAAGCAAAAATATACTCTATAGGTTGAGTTCCTTGACTCTTGCTTATATCTCTTACAAATGATTATACCCACTTATAGCCAGTTTTTAATGGTTACAGGATATTAGAGAGTAACGGCAACAGCTGAACACAATGCGAGCATTTTCCCGGCTGCAAATTACAAATGAGCTCCATTGGAGGACAGACACTCGAATGTGAAAATAATTGCCAAAAATAACACAGCATTTATTTATGCTTGACTACACTCGCTGCCTGTGCCTCCTTCTGCTCCTCCGTCTCCTTCTAGTTCACTCCCTACTTGGTGGATGAGGTCCTTTTGGTTACTCCAGTTTTTATGATTTTGCCCAGCAATTCTATAGACAGTTTTCTAAATGCGCAAAAACACATAAAAATGTTGAGCAATTTCTCCGCTCTGCTGCGGTCCTTTTGCTTCGTTTGCTTTGCTTTGTTTCTCATTTTCATTTCGCTTCCTTGCAATTTGCAACTAATTGCTACAAATTAATTTTAGTATGCTTTTAATGGCATTTTGAATGTGGTAAATGACGTCGACGGAGTTGACAATGATGCCCTTTGTGTTTCAATTGCTGCCAAAAGGCAAGTGTAAACAGTTAAGAGTTTCTTGAAGATGGTCAACTTCCAGCTGCAAAATACTTTACTTTTTACTTTACTTTGCTCTTAACTTTGGCAGATGTTCAACAACAATTTCAGTTTACTTCCAGCACATAAATAGTTTCTTAGTGTGAAAATTTGTTTTTTGCTACCAATAGAATATTTATGATCTCATCTTTGAATCATTATCATTAGAAAATATAATAACTATTTAAGTACCGCTAAGACAAATCCTATACAACAGCATTTCCCTTAGAAAAACAGAGTATATACAGAAAAGGATTTTATGGTTTACTTTTTGCTTGTCCATTTGACGTTGCTTAAATTTAATGAGCTTTGGCAATTGTTGTTAATAGCTGCCCTTGCCAAAATAGAAAGATTTAAAAATAAAATCAGATTGAAAAACTCGCACCTAACTTCTCAAACAATGTAGTGCACTTACTTAGTTCGTGACGCCTCAAAGGCCAAAACCAAGATGAAAGTTTTCACTACTATAAAATAAAAAAATGTGGTTGTGTAAAAATGCAGAGCACACAGAACTCAATGTAAAAAATGAAGGAAATAATATCAAGGGTTCATTAGTCATTGATTGTGCGACTTCGATTGAGGGGTACTAGTTCGGTTTCCGGAGTTGCTTGCATTGGGTTTTAGACGTGTTTGAGACGTTAATCAAATCGGCGTGTCAACATCAAAACCCTATTTGTGGATTTACGAGTATGCTGATTATTCATACGCACTTGGTGCCGGCTGTGATTGCATCAGGCGGCTTCCTTGTGTTGACTTTCATTAGCTTCCATTACGCAGAAGTACTCGAATGTTCTGCGCATGACTCAGTTGCAGTTGCAGTTGTTGCATTTGCACCAATTGTTGCCACACGTTCACTTTTCAAACCGTTTGGTAGCCCATAACTGTCAGTATTCCAAAACCCACAACAGCCTCCAGACCCCCAAAACTCGCACGTCATCTGATGCGCAGTTGCTGTCCTTGCTGATGCTGCTGTGGATGCAGCCGCCTTTGTTTGGTTTACGTGCTTAAATTGGCAATTAGCAGATTAATTGTTACTGCCAATGTATGCGTCAATATATTTTGACCAACCGAATCAAGAACACAGTGGGCTAAATGAAATTTTGACAAATTTGTTGCTTTGCTTACGTGCAGTCTGAGAAAGCTTCTGAAAATGTTATAGATTAACGCCAATATCCTTAAAATTTATTTATTTTTGTTTTTTTAATAAAATCAGATTTTAAAGGTATTTGTTTTAAAAGTTTTAAGTGCTAAAGTCAAGTTGTATGCATATATAATCCACACTTTACGTTTGTAACTGCCCCACAGTTCATCATTCGTGTACTCTTTCCGTCCGTCTGTCTGTCTGTCCAACAACTCCGCTCAATAGCCTGTCAGTCTGTTAGACGGTCTGACGCTTGTTCACGTAGTTTGCTTTACGACCCTGTTGTTTACATAATTGTTGCACTGCTGCTGCTGCTGCTGTAGCTGTTTGATTTCACTAACGAGCATTAGCATAAATTGTATGGTCAGTGGGCTTGACTGGGATCTGAAACTGTTTCTGTTTTTGGGGTCTGGAGTGTGGGAGTCTTTGGCATTTTGTTGGATGACCGCTTGACGCATGCATCGCTTGCAACACATGTCCCATTTGCTGCACAATGTCAGAGAAAATATCATTGAAAATTGTGCAGTCAATCAGTTGAAAATTTTTAATGAGTTTTCATTCATATTAACTAACATCGAGTGGACATTCCACAATAGAGTGCAACCGAGAGAGAGCACGAGAGAGAGAGCTCTTTTGAGCCATTTGATTTTTGGGACTCTGCGGTGGAAGTAATTTGTCCCACTAATTGCTTGCCGGGCTGTTGGCCTTACCTCGCATTACATTACAAATATATTGCGTATACTCGATGTGCGCCACCCTAGAGTATTTGTCGACTGCCACACCCCGCATTTATGCAACATCAACTATTATTTCCTTATTCGGTGCTGCTGCAACTTGTTTTGTTGTTGTTTCTACGACGCTCATGTACTCGCTGCTATTCCTATTCCCTCTGCTGCTGCCGCAATAATTTCACACAAATTATTTCCTCAGCACTGGCAACGTTGTTTGTGCATCTGTTTCATTTTATTTTATTTTAATATACCCTGTACACTTTAAATTAAATGAGGAATAATGAAGTTATGAATGTGTTTATTGCAGCCGCAACAGAAGCAGAGCAATCCGGTTGAACTTAAATAGGTCTGTAAACACGGCTTTGGAGAGTTGTTTTTTTAATACTAAATGTACTTAAAGAATTGGGGAAAAATGTCTGCTCCCTCCAATAATGGTAAAAATGTCTTTTTCAATTAAATTTTGAGCTAAAGCACATATATATATAAGAGACTGTGACAGCTAAGGACAGCAAATATTATAATTCAGCTTTGAATACCAAATGCAGAGTAAGCTTATTTAAATTCCCCATTCAACCAATTTATCATAAAATCTATTTTAATAACAAATGTGGCATTAAAAAAATATGCTCATACACAGATTGGCTCTACTGAAAACCTTTGCACAGTATCTGTATTTGTTCTGCTAAGTACGTGGTAATTTCTAGTCGAGTACACTTCCCAATAGCATTCTCATTTATATATATACATATATATATGTATATATATATTTATTTTTTTATATTGTTTAAGCTGCTGCTGTTTTAGACAGTGCAGTTGCTCATACATTTCACTTGACTTCGCTGCCACATTTTAGCGTCGTCATCTGCATCGACTTCAAGCTCAACGTCAGCGTCGATGTTGATCATCTTGTTGCAGCGCAACTTATCATTTTATAAGCATTTGTGTTTGCTGCTGTGTTTTTCATTTTTTGCCCGACTATTTTCCCATGTGCAGCAGTAGCAGAAGAAAAACAACATATTTTGTTGCATTTGTAGTATCATACTCGAGCAGTCTGTGTGTATTTTATGTGACAGATACTTTAAAATGTGGCAAAGTTGTTTTTGGCAAGGCTCACTTAGTGTATGGTCCTGTTCAAGTGTGCCTGCGAGTGTATGTGTGCCTCTGCGTGTGTGTGTGTGTATGTTTATGACACTCGTATATTTAAGTACATACATATGAGTACTTGGTATCCAGTATTTCAGTGGAGCTCGGGTCATTTGAAATGAAATTAATGTAAAATTATGTGCCACGTAAACTAATTTTTATGCAACGGTGAAGAGGGGTTGTTCTACGATTTACGAGCGCGGACTGTTTGCCCGCAATCCTTTCAAAGAGCGTTTTATTGCGCTGCTGCCTGCACTTAGAAAAATACAAAAAATAATCAAGAAATAACAGCTATCTGTGGCACACCGGAGCTAACCTACCCTTATAGAATTGTTTGCTATTGGAGCTGTATGATAAATCTGTCGGATGTTAAGCATTTTTTGACAAAAGTAAAGGTACCCCCTAAAACACTGATAACTTGTGAGTTTGGTTAAGATATTTCGAAAGATACAAAAACTGCCTATAAGTAAAATTAATTGGTACAATATTATTAATTAATATTAATATCTTACGCATTTTGCTATACAAATTATAATGTTCCCAACAAGGGTATTAAAAGCAAGGACCAAAAAACTAAACAAAAAAAAATGAAGTCAACGCGTCGCACACTATAACGTTGCCAGGCGTTGGCCAAGCGGACAGCGAGCCACGAGTGAGAGCACAGTTGTTGTTAAAGTTGAAATTTATATTAGGCCAACAAAGTCGCGAGGACGAGGCTGTCGTTGAGGACAAACGCAGCCGCTGGCATCGCAATGGCGATGGCGATGGCGCCTGCTCTCAAGTGCTCATAAATTCACGAAAATTTCACAGCCGACGGACCAAACAAGAAATAAAAAAAAAGAATAACGAACCCTTCAACAGCGCCAGCGAGATGGGGTTGAAGCTGGGTAAGAGTTGGGGCAGCAGTTGCTCAGTTGGCGTCAGCTGTTGCCGGCAACACTCGACACACTCGACTTTGGTTTGGCCAACATAAATTGTTAAAGAATTGCCACTTTACAGTCGTAAGGACCACATAAGCCGGACAAATAAAAACCACTCACTTCTCTGGCTGCCTTTTTTCTTTTCCTTTTGTTGTTTTTTTTTGTGGCATAGAACTTACCTTGGCCATGCCAGCAGCAACTGTATAGTTAGCCAGTCAGTCTCTTGCCTGATATCATCTCTATATTTCGAGCACTTCACTTTCAAGCGCTTTAGAGCTGGTCAAACAGTTTGCGAAATCATAAAAACCAAACTGTTAAAGGACTCGCATAAAACTTGGCCGCTTTCATTCTTAGTGTCATACACATCCGTTCCATAATAATAATGTAGTAAGGGCTGTCAGCTCTTGAAGGGGTTGTGTGTTTGCTTCCTTGTTATAATGGTGACATTCAATTGACAACCACTGCTGATGGCGCCAATTTGGGACGCATAAATTACCACTTAATAAGAGAATATAGAATTTAAATATAAAAATAACACAAACACAAAGAAAAAATGGTTTGAATTGCTGCCTATAAAAGCTTAAAGTTGAAGCTCGACTGTAAATGTGTATAAATAATTGTATCATGACAGCTGGAATCGAATTAAAAAGTATAGTATAATAAAGGGACAACGATTAGAGTTGAATCTTTTTCTTTCTATTTTATAGAATGTATTTGGGAGGTATTTTCGCTTGCATTGAAAAACTGTACAATATTCGGGTATCTTGTTACGACGCCTTCACAGCCGCCCCTTTTGGGGTCACCGCTGCTGACACTTGCGGACAGTGGGCTGCCATTATCTGTGTTACCGTGTCTCTCTGTCTACCCAAACTCCGTGAGAATCCTGGCACTGCTGCTGAAGTGGCGTGATTTATAAGCGCTTCGTCGGCGATAATAAACACACAGGACGAGTGCGAAGGACAAGAGCACATGAGAGCCCAAACACGCCCACTGGGATGTGGGTTGGGATTTGGTTTGGAAACACATGCAAAATAGTTTGGCATCTCTGTGCACATGCTTTTGGTCCTTTAGTTGCTTTCAATTTTCTTTGTTCGCTTTGCGGTTGCATTGGTTTTTGGGCCAATTTTTTACTTGCCTTGGTCCGATGACAATAAAAATGACAATAGACGAGGCCAGTCGAACCTAAACCGTAAACCGCACGTCGGGTTGCGGCTCCAACTGTACAGCCCATATCATTAATTTTGCACAAAAAGACATTTCGGCTTTTGCCAAATGCAGAAAAGAGCAGATCAACACAATCGGAACCGGACCAACAAATAAATAAGACTGCCAACGACGTTGTTGTGTGCATTGTCAGCTGCTCTGAGATTGCATTTGTTGTATTGCGGCTTCTTTGGCATCCTTGCTGGACTTCCTGCCCCCATTCCTTTGCCAGGCTCAGACTGTCTTTTGCTGGCCCCAAAATACGTTCGACATTTTGTCGGTCACACGCTGCGTTGAGTTTTGCCAAATTGAAATTGTTTTCCCAAAACAACAACGGGGCGTATACGTAATCTAAAATTGTCTTTCGCTCTACCAAAATCGGCGTATATATGAGTGTCTGTGTGTGTTTAGTGTTTGTTTTACGGGTGTGACTGTGACGTAATCACATGTTCTGTACCCGAAAAAATAAAGAAAATACTTCAGATACACAATTCCCGTACTCTTTGAAAATCCTCATTCCCCCGAGAAAGCGGTCGTGAAGCAATTTTGTCAGCAAATATTCAAAAATAGCTCTCCGATTTTTATAGTATCGGAAATTGCTGGATAAAATGTAAAAAAAAAACACTATACACATAGTAAAAACAAGTGACAAGCCAATATACACAAATAAAAATTAGCTTAACTTTTCTAAACAAATGATAAATAAATAAAAATAGCTAGGAAATGAATGGTTCACGTGTTGCATATTCGTCAAAGGACATCCGCTTCGGGAACTCAAACGAATTCGATGAAGCTGAGGAGCAAAGCGATCAGGAATCAGAGCCCAAAGGGCCTCCGGCATCCTTTCGCAGCACACACTCGAGAGCCTACGGCTGCTGCATTGCCAAAGAATGTGAGCTAACACTGAAATACTTACCTTAATCAGATGTTTTCAATTTATGTTCATTTTATAGATTTATCTGATTATGCCAATTTGGTGGAATCACTGCAAATTACGCCACGTTTGATAATATATCGAGCACCTTTTAAACCAAGGTCAACTTATGGCATAACGCTAAAAATTCGAAACAATGGACTGGTATTTATGGCATTAAATTTAGTACTTTCTACTAGCAGATAGTTTTCCTATATCAGTATCCTCGTATGATCAAACTTACTACGGACAGTCCCAGCGATACTTCAATTGTGATACTAAAACCAGAATTAAATCGCTATATTGAAACAGACAAGGAGCTCACTGTGAAAATCAAAATACGCAATTCCACAAACAAATCTAATAATCGGCGACGTCACTTATTCATTCATTCCTTTCATCCGAACATTACCTTTCAAGTGCCTATAATTGGTAAATTGATAAGATACATAGTATAATTGAAGATTTTAATGCCCTGTACCTAGATAGTTGTTAAAAAGGGATGTGAATTAGTTGTTTTACATAGTAGGAGACATTAACAATTCGATTTATAATGAAACATTAACAGTTATAAGTGCTTTGCACTTCACCGAATTGTTTAATATCGATATCGATACATACAATTCTCGATCAATATCGATGTCTAACAGCATTAATATAAGCATTACACGCGTTTGTGGCAAAAACACATATATTATACCACTTTAGAATAGCACCACCCAGAATGTCTCCTAGTCGATCACTCTTAATTACAACATTGTTGTGTGTTTCTAAACTCCCTCTCTCAGTAATTAAGAACATGACTGAGCCGTCATTTTCTGAACATATTACGCTACCATCTACCGTGCCACAGGACAGTTCTTATTATGAAATGATCCTGTACAATCCAACCAAGGAACCTATTGGTATTAAGAGTAGAAAGTAAGGCAATACACTCATTTACGCAAAGCATTTAAAACGATTTTCTTCTCTTTGACAATTGCAGCAGCTTTAAGGGACTCCAAATAATTGATTTTAAAAAGAACGTAATAGTTCCGCAAGACTATTACAAGTTATTTATCAAGTTCATACCGCATAAGCTGCAGGAATACAAGGGATTCTTTAATTTAAAATTTGGAATTAGTATGTATCAAAGAATGAAGTAGATCGATGACTTAATACGAATCCAGTACAACTCCTATTTCACAGGTCCTTCCAAGCTCGTGATCTTTGATTATATACCAAAGTCGATAGGAGCTTACATAAGTACTGGTTACATATCCTATGATATGACCAAATTTGGTGAGGAAATCAATCGAACGATTACCATATGCAACGAGTCCCCATATACCCTCCACTTGAGCGCTGAGTTCTACTCCGACTCGCCAGACACGTCAATAGAGAGCATATCAAATGAGTCTGACTCCATCAGCATGCATAGTGCTCTATTATTCGACTTTGAAGATGATGACAAGGAACGTATTTCTTATAGTGCTGCAGCTGCTACACATTTTCAATTGGATACACCCACTGAGATCCATCCGTTGGCATCCCATCAGACAGTCTTGGTATTTCGGCCTAACTTGTTGTCGACATTTCCCGACGAGGCCATTCCGCCATTCTTTCAATGTACGAAAATCTCATTATGTTTCACTGATAACAACGAATGCGTGGATTGTCATTTTATTGTGGTTGACGGACTGATTGCTGGCATCGATGTGGAGTTCTTTCCCAAGACAATCGACATGCGCAATATCTATGTGGGCGAGGAGCACTGCGCCTTCATTAAGGTCTTAAATGTGGATGGTCGGTAAGCTAGCAGTTCATCGGAAACCCCTTGAATAATGTCTAACAATTCAGCTGTGGTCGCCAAGGTCAAGTTCGATGAGTGTTTGGATCAGGAAACGTGTGGTTTGCGCATAACCCCCGTCGATGGCTTCGCTCTGGAGCCCTGCGAACGTGGCATTTTCAATGTATCCTTCTTTACCCTTGTAACATCACATTTCCTGGTCAACTTGCGCTTTAAGGTGTTCAACGGATTGGTACATAATGTACAGATTAAGTAAGCATTTTCTCCTTCAAGGCCACACTCGTTAAAATAGTGAGTATTAAAGTGAAGTCTGTCTGTTAGGAAAGTATTTATCTTCAACTTCAGCATATGAACCTCTTTTTTCATCTTGGCACATTTAGCGTTCCATTTATAGAATCATTTGTCATTTTATAATTGCCCTTTTTCCCCAATGTAGAGTCTCATACACCTCTTAACTCATTTTAGGGGCACTGGCCAACATATTCAGCTGCGCACATTTCCGGAACTTGTGGAATTTGGCAGCATTCCTTTCGGTGTTCCCCAGAAACGTTTTATGCTCCTAATGAATCCGCTGGCCGTGCCCATTACTCTGCAAGTGACTGTCAACGATGATGGCACGGAGCAACCTTTGGTCTTCAATATTCGCGACCCAATAGAAATGCTGCCCATAACGATCAGAGATCCCATCAAGCATATGCAAGAAACTTATATCGACCTTTGCGATAACACGGAAATAGATCAAAATATTGAGGTTAATGGCAGCCAAGACGATATGCTATCTGTGCACTCAATTTCAGTTAACGATTCCGAATATAGCGTTCAATTTGAAGAGAACGTCTTAGGTAACTAATTTGCTTTTTATTGTGATTTACGTTATGGCTATATCTTGCAAAAGAGATCAAAGTTTGGCCAATCAAAGGAAAATTGTTCTAATAACAATTCTGCTCATCCTACAGAACCAATTTCTGGAATGACTAATTATCTGCTGCAGAACCTAAAGCAACAGAAGATATTTGATAAATCGGAAACGGAAATGCGTGTTATTCAGGAGGCCCTAAGAAGTCTGTTGAACATGCAGTACTTTAGCATTATGAAAAAGCATGACAATTTCATTTTCCTGGACTGGAATACAGTACCAAGTGATCCCAAAGAAATATATTGCGACAGTGAGATTATCAATCTGAAACCCAATACGGGTCGCAGCATATCCATATTAATAATACCAAATCGAGTGGGTTACAATCATCGATCGCTAACGGTGCGTGTATGTCCGATAATACCACAAGGTAGTTCAGAATGCAGTGAAGCTTCGGAAGCCAAGACCCTGATTGAGTCGCATTTCCTTTGCTCAAAGCTGTGGTACGAATATAATTGCTCCACTCCTGAGATCGACTGGATTAACAATGTCGATCTGACCGATCGCATTACCTTTGCGGGTGAGGAATATGAATTTGAAATGGGTTTTGACAATAAATCCTATGTTGCTGGATTTATACACTTTGATGTTATTGTAAGTTGTGCAATTAAATTGGATTTTAATATTGTTTTTTTTTTACAATATATTGCTGTCAAACTATTGAAAATAGTATTCAATTAACTATAATCATCATCATTGCAGCCCAATGAAATGTCATTTCGCGATAACGCCTGGAAATTCTATATTGCAGGCAACTCCAAAGTGGTTGCCCAATGCTTGGTCGCCTTCCGTGACCTTGGGAAAAGTAAACTCTCAGGTCTGTTGAGAATCGTCGGTGATCCACATCCTTATCCGTTCCACTTGCTTGCGAATGTTTTGCCCTCGGAAATATGCATTACACCGAAATCAGTCCACATACTTATACAGGTCTACGAACCGCACAAATTACATTTTTATATTGACAATTGTTCGCCAACAAAAACGTTGCTTTCAATGAAATTGGTAAGTATATAATAATAGTCTAAATTGTTCTCTTAAATATAGGAAAAATGTATTTTAGGATGTAAAGTTAGTAAATAAGTCGTTTAAAAATTGTTTGGTTCTTTTCATGATAATTAAACTGCAATTATATTCCCCCAGAAAGACATCGAATTTCAGTATCTGACAACGAGGGGCGGTAAATTATCACCAACCGGGCAGAGCATGTACACAACACTGGTGTCCCTGTTTCCTGATCCGGGCGTATTTCATAACACGCTATATATAGATCTACAGTATAACAAAGTGATGGAAATACCCATTGAATTTTTGGTTGAGGGAGTGCCGCTCTACTTCGAGCCAAACATTAGAGAGGGCTTCGATGCGGGCCAGCTTTTCATGGATACTAAGGAACATTTCACTGCACATATCTTCAAATACAGCTTCCCGGTAAGGGTAATAAACCGAGGATTTCGAAACTATCGCCTCAACATCACTCGCCTCAACACTTACAATCCTGCAATGAAGACGAGCTCCTGTGTGTTACAACCACTCACGGCGCTTTTCGATATTACACCAAAATTATTGGAGGTGCCCTCGCAGGGAGAACAAACGCTGGAGATTCTTGTGACCAGCTATGAGGAGGGTGTCTTCTTCTGTGACTTCTTGATGATTGTCACGGACTTGAAGTATCTGAAACGCAAACATATGATAAGATTTACAGTAAAGGCCAAATTTACTGAATGTCAGCTGGTTTGGGATCGCAAACAGATCACTTTCCATTTCCAACCCAAGGATCCGCTCAAGGAGCGTCCACAAATGCGACGGGCCAAACTAATCAATCCACATAATTTGCCCATTCAAGAGGTATTACTCGAAGTCGTTGGTCCATTTCGCATCAAAGAGCTCTACGAACATACTTTCGAGAAGCAAATTCATGTTGATATGACTGCACTCGAGCAGAAGGAGATATTTGTGAATTTGAATAAATCCACAATGAAGCAACACTCCTGCAAACTTATTGAGGGACGCATTAATGTCACCGCTCTGAGTACAACGCATAAATATCTCAAACTACAGCTAACCGTTAAAGTGCCCGAAATTCATATCCTTCAGCCCGAACTGGTGCTGTTCGATCGTGGCTATCCCTACAATATGAATGTGGCTCTTGTCAATCATGGTTGCACCACAGCTAATTTCAAGTGGAGACGCATCGAGGAATCACGGACTTTCATTGGCACCGAGGATGCACCTGATTTGGTTGCCGATATCCTGTCACAGATCCTGCGCACGTTAGAATACAATTTCACTTGCGAGGATGAAGCGAACTTAACGCTACGTTATCAGGAATGCCGCTGTCAGTTCCACAAAGAACAGGAGAATGGTAGCGTAATACTCGATATCATCGACGAGATCATTAATGAGCTCGATCTGGCCAAACGTCGCTTCTTAATAAGGATGGACGATATGCCAAAATCGCTGGAGGACAGCGATCGCTACAGTGATTCCAGCTATGTTCATCACACTATCGACTATATATTCAACAGACTGAACATTGAGTCCAGCCAGCAGCTATCTGAACCCTCCTCAGAATACTGTTTCTCCGATCGTTTCATTTACTTTTACGAGAAGACGGGACAGCTGGATGAACTACAGAATCAGGATTGTCTGCTCCATCTGCCTCACGTGCGACAATCTTATGAGGTGAAGTCTCTGTTTCAGTTGGACGTGATTGGTGGACGTAGTCAGTATTTGGCGGTGACACTTGTCAATTTGATGCAGAAAATTAAATTCCAAAAGGATAACATTTACCTCAACATTAAGGTGTGTATTCGGATTAAATTTATCTATAAATTGACTGAAGTATTTTCTGACCATGCATCTCTATTTTAGCCCTGGTATGAGACATTCAACACTGTTGTACGCATCTCGAATGTGACAAGGTATCCACTACAGTTGATAATCCATGGAACTGAACCGAAGGATATGCGGCTAATTGATGGCTATGCCAAACTCATGCAGGATAATGCACTCTTTTTGGATCCTCGAGCCACTGAAAAGATTAAAGTCTCTGGAATTCTAGGATTCAATGAGAATTTCATGCGTAGTTTCACTGTGTTCATTAATGACAGTGCCTACAGCAGTTTTCGTCTGCGTGGGCAGGGTATATTGCCCATATTGAATATAACGTCGTCCCTGCCCAAGGTGGAGCAGAGCATGACCGAGATCGTGGAGGAGTACACATTCATGCGTAAAATCTACAATTATGAGACATTCAAGAGCATCACAGAGTGCGATTCCGAGCTAGCAGCGAACGAAGAGGAGTGCGAACAGGAGGATCAGGTGACCAGTGATTTCAGTGAGCTATCCGAAAGTGAGGATGATATGTCCAGTGATAGACAGCACTACCATGACATACAGCTCTTCAAGATGACCAAGACCTATGTGCTGGTCAATAACAATCAGGAGATACCCAATGCGACTGTGCTCAACCAGATGCTCGTCACGGAGCGTTATTTAGAGCGTCTGAACAACAATCCCGATCTCTACAGCACACATCAAAAGGTTTATCAGACCTATGTGAATCTGAATAAGTCTCAAGGCTACAAGCTGCCCGTTCTTGTCAAGCATTTCACCGTGCAGCCTCTACCCTGTGAGCAACTCGGATATATTTTAGACTTGGGTCCACTGACCCGTAATACCATACGGCGGTTTGAAATACGTTTGCATTTCTTTGGACCCGGAAAACTAATAGCTGCTGCCCGCACTGCTGTTCGTATTCCAGGACTCTTTGTTGACTTTAATGTCGAGAATCAGTGAGTACTCCACCTAAGCCCAATGTTTATATTATCTCCCCATTTGCAGTCCCGACAAGAAGTTCACGTACTGGGCTGAGAAGTGCACCGAACCGGAGTTCTTCAACAAGGGCTATCGTAATATGTGGGAACGTTTACTCGATGAGGATAACGATCCTAAGTTGAAGCATGCTCACTCCTTTGATTTTGATGATTTCATTAGACATCAACGTGCGATCACCGATAAGGATCGTCGTATGATTGAGGAGTACTACAATAGTTTGAACTACTCGGTTTATCCGGATCACAAACATCACTTTACGCTGGCCAAAATCTTTACATCGTATCATTCCAATTTCTCTGACATCGAGCTGCGCTTGGTTGGATTCCTTAAGCCCGAGTCCAAATACTACAAGCGCGATCAGCGCATAGTTGACTATATATATATCGATGTAAGTCATTAGACTTTAGAGTTTATTATACACACAATCTCACATATTTCCATTCCGTTTCAGCTGCATATGGGACCAACATTGCCAGTTCTGATCCGTGGAGTGATCAAGGCTTAAACAACTCGATAGTTATAGACACTCATTTTATTTATTGATATTAATGTGATTATATTAAAATTAATGTATATGTGCATGAATAAAGCAATGAGACATTGAAATCATTGGTCAGCAGTACATATTAAGTTGACGGAAGAAATAGTGGAAGATGAGTAGAACTAAAAACGAACTAGTTACCGGCAAACCCGCTGCCTTAATCCAGCCCAGTATATTATAATCATCGGGATAAAACTCGAATGGTTCCGTTGGCAGCTCGCCACAATTTGTTATCAGCACGGGATCGATGGGAAAGTCATCCGTATCAGTTTTTACCTGTACCAATAACAATAGATTATAGTCTATCTATACAAAAATAATATCCCATTGTATCTCACATCTTCTATGGCATAGACGGTATCCATGCCATCCATCACCTTGCCAAATACGGTATGCTTGCCATCCAGCCACTTGGCACCCACAGTTGTCACATAGAACTGACAGCCATTTGTATTTGGGCCACGATTCGCCATGCCCAGATAGCCAGGACGATTGTGCTCAATGCCCAGGCCCTTCTCCTCATCCTCAAAATAGTCGCCATAGATGCTGATAGAGCCGGTGCCATCGCCACCAATAATATCGCCACCCTGCACCAGAAACCGATCCACAATCCGATGAAATGGTGCGCCCACATAGCTGGTGCCATTAATACCACGCAAGCAAATGTGTCGAAAGTTGGCCACCGCCTTTGGCGCCATCTTTCCAAACAGGCCAAATGTGATGCGGCCCAGTGGCTGCTTCTTCTGCTTTACATCCATATAGATCCGGGATGTTACAGTAAAGCTGAGCGCATTCCCTATCGCGACCACTGCGCACAAAATCAGCACAAATACAATGAACTTCATGACAATGCCGAAAACTTTTGCGTAATGCGATGAAATACCAGGCAGCAACTGAATTACAAAAACCTGGTTCCAAGCAGCCACTTGCCAGCGAAGCCCTACAAATTTTAGGTTAAGTGCAACAAACTAGACAGCCACCTATCCAAACCCAAACACATATATATATATATATATATACATACATGTACACATGTAGATATATGTCATTGATTTTTTGTTCAATTTTGTACTCATTTACACACGAGCTTTTAGCGTTTGGCTTAGCTTTGAGTTCAGGTTTGTAGTAAATTTCGTCAGTTTTTAAATACCCACTTCAAAAACTTGTTGATGTTCACAGCTCGGCTATTTAAAGTCGCATATTGGAAAGACATAACTCTTTGGACTCGTCCAAGTCTGTAGAATACAATTGCATTTGAAATTTTCAATCTCAGAATAAACCCTATTTTATATTTTTGACGTGGCAATCTTTAAATGCCGATCGATAGTCTTGATCCTTACGAATCCGCTATAACATATCTTTCAGAGATCCCACATTATTTGCCTTAGATATAGCAAGTTTAGACTTTGTAAATCCAGAAAGTTTTTCGAAGAATACTTGATTTGAACAGAATTTGCCGTACATTTTTGTTAACTGTGATGATTTACAAAATAAATACAATAATTGCGTATAAATTTGTTGCTTATTTTCTTCATAGTATGACTTGGTCTTTATTATTAACAAGCTAAATTAAAGATATTTAAATTTGTAGTTTGTATGAAATTCGTTAAATCGAACTTGATCTAATTTATACATTTATAATCTAAAAATGTGTGTGTTTGTATGTGGTGTGTGTTTGGTGTGTGTTTAGTGTGTGTGCTGTGGTGTGCAGTGCATGTTAAGTACATGACATATATACATGACTATATATCAATATTATACTATATCTATGTATCTACATTTATATACAATGTAAAACTAATTGTTGGGCGCCGGCAAAGAGGCAATTGCTCCTCATGGCTGCAGTCTTCAATGGCTGTTGGTGGCAGCGTGGCATGTGATCCATTATTTCAATGTTAAATTAATTAAGGATCGCACTCCATATCGCAGAGATTTGTGTGTGGTTGTTTATGTGTGTGTGAGATCTATACTGTCGAATCTTCCTCGGAAGATTCGGGTGAGTCCTACAATCTCTTCTTTTGCGGATGCACATACTTGCAGGACTTGCCCATGTGGCAATGTCCTCGCATGAATTGCTTGCAAATGCCAGTGTTGTTATTGTTGTTGCCACCGCCACGATTGGAGCCAGAGCCCGCTGAGCGCCAATTGCCGCCGGAGTTGTCCTGGAAATTATTGCCACCACTGCGCCAGTTGCCACCACCTCCACCTCCAGCAATGTTGTTCTTGCGATTGTTGTTGTTGCGCGAACCGATGCCATTCGTCATGGGTCCCATCGGGCCATTGGGCATGGGTCCGTTAATCATGGGACCATTGGGCAGCGGGCCGGGTCCCGGACCCGGTCCCGGTCCCGGTCCATTCATCATCATTGGCGGATAGTTCATGGCATTGAAATTGGGCGGCGCACCAAACATACCGCTCGGACTGCCAAATTGAAAGTTGGGCGGCATGGGTCCATTCATATCCACCATGCCGGCTGGTGGTCCATTCATCGGCGGCATCATCGGACCGCCCGGCATCTGATTCTGCCAGATGGGCGGCGGGCCCGCCTGTGCCATATTCATTGGCATTGGGGGTTTGGTATTTGGGGGCATATTCGGTGCGTTCGGTACGAAACCGTTCTTGCCAAACGGCTGGAAGGGATTGGCGGGCAACAGGTTGGGATTCAATCCAGGCATCACATTGTTCATGCCATCACTGAAACCCATCTCGTTGCCAGCGACAACATAGCCCTTCGGCTCCGGCCACGCCTGCGTGCTGTAGTCATTTACCGCATCCGGATTGCCAGTGAGATCATCAAAGGGTATGATCGGAATGTCGTGCGGAAAATGTGGCTCCAGCTCCGCTTCAGTGCCACTATCGGGAATCATATCCGGTGAGAAGTAGAGAGCACGCAATGTGGTCGCCTCACGTTCCGCCTGGACAATGCGCTGCTTGGACAGATTGCCGTTGGGATGATCGGGCACATTGTCCACCTCGATCAGAGGACGCCATTCCATTTGTGGCTCCATGTTGTCATCGAAACCACGACGTGATATATTTAAGGCATCCCGCTCGCTGTAGCGCTCCATATTCTTCATTTCGAGGAAGCTCTGCTTTGTCACGTTCACGCGCTCCGAGCGATCCACTTCGAAGTAACGGATCTGTGTCAGTTTCTCCTCCGGCTGCCAGGTGAGCTTCTTCTTGGGACCCTTGCGTCGATGCAGCATCAGCACACCGGGTGGTCCATCGGGACCGCAACCAGGTCCCGGCTTCTTGGGCTCCTCGGGCTTGTCATCTTCCTCGGGACTTTCGCCACCATCGGCATTCTCTGCCGTCGACTTTTCCCTTTGCACCTTCTGTTCAATGTCCTCCTTGACCTTCTTCAATGGTATATCATCATCGTCAGCGTCGGTATCCTTGCCGGGAGATGCCGTACGGCTCTCATCGTTCTCCTTGGTGCTATCATCCGACTTGTCCTCGCCCTTCGACTCATCCAGCGTGTCTTGGTAGAATTTAAGTGGCGCCAGTGGCGCATCCTTCTCAGTGGGTGATGATGCAGTATTCAGCCGCTTGCGCTTCACTACCTTCTTGGGCTCTATGGATGCCGCCAGCGCATCCGAGAAGAGATTCGTTTCCACCAGTGTCGCAACTGTAAACAACAAATAAATAATATAAGTAATTTGTTTATAATTTTATAAGCGCGTAAATGTCATGACTATTCAGAGCTATTTATAGCCTAACACACATAAATAAAACGTGGATATAACAAAACAAAAAAACATATATATGTATTTATTAGTATTAAATTGAGTAGTCGCTGCGAAATTTGAATACTAATTTTAAGTGCATTAATCTTATCTTCATATTTAATTCTGTTTGTAAACAATTGAGATCAAATAGTGTATATAAATAATTACATTTTTCAAATTCGTATAATTGTTTTTTATTGTTGCATAAAAAATGAGACTTTCAATATTGTTCTATTTTTCGAGCGACAAATTTAATTCTAACAATAATATATATTATCAGTAAATCATAGTATAAATATCTGCTTACACATTCCGCCGGTTTTTGCTTTTGTTGCTTGTAGAATAGAATAAATAGAACGCAACCTAATTATGAAAAATACCCCAAAATAAATGTACGCACTGCATAATCTATACAAATTGGTAAACCTCTAAGCACGCAACACGAACACGATTTGCTGGAGAAATGAGCGTAAACTCAATACTACTATATATATTATATATAAATACATATATATATATATAGTATTTGAAATCCGAGCGCACAGGCTGGGATAAGCTCGTCTAAGCAACTCCAGTGTTTGCAACAACCTATACTCTATATAAATATCATTTATTTTGGTATACCCCACTGAGAAAACAAAGCTGATCATCAAACGGTTTTTGTTGCAAGGCCAACGGGCAAGTGAAAAGACGACCATGTTCTCAGACCTTGGTAGCGTCATGAACATGCAACAATTGCATTTTTTGTTTTTGTTTTATCTTTTCAGCATATCGAACGATACACTTGATATATAAATATATATGTATATATAATTCTATATATATGCAGACCGTAGCCAGGTTTTAAGCCGTGTTCATGTCGTGCTACCAAACTTTAAGAATTAGCCAGCTCAAAGTTGATATATATTTTTTGTTTAAATGCATATTTTTATTTCAGTAGAAAACGTAGGAATTTTTCTAGAGGAAAGTCGTATTTATTTTTTGTAGTTTGTATGTAGTAGGAGGTTATGTTAGTAAGCTGTATTCTACATACCTTATAAGCTAAATCATAAACGTGTTTTCTAGTATATATCATAAATATATATACATATATATGGCATATATAGTATGTGGTTTTTTGAGGTTGAGGTTTAATACTTAACACCAAGTCGCACTCCGGCGTCTTTCCACTCAAGCGCATGCGCCGTACAATTGACCCTCCGCCTGTTGCCGGTTTCATTCTCAAAGTGGCCAAAACGATGTGCCGATTTCCGTTCTTTGTAGCGCAGTGTAAGGCTGCTGCTTTAACCAAAATTAAATCACAAAATCAACTCTATATAAAACGCACTGTCTTATCAATCAGCATAACCAATGGGCCATGGATTATATATATATATATATATATACATATATATATATATAAAATTATCTAACAGTTTGTCCCTCACCCACCCCCAAACGACAACCCAACCAATCATCAATCAATTTATGAAAGCAACCCAAGCGAAAATTAAACTCCTTAAAAATGATTTCAACAAAATTACACACAAATTTGTTTACACAAGAAACAACAAAAGCAAAAACTGGCAGTGTTTCCTGTAAAGAGACAAAAAAGGGGGATTTTAGTAACGTATTCCAAGAATCAAGATGCTTACTCTTTTTGGGCGCTATTAATTTCGCAGATCCTGGACGTTCCACATGTCCGCTCACGTGGGTCATATCAATTTTGGGCTTCTTCTCGGCAGGCGTCTCCCTGGGCGGCGGTGAGAGACGCTTCAGTCCACTGGATATGGCCAACATCGTTGATGTTGCTGCTGCTCCCGCCGAGTTGGGTAGTGGTAACGCTGTGGACGTGGGCTTCTTCAAGCCTTTGCGTGAGGGCGGCGGTGGCGCCTCTTCGGTTAGGCCATGTGAACGAAATTTCGATTGATACGTCTTGACCGTTGATGTCTTTTCGGTGTCTCGACGTATCTCTATCGATATCGAAGCCTTGCGATTGGGTATGGATATTGATTTGGGTTTGGATTGTACATCGGCAGTTTCTGTGCCTTCTTTTGATTTCTTGTCAGATAAAGACGCTGGCGGTGGTGGCATCAGCTTATTGTCTTTTTCATTCTCTTTTTTAGCAACCGTTGTTGTTGTGGTTGATTTTTCTTTATCCTTGTCGCGACTACGATCTTTGGAGGATGTACTAGAGTTAGACGAAGAGGACGAGGAGTTTGAGGATTTTGACGATTTGTGCTTGCTTGATGAGGATGAGGAACTAGAACCACCACCGTCCTTGCGATCCTTCTCTTTGCTTGAGCTTGAACCTGAACGCATCTTGTCCTTGTCGCGATGCTTATCGGAGCTGGAGCTGCGATGGGAAGAAGATGAAGAACTTTTCGAGGAGCCCTTGGAAGAGGACGACGACGACGACTTATGGCTAGATGAAGAGGATCTGTGACTACTGGACGACGATTTCCTGTCCTTTTCACGGTCTTTCTCAGATCTCTTGTTACTCTTGTCGCCGCGTGCGCTTTTTTGCTTTTTATCGGCCTCGTCCCCCACCTTCGAATCTGTTGTACAACTATCATCTAAATTCGATTTATCTGAACAATCTAAATTGGCATTGGACTCCGTCCCTCTGGAATCGGAGCCAGCCTCAGATGGTGGCAAGGAACTATCGTCATCGTTATATACACTATCTGTAGATGCTAATGTCGACGCCGACGACTTGTCAACTGTTTTGATTGTTAATACTATAGCGCGTTTGCGCTCAGCCGAAATGATCCTGTAGTTCTGTGTAACCGATCCGCCACATCCACTGTCCGTGCTGTCCGACGAGCTGTTCTCCATATTCGAGTCCTTTAGCTCTGCGGCCGAGGATGACTCCTTGCTGGTTGACTGCATCGACTCAGCTGCACTCCCTGGCGAGCCGGTTGCAGTAGTGCCGCCTGGATTTTCCGTAACAATCTTTAGCCACTGTTCAACGAGTCGTTTCGCCAAAATTCGAACACCTGAGTGGAGCAAGAAATTCAAATTAAATGGGTATATACAATACACAATTTGACAGCAGTACAAAAGTCGACTTAAAGATCTGAAACTAAAGCACTCACCTTCATTGCCCCCATCCTTGCACAGCCCCTTAACAAGTATCGGTGCCGAGTTAATTTTTAATCTATTTACATCTACCGGGGAGAGGAGTAAAAGTTCCAAAATCTCCTGTACAAGTGGCCAGTTCATTGTCCGTATAGCATCGCCAAGCCAAGTGCAGACCAAACCCCAGCCACCCACAGTCATAAAATCGCCGAGCAGTTCGGTTTTGGTTGACTTCAAGATTTGCACATAAACGCATTTCGAAACCAATTTTTTTGAATATTTTGTCATCAACCTGCAGGGGGAAAAATACAATTGTGTTAAAAATTAACGATAGGTGGCGTCTGGTTATTAACCCTTATGTACGGCAACTTACCCCGCTATCCGCTTCACTTCCGTTGCGCTTAGTATACCACCATTGGTGTCCAGAAGCACCCGAAGGCATTTCAACAACTGCAATGGCACTATGCGTGGCTGCAAAATCATTTAAAAGAAAACATAATTTAAAAATTCAGAACACGTTTACAAATATATTTCAACTCACCATAATTAAAATAAATCTCAACTATATGGCAACGCCAAATAGCAAATGCACTATTGTCGTCTCTTTCTAATGCAGGCACAGATTATGGGCAGTGCTTGTGTTACAAATATATATATATACCAAAACACCACGAAGATTACGTAATGCACCAAATTTAGGCCATCAAGTTGCAATCGTATTCAATTCAAATCTAAAACAAAAACGTAGAAACACCACTCAGTAATTGTGCACATAATATTTAAACATAAATAAATCTATTACACTTTGTGACGCTACCTAGCGACGCAATAATTATAACCAATCATGCAGAAAACGTAATTCGTGTTGCTTTCGTTTCTCATGTTGCCAAGGTAGCAACGCAGTCCTTTTATTAACAGTTTCGAGTTAAATATTATATACTTATGACCAATTTCAGCAGCAGTTGCTTACAAAGAAAAAAACGTGTTTCGCGTCTTAATTGCTCTCGTAGAATATTGACGTAGCCAATCGAATAATCGCAATCGATACTTGCATAGCGCGTGCAACCCTGCATGGAGAAACTAACAACTCGCTTGCAAATATGCGCTTAGTTAAATTTTCTCTATATATTTTATTCATTTCATTTTTATTAAACACGCGCTTTGATTAAATTAATGTAGCATCCTAAAGCAGGTAAGCAATTACTTTACATTCTTAATTTAAGAAAGTTGGCAGCGCCCGCTACAGCCACGTCGATGCGTCAGCGACGCCATATTGATTTTTCACAAAAAAAATTTCACAATACGCAACATTCAAAAACTATGCATTTAACGATACAATACTAATATTTGCCACTTGAAATGAAGAACTACCAATTTAGATCAACTTTATGCAACTTTTGCACGACACGTCCACGCCCCAAGTGGCATTTTTCCGGAGACACTTCGTGTGGATTATGTAAATTGATGGAATACTTTTGCAATATAGCCTACCAGTGGATCAATTCGACCAATTTCAAATTGTTTGTCTACAAAACTTTTCTTTTTTTTTGTTTATATATATTTGTACGAGTTGGAAAATTTATTGCGTCTCAATTTATATGCGAAAGTGAAAGTCCGTGCCTCAACGAAATAAACATCGACCAAACTCACCCAAGAGCAACAATAGAATGAAAAAACGAATGGAAAATTTCTCATGACACACCTTTGTACCAGCTTTGTCAACTATCGATTACAAAAATCGACAGATGGACCTGAATAAAATTATCACAAAGATAGAAAACAGGTTAAAAAAAAAGCCGTAAGACTTAAGATATCTTTATTAATTTCGGACAGCGTATATTTGCTAATCTTTTTTGTTTAAGTCAAATAAAAAATGAACACAAAACGTATCGATAGTGTACGACTGTCACAATAGTTCGATTATTAATTAGTGGTGCGCAGTACATCATAAATGATGTGTTGAAGATTAAATAGAGTCCATTTTTGTTGTGCAATAATGCTACTTTCAAATGATATTGGAATAATTAATAGGTACAAATGATATTGATTTCATGTAATTTGCACACTGACATATCGCAGTAACCTTGTAGCTTTTATGCGATACTATCAATTGTACTATCGTATCACGACGAGTTTTACAAACGGTCTCACATCACCATCAGCTGTTCAAAACAAACGTGCAAAGGCAAGATTTTGAAATTTTAATTGAAATTAAATAAATCGCAGCAGAAATGAGCGATAGTGAAACTGAAGAAACAACAAACCAAAACACGGAGCCTGTGGACAATGCCTGGTCACTGAAAATTCCCACGTTCAAGGCCGAGGATAATCCACATGGTATGGTCGAGGAGAGCTCATTTGCCACGCTGTTTCCCAAATATCGCGAGAAATACCTGAAGGAAGTGTGGCCCCTCGTGCAGCAAACTGTTGCCGAGCATCATTTGAGGGCCGAACTGGATCTAATCGAAGGCAGCATGGTGGTGAAGACGACGCGCAAGACATGGGATCCTTATATTATAATAAAATCGCGTGACATGATCAAACTGATGGCGCGCAGTGTGCCGTTCGAGCAAGCGAAACGTGTGCTCCAAGATGAAACCGGATGCGACATCATCAAGATCGGTAATCTCGTCCACAAGAAGGAGAAGTTTGTAAAGCGCCGTCAGCGTTTAATTGGGCCCAATGGGGCAACACTGAAATCCATCGAGCTGCTAACCGATTGCTATGTCCTTGTGCAGGGCAACACTGTCGCCGCGCTGGGGCCGTACAAGGGTCTGCAGCAGGTGCGCGACATTGTCCTGGAGACGATGAACAATGTGCATCCCATTTACAACATAAAGGCGCTGATGATCAAGCGCGAACTGATGAAGGATCCCCAGCTGGCCAACGAGGACTGGTCTCGTTTTCTGCCCAAGTTCAAGAATAAGAACATCAGCAAGCGCAAGCAGCCCAAGTCCAGGAAGCCCAAAGGGGAATATACACCATTTCCGCCGTCACAGCCGGAGAGTAAGATTGACAAGCAGCTGGCGTCGGGTGAATATTTCCTCAACAAGGAACAGAAGCAGGCCAAGAGGCAGCAGGAGCGCGTCGCCAAACAGGCGGAGGCGGCCAAGAAACAGGACGAACGTCGCAACAAGGACTTTGTGCCGCCCACCGAAGATTCCCCGGAACAGAATCGCAAGCGTCCCTCAGAAGCTAGCAAAGTGGATGTTAAAGCGCTCAAGGCGAAGCTGCTTAAGGCGAACAAACAAAAATAATAGCATACACCATAAGTTAGTTTTTAAGTTCAAGCAATTTTTTAATTTCCATACAAAATAAATATATGTAAAAAAAAGTAATTTCATTTTGATACTATTTCAAAAAAGACTAGGTGGCAACGCTTCCGCTTTTGCTCTCTCGCGCTCGCTCTCTCTGTGACATGACGACTGAGGTTACTTTTGAGGCTTAGCTCTTAGCTAACGGAGCTATCGCTAGGCGTGTTGAGTTAGCCAAGTTAGTACCTTGATTTTGGTCTGGCCTGACGTACTAAAAGCGGCCACAGCGGACAATGCTCGCGTGTGCTTGAAAAAAAAAAACAAGAAAAAAACAATTACAATTACGGCGACAATACGACTAATTTATTTCATTTATTTCCCATAATATTATTTGCAAAGAGAGTGTAAATAATTAAATCAGTGCGTATATACGCCAAAATCGGGCTTAGATTAAAGAAAAGTGTTGTAAAATTGTGTAGAACGAACGAAAGTGGAAAGCCAAAATAGAAGGAAGGCGGACGAGAATTCAAAAGCACAAACAACAAGTAAACGGCAGGTAAAAAAACGATTGTGACGAGCTCTCTTCAAGCTGAGATTGGGAGTGAGCGAAGTGTGTGGGGAGATAGATGTGGATGTCAAGTGTGAAAGAAAGAAATTAGACAAGAGCGCAAGCCGAATTACAGTTAGTTTTTATTTCGAAATGAAAATAGTAATGAAGCAGCTGTAAATATTTGTGAAGTGCCCCGAACTCTGCCACCGTCATGCACCCCCTCCCCCTACCGAATACAACCGAATATTTTGAATTCCGGTAAAAGAATAAAAAGAACGTGCCAACAAAAAATTCCAATTCGTGCTAATTAGAAAAGAATGCGTAACGTGAGAGTGCGAGAAGGATGAGGAGCTATTGATAAAAGTCAATGAATGCATGTGTGTGTGTACAGGTGCCATATGTATGTGTGCGAGATATAATAAATATATACAAAATTGCGGTCAATTAGAATAAATGATTGCATGCGTCTCGATGAATTTAGTGAATAAATTGAACAAAAGAGCATTGAAAATCAATATGGGAAAACCTGCAGCCGCTCCCAGTGTGTTGTTGTGCATACCTTTTGCTATTATTGCCTATGCCTATGTACTACACACCTATACATATGCATGCATGTGCGTGTGTGTGTATGCCTTTAGCTAACAGTGAGCAGCCGTCTGTGTGAAAGAAAAAAAAATCATAAAAATATCAACAGAGCAAGAGAAAAACAGGTGGAAAAGAAAGCTAAAAAATGCGGTCGTCAAAAAAGTAAAGTTGCAGCAGACGCAGCGGGGACAAATCCGACTTACCTTTTTTAAAGCGCACAAATACACGCACACACACAAAGAGACAAGCAGTCACACACGCACAAGCACACACATAGACAGACTCTCCTCGGCGCACCTGGCAGTGCCGTAGCCACGCATGCGCATGTGTGCGAACGGGATAACCATACTGTGTGTGTGTGTGTGTGTGTATGTGTAGCTTGGGGTGTCGGTGTCGATGTCGATGTCTCCCCATTTGTTGTAACCGAGTCTCACTTGTTCACAAGCTGGTTTTTCACAGAGGCAACAATAACAAAAAAAAAAAACAACAGAAATAATAAAAACGTTTTTTGTTTTGCCATTTGCCTTCGCCTTTGGAATGTTTTTAGATAAACAAAAAAAAACAAAGTCAGGCAACGCTTATCTAAATTTGTACAATTGTTGTGCAGCTCAAGCTGTGTTATTTATTTTTGCAAGCTATTTTTATTATTTTTTTTAAATTCCAATGACTAAAACGAATGACTTTGGCTACTATCAGCTATCTCTCTCATGGCGTTGCCTGCTTATCACGGCTTAATTAATTATCTGTAAATAAATGAATGGTTCGCTAGCCGGCCGTCGACCGTTACTATTTTTTTACGACGCTTAACGCTTCAGCTGAAACCAAAAAATAATAATAAAACTTATGTATGCGTCTTGCTTTGGACACTTTCAGCTAGTTTTAGTTTAGTTATGTGTGATAATTTTTTATAAACATAGTAATAACAATACGTAAATCAGCAGCGCTGTAAATCAGTCAAAATAACTTGCCGATGATGCAATTCGGCATGCGAAAATAAAAACATGTTAAATTTAACAGTTGTCAGACAGACAGAAAGACACACAGACAGACAGACATAGTTGTCTCTAACACTCAAATTATAAGTTCCCATTCGCACACACACACACATGCACAAATGCATACGCGTATGTGTATGTATGTATGTGTGTGTGTGTGTATGTGTACATATGTGATCGCTTGTTACTGGGCATCCGGCGCAGTCGCCGTCGGCACACGCCTAACTACTTAGGCTAAGTCACTTAAGTCGAGGGAGCGGCTTCTCTCTCTCGCTCTCGCACTGTTTACTCTCCGCACATTTGCAAATATACTGAGAGACAGATGGAGAGAGGAGTGTGAGGTTGCCAGGCCTGGCAACATATTCAACAAACAGGTAGATTCTACACACACATACACGTAACGAGCTGACAGCTGAGGAGTGCTGTGTGCGCTAGGGGGTGGGTATTGTGCGGGGGCCGGGCGCGCAATTTTTAAATTCCAAAGCTGCGCGACTGCGAACAAAATGTTAAAGTTTGAGAATAATTGTGGCTTAAGCTGAGCTGAGCGTGGAATGTGGCCTGAGTCAGAGCCAACAACGACTGCGCAATAAAAAGCCAGCCAAAATGTGTGCAAGGCTGCAAATACAGTGAATACTGTGATTACAATCATCGCTCATGAATTACAAAAATATAATAAGAATAATCCTTATTTTGTATGTTGTTTTTTTCTTACATATTTTCTTAATAATCGTCTTATAAAATTGATCTATATACATCAAATATACTACAAAAGAACTTTATTTTGAGCCAAGACTGTAATAAGTAAGATGCCATTGTTTTCACTTTCAGCTGGGTGACAGAAGACACTAAACGGTAAATAGTAAATAGTCACAATTTACAGTCAGGAAAGATGGTCAACCATCATTCGAATGGCGGCGGAAGTGCTGGGAATAGCAGCGGTGGTGCCCACGGCGGTGGCGGAGACTATTCCGGCGACGATCGAAGTGGGGGCGAGGAACGGGAGCGACTTGATGGCGATTTGAATGACAAGCCCACCTACCTGCTGGAGCATCTGGCCACATTCACCGTAAACAAGGAGTCGGGCATTGTTTATCCGGCGGATGGCATGCGACGATTGCTGCAGTTGGAGAAGACCACAGGCATTTGGTCGCAGAAGATGCAGCTTTGCCTGGACTATCAGTGGGTGCTCATCATGGATTACGAGACAGGGGTTTGTACACACTAATAATTTTTAAAATTATCAATTTTTTAAAAGTTAAGATAAATTGGCTTAAGTTAGACCTTAAGTTGAACAAAACATATAAACCATATGTAAAATACCAAAATGTTTTTTTTAAAAATAAGTATTCCTATTAAATGAAACATATTTTGCCAACTGTGGACTACTTCTAATCGAATAAAGTTGGTTTGTTGGTCTGGACTTGGTTTAAGTTAAATCTTGACCCAACAAAAATATACAAAACTTATGTAAAACATATATATTTGGCAAATTTTTAATCGAATCCAATTTTACAGAACATCATTGAACGTTTTCCCGCATCGCTGGTGCAGGAACCCACCGCGTTCACGTCCAACGACGCCATGGAGCTCTACAACAATATACTTGTCTTTATCGTTTCGGGCGGCGGCGGATCACGATCCGAAATGCACATATTTCAGGTGAGTTAGCTATCCTATAGATTAATAAGATCTTCCCCTAATCACAGTCTATTCTCTCTGCCGACAGTCACAAAGTGTTAGCGCTGTGCATTTGGTGGAGGATCTGAAGCAATTGCGTAGCGGTAAAATGATAACCCAGCAGCGGGGAGCGACACCCACTCAGCATGCAGGCGGTGCAAGCTCCAGTTCCGGCATGGCCATGATGATGAGCAAGACATCGTCGTCGTCGTCGCACAGTCGCGCCGAACAGCAGCAGCAGCAGCAGCAGCATCATCAGCGCGAACAACGCGGCCGAGATCGGGAGCGAGAGAGGGAGCGTGAAAGAGAGCGTGAGAGAGATCGAGAGATTCAGCATCAGCATCACATGCATCAACGCAGCAGTGTGGATCAATATGGCATGCGGGGATCGGCTGTCAATGCTGTGACCGAAGTGGACCTCATACACAATGGGGAAACAGATTCGGAGCATGGTGGTGTCAATGATCGCGACGAGACAAGCTCCACGTCCAGCGAGAAATATGAACGGGATGTGGCGGTGCTGAATCATTGTTTCGATGATATTGAGAAGTTTATTGCGCGACTGCAGCATGCGGCAGCCGCTTCGCGAGAGCTGGAACGGCGTCGTCGGAACCGTAAATCGAAGAAACGTGATCCGGGCGAGGGATTGCTTACCCTGCGCACCCGGCCGCCGCATGAGAAAGAGTTCGTTGACATATTCGCCAAGTTTAAGCTATCGTTCAATTTGCTGGCCAAGTTGAAGGCGCACATCCATGATCCCAATGCGCCGGAATTGGTGCATTTTCTCTTCACACCTCTGGCACTGATTGTCGAAGCGTCCAGCGATACCTACTACGAGTCCCAGTTGCCGGCTCGCGTCATCAATCCGCTGCTGACACGCGAGGCCATCAATTTGTTGATCAACTGCGTGACCAGCAAGGAGACCGAACTGTGGCGTTCATTGGGCGATGCTTGGGTCATTCCGCGAGATCAGTGGAAGGAGGATGTTGGCTCGTATCACCCTGTCTTCCTTGATGGCTGGTCACCCGATTACTTAGTCATTGACGAACTGGAGGCCACATCGCCGACGCACGTCAGCAAGCGTCGGCTCGATGTGCAGGCGGGTCCCGGTGCCGGTTTGGGCATAAGCGGACGTGGTGGTGGTGGTGGTGCTGCCGCAGGTGGCGGCTATGATGATTATGACACGAATGGCATTGGAATCTCCCTCAGCGAGAAGTACACCATACACCATGGCAACGATCGGGATCGAGATCGTGATCGTGATCGCACCGGTGCCATCAGTGCCTCCGATTTCAATGCGCGCAGCGAGCTCTCCTTTGACTCCATAGAGCGCGGCAGCGGTGGTGGTGGCGTCACGTCCGCCGGTGCCCATGGATCTGGTGGTTCCGGTGGTCCCACCCTGAGCGCAATCACAGCGGGTCTGCAGAATCTGCACACACGCGAATCCCGCAACGTCAGCAGCGGCACTGGCAACTATGGTGCAGCGGGCCCAGGCGGCGTCTCCGAACTGTCTGCGGGTCCAGCGCGTGGCGGTGCCGCCAATGCCAGCGAGGATCAGCTGCTGGAGGCGTGGCTGGAGGATCTGCAGTCGTCGGGCGCTAAAGTTGTTCTGGTCACCTATCCCCGCACCGCCAACAATGACAAGGAGCTGAGCGTCATGCGCGGTGAATACCTGGAGGTGAGTCCTTGTAGCTTAATCCTAAACACAACTATTATAAAGTTGAGGTACTACTGTATAACTTAAAATAGATTGGGTTACCTTAATCCCTTAATTAGTTAGCTTATAACTATATCCTCTACTCTGACATAACTATGTATTAACTAATATCTGTAATCCGTTCGCATACATAGATCCTTGATGACACACGCAAGTGGTGGAAGGCGCGTAATATGCGTGGTCAGGTGGCCCATGTTCCACACACGATTGTCACACCTTTTAATTACGGCGACGGCGAGGGCAACGGTCAGTTCTATGGCCAGCAGCAGCAGCAACAACAGCAGCAGCAGCAGCAACAGCAGCAGCAGCCTGGGGCAAGTAAATCCCGTCACATGACGGGCGGCAATATGGTGAGTACTTTAGGTGCAAAAAACTCCGTTTTCCATACTCATAATATGCTCTAATTCTTGTTGCAGGACAATGCAGGCATGGATCAACGCTCCCCGGATGCCACGGATATGATGCGTAGCAAGCATTTGGGCAAGAAGGGCGAGTTCCGTTACTTTTAAAACATACCAACATTTAAACAAACAAGCTGACAACATAATCCATGCTGCGCAAAAGGAATCGCAGTCATTGGGATGTTTGTCGAGTCCCCTACTTAAATTCATAGTTTGTAGTTGTTCTGTTTCTATTTGTAAATGTGTGTTTTTTTTAATGAAAGTGGAAACTCGAAACTAACCATAAGACTAACTTTAAGTTGTACTTCATCGAAGATTAGCCAAACACACACACACACACACACTCAGCATCACAGTGGAGAGTGGGAGAAATACCAATCCATTATGGTATATATATTGTTTATAATGAGAGTGGACTGGTGGCGAAAGCAATAAATTGTTTGAAATAAAGCCTGGTCCTTGCAATAACTAAAGGAACCTACATAAACAAAGTGCTGTTAATAATTATTAATTAATTACGTTAAGTTAAAGAGTGATAAAGTAAGGCTTGGTAGACCAGAATAATTCTTCATAATGCTTGACTTCCAATTCAAGTCCATGAAATGTTATTTGTTTTGACTGAAACTATTCCACAATCATCAGCTCCAACTTCCTTGCATCCTTTCTTTGTAGTCGACATGTCATTTTCCCAAAGACTCACATTTTTTTGGAGTTGATAAATTTATTTGATAAACTTGATAGACTACAAGTAGTTAGTTAACTGGTGTACAAGAATAAATTCAACGTTTGCAACTAGCTAGGCTTTACATACATCACTCCATTCTAAGGCCAAATCAGAAAAAAAATAAACTCCTCTATATAATGGAGAGTTTCTCGACACGGGAAAGTAACGGCGAATCGGAATGATACTCCAAACTTCTTACAGAAAAGTCGCCCACCTCGTTGGTAAAGCACTTGAGTGTCGATATCGAAAAGGGGCGTATCGGAAAGTTATAATAGGTAAAGTATTGCCCATTGACTGCAATGAGAAAAGAGCGATCGCTTATGCCGAATGCAATTTTAAAGAGTTTTCCACGCACAAACGGAAATTCGCCCTCGGTTTCCTCATCGTCGCTGGCAAAACTGGGCGAAAAGAAAATAAGGCAATTAGATCCGCAATCTGCAAAGAAAGCTCAGTAATCGCTCGGAATATAATTTAATTATTCGATTAATGATTATTTCTAAAAAGTCAATATTTCTTTTAAATTTTCAAAATTATTTATAAATTAACGAAATAAAAAAAAAGAAATTCACTTGATGATAGTTCAAAGTTTTCCACTGTCACAACTTTGTTTAAACTGAACCGACTTTAAAAGGTAATTCATTTTTGATCATAATTTGATAATACTAAGTTCAAATTTAAAACCCAAGATTTCTGGTCGAAATTCTACAAAAGAAGTTCACTTGGTGATGCTTTAAAAATTGTCCATTATCATAACTTTGTCAAAACTGAAGCGATTTTAAAAAGTAACACATTATTTATTATGATTTAATGTCTATATTAAGACTGCATATATGCATGGAAACACAATTTCCAATCAGAATGTAATTTAAAATGTTACTTATAAAATGGAATGCAAATTTGAACTAAAACTAAAACTGTTATTTTTGTGAGAGTTTAAATTCCGAGCGATCAATATATATGATTATTTGAAAGTATTTATAGGCGTACCTGTTGTCCTCTCTTTGATAACAGCGCGACACTGTCGTCTTGTCAAAGTTCACATTAAACTTGAGAATCATGCGACCCGTATCGTTGCACTGGAAGCAAATGGAGAACTCGGTTGTGGGCGGTCCTTTGGCAATGCATTCCATGGCGACAACGGTGCCAGACTCGTAGCGCCTGGGGACATCGCTCTGGAAGGCGACGCGATCGCAGCACATGAGGCTGCGTGGGAAGACTAATGGGAAGAGCATGCGATGATGGAACTGGGTGATCTTCTCAAAGTCCCCGTAGGCGCGCACATAGTTGATTTGCTTGGGAAACTTGATAAACTCAAAGGAGCCATAAAGCTGATCGTTCACATAGATCTCAAAGCAGCGCTGCAGCACAGCCACCCGAAAGGTGAAACATTGCCCGGGCACTAGTGGATTCTTGGGGCCATCGCTTTTCCAATTCTTGAGATCTCCTCCTGTTTCCAACCCTCCCTGGCTGGAACATGCTGCGTATGATCTGGCCCTCCCTAAAGTTTGCCTCGATCTTGAGAAAACCGTTTCGCTCTCATTTTCAGCATTCACATTATCCGTTAAATCCAATGAGATTCTGTGGAATGAGTACAATTTTTAAATAGATATGGCGAGGGCTTTTTGTCAATGAAATGTTTGCATTGCCTACTTATTGGGATGAGCTTGACTTTGCCACCGACAATGAGCACATGTCCAAAGGGCACCTCGGTGAGGACTTTTGCCTTCCAGATGTTCATCGCGATACGACTGCCTAAATGCAACTGAATTTACGAATTTGGTGCTGTCGACATTTACGGGTTTTATGCGATGTTTATATGCTAATAGATTTGCCATTCATTTTTAGTATGATGATTATGTAAAGCAAATGAAGAATTACCTGCAGCCGCATGCAAACTTGACATGGACATGGACATGGTAAGGTTATGGATATCGAAGGACCCCCAGCAACAGAACATACACCAGCACACACACAGGCACACCCACACACACACATACAACCCCCATTGCCCCCACACATTACCCACCTTGACTGCAACGAACCTTGTGCTTTTATTTATTTGATTCAATCCTTGCCTTTGTAACCCATAACTGTCATCCTGAAGTTCTTTTCACGGTTGTTGGCCACACACCCGCCCCTAGCCACACCCCCGCCCACACACCCTATCCGCAGCCCATTTGCAGCTAGTTACCAGCTTATTTGCTATTTTGCTATTGTTGTTGCGTGTCTCTCGACAAATAGAAGAGAAATAAAACAAGGCAACAATTGATTCCCTGTCTAAAGTTTTTGCATTTGCAAGCACACCCCACAGACCTTTCCTCCCTGGTCGGTACGACCCCTAAGCCTAAGGCTCGGGGCCACTCGTCATCATCATAATCATCATTATCATCATCATTATCATCATCATAATCATCAGCAGACATTCAGGCCTTCTTACGCTTTTTGGACAGCGAAGTCATTTCTTTTGACGTTTCTTGGCACACTCGTCGAGCCTCGTGGAGCACAATGCTGACTGCACCCACCAATGTCTACCAAATGACATCGTGTAGTAAGCTTCAGCTCCCAGATTTGGTTGGTACAACAAATAAGCATGTGAGTGTGAGTGTTATGCGAATTCCACGTCCTCGTCTGTCGCTTGCACCTGATCAACGTTTCATCAACGTTTCGCTCCACGTTTTTATACCCCATCAAAAAGATTTTAGTGGGCATAATAAAGTTGTGGAAATGTATGTTTAGTCATAAATAGAAAGGCGCATTTCTAAATCTATAAAGTGCACATGCTTCTTAAAGGGTTAAGGAGCTGGTTCGATAGTGCCACGTTTGTCTATTTATGATTATTCAAATTTTCTAGAGAGAACCGCATATATGCAAAGCGGACTCAGTTTACAAAGAAACGTCGTTATCGAAATTAAACCTGAAGCTAATATAAATAATACACAGGGTATCATTCAGTCAGTCACACTCACCTCGAGCATTCTTGATTTATTATTGCAGCTTATAATTGCGTTTCAACAACTACAACTTGGTTTACTTTATAGCACTTCAAGGGACTCCACCCCGGAGAGGGGGCACCAACCTGTGACTGCTACCCTTTTTGCACTACCTCTCTATTGGGGGAAGGGGTACCCGCCTCTGCCAGCTACCAATAATCAAAAGCTAATTGGTTAATAATGACTATGTTTATCTAATAATAAACCAATGGAAACCATAAAGCTTTCAGCGCATTGGTTCAGTTCATTGAACCACACCGATGGCTCCTGCGACCTTGTAGACCTTTTATCAACCAAAAATTCGAAACCTAACCTCAAAGAACCACTTACAACAATGTGGAAATAAACATAACTAATGAAGTAATCGTGTCGCTTTCAACTTTAATTTCCGGTTGTCACTCGGCGCTGATAACTTCGAGCAAGGTTTTGTGTACGTAGCACAATTATCAGTTTCAATTTCAGTTTCAGTCATAAAGACGTACCCCACTCTAGAAGATATATGTATATCTGTAGCCACGTCGCTCGGTCAGAGAGCGTTACTTATGCGGCTACCCTGGATCCCCAAAATGGGCCTTATCGCGAATCATGACCGCCGTACTCCCCAAATTACCTTCACTCTCAAGCATATCGAATCAGTTTAAAGTCAGCGAAGACACGTCTACAAAAAAAAATGAATAAAAAAATCAAATTTTATACTCGTCTGATAAAAGGGGAGTTGCTTGCTGAGGGGTCTCAAATTGTATAGAGCAATAACGACAATAGCTTTATAAGGTCTATAAAACTGCGTGCTTTAATAAAATCGGTAAATCAGAAACCGACATTCCTAAGATTATTACTATATACATGCTTATATATATATACATATATGTATAATGGTATACGTAGCCTTTGATACTCTGTACAACCCGAGTCTCTCGTTAGTTATATACGGTAGCCATGCAATCAGTTTAACTTTTTAGATTAGGAGCAGTTGCCTGCATATCGCGTATCAGTGTCATTATCAATCTAAGACCAGCAGTATTTCTTCTCTTGCTTCTCTTTCTTCGTTTCGTTTATTTTTTTGTGCAATTTATGATTGATTACAGGTAACCAACTTGAGCATGAGCAGAGTCTCTTATCTCTCATTGAACGACTCTGTAAATATATATATATGTATATCTCCGTCTGGGGCCAGGTGCAAAGATTGCTGCTCAGGCGATCCTCAAAACGAATCGATTTGAGTTGATGACGTTGGCAAAAGCCGCAACTGCAAATGGTTATATATTGTAGCGTTTTTGGGGCTAATCGTGTTAGTTGCGCCAAATGGCTTCTTCACCCACGTGGCGTTATATCGGGCATGAAAATAACTTAAGCCAAACGAACAAACTTTTTGTTATATGCAAAATGCACTTTCACAGTTTACATCCACTTGGCCCAAGTAATTCGCTGCCCGCCCACACACACACACACACAGACAAAGATCGCTCAGAAGCGTATAGAAATTGAATGAAGTTATGATCTGTTAGAATCGATCTTAAATAACGATCGCTCCACGGAGCGTTTCACTATGCACTTGTCGCGTATCGGGACGTAACTGAAACGTTGGATTTGTCGATGAAATTGAAAACTTCAGCGCCACGAAGTCGTCGATCGGTTGAGAAACGAGCTAGCTCCTCTAACTGATATGAATTGCAAGAGAAGAAAAGACAAACACACACACACACACACTGTACAGGTGGAAGGAGGAGCTACATTTATAAATATAATTGTGTGTGTGTGTGTGTGTGAGTGTAAAGGCAAAACAGAAAACAAATAAATATGAAATATTGAACGCATAAATGTGGAGCACAAGTGGGTAATATATTTTCAGTACACTCGAAGAAAAATGTAACTGACATAGAATTCCTTAAAATTTTCAGAACGATTCGCTTTGGATTATTTCGAAATAAGTGCAAATCATTTTAACTCTGATTCTTATTCATTAATATTTGACTAGGAGTAAAAAATACGCTGTTTTTTAAAGCCGCTCTATTTTATAATGAGAAAAATCGTAGTGCAAAACTTCATTAAACAATCTTATATTAATTTGGGGCTTATATAAAAAACAGTGTTCTTGGAAAACCAAATTCGGGGTTTTTAAGACGTTAGATTTTATAAAGAGAAACTCGTCGTGTTTCACATTTTTTTAATTTTACCTTAATTTGGGGCTCACAAAAAAGGGTTCTTTGAAAAGGAAACTTGTTCTTTATTTTGACAAAGTTAGACATTGACAAAGTTGTAAAATTCTTTATTATATTCTCTGAGTGTAGATTTGCCAAACGATGTGCGGGTGTTTGTGTGTGTGTGTGTGTGTGTGTGTGTGTGTGTGTGGCGACTTGGTATTGGCTATTAAATTGATGCTCTTGTTCTTTTGTAGCAATAATGCTTGGCAACACCAAGCAAATACGAAGAAAATTTGAAATGGAAATGTCGTTAAGCGGACAAGTTTCAATTGTTGTATGCACTACAATTTGTCTCAATAGTTTCGAGAGCTGTGTGTTCTTATCTGCAGCAGGTAGTCTGTCTGTATACAGGTCGTTTTTCTCTCTGTGTGTGTGTGCGTGTGATGTGCTCCATAACAGATATGACAACTCCAACTCAAACTGTTGTTTGCTATTTGCTCGACACACATACAATGTCTTTGCGTCAAGGCACTCTTCCACGACACGTTTGCGATAGTCTGCGGCAGCAACCAACCAACGTTATCAGCATATATGTCATACATTGTCAATGTGTGTGTGTGTGTGAGTGTGTGTGTTGAGCGTGTGTGTCGTGGAAAACTCATACGTTTTCTTTGATGTTTGCACGATCCGTTTGGTGTCATTAATTGATTTATTACTAAACGATGATTGTACTCTCTCTCTCTCTATCTCTCTCCACTGCTGTCTGGAAATCGAAGTTTTGCAGCATAGATCGAAATAAATATTCCCCCCTACCTCTCCCCTCCCATATATATATAATTGCCAAACTAATTAGGACAAGTACAATTTTTGGTAATGGTTTGTTTGTTTTTCTCTCACATTGTTGGCCTTGTTGTCGTCATGTTGGAACTCCTTGCTTTGAGATACCGACGAACATGTTCAAACACTTAGTTCGATTGGATGATATGGTTGATATATGGGTGACAGGATTGCCAGCTTTTTGGTTAGTTCTTCTGTGGAGTGTTTTTATTTATTATTGTTGTTATTGCTTTTGTCATTGATCGTGTTTATTCGTTTTGGGTTCTCTTGTTTGCATCGGGAAAAGCATACAAACTCTCGTTTGGTCATGTGTCTCTATTTGTTCAGCTTGAAAATTTCAACTTTTTTTTCAGTGGCATGCGATGAGACAAAGTATATGATATACATATGTATATATAAAATTCCATTAAAAAAAATAAGAGACAGCAACAGCAATTCTCAATTGCGACGACTTTCGCTGGCCTCCAAAACATTTTGCATGATTAGCTCGTAAAGGTTTTCCGCCTCCTCCTGCTCCTTCTCATCATCGCCGTCGTCCTGAGCTGCTGCCTTTGCCTGGGCATTGAGGTCCTGTTTCCTGTTGTTTGCTTGTTGTCTATTCAGAATATCCAATTCTTTTTGTAGCTCTCCAGAGCACGCTGCACCAACTCTCTACGGGGAGTAGGTGGAACGTGACCGTAAACGAGCCTTGGCTATTTCCAGGGACTGTTAAGGATTGAAATTAGTTTGTTCCATTTAGTTAATTCCTTTTGCTGTGCCAAAAAATAACTCACTTTCAAGGTATTTGCATTTCTCTGCAGCGCCTCCTCGTAGGATAATACTTTTGACGATGGGGCAGCTGCTGATTTTTCAGCCAGTTTCTCATTTTGACGCTCCAATTTTAGCTCTTCAGCTTGCCTACAAGTTTATATAGAATTTAAATGTCGTTTAAAATAATCATTAGAAACAGAGAAATATATAAATGAAACACCAAATATCAACAAGTGCAATTGAAAAGATTCCTCTACCCACATATAAATACATATAGAAACATCTATCAGTTATATTTATTCCTTGACCTAATCATTATAAATAACAAAATTGTTTAATTTTCTTATGTTTTCAAACGTTTCAGTCGCTCATAAGCCAGCGACATCTGTCGACAATAAAATGCAAGTGTAAAAAGCGCTTTAAAGAAATTATTGTTCATATTCAATTATACTTAAAGTAATAATAAATACTTATAATTTAACTAAGAATTAAAAACAAAAAATATATATTTTTATATTCATGTACTCAATAAAAAATGCCGGACATGCGTATTTTTTTAATGCCGCAGGGTATGCTTCACTTTTTTTGCTGTGTAAGCACCGCACTATAAACTGCGTCATCGCTGCCAATTAAAATAAAACAACAACAGACTGTTTCACTTGACATGTTTCATGCTGATGCACTTGACTTACACCTTTTCCAGCTTTTTGTCAATTTCCGCCTCGAGTGCTTGATATTTTTCGTTAATCTCCTGTATCAAATCCATTTTTTTTGCCTCAACGACTGACAAATGACGCCAAAATAAACTGTTGCTAGGCAACGGTAAAATGCACTACCAGTGCTGTAAAGAACACATACCCAAGGAAACGATCAATTTTGTAATACTGGTGAATGCACAAAAATATATTATATTTATATTTTCTACAGTGTCAAGCCTCCTACGAACTGTTAAGCACATTTGTCGTAACGCAACGTAAATGGAAATACGAAACGTAAGACAAATGTTGACTGAATTTGAAACGGGTTTTGTGTTACTATAACTACTTATTTACAAGAAATTGTATAATATGAGGCGCCACCCGCTCCGGTGTGACCAGGTGCAGATGATGTGTGCCCGGCACTTCCACATAGACGACATGCCCAGCGCACTCCTTAAGCGTGGCGATGACCTTTGAATAGAAATCACCCGATTCGAATTCCATGCCGGGCACACCTCGAATGTTGAGTACCTTGCAGCGTATTTGCCGGGCATACGCGAGTGTCTGTTCCGCCGTAAAAAGACCCAGCAGGCTCACCTTGAGCCGTAGATCGCGTGCAAAGAGGAATCCCGAGTGATTCGCTTTCATGCCGCGCTCCATTAGAACCTTCACAGAGTCCTCATCCACGGAGCCACCGCTAGGCGTCCAGCACCAGCTTGATCATCTCCTCGTACGAGTAACAGGGCTGTTTGCTCACCGGCAGCGTTTCATAGTCGAGAAATTTATCCAGCGCCTTGCCAGTGCCCTCCGCCATACGTTTGACGCCTCGTACAGTGGGTCCAGCAATATCGATGTTGATCAACTTGGACACCTCATCCGGAAAACTGGCGGCATACATGAAGGTCAGTGCACCGCCCAGCGAGTGACCCAAGAGGGTCACATTCTTCCAATTGTATTTGCGCACAATGCGCCGAATTAAAGTAATCCCATCCCAGAATATGAAATACTGCATGCCCTGCGGATAGTGCGAGGAGTGTCCATGTCCGGGCAGATCGATGGCCAGTACGGAGCAGTCAGCGGGCAGCAGCGGACACAGCCGGTCAAAGGAGCCACAATTATCCTGCCAGCCATGCAATGCCAGAATTGGCTGCCGATTCCGAGATCCCCACCATTTGCCTGGAATACGAAGCGATTATTAATTATGCACTGAGAGAGATCACGTATATTACTATTTTTTTATGTAAGCCAATATATTTAATATTATAATATATTAATACTATAATAATATATTAATACTATTATAATATATAATAACATTAATAATACAATTGTGACCATTGACCATTGATTTACTACTTCAAATTTGCCAAGATGTTGATCGTTTATTGTGTCTACATGCGTATAATATTCAGTCACTGCAAAACGTGCGATTTGTTCTGCGTGATAAGCTGAGCTGACTGAGGATGACTCAGCTTTTGGTGTGTGAGAAATAATTTAGCTGTTCTATTCACAAAAACTCACCTTCCACTGTGCCCCAGGGCACATCTATGGAAAATTGCTCCCAGCTGTTTTCACCCAGCGTTGCCATATTGGATACACCATCTAGAAAGTTAGTCAAAGGAAAGTTTTGCATGAGTTAACAGTTGTGACAACAGCAACCATGATGAATAGATGAACAGGTTTTGGATTAACTAATAGTAATCACACAGCTGTTTTATTAGCCGGATGAAATCGTATGGAACGAAACTTTGGACCATGGGTCGGTCGCAATTATCCAATTCTCTCACTTGTTGTCGTTGTTGCGTCTTGCAGAGACATGGTTGTTTTTGCGACTTTGGCTTGTGCCATGGCTGCTGTATGGAAGGTCTCTGAGCTGGCAGCGAGCGTTTGTAAACAATAAATATCTACTACTAGCGGAGGGCTTCGACTGCCTTTTTCTTACCTTTCACAATAACAGCACTGTCAAGTTAACATTTTGCAATATGTTATTATCAGCATTGAACATTTGCTGCATAAGCACTGGCAAAAGCATCTGCACATATTTCTAGTTTTCATAAATAATAAGAGCATAAGTATAACTGTGTAAGTGAGTTTCTTAAACATATTTTATTAATTTAGTCTATGTTTTTTTTATAATGCTAAGCGGCGAATTTAAACTTAACATCTGTTTACGGCCTCAGCTAACATGACTAAGATGAGCAATAACATTGACAAGTACTTAAATGCATTTCACAACACTGAGTTCTGGCCAAAACAAATTTAGAAAATAAAGGAAAATAGACAAAACTTTACGAAAATGTAAGTAAATAACTAATATTTATTATGATTTTTTAACAACAGTTGGCTTTACAGGACGGAGTACTGGAAATCGAATGAGCGAAAATACTGCGACTTCTGCAAATGTTGGCTGAGCGACAACAAAGCGGTAAGTAAACAAAGTAAAATTTGGCAAATCTTGAAATTTTGATTAATTCTGATATTTTTAGAGCATTGCATTCCACGAGAGTGGCAAGAAACACAAGCTGAATGTGTCCAAGCGCATCACAGAGATCAGTCGCAACAGCGACAAGGCGGAACGCGAGAAACAGAAGATGGACAACGAGATCCGGAAAATGGAGGCGGCGGCAATGAAATCCTATGCCCAGGATATCCATGGCTATCATGGCGATATGACAGCCCGTTCCATTAACACAGCACTCAGTGCCACATCAACAGCTTCCACTGCTGCATCCACAAGTGGCGGTAGATCCGGTGTACCTGGTAGACAACGACAAATTGATCCCATGCGCTTGGTGGGCGATTCCGACGATGAGGAGGGAGGAGCAAGGGGATAACCGGCGGGTAAATGTGACCAAGGTGCAAACGGAAACGGTGCCAGATGCCTCGCTGTGGGTAGAGGGCAAATCGGATGAGGGACACACCTACTACTGGAATGTGAAGACAAACGAATCCGTTTGGAGTCCGCCCAAGGAGGGTTTCCTCTCCTATGAGGAATACGAGCGCATCAATCAATTGGCCATCGACCAGCAGGAGCTAACGCAGGCAGGGAGGCGTTGCGCTTTCGCGCCAATGCGGATGAGGAAGTGGCGCGATTCAATCGGGAGAAACACGCTCGCATATATCGCAAGCCGGAAAATGCCAAGGAGAAGAAGCTGAAGGAGGAGAAGAGGCAGGGATTCAAGACCGAGGAAGAAGCGGCCACACAGGAGATTGGAGAATGGCAGGTGGTGGAAACTAGGTAAATAAATATAACTAATACAATATTTCGATTTTTTTCTAGTTAATCTCTTGTATTTAATTCAATTCTAAATAATTATTTGCAGACCTCCGCCAGCTATTGATTGGGAGTTGCCCAACACTGATTATTGTGCCACAGCTCCTGTTGTCACCTCTGTCTACGAATCCGAACCACCTGTAAAACGCTTCAAGGAGAAAACAATAACGGGCTTGGGTGAAGCAGCTGGCGGCAGCAGTGAGCCCGCCACATTCAAGAAACGCAAATTTGCAAACAAAGGCAATGCGCGAAAGCCGCTAGAGGAGTAGTAATTTCAGTATTTGTACATAAAAACCTGAATATAAATATTCTACAACTTGTAGTTTAAATTTAAATTTTAGCGCTGCCCACTCGTGTTTAACATTTTTTTTCGCCTGGTCACCCTAACACATCGCAGCATTTGCTGGCTAAGCCAATGCGGTCACACAGCGCTGGTAGTCAGTTCCATTTTCAAGTTTGCGACGTTCGTGTGTTGTTCCGACGGGCGTCTCTTGCTACAGTTTGTTATTGAAAGAGAATTTTTTCGTTGTGTGCTTAATTCTGTTAATAACAGCCAGCAAATAAGCGAAACCAAGACGAGAGGCGCAGCGTGTGTGATTGATTCTCAGTGTTTGTGGGCAAATTGAGCGCAGCAGCAGTAAATAAAATTCAATTAATGTAAAAAAGGCAAACGAAAACCAGAAGAAAAGAATAGAAAAGAGTGCAGTGTGTAAAAACGTAAACAATAATAATAGAGCAAAAAAAAAAATGTCTGCTGTCTAAATTATTACTTACTCACACACACACAAGCACACGCACACATCCATAAAGGGCAGCATCGGCGTCGGCAGCAGCAGCAGCAGCAGCAGCATTTGTTTTGAAGTCATTTTTCGCTCAGCTGAAGAAAGGTCAAGCGTTGCGTAAAAAAAACAAACAAACAAACACACGCATAACTAATAACAGTTTTCGGTTTGTGTTAGTGTGTGTGTGTAGAAAAGCAGGCAAAATTCAGTTCGCATACGTTTACAGCAGCAGCAGCAGCACTGCCCCCCACGCAGCTGACATCTATCATCAATCGCCGGACACGGAGTGGCTGGAGGACGACTGCAACGGGTGCCGGCGGCACAGTGAGACCAGCCCGACTTAGACTCAGTCACGCAGCCGGAAGCAGGAAACAAAGCAAAAAACAGCAACAACAGCAATCGAAGCAGCAACAACTACAACAATATGGCCGTGCGCAAAAAACAGGATGACAAATACCTGCTGGCTCTGCGGGAACTGGTGAACAGCGGGGCAGGCAACCGGCAATGCTTCGATTGCAACCAAAAGGGGCCCACCTACGTCAACATGACAATCGGCTCGTTTGTCTGCACACGCTGTTCGGGCGTACTGTAAGTAACTGTAACTGCCTAATATTCATTATTCACTATAAACTACCTGCTTCATAAATTACCCTCTTTTGCTGTAACGGCTCCTTGAGTCAGCAATCGCTGATCGATTCAGTTTGAAATACCTGGAGACAATCTAATCGCTACACGTTACTTTTTCAATTTAGGCACGAGTAGCACGTCTAAAGCTAGAGACGAGTAACAGGTCGAATCTTGTTTTGCGTATCTTAAGCGCATCTTCTTTAGATTCTGCAAAGTAGTGATCTACTCGTTACTTACCTCTTTGCGCTAATCGTTACACTCTTCTCACTGAAATGAGTATGAGTTGCTCTCAAGTGATCATCTACTCGTTACAAGCTGTTGCTCTTGTCTCTTGCTGCAATTAATTAAACAACGTTTCCTTGTTACTCGCTAAAGTTGCAATGACTAAAATAAGATAATCTGCCTATTCGGTTTGTCACTTTACTTTCATGTTGCTACTCACTAGTCGCTGATCACTCGTTGCTATACTCGCTACTACTCACTCGTTGCCACTCACTGGCTACGCTCTGCAGGTGTACGAGTAAATTTGAAGTACCTTCTCTTGCAATTCTGCTTTTTAATTGAACCTCTGCTCGCTAATATCACTTAATGATGGAAACGAATGTGGACTGCACCCAACGATAAGCAAGCTGCAATCTTTGAGCGCAGTTGATTGTCCGATAATTTGAGTTCGAAAGCATTGGCCGACCCCAAACCTCACCAACGATTAAGACCTGTCAGGGTAACCGCTGGGGAGGGGTGGGGAGAGGGGTAGCATGCGGGCGTGCAGCGAAAGCGAAAGCGATTTAATTTCTCCGATTTGATGTGTTGAGAAACACCAATTTGGAAATGCAAATCGCAGTCAAACTTTCAATTGGTGGCCGTCACTTTTGGGCTCGAAATCGAAATCGAAATTATTTTGTCGTTTCTATTTTGGACAGGCATGGAAGGCATGCAAAGCCATTCAACAAAGAAGAAGAAGACGTCTTTTGTAGTTGTTGCTGTTGTCCTTGGCACTAAATGGCAAATAATTGCCAAATTGGCTGCGATTTATGCGCTGAATGGAACACTTTACGCGATTAAATGGAAATTGAGGTCATCTCCTTGTCTGCCCCGTGGAGTTGCCACCTTTCTGTGTGTGTGCTTGTTTTCGTTTCTCGTTTGTTTTTCCACTTGATTTACGCACTTCCGCTCTCACGTCCCGTTCTGTCCCTCGCAATCTCTCTCTCTCTCACTCTCTCTCTCTCTCTGTGTCTCCACCTCGTTACGTTTATTTGATTACTTTCAATCTGCATGCTTCCGCCAACAGAGCCACAGCTGTGATGCACATTTCACACTCACAAACATTGCGCCCTAGATTCTGTCGCTGTGTGAACGTTGCCAGCTTGTTAACGTTTGATTCAATTGGTCAACATGCGGGCGCTCTCGTTGCCTATCGATCAACGATAACATAAATTACCAATTTTTTTCTTCTGTTCGGTTTGTTTGTTTTGTCTGTGACCAACGTTTTCTGGTACTCTGCTTTGGCATTCTACGTTTCTGTTTTTTTTATTCATTTCTAGTTTTTTTTTTGCATGCAAGCAAACAGCATATGTAAATTTTATTGAATGCAGCAGCATTGGGCCAATGCTCCCTGCTGCATTGCTGCGCATAGTTGCATGACTCATTCGCCAGTCGCCAGTTTCCAGTTGCCTGCCAGCAGCTGGCCGAAATAAATAAGTATTACGACTATGCAAATGTAAAGCCGCATAAATGCCTCAGCGAGGCCCTTTTGGCATGACAACAACAGCCAACAACCAACAGCCAACAACCAACAGCCAACAGCAGACACAACGACGAACTCCACTTAAATTGCACTACACAGCAAAAAAAAAAGCAGAGAAATACCATTCTCTTTGTACCTATATTGTCTGAAGTACAATAAAAAAGTTACAAAGAAAATTCTGTTTTGGAAAATTCGAGCTGGTATTTTTAAACACGGTACAAAGTAATTAATTCAAGTACGTTTTTCATTATTCTTTCACGAAATATCTACCATTCATTAATTTTAATTTATGCTAGTATTTTTTGTTATTTTTTTTTTTTGCTCTGTATCCAGAAAAGTCAAACAAACAAGTCAAAGTCCAAAACAAAATTGTTGTGCATGTTCAATGCTACAATGTTTCCTGCCCCTCCCAAAACTCCCAACCAAGCAAACCACTCCCTTCCGCCCATACGCTCTGCCTCTCTCGTCGCAACGGAGGAACAGCTTAGCTGCATACCGGCCGGCCCGTCAGCCTGGCTATAAAGGCGTAAAACCTGTCAAACCGCTTCTTTTTTTTTCGCCGCAAACTGAAGTATTTTTGGGACAGTTGCTGTCGCTGTTGTTGATGTTCTCGTTGTAGTTGTTGCTGTCACTGCTGTTGTTGCTGTGGCAATGGCAATTGCAGACAAATTGTTGCACCTCAATCGCACAGCAGTCGCGCCATCTGGTGGGCAGCCAAGAAACTTGTTGATTAGATAAGGCACCTTAACAGCAAATGCACACACACACACACTCGCAATAATAAGTGCAGAATGACAGACAAACGACAACCAACAACAGACCGTCTGTTTGTCAGTCTGCCTGTCAAACACTCGTATCTTGTATCTCGTATCTGTATCTCTATCTCTTGCACTGACCTCCGCTGGCAGTCGTTTGTCGCAACTGGTCTACTTTCTCAGGTGCGTCATCTGCTCTGCCAGCAACAGTAACGGCATTTGCCCACCACAAGTCTTCAGGCCACAAGTCTGCAGTCGACCAGCTGACAAACTGCTTACAGTGGCGCAAACAAGTCAACGTACAAACACACGATTTTGCAATGAAATATAATAATTATTTAAGTCTAATTATTATTAAAAAAAAAAAAACAAGTTTCTTCTTCACAATTAATATTCATTATAATTATGAAATACCAAAAAAAGTTGATGTAATTTCGCAAGTATATTTTTAGTAAATTTGAAGCTAAAATCCGATTAAGACTTGTGCTGCTTGAAGTCGTCGTTTAATGCCTATCATAGATAAAAGTAATTACATGATATTTCCCACGAGAAGCTGAACATGAATCTCAAAATCGTTCTGCAAACTGCAACTGTTAGTTAGCAGAAACACGATTCTGTTACGTAGACATTTAAACGCCAACAACATGCAACAATCATTCAAACATATGTGTATTTATATAGATATACAATATAGATATATATATATATATATACGTATGTCAGCACGATAATCAGCTGCACGTCTTCTAGTGGTCAAATTGTAGATATGTAAACTTTTCGATTATGAAACAACATAAACACGTCTCAGCTGTATGGCTTAAGAGACCGTATGAGCGGGTGAGGAGGGGGAGGGCGGGTGGGGGCTGATATGTAAGGGGCAGACTTTCACCAAGCGTTGTCAGCTGTGTGGGCCCTTTTTGGCTTTTCTTTCTTTCGCCGCGACTAAAAACACAAAAACCAAAACAACAAAAAGCAAAGTAAAAAGAAACCAACAAAAACACATATAAAAAAATAATAAACGAAAACGCGGCGCTGAATGGCAATTAAATACTTGTATACATTTGTCTATTGGAGGTGGGCTGGTTTTATGCGCTCTTTCGTGTCACGAACTTAATATACCCTGTACCTTCTTAGGATGGCTAAAATGTTCTTATGCATATCAATTTATAAAAGATACAAATAGCTTTTTCTTGAGAATATGGGAAAGCAATAGAAACATTTGAGCAGTGATCAGAAATTTTAATTATTAAGAAATGAAATAAGGAAAATACACTTCTTAAATCAATTAATTGAGTTGAGGTTTCAGATAGTCGTGAGAGGTGATCATATTTGATATCTATCGTGCTTACAATTTGTAGTTCCATTTGTGTTTCATCTCTAGTCTATATATATACAAATTGATGTATTTATATGTGTGGAATTCGAAGCGCACTCAGTGTCACAAATATATTTATTATATGTATACATCTCTTTTAAAATATATATCCATACATATGTATGTAAGTCAATGTGTGTGCACAATTCTCAGCTATTTTTACACGCATATACAACACTTCTAGCTGCTCGTTTTGTTTCTGTTTTCCGCATTTGTCAGGCTCTTATTGTCAGAATCCAGTCTGGCCGATAATTCACTTACCTGTTTACACACACATGCATACATCCTCATACATGCATACATTTACAAATGTGTGATTAACTTGAATTGAGAAGCTAGCGTTTCATTAACATTTGGCAAATGTGAATCGCATAACGAGTAGAAATGAGCAATAACAAATAACAAACCTCAAACTCTACTCCTCTTATCCCCTTCTAACCCACTGTTACCTGCTGCTCTTTCTCTCTCAGAGAGAGCTCTGTCTCTCTCGTTCTCCCTCTCTTTGTGTGATTGACAATTATTGCGCAGTTTTTTTTGTTGTTGTCGATTCTCGACTTTGGTATTGGGGCAAAATGCACAAAAAGAAGGTGTCGCTGTTGTAATCACCGTTTGTTTATATATATATATGTATATATATGTATATATATATATAAATACATATTATATGGATGTACTCATGGCAGAAAACTGTTCAATACTTTGCAACAATTTCAGAGTACGGAAACATGCGCATTTTTGCACAGATTAGCAAGCGATCTGGCAATCCAAATTGCAGCTACTTATAAACACATGCATGCGGTGGGCGGGTGGCAGGCGCCGTTCCACAGCTGGACAACTGATGCCGACTTCCAATTCAAATTGATCCCTGGAATGCACATATAAATATATATATATATATACATATATATTTGTGTGTGTGTGCGGGTGGCTGTGTTTTTCTGCGCTTATAAGAGCTGACTCCCCATAGAGCTGGCAATCAACCCGCAACAGGATCGGCTAGTGGCGCCTACGCCATACAGATTTATTGCGTTGCGTCGAAAAATAGATATATATATATGCACAGATGCATACATATTGGCTCTGTTAGTTTTGTGTGTGCGCAATTAGGCCGCGAGTGGGTGGCAACATCATTTTGGCCAATGTGTGGGGAAGTGGAAAGAGTACACTCTAAAGAAAATATGCCCTGGAAAGCAGAAATCATTTTTATTGTTGCATATAAATTTAAGGATTTTATACTAAATTTGTTGAGCGCTGAAACGTTTGATCTTAATCAACCATTCCACAATTATCTAATTTATTTACACTTTTCACAAATATTTTATAATTTGCAGAAAAATATTTTTCACAATTCCAAATGCAACGCAATTTAAACCGACTTTAATAAACGTTCTTTTTTTATTTGAAAAAAAAATCGTTTAATCATCTAAAAAATAATATACATGCAAACTACTTGAAACACCCTTAGCTTCAGAATGTATAGAAAAAACTGTGCTTAAGCAAGGGCAAACTTTGGTTTTAAAATGGCACAGCCATAAGCCAACTACGCTTTTCAAGTGCGGCGTGGCCCACGCAAATTCAAAGCTCGCATTTCTATTTACCCCGCCTCTGCATCCCTCCAGCGGCCACCCACATTTCGCAGGCCATTTCTGATGTCGGCAACAAACGGAGCTCAAGGCTCTTTCAGCAATTTGCAGGGCGGCGAGCGCATTATTAAAATATTCATTGAGTCACAGTCAAGTCAGTGGGCCGCCACTCACTACTAAAGAGCATCCATCCACAGCACAGGCCACAAGCACAGTAGCACCAATTCCGCCCCAGTTTATCCAGTTCCTCATCTTCATACTCCAACCTCATACTCCAGTCAGTGCCAAGTTTAATTTATTTTGTGCGACAAACATTGACAGAGGGCCTTCAACGATGTCGGCAATGACAACGGCAACGCACGCCTCTGCGCCAAAATTGTCCACCATTCTCTTGCCCCTCCCCTATCCCCTCCCCCTCTCGCACACACACACAAACTGTGCAGATGGCGGACATTGATATTGATGTGCCCGACAGAGCCGACAGCCGCGTGGGATTCCCTCTGCCCAGTTAGCGTCGTCTAATTGGCAGCAGGCTTTGCTCCCTTCTCGATACACAGCGGGCGCTATTTAAAATCTGCACTTCGCATGCAAATAGTGCTGCCAGCTGGTTAAAGCCAAAACAAACAAAATACTTTTAAAAGAAGCCAATAGTTGTTGCTGGCTCTTACTAAACTTTTGCCGCTATTCTAAATGCCAACTTTTAATTGGCAACAATGCATACAAATGAGTTTAGAGCATTTCCAGTTTTGTCTGAAAAGTGCTGTTTCTGCTGAAAATCGAAGCGCCCAAAAATGTGGCACTCTGAAAGCCGAGAGTCTGACGAGTGGGTCAGCGATTTCTGGTGAACATCTCAGACTAAACAGCATTAAAAGTGCTAAGTGCAGATATGCATCATATTTGTAGGGGCTTATGTTGTGCTGATTATGTTTATGTTTATAAATCAATCAATCAAACTGTTTTGCTTTCGAACTTGGTATTTGTCTTTGAAGTGTAGCGAATATTTCCGGTGCTCAGATTTTGTTTACCTTGCGAGTAGGCCCTGAAATGTAATTGACTTGTTAGCGTTTTGCATCTCTGGCCGCTGTGTGTTGTCTGCGTTGTTTGTAAAGTGTGTGTGTGTGTGTGTGCAACTTGCCGTACTGTACACGTACTGTTCCATTTTCCATTGCCATTTTAATGCAGGCCAGTTACGTGCCACGAGCGGTTATATAAGGCAAATGCCTGGCAGCCTCTGCAGAAAGACTCAAATGTCCGTGGGATGCTCTCTGTGGCTCATACACATAGACAAAGCCCAGCCGCACTTTCTACGAATCGCTAGAGTATCGTCGAGGCCGGCGTTGTAACAAGTCGGTGATGCACACTAAAAGATGCCCTGTTTTAAACTCACAACAAACAAAGACTCCGCTCCATCAGCAAACTTTTTTTCTTCGAGTTTATGGGATGTTTTATTACAATATTTGCAAAGAGAGCACTAAAAAATACCCTTTCCAGAATAGGTTTGCAGGCTATGAGCGACGACCACTAAATCGCACCAGCTCGCTCTAATCCTCATTTATTTGCCCAATTTTGTACAGCTAAAAGCATTTGTTTAGTTGAACATACCGTGTTGTTCGTAAATGTACAGGGTATAGCCACACAAAATCGCGCGACTTAACTATATTTTAATAAGAAATGTTCTGTGTAAAGTTGATTGCACTGCACAACTTTAGTGTTTACAGGGCATAAGCAACGAAATAGATGCCAATCCAAAGTTCGACGTAATTTCTGTTGACGATTTACATAGCAATCACACGAACTATTACACACATTGAATACAAGCACATGTGGAATATACACACGAGGGTTTATTTACACACTTATGACACATATATCACACATATCGCACTTGGGATCGCACAATTCCAAAGCTTTTCAAAGCTCTTCATGCTTGCTCATCATTATTCGTCAGGGTTCCTCGGTTGCCTTGTAAGGCACTTGACTGCGGTTGAAACTGAAACTCGTTGATATTTTTAGCCCTGCAATGAGATGTTCTCCGCTGCTCATCTGATCCCCCCGTGCCTTGTTTTGCCGTTGATGCCGTTTAATAATCTTGCAAATTACAGCAATGCTATTCGTGACACTTTCTGGAAAATTGAGTCTCGACTGGAGACGAGAGCGACTAATGATTCACTCGCTCATCCCGTACAGCTTTCCGCATGTTATTGAACTTCAACATTACAATGTTTTTATTTCTTTGGAGGCCACATCAATTCATCAATCCCGGGGAGACAGCCAGAAACAGTGGCAATCAACGCAGCAGCAGCTGTTTGAGGTTTCATCTTTGAATGTTAATTTTTGTTAGTGTTTTCCTCAGCGCCTTTGTTTGTGTGTCATGTCTGTTGTCTGGCGGCTACACACTCAGAAAAATAAGTACGCACGTTGATGCATGTTTTTCCTTTTTGTTTACAGACTGAAATTTTAATTCCTTAATTCCAGGAAATACTTTCCAAAAATAACAAATATTATTTCTTATCATTATTCATGTTTTGTGATTTTTCTACGAAGAAAGGCTATTTAAAACAAATCAATTCTACGTATTTATGTATATATTTTTGACAAAGTTCTGCTGATAAGCTTTTCGATTTTGACCGGTACTTTGTTTGCCAATTAATCATAAATGATTTAAATAAATTTATTTGCGTAGTCAACTGCTTTTCAAATTGAATATTGAATGACCGCTGAAAAGGGCGTTACGCCCGGACCTATCTTCAGGGCAATCGCATTGGCAATATGCGTTTTAAATGGATTTCCGCGAATAACTGCCAAATCTGCAATTTGATGCCAAACTCAACTATATTTATAATTATATAAGTATTTAAAAAAAAAGATATATATATATACGGATGAGACGCCCCTTGACATCCACTTATCGCGCAAATGTTTGCCATTGCAATATGAATAAGTGCAACGCATTTTCGTCCGTTTCCCCAGTTAAGCTCGGTGCTTGCCACAGGCGACAACGACGACGTATATAAACCAGTCAATTTATTTATCCATATATATCCATAACTGTGAAGCAACCATTCAGTTTATCAACTCAACAGCTCAGCAGTAAGTTGTTAAAGTCAATGAAATACTTGTACATATTTAAACAACCTTCAATCTCAAAGGTAAACACAACCGCTTTTAGTGCTCAGTTTAAATATCGAATACAATTAGTTGCGTTTTTCTTCTGTTTACTGTGACCTTAAGTCTTTTGTGGCATTTAAGTCAACTTTAAGTTTGCTGTTATTTATAGCTAAAGCTAATAAATTGATAGTATTTTAGTGTCGAATAACAATTGATAGAGAAGTAGTCGCTTACATTTTGGTCATTTTGCCAATGGCGAATGTCAGTTGTTGAATGCACTGATTATGATTACACTACACACTTTTTTCTTTGGTGGCTGGTACGCAAATTGTAACAGATTTGATGCTGGACTGTGAACTAAGCGTCATCAACTGATATTTGTATGGTAAATGTATTTTATAAACCATTCAACTCTATATACTACATACTATATACTATAAAATGCTGCTGCGCGTTCCGTTTAGTGTTTAAAATTTTTGCTGTGCTGATTAGATTTCGTGGAATTTACCAAGTTCATTGGAAGTATACCTTAAAATGCTATATATATAAATAATCAGCCGAACTCGAAGTTACCATGAACCGACTGGGAGATACCCTGAACCCAGACAAATGGTTTACAGTTGATCAGTAATATGTGAGAGTATATTCAATATTAATTGAGGGCTATATCTATACAAATGTGTTTATAATTCCCATCGGAAGTGGATTCTTATCAATATGTGATAATTGGAACCAGTTATCGATCAAACTTGAGCTGCTTATGGTATACAAGAAGTTGTATTCTAAATTGGAAGTGTGCAACTCCCTTTTTAACCATATACTTTATGGTTTCAGGCTATGTGGAGTATTTACTTAACCAAGCCAATCGGGAATTTAAAGGGTTTCTTCATAATTGCGTTGTTTGAAAATTGACTAATTGCTATTTTTTGCGTATACTCTTTGTTTTATTTTTCTTATCAGCTGTCTGACGACTTCCGTCTGCCGCTCCAAATGACTCATTGGAATTTGTGTGTGTGATTTTTGTTTTGTTTGTGGCACAGAAATAAATTCTTAAATGTTTCTGCTTAATGTTGATGAGCAGAAGTCGCAGCAAAAGTTCAAAAGTGCCAATGCTCCCTCACTCCCCTTATTGTTTTTTACTGTGTACTTGTTGTTGTATTTAGGTGCGCTCACTTTTTGCTATTTTTTATTTGTTGCGTTTACTCTTCCCATTGTTTTTTTGTTTTTATCATAATTTAAATTGTTCGCTGTTTGGTTGCCCTTGCGCAATTTCTTGACTCTGGCTACATCTGCGCTAATCGTTATGTGGCAGGTCTTAAATACATCATGCCCCTCTGGTAGGCACACCCTCTCTCGGGGATGGGTTCATAGCAATATCTAACGAAAGTTGTAACACATTCCCGTAGATGCCATTAATCTATAACTTAGAAATGCTGCCACAAGTCTAACAAGTAAGAAAGCTTTAGTTGAAATTGACTAAAGACAAGTCTTTACTCATGTGACTAGTTCAACAAATGAATAATTGCCAACGGAAATAGATTTGTATCGATATTGGGAAAGCGTTGAAAGTGAAATAAACTTGATTTGTGTATGATATATGAGAATTTCTATACCAAATTTGAAGTATATAGCTGTTATAGTCTATGACTAGTTTGTACGTGAACATATTCACTATATTGGATTGTAATTGCTTCCTTCTGCGTGTTGCACACTTTACAACATTATTATTCTTGCTTTTATATCAATTTTCTCAATGGGTTCATAGTATGGAAAAGGGTATTTAATCTTCTAGAAAACGAATTCTCTTTCCTTTTGTATTTCTTCAAGTATTGTTCTCGTACATTAGTGAAAATGTATCTGTCTATATCTATATATGTATACATATATCTAAGCGTGTATCTATATACAGATATAGGAATCGGTAGCTGTATCTGTATCTGTATCTGTGTCTGTTGACTGTGCATAATATTTCTCTACAATTTGTTGTTACTTTTATTTGCCGCAACGCAGCGACTTGTTTTGTTTTTGCTTGTGCCTTTTTTTTAACGCTGAGTGCGCAAAATGCGCAAAAAACAAGTTTTGCACTTTGTGGCGAAGTGGCGAAAAAAAAAACTACAAAATGAAATACAATACATATGTACATGAAACTAAACTAAGCTTTATCTTAATGTGTGTGTGTGTGTGTGTGTGTAAGTGGGTGTGTTTGTATTTGTTTTAATTTTGTATCCACTTGTGCCTAGCACGATAGATGTGGCGCTGATTTGGAAAACCCGGACAGCTGTTTGACGCTTACTCTCAAACTCACTCGCCCACTCGTCCGGTGCTTTTCCAGAAAAAAATACCACTCGGATGTCGTAGATTGTGAATGTGGATTGTATACTGTGTATTGTGAATTGAGTTTGTAGCTTTCGCAGCATTTTGTGTTGTGTTGTGTTGTGCATTGAACCACAGCTGTTGCAGTTGCAGTGGGTCTCTGCTTTAGAGTATTGGCCTGCCAGATGACACACTTTTCGTGTCATGACTCGGCACTGCTATGCTCTCCCTCTCTTCCCTTCTCTCCTCTCTCTCTCTCTCTCTGTGTGTGTGTGTGTGTGTGTGTTTCAATTAGCGTAGTTGTGCACACACACGTTAAGTGTGTGTACCTCTCTAGGTCTGTGTATTTGCCTTAGCTTTCAACTGTTCCACAACCCAACCCGACCGCGTCTTGTCTTTCAATTAGAATTTAAAAAAACAAGTAAGAATATTAGAGACGAAAATATTTGGCTTAGAGTTACTCTGCATAAGTCATTAAGCATTAAGTGTTTTGTACAAGCAATCTTTGCACTTTGCAAAGATCAGAAAAACGATTAAGTACTGAACTTTGCACAATGTTGTTGTTTGCAAAAACTGCAAAAAAAAAAAATGATTAAAAAGTAATTGTTGCTCTTTTTTTTTTTGTTTTTGACGGCATCAAAGGGTTATTAGCTGCATTTAGTACTTGTTATATGGCATTGGCAACTTTGTAAGTTAATTATCAATAAAAATGAAGGCAGACGTAAAACAAATTTACAATTTTCACTTTACACCTCGAATACAGTGGAAGAAAAATAGAAATGTTCCTTATGAATGGAAGAGTCAGCTTTTTGCATATATTGTTGATCTTGAATTTAGCTTATATAGTTTATATGCTGAGAGATGTTACCTTCTGAGTTTGGCACACCAATTCACACCACTTTATGCGGCAACGTCTTTTGCACATTTCAGTTAGTGGCGACATGTAAAAAACTAGAAAGAATTACAATCATTGGCATGCCAAAGATTGTATACCCTTACAGAAAATTTTGCTTATATATATATATATATATATATATATATATATGAAAGCGAAATGATATTGTTGTTCGATGTTGGTCATTTTTTATCATAATAACAGGCACATTTTGTGCGTTCGATTCGATTACACAATAGGTCGATAACTTATGCAGCAAAAATAACCAAGACAGCATTAAAAACTGATCAAGAATATATATATATGCATAATATTAGTAGTAGGAGACCTCTTTTTTAAGGCATTATATTGTGCAGCACGAGAAAGTTATAACACTCTCTGCAAGGGTATACAACAATTTTGGCATTCACTTTGCATCCAGCGACTGTGGCTGAGATGTAGTTGTTGCTGCTGTCGTCTCGACCCAAAGCAATTCAAATGCCTTGGCTGCAAACGGTGGGCGTGGCACATTAGACCTGGACCGCATGTGCATGTGTGTGTGTGCGTGTGTGTGTGTGTGATGGGTGGGTAACAACTTTCACTTTTCACTCGGGTTACAAAAATAGCTGTGGCCACATTTTGCGGTAGTCATTTGTGGCACTTGGCACTTGCAACTAACGAATTGCGTATGCGTGTCTCAGCCTAACTAACATCCACTTGGACACCAGATGAGTACCAGACCCAGTGTTTAGTTACAGTCTTGGTCTCCGGTGTGATTACTTCCGCAACTTTGCCAAATCAATTGACAGCTGGCGGAAGGAAATGCCCGCCTTTAGCATTATTATTGAATCGTGTCTGCCTTTCCCAACAATCCACTTAAGGCCATCACTAATTGCGCCCAGCGAGACGACACTGGCGAAAATCGAGTTTGTTCCCAGCACAAAGTGTGCAGCTTTTAATTAAATCACTTTTTTTTTTTTTGCTCCCCAGTTGCCACAGATGCTGCTCTGCTGGCAGCTGCAATTTGTAAAAAACACTCTGGCAGAAATGGCAATCCAGTTGTAAACTGCATTAGAGATCCAACATCCAGTCGCGGGCGGGTCACAAGACATTGCCCCAAAGGCTAAATGACAACAGCTGAGAGCTGCAGCTTTACAGTGTTGCTGCTTGCTGTGTGAGCAAATAGAAATTGTAGTTATGCGAGTTGTATTCAACATTTTGATCGATATGACAGTGGTCCAAAATACACTCAAGGGCGTACGCAGGGCGGAGGGGGCTGTGCTCAACTTTACATAGATTACAATGAATCATGACTTAGATTAAACTGTATGAAAAATCACAATTTTCGTGACCATAACAAAATCATCCGCGATAAGAGTTCTCCAAAGTATACGTAGTTATAGATAATGACGCATTTACAGCTGCATATGTGTAGCTAGATAATGCCCTAAGCAGAACAAGATAATAATTTCAGATAGTTTTAAGATTATTTAAAATGTTTCAATAAACCTGCCGAAGCATATCGGCAACAGTCAAATTTCGCTGTGTGCTCTATTATTATTCAGTTTCATTTTTTAGCTGAATTATGTTTTCAAATTAAAATTCGTTTGGACAAAGTTCAGTTTTGGATAGAACCGAAATGAGAATTGTTGGTGCATGCTTTTTGAAGTGAATTTCGGGCGAGAATTCATTCATGCATGTACAAATATACATCATCAAATTGGTTACCCATAAAAAATCTTCAGCTACTGTCGTTCAAAAATCACAGGCGTGGTTCACAGGAGAATTGGTAGAAGAACAGGGGGTTTCCAGAACTATGCGATCAAAGCTCTCGCTTTTCGCTGCTCCGTCTCTCTCTCTCTCTCTCTCTTTCTTTCTCTTTCTCTGTGGCTCACTCTCTCTCTCTCTCTCTGTGGCCCACTCTCTGTCCACCTACCGTCTCGTCTCGTTTACCATAACGAATTGGCTCGGTGAGCCACTGAAGCGTTCATGTGAAACGTCCAGTTTCTTCATTATATATACATATGCATATACATACATGCTTACATACACAGATATGCATACATATATTGTTATTGCTCTTGCTTGGTGTTATTGCTGTTGCTGTTGCTGTTGCTATTTGTGCCCATTTCGTTTGGGAAAATTCGTGAAAAACTGAAATTAGCTTTAAGCGGCTGTGCGGCAAATTTGTGTGCTGTGCTGCGCTGTGCTGTGCTGTTTGCCGGTTTTCGCTTTGAGTGAGTTTCATTTATGGCTGGTTTCATTTTTCATGTTGTGCTGTTTCTTCTTTGCTTACTGCCACCACCTATTCTCCATCTTCTTGTTTGGCTTCTGCCGAGCTCTCGTCCCATGCCGCAGTTGCTCTAATTGCAGCACTCCACCCCAAGGCCGGTATAATTAATTTGTGCAATTAACTGAAATTGAGCACCCATTTAGCGGGTCATTCACAAATATTTGTTACACTTGTTTCTCCACCCATCTTTCGATACCGGAAATCCACTCAAACTTCTCCACTTAATAAATTTCATTACAGACACTTTGAGTAATTAACAATAACATTTTCTAGACTTTCGAAATGCATAGAATTAAAGGGTAACTTCTTGAAACTGCTTGAAATATGAATAAAATGGTCCCGGCAAAATTGAATTAGTTTTGTCAAATAGAGTCACTTCCCCGAATTTCTTGTGATTTGAAAACGTTACCTGCAAAAGTTCTCCTCATCAAATGAAACAGAAAGACCCACAAAATTCTTTATTGCATTACTTTTGAATGCAGAATAAGCAAAAAAGAAAGGAATTGAAAATCAGTTCAGTTTTAGCAAAGTTAAAGCAGTCTCAAGTATTGGTTGGAAGGCCTTTTTCCGAGACTTGGAATCTTTGCATGCTTATCAGTTTTTAGAGGACAGCTGAAACAATTATGTGCAATTTGGTATAATTCTTATCTTGGAAGTTTGAATGCCGAAGACGTCACTTTAAAATCTCAATAGAAACTATTATTTAGACTAGATCAGTGTGTGAGCAACCTATTCTGTATTAGATAGTTTTGGTTAAGGAAAAAACCAAATGGTTTTGTTGTGCTTAAAAGTTATTAATTTCTAGCTTTGTCTTTTGTATAAATTAAAAAAAAAAAAATAACAAAATAGAGCAATAAAAAACCAATAGGCTCGAAACAGTCACTCAATTTCAATTTAGGAAAATTTAAATTGATTAATTTATCATAAATTGACTTTCCCTTCCCGCTCTTCTTTTGCAGACGAGGCCTGACGCCGCCGCATCGCGTGAAATCCATATCGATGGCGACATTCACACAGGACGAGCTCGACATTCTCAAGGCGCATGGTAATGAGCTATGCGCCAAGACGTGGCTGGGCTTGTGGGATCCCAAACGTGCCGCTGCCCAGCAACAGGATCAGCGGGAATTGATGATTGATAAGTACGAACGCAAGCGTTACTATCTGGAGCCAGGCAGTCCGCTCAAGTCGCTCAATCTGAAGACGTCCAGCAATGGTTATCATAACAATAACAACAACAACAGCAGCAACAACAATAATAGCAACAGCAACAACAATAATAATAATTCGAGCATCTCGAGTAATGGTTATGCCAGCATTCATTTGACACCGCCCGCCGCTCAGCGCACCGCTGCCAATGGTTTGTCGAAGACAGGCACATCCACCGGATCCTCGGCGGCCATCAGTCGGCCGCAGCATCATCATCATCTTCCGCAACAGCAGAATGGCAATCATGATGCCTTCAATCTTGGCCTGGGACTGACTAGCCTCAACAGTGCCGGCTCCACATCGACGGGTGCTCTCTCGGATACGAGCAGCTGTGCCAGCAATGGATTTGCCGGCGAAACCGATTTTGTTGCCGACTTTGGTACGGCGAATATATTTGATGCGACCGCGGCGCGTTCCACGGGCTCACCGGCTGTATCCTCGGCCAGTTCGGTTAGCTCCACCAATGGCTATGCCAAAGTGCAGCCCATCCGAGCGGCGCATCTTCAACAGCAGCAGCAGCAACAGCAGCAGCAGCAACAACAACATCTGCTCAATGGCAACGGAACGGAGAACTTTGCGGATTTCGAGCATGCGCCCATTTATAATGCTGGTGGTAAGTTGAACAGCTCCCTAAATTAAATCACACTTTTATTTTTATATACCCTTGCGTTATTTTCAGGGATATCATAGATCTTATATACACGATCCACAGCTATTGTAATGAAATTTGGTCTAGTTGCATATTTTTTTTCTTCACATTTTAAAACTATTCAGATCGTATTTCAATATAGGATATATCTGCAAGGGTATTTAAGCATCGGCTCAAGCCGAATTATGCTCTTTCTATTTAGTTTTCATCTTTAGTTTCTATATAATCTTTTCGCACACACATTGAAACATATTCCACAAGAACTGATTTTTCACCACCTGCTGCTGCAGCTGCTCTCATCAGCAACTAGCTTATGCTATTTTTTTGCTGGCTGCTTTTGGCTTTCAATATCGCTTGGCAAATTTGCGTAGAACGTTGCCACACGTATTTTGAAGAGATTTGTGTTGATCTCAAATCGCAGTTTTGCATTTCGCTTGAGCACATCCCAAAACTGAGAATGAGAATGAACATTTGTTTTGTTAATCTCTCTCTGTCTTCCTTTTTGTTTCTCTCTTTCTCTCCGTATTTCTGCTCTGTGCCAAATCTGAAACTCGAAAATAAAAGTTGCTCCAGCGACAAGCTTTTTCCAGACATCGCTGCCAGATTGGAGCGATTGAGTACACCAAACTATTCTGATCCTTTTGATAGTGAATTTGAGCTGCTGCAAACGGAGGCAAAATCACAGCCAGAAAAGAAGCACGAGCCTTATGCAGAAATGCCTGCCTACTCCACGCTCTGGAGCGAGGATTTCTGGTCAAAGGAATCACAGCAGCAGCAGCAACAACAGCAGCAACCACATCGACAACAACAACAGCAGCAGCAGCAGCAGCAGCAATAGAACAACTAAAACAACCATTAGAGAAGTCCAACTATAAAAGCTCAGCCAGCTCTCTTAACTCATCCAAATGCGGTTGCTCATACGGCGACGAAGATTCCTTTGAGGCGTTGAGCACCAGCACAGCAACGAATCCTTTCTGCCCTACCTATTAAATAGCTCAAGTTCCACAGAAGATTGCAGCCTGCTAGAAGATACAACCAAGACAACAACAGCAACAACAACCACAAGCACAGATGCTGCTGCTGCTGCCTCTGTTGGGGCAGAGCATTCAGTGTGCAACTCGAATTCGTTAATTTTAAATGCCTATTACAATCCTTTCTTCACGTGGAGTAAGTTTTGTGTCACTTTGTGTATATATATATACCCCTGCAGATGGTCAAGTTTCGGTTGAACTCCCATATGCGGGTCACTCGTAGTGTGTGGTCTTAGTTCTGCTTTGCATTTGGGTGCTCAGCCAAATGAATATGAATATTTGCCTGTCTGTCAGTTATTATGTTAAGTATTGCCACAGTTTCAAAGCCATCTTGATGAAACTCTTTGGCTTTGGCTATATTCGTTCTTTCCAAAAGATAGATAGATGGAAAGATCAGTTCGCGTACAATGCACATTTTTACTGTAAGGAAATCTCAACCAAACTCAAATAAAGTTCCCTGTTAACCTTAAACTAGTTGCTTTCTGCAAGGGTATATCATCTTCGGCATTCGGCCGATTATAAGTTTTCTTTCCTGTTGAGTTCCTTTTGCCTTGCGTTCTCGCTTGTAATTTGTTTTTTTTTGTTGGCCATTGTTAATTGTTCTGAGTTTTTTTTTGCTTGGTTTGCCTTTGAGTTCATATTGTAGATTAAGTTGTTTTCTAGGTGAAGTCAAATTTTTATACATTTTTTATTTAATCTTGTTTGTTGCAGGTGCTTCGCTGCAGAGCAGTCAGCTTGGACAGCAGCAGCAGCAGCTGCAGAAGCGAACAGCAAAGGTGGGCAGCAGTGCACCCAGCGAGGACCGCTATGCGGCGCTCAAGGACCTCGATGAGCAGCTGCGCGAACTGAAGGCCAGCGAGGCAGCTGCCACTGAGGCGCCAACGCCGACAAATGCCAACAACACGCCTCTGGACGCCTTTGGCACTGGTGAGTGAAAAACTACAGATTACAGATGAGCACAAGATCCCTTTTTTTAATAAGAACATGATACGAATTTGAATTCCATAAGAAGTCTTAAGAAAACCCACAAATATGTTGAATATTTTGTAATTTGGAAGTATAATTTAATAGAATCCATATTGATTTGTTTTCTGCTCAAATTCCTGTATTCATGTTCGTGTCACGTAAGAAAAGTGCAGACGCGCTCAACTCTATCATAAATTCATATGCAAGCAAACTAAAAACTATATAACACTTCACCCACAGCCGTCGCCAACAGTAATAACAACAACAGCAGCAGCCACAGCCACACCCACAACAACAACAATGCCAATCCTTTCAAGAGCCAGCAAACACTGCTCGTCAACGGCAACAACCACGCGGTGAATCCATTCCAGGCACAGCAGCAGCTACAGCAACAGCAGCAGCAGAATCTCTATGGCCAGTTGACGCTCATACCAAATGGTTACGGCAGCAGTCCGCAGCAGGCAGCAGGAGTGGCACAACAGCTGTTGCAGCCACAAGCCCCAAGCTTCTACAATTTCAATAACAATGGCTATGCCTTGACTCAAGGACTGCCCAACGGTTGCGGCTTTGGTAGCATGCAACCAGCGCCTGTTATGGCCGGTGGCATATCCGGCTGTTTCAATAATCCATTTGCGGTAAGTATACTGCTCGACTAGGTGATACCCTGTGCAATCAGTTTCGTTTCTGTATATATCGTTTTTGCTGTTTAAAATGTTGCGAACAATTCGTTAACAAAAGATAACATTTTATGTATGTAAATAAGGGCTTCACCTTTGCAAGCCATATTAAATTTTAGAGATAGCCGTGGAGCCCTTAAGCAAGTTAAATATAGCATATCAATTTAGTAAAACTTGATCACAGTATCTGTATGTAAAATCTTTAGACCTTATAGTCTTCGAGGCAGGCAATTTAGTTAATCATAAATCCTGTCTGTGTCTGTCTGTCTATCTATGTAATTAATGGACACGTAAATTCATTATTATGCATGCTGCACATTTTCCCATTTTTTTTTTTTGACGCATTGCCAATTAAGATTTTGCATTAACATATTTCATATTTTTGCAGGCCAGCGGAGCTATGAATACCAATAATCCGTTTTTATGAGATTCCGACACGAGCAGAGCGCAGGACCAACAGCAACAGAAACAGAAACAGCTGGAGGAGCAGCTGCAGCTGCAGCAGAAGGAGCACACAATATGGCTGAGGCGTTGATAAAGCAGAGCAGTGAAGCAAAAAGCAGAGAACGATAAAAAGCCGCTGAACAAAAAGCAAAAAGTGAACCGAAATTAGTCCATTTTTCGAACAATAGCTATTAACTATGATATACATATATGCAACATACTAAATACATAGACATACTATGCATATACATATATGCATATGTGTATGTGTTGTGTGTGTGTGTGTGTGTGTGTGTGTGTGTGAGTATATATATGTGTATGTACCATGCTGAAAGTAGAATTCGCATTTGCGGATCGGATTTACGATGATCGTACAATACAATACATATACATATTATATTCTTTTACAAAGCTATAACTCTACATAACTATTTATACTGCAAATACACACACACACATCCGTTTATATATTTATATATATATATGTATATATATACATATGCGATTTGGATGTATCTAAAGTTTTGTATTTACCGTTGCCTTTAGCATCTATCGACTTTTTACTAAACTTAAACTTTCTCAACGTGCGCCACAGTTTGTCGTGTGTTTAGCTTAAACTTAAACTACATGCATATACTTATGCAGTCCGATATATATATATATTTATGTATATATCTATATATACATATATTTATAACTAAAAAAAATACCACTAAAACAATAATTCTAAGTTCTAATGGTAGTAAACCCTAATCAGCCCATGATAAGTTGTGGTTTAATTTGTATTTCGTTTTGTGTTTTCTTCTTTTTATAAATGTTTAGGTGAGAAAATGTTTTATTCTTTTTGCCTTATCATCGCATCCTTGTAGCTCTCTCTATATCTCTCTCTTCCTGTTATTCTTTTGGGGTTTTAACGACTTTGCGCGCTTGTTTCGGTGTACGAAACTCTTGTCAGTTATTGATTGTGTGGCCTTAATAAGATTATGAAAATGTTCATTAAACTAAACTATCATTAATAAAATAATGCTAACATACATAATAAATATATTATATAAACACATATACATATATGCTTTTGTACCTAAATTAAATGCTTCTTGTTTTAATACTTGTTATTCAACTATGATAAATAAATAAACCAATCACAACCAACCAACCAACACACACACTTAGAACGGATAGTTTGCTCAACACAAAGTTAAAGTTTGTTAATTGCGATGATAATATATATAAACATATATCTCTATTTACTTATACCTAAGAATATGGCGCGAAGTTCACATGTAGCATCATTACAAAAAAAAAAAAAAAACGGTATTAGTATTCATTCGGAATTGTTTAATGCCAACACAAGTCCAAATAAGAACAAGATGAATTTTTCCATATTTAGCCTTAACGTATGTCAAACATTATCTCGAAGCCTTAAAACAATTATTTAAAATTACAAGTTTCAATAAAAACTATGAACAAAACAACCATTTCTGTTGTCTCTATTACTGTTTGTTATAATTATCAAATCATTTTTAGCAATCTTTGGAACTCTCTTTCGGAAACCCATAACATTTATAAGTAAGTAGAAAATATGATATGTGTGTAAATAGATTAAGCAATACAAGTTACAAATAAACCAACATTTCATGTAACCAAAACATTTCTTTCCTTTTCAGAAATATAGTTGTTCTACGTCGTTTTCCAGGCAGGTTGCTGTTGAGTGGTTGTTGTATCGGCTAAATTGCTTTCAGGCCAAAAGGCTGTGCATAATTTTGGGGGCATTCAGTTCAGAAAGGATATGGCCGAGTTATAAGCTATTCTGTTTTTAAAAGGTCCTTTCATTTGAGCTGCTTGTAGCGTTAACCTATATAAATTAAAATACGTTACATAAATAGAGGAGAAACACAGTTGATTTATAATTTATTTGATGTATTTTTATTCATTTCCGTTTCGGTATAATTTCTAGTTTGTTCTCTTTCGTTTTAGTACTAGTTGTGTTTAGCAATTGTTTGAAATTACTATAAATTATTTAATCTTTATATATTAATATGTATATATATTTATATATATATATATATATATATATATATGTATATATATATATTTAAAAATTCGCATATGAAATAAAGTCGAAAGTCATTTAAACCCTATGGTTAAACCTGCCATGAGCCGACTCTCTGGTCAAGTCTCTCTAAGCGCCCCATATCAAAGCATTCAAGCTCTAATCGTCCCATCTCCCTTTAGATTGATAACTCTCACTACGTCCCTCACTAATTTGTTAAGCTAAATAAAAACAAATCAATAATATAAAGAAAAACACGGCGAACAAAATGTAATAATTAAAAACAAAATTAAAGCTGGAATCGCTGCCTACTACTTCATAAATATATAGTAATAATAATAATAATAATTTGTAATAGTAAAGTATAAATAGAAATATATATATATATAAAGTATGTATGCATATGTGAAAGTGTGCTTAGGTTAGGCATTGCATCATCAACTGTACAGCATGGCTTATATGCGTATCATATTTTGTATTTATTTATGTTTAATAGGGGGGGATCTCCACTTAAGTATGTGTGTTTTCTCGTAAGATGATGATTATGTTTATAATTATGCGGCTAGAACAGATTGTTTAGATATTATTATTATTGGTATTCCGTAAGATTATATGGTAAGATGATAATTTAAAATTGTATTAACAAAAATGACTTGTGTGGGTGTGATGAAGAAGAGGCAGAGGAAACAGGATCTCCTCGCTCTCTCTTTTTCTCTTTCTTTATCTCTCTTTCTCTGTGTCCTGCTAATTAACAAATTATTTAGGTTTTTGCATCGCTTTTTGTTTTTTGTTCTTTTCTTTTCTAAAGTTTAGCAGCTAAGCAGCTTGTGCAATTTTGGTTCTCTGCCTGTTTTCTCTTGCTTGTAAGCTGTTCCGTAAGCGCTCCGCCTATATATTTACATACTCGATAAAGTATTGGTTATATGACTGTGGTATTAAATAGATTCTGGGCAAAAGCTTATAAGGCAATTGCAATACCCACACACGCGCATGGTTAATAGACAAATTGGCTTTATGTGCACTCTCCCGCACACACATACACACACACACACACTCATACAAACACGCACACACATACACACACACACACTCATACAAACACACACTCACACACGTATAGGCTATCTTAAGTGTTGGTTTTAAAAGCGCTTTGCTGTGTACACAATAGTTGGCTACAGTGTTTGTTAAATATCATATATTATGTATTTATACATATTATAGAGTATGTAAATCGTATAATGCATGTTGACATCTAGAATTGAGTGATAGAATTGTTTACAAAAAGAAGCGAATTGAGAAATCGAAAAGAATTTTCAAATTAGTACGCGATCAAAGCTAACCGAATTAAGCATTAATTAAACGCTAATTATTCCTTTTTCTTTTTTGTGTTTTCATAATTTTATAAAAGTACAAAAAGTCTGTTTGTCTATTATACTTGACCAAAAACGCACATGATCGTGAATCGGGACACAATTAACCGATATATATATATATATATATATATATCTATATACATACATACTCTGTTGCGAAGCAAAGAACTGAAAGATTTTTGTGGACAACGCGTTGCTTTCGTTTTAGCCATTTATAGTTACGTATTTACGTATGTTCTATATCATTGAAGTTCTGTATGTGTTGTATATGGTATTTATGTATATTACGAGTAATATATAAGAGATGATGGGCCTCATTTCATCCCGTTTTCTTATTGTTTTTTTTTTTGTGGGATGCCATTTACGTTCCATTGGCCTTGGGCAGCGGTCGCACCAGATACAGCTTCTCGCCCTGCTTGTTCGTATAGATGGGCGCTCTTTGGTAGTGCTCAACCAACTGATCCAGCGAATGAAACTTGCGCTGCCCAATGCAGTACATATTCTGCTCGACGTGCACACGGAAGTGCTTGTTGCGACCGGGCGCCTTCAAGGAAACCGAATAATCACCCATCTGCCAAGTGACAATAAGGAAAACAACAAAATTAATAATCCGTCCACATTTGGCTGTTACATCAAAAATCTCAACTCACATTAGTCTCGCTGTCTCTGATGAGGAAGTCACCGTCGTGTCCATGGCCATTGAGTACCGTGTCGCATTGGCTGCGTGTGATGGCGCCATAGTACCACGATTTGCCCGCCAAATTCGGACGCTCGATGGGCTGAGCTGGTTGAGTTGATGGTTTGTTGATTGCAGTCGTTGCGACGCTCCATGGAATCACCACCGCCACCGTTGCCGGCGGCATTGTTGGAGCCGTTGCTGCTGGCGGCGGTGTTGCCGTTGCCAGCATTGCCGCTTGTATTGCGATAGGTGTGGCCAAGTAGTCGTTCAACTCTTGTAGATAATTGCGTGGAACTAAACCAATTTGTCCTTGATTATTGCGTGCCTTATACCAATCGGGATCGGAGGCGGGCCTATCAACGATCTCGAGACGATCGCCCTTCTCAAACGACAGCTCCTGATCATTGTTCGATGTGAAGCTATAGAGCGCCACCTGCAAGGAAGTGTGTGTTTTAGAGAAGTGATTAAGAGAAGCTCTTGGAGAGGGAATGATCTTCATTGCCACGTACCACAATGTCCAGCACGTTCTCCGCCATGGCATAGGTATGGATCTCACCATCGTTATCACAATCTTCGGTTGTGTAGTTGCTGGGAAACCAGCCGACCGAGTTGCCACTCTGGCCACGCCACCACCCATCATTTGACTTCTCCAGGATGAGGATGCGTGTGCCTTTGGTGAGCGATAGTTCATCCGGCTGCTGTGCCTGATAGTTGTACTTAACAATGGCGGTGCCAATAGCCTCGGCCGGATCTGGGGGCAAGCGACGTGACATGGTTGGACTCTCGATTTGGCGCGAGGGCGAACAATTGGGCAGCGTCTTCGAGCCGGAACCCTTTTTCACCTTCTTCTTGATGCTACAATAGAGCCAAACAAATATTTCGATTAGTTGTTGAATGTTGTATCGCATAAGCAACGCATAAAACTTCAAATCCTTAACTGATTCAACGATAGGTTTTCAGAGAGGAGTTTTTCAAGACTTGAACCTAATTTTGGTGTTCAGTGGAGGGGCAACCAGTTTAACCAGTTGGAGGGGTTGTTTGGGGTAGTTTTCATTCGTGTGTTGGGTTTTCGGGTATTGTGCAGGGCAATGTATTTTGAAGACATACTACACAGAAAACATAATAATACCAAAAATACAACTTAAAGCAAAAGTTCAAATTAGTAAATACAATACGAAAGCCGAAAAGCAGTTGGAAAATTAATTTACAATACATAATACGAGAGAGTAGAAAGCATAAAATAGGAGAAGGAAACAAACTTGTTTTGTTTTTATTTTTTTGTTTTTTTTTTTTTTTGGTTTCTTATTTCTGCTGAAATCAGAATAAAAAGAATACTTGAATTTTTAGTGAGTTTCAATAGCTATGTAGCAATAGTAAGTATATACAACACTTTTGGTGGAGTTTGCTCGTTGTTTGGTTGGTTGTTCGGAATTGAATGCAATGATGCAGCGGGGGTCGAGCGACTGCAACCGGAGGGGGGATGATGATGATGATGAAACGCACCTGTCGAAGAGCGAGGGCTTCTCCTTCTTCACATAATTGCTGGGTACATAGCCGGACTGATTGCGACTGTTTTGTACACGCCACCAGTGCTTGGAGTCATCCAGCAGCAGATAGCGCTCATTCTTGCGCAGATCCAGCTCCTGTGCACCCTGGGCTGCATAATCATATTTGGCTACCACGTAGCAAACGTCTTCCTGAGATTTGCCTGCAATAAAGTGTAAAGTGCGTTCAGTAATCACCAAAGTCATCCAAAATACATAAATATATATAGATAATCCTAATCCTCCTAGGGCATAGCCAGCTGTAATATAGTGAAGTGACTTGCAGATATTTTTGAGCTTTGGATTTCACTTATTTTGGAACTGACGTCAATTAGTTAAGTTAGAAATATCTGTGATTATTCTTTTGAATTTGAAAATTAAACGGATTTGGTTACAGACTTTATTTGAACTCAAATCAGGGAATTTTCTGAAAGCCCTAGAAAATCTTTGAATACAATATAATTTTATTAATCAAAGGTATATCAAATATTTTAAATTTAATGAGAGTTTAATAAGTTATTATTAATAACGTATTTTCAAGTCGTGCTCCGCTATATTAATTTATATAACATTTTTTATTTCTCGAGAATACAAATTTCTGTAGATAAACTTCTGGGAAATTTTAATCGACTATAGATTATTTGTGTACATTTGCAAAGATTGCAAGCAGTTGATGCAAATGGAGTTTCAGAACTCACCGTGCTTCATGTTGCCCGCCATTGATTGTTGTCCAGCGCTGTTGGCCGTGCCGGCGCTGCAACTGGAGTTGCCGCTGCTGCTGCCGCCGTTGCTGTAGTCAATGATCGGCGCCGGGCAGCCGCTGTTCGCTGGCTGGCCGAAGGTCACACTTTTGTGCTGCTGGGCACTGCAGCTGGAGGCTGTCGACAGTGTGCGATGATGCTGCAGCGATTGCTGCTGTTGCTGTTGCAATTGTTGTTGCAGTTGCAGTTGTTGTGTTGTTGTGTTGTTGGAGCGAAGAGTGTCGCTGATGATGCACTGGTGAGGCACAACTCGGATAGTTTTGATGCTGCGGCAGCTGCGGTGGATACTGCGGCGAGCTCGTAGCTGTTGCTGCGTTGCCAGAGGAATTGGGGATGTTGCGCGCAAATCGCTGTGGATATTCCAACATTCCACTGGGTGGGCGGGGTGGCGCCTCTATGGCCTGAGCAGCGCGCTCCTTGGGTGCAATGGGCCTTGCTGCTTCGGAGACAAATTTTGTTTTGTTTTTCTTTTTCTTTTCGGCAACAAATGACAACAACAACGTAGACGTGAGGCAGTGGTAAGTGGTCGTGTTGCAGTTAACAGCAAAAGCAACAACAACTCTTAAGCAGAGATGATAATTATGATGATTATGTTGTTGTTGTTGTTGTTATTGTTTGTATGATGATGATGATTGTTGTTTGTTATTATGGTGAGTAGTTGTAGTTGTTGTTGTTATTGTTATACGTGTTACGCAGTGTGTTGCTGTTGTTGTTGTTGTTGGTGCTGGTGCTGCATGTTGCCTCCTCCTCAAGCCAACGCATATTTCTGCTGTTGTTGTTGTTGTTGATAGTTGTTGTTGTCGATAGTTGTTGTTGTCGATAGTTGTTGTTGTTGTTGTTGTGCGGTGGGCGGCAAATTAAACGTTACGAATGCGGCGAAAATGCAAAAATAAACAAAGATGTGAAAGAGAAAACGTAAAAAATACGAAGAAGAAACAATTGTAAAGAAGATGGAAATTAAAGCTCTGTGTGTGTGCAAGTGTGTGTGCAAGTGTGTGTGTAAGTGTGTGTGTGTGTGTGTGCGTGTGTCTATGTCTCATTCAAAAAAGCATTTGCGCGAAAGCATTTAAAATCTATGGCTTAATTATACATTAAATACATATATATATATATGTATATATATATATATTTATATATATATATTTATAAATAAAATAGCATTGGCATAAAAAAGTTAAATATACATATACATATATAGAAAAAGGAATAAAACGGGCCTTCGAGCAGGGATATGAAATAGAACTGATGAAAATATGTGTAAGGGATGATAATGATTGATGTTGTTGATGATGATGATGATGATGATGATGATGATGATAATGGATATATATATCTTTAGGCAACTGCAACTGGCCAGCCAGGCAGGCAGCTGGCCAAGCGAGAGTTGGAGGCAGTGAAAGTTGCCCCAACGCAAATGGGGCAACACTCTGATTTGAAAAGTCGTAATTGAATTCAATAAGTAAAAATAAAAAATCAAGCAAGAATTTTTAAATGCAGGCTGACGTTGATTAAATACCCTACACATAACACTCAGAACTTTAGTCAATATTATATTATATTTGGTGATTTGTCATCAAGGTTGCAAAAACAAACAAGTTTATCATAAACAAAATCGATCGATTGCGCAGGAATTGTGAGCTTTTAAATATATAGAATTAAAATGAAAATCAGATTTGCAATTCGTAAATATTAAAGTACTGTTTCGGTTCGAAAACTCCATCGTTAAAGTTACGCTTCCGTTTCCGGTTTGACACCCTGTATATAGGTCAAAAATTTCGTGGCGATTATTCTACAGTTATATGCAGACAAACAAGACAATAATGACTCAGTTCAGTTGTGCTGATCAATATTATATATATACGCTATCAGCTCGTGACAAAAAGGGTATAACAACAAGCTGGAGACATAAAAGCCACTTGGTTTTAATTGATGCATTTTCAATTGACTTGGCAATGCGTCTGTTGTATAGTTGTGTAGCTGGAGGGTCAGTCAGCAGTTCGTCCAGCAGTGGTGCAACCGCAATAACGATAACAGAGATGGAGAAAAACAAAAAAACAGCTCGCAATTTACTGTCAAACACAACTGAGATTTAAGCCTAAGCAATGGGGCTGGCCCCAAACGACCAAGCGCTCGATGAGTCACAAACAGGTATTGGAATTGGAATCGGAATTGGTTTTCGCGTACTTAACAAAAGAGACAAATCAACTAAGCTGAGCAAAGATAATAAGAAAAAACCAACAAAAAAAAAGAACAGAAAGAATATCTGCATGAGAATGAGAGGCATGAGGCAAGTTTACGTAATGCCGCAAAAGGTAACAGCCAAGTGACAGGGCAAGAAGGGATAATGACAGTTTGTCGCTTAAGCTATTGAGGTTGTTGGCCAAAGCATAGCCAAAGTCAATGTCAAACAGCCAAAGGCCACACACACACAGAAAATATTAAAGATCAATAATTATGAGGGCCAATTTGCATTTGGTGATTTCACTTTTGCCTCTTGGCCGACAGTTGGCCAACAAAATATGCGTCAATATGTGTCGAGAGTTGAAGGTCGCAAATGAAACGCCAAATTCTATAGCTTAATTAGCGTTTAGGCCAAAAAACGTCTGCACATAAAACATTTCGTTTTTAGACTACATCGTATATGTATATATAAAATGCTGTCATCGGCGATAAGAGTGAGTTTCGTGTGTTTCGTGGGAATTGATAGAAAATGTGTACGGTGTGTGAAGGCGAAAGCATTTTTTTTTTTTATTATTTTTCTTTCTTCTTTATTATTTTTTATTTTTTTGACAAACAAGATTCTTGCTTCCGTATCGCTTGCAGCGTTTCCGTCTAATTGGCGGCTTTTTTCGGTTCGTTTCGTTTTCACTCACGGTGTGTGGCCTCGAGTGAAAGCTGAGTGTACTTAATGACAAACCTTAGAATCACTTGACAACTTCGACAATTGGATCATTACAAACCTCTTGCTAGCATTGAGTAAACACGGATTAAATTAGCATTAACATTGTTATCAGAGAGAAGATAAGGTTTGCTTCGACAGCAAAGAGTTCACATGAATTGATTATGGGATTTTATATAAATAAATTATGTAGAACTCCGGTTTTATGTACCAAAAACAGACTTATTGTAACATTGTAAGGAATTTATAAAATATATACTACTATTTAGCCAACATTTAATTGTATTTAAATAAATTAGTTAGACTTTGTTCTGATTTATATACTAAAAGGAATCAAGTTTCTGTCAAAGATTACTGTCAATCGGTTATACGTATACTGAAAAAGACTTCTTTGAATATTAAAAATATTTCATAATATATACAACACTTTTGCTAACCATCTTCAAGTTCATGATAAAGTTCATTGCTAAATTAAAGTGCCCCTCTTCATGTGCTTTGCAATAGATTGTAAATATTTTGTAGAATTGTGTCAACGCCACATCAATTAGTAGTCAAGTTGTTGTCTTCCCAATGAGTGGGCAAAGCGTGTCAGAAAATGTGTTGGAATTGTTTAATAAATCAATGAGCTCGATTGTTTATTCTCTGCAATCAAATGAAACTGAAAATAAATAAAACGGCAGCACAATTTTGTAAAGGATCGCGCCAGAAATGCTGAGCAGAAAGTTGTGCAAAATCTATTTCAGTGGAATTTCATTGAATCATCGAGAGAGTTCACTTCAAATGCTCTATATCTAAAAGGTCTGACTACGCTTACAACATTGAGGGAATTCAACGGAAAGCCGTATCAATCGTTAACTGTGAATTGACAGCTCATTTTGTGTTAGCAAACATTTCGTTTTGTTTAAGCTGTAAACATTATGTGTCTACTATTTGCAAATATTTGTAATGCAGATAAAGTGACTCCCAGTTGTTGCAGTTAACGAAAACATGTGAAAACCAAATCAAAATGCAAGATTATGTTTGTGTTCGTGTTCATTTTGTACAGTGTAGCGAAGAGTTACATTTGAAAACGCTAAGCGATTTGCCACCAGCTGGAGTTGCTGCGAGGCAAGGCTGAGGCATTGAAATGCTTGGATGGTTTCTGTTTATGGCCATTGAACTATTGCCTAGACATACAGACAGACGGACGGACAGATAGACGGACAGGCAGAGTAAGTAGCTGCTGCTGCCGCTTCTTTGATATTCGTATTTTGTCGCATTTTTTGGTCCGACAAGGTGGCTTTGCCTTTGGGATTTTTGGCTTTTGGCTTTTGGCTTTGTGCGGCGACAGTTCGTCAAAGTGAAAATAAAAAGAGTTGCGCACGTGCTCAACGGCGATTTATGAGGCGGAAAGTTGTTTAGGCAACGGAAAGGAAATACTCTCGTTCCATTCAACGGCCTGAAGACGCAACGACCATATCCAGAAACACTCAAAAGTGGCCCTACAAATTATTGAGTTACTAATTCCTCAAACCGAAAAGCAATGCACGAAATTGTTAACATTATTATTTCAAATCTATTTGTGGGGGGACACACAGACAACAGACAAGAGACAGGCTCTTAAATCACAGAAAATGGAGCACAAAAAACAACAACAACAAGCTGACGAAGAATGGGAGTGGGAGTAGGGAGAGTAGAGGGAGTTGGGGGAATGGGTCGCTGTGTTATCGCCAGCCAAAAGGGCAGCAGCCATAAGCGACTCGGGGCCTTAACTATAAACATATGTATTTGTATATGCATATGTGTATGTGTATGTGTGTGTGTGTGTGTGTGCTCATATATTATGTGTGCAGGGAGTGAGAACGGAACTCAATTCAGTTGCAGTTCGAGTTGATTTAGTTACAGTGCTTGCTCGATACAATGAAGGCGCGGCGACTGTAAAACTAATAAAAGAAACTCGCATTTTCGCATTTATATTTATTTGTGTAAAATTTATAAATAAATAAATAACTCGCTTTTTCTCATGTTATACTTTTGTAATTATGCAAAATAGATCAATTTATAAATAACTTGCATGTTCGCATGTCAAATTTTTCTAATCACATAATAAAATATGTAAGAATTGTACTCAATAATTAAAGAATCATGCTGAAGGGATTCTAATAAGAAGGGATGCTATTTATCGATAGATTACTGTATGTTTTGCGCAGCTGTTGTTGCTGTTGCTTGAGTTTGAATTTAGAACTGAACTGATGCTGAATGTGAAGAGAGTGTAGAGAGAGAGAGAGAGAGAGAGAGAGAGAGAGAGACAGAAACCTGTGACATGTGTATTTTGGGTCGTGGGTTGTGAACTGCGCCCCGAAGCGAACTGCGCATACTTAAAACAAGAGGATGTTCGGGGCGGTGGTTGTTTGAACGGTTAGGGGATGTGGATGGGAGTTGATAGGAGGTGGGCAAAGCAGCACAGACTGACTGACACATATATATAGTCAGGGGCGGTGCGCTGCTGCATGGTTACCAAAAAAAAAAAAAAAAAATCTGCAAAAGAAATCCGAATGTAAAACACGAGCACGCGTTGCACAAAAAATAAAAAGGACTGCGCTGGAAGAGAGACCACAAAAGGGGGTGGCTTTGCTGGCACGTCCAACTGAGCGAGAGTGAGAGAAAGCGAGAGAGAGAAGAGAGAGCGGCACAAACACCTTCATAATATGTGTGTTATCCTGGAAAAGTACCGTTCTGGGCCGGTGGTGCAGAGCAATCGAACAGTTCTCTCGTTAATCGATAAATATGCAAATGCTAAGATGAGAGAGAGAAGCAGCAGCAGCAACGCAACTGACTAAAAACCAAACATAACAAATGAGAGAGCGAGAATGATGATGCAGTGAGAGCGCGAGTAATAGATAGAAACACACAGAGTGAGAGAGAGAGAGAGCGAGATAGAGAGCGAGACACATAACAGGAGCTAAACAGGAGCAGCCGTATATTTTGTGTGTACCTACCGGAGACGAAAGTTTTTGGCGACGGCAACGACGACGAAGGCGATGACGACGACGACGACGACGAGGGCAACTCCTAGCAGCAGCCAACGGCCCCAGCCCTTTGTGCAGCAGCAGCGGCAGCAGCGACCATATAAAAATGCACTTTCTTCACTTTTACTGCGAACAAGATTTTTTGCCAAATGTTTTAAGGCGTTTGCCAACCAAATTTTTGTATTGCACTCTGCACACACTCTCACAATAATAATAATAATAATAATACTAATACTTTAAATGTACATTATGTGTACATCTGTTAATGTGTGTGTGTTTGCGTGTGTGTATATATATATTATGCTGGCCAGTTGAAAATCAGTCGGCTCAAACTTTTACTTTTCTCTTTTGACACTTTTCGTTTGTTACTTAGGACGCCAGCGCACTTTTGTGCATTTAATTAATGCATTTAATAACTTTTGAAGCAATAATCCGCGTTTGATTATCACTTTTCTTAACAATTTTACCGGAGCAACTTCTTCGTCGCTCTCTACAATTTCGATAGTTTTACTGTGTCGCCCACATCGATATTTGCAATTTTGGTCGCATCGAGTACATATTGCAAACAGCTGTGGCATCGATATAGTAGTGATGGTACTTGCTTTTATAAAACGATATCGTAAGTATCGCACTGTTGTGCAACTAAATTTGAAAAATTGTATTTTCATATTATGATGCAAGCACACTATTCAGAAGAAGCCACTAGTAAAATTTTATTGTCAAAGGGAAAGATGAGCTGTGAACTAGATGATTGATAATTCCTACAGTTACTTCAAAAAAATATAAGACTTTTACAGTTCAGTGTCATTGACATATATCGATAAGTGGTTTGTTTTTGCTCACAACCATTGCAATGTGATCAGTGCATTTGGGTTATTTATTTAAAATACCGCTAACAAGATAAGCTTAAGTATGTTACATAGCGTGAAAGCGGTAACTAATCGTCTGGCCCGTCAGTACACAACAAAAGCGAATCGAAGCGTCTTGTTGCAGGACATAAAAAAAATTAAAAGTAAAGCCGATAATCAGGTTTATATGGGGGGTTAAATAAATGACATTTGTCTCGTTTAGATTATGAGCCAAAGATTTCGGGCACGCATGCGAATCGGGTCTATGTGTGGGGCTTCCAGGAGACTGGTGCCCTCGGCCTGCAGACGAACGTGAAGAAGGCGCAGGAACGCTACACAGAAATGGTTCATCATCCGACACGGCTGCAGTTCTCCAACAACAATGAAATAACGGATGTAACAGCCGGCTACGGATTTACGGCGTACGCCGTAAAGCGTTCCGATGGCGAGACTCTGTTTGGCAGTGGTCTCAACACAGACTCACAACTGGGCTTTCAGGTCAAGGGCAATAGCAAGGACCCCGCCAATCTGGATGTCATAATTTATCCCACAGCCATAAAACTGCCCAGGGAGCAGGGCGAAACGGATGAGGATATGCAGGTGCGCAGCATGTCCTCGGGTCGAGCCCATCTCGTTGTGGTCACGCAAAATGGCACCGTCTTCACCATGGGCAACAATTCGTATGGCCAATGTGGACGCTCCATCATCGAGGATGAGCGCTATACTGCAAGTGCCATAATAAATCGAATACCCCAGGCGGACATTTGCGGGGCAGACGATGAAATTGTTGCCGTTGAGTGCGGCCAGGATCATAGCTTGTTTCTCACCAAGTTGGGGCGAGTCTACAGCTGCGGCTGGGGCGCCGATGGGCAGACAGGACAGGGAAACTATCACACAGCTGGACAGATCACGCTGATTGCGGGCGACATTGAAAAGGAGCGCATTGTGCGCGTCGCCTGCTCCTCGGACTGTGTGCTGGCGTTGAACGAGCAGGGCGACGTCTTTGGCTGGGGCAACTCGGAGTATGGCCAGCTGGATGATTCGGTTGATGCCGAGACACAGATCTGCACACCAAGAGCTCTCACGCTCACCAAGGGCATTGGCAAAGTGAAGGATGTGGCTGCCGGTGGCTCCTTTTGTATGGCACTCAATGATCAGGGTCTTGTCTACACCTGGGGCTATGGCATCTTGGGTTTTGGGCCAACCGTGGAGCAGTCGTCGAAGCCACAGCATCTCCTCCCACCATTGTTTGGACGCAATGATTTCAGTAATGCAACTTCTGTGATTTCCATTGGATGCGGTGTCTTTCACATGGGCGCTGTGAATTCCGATGGTGATTTGTTTATGTGGGGCAAGAATCGCTTTGGCCACCTCGGCTTGGGCCACAAGAAAGATCAGTTCTTTCCCTTCAAGGCGGCCATCAATGGCAAGGTGACAAAGGTGGCATATGGAGTGGATCACACGATAGCCTTGTGCAGACCACATATATAGAATAAAATGTACAATAATCGCTCGAAAATTAAAACGCTCCCAGAGCTGATTCTAATTAAAATTAATTTTTATAAATGGTTTTAAGCAAAATGTTTTTTTAGATATATATATTTTAAATGTAATAATTTATGTAGAGCAAATGTTGAAAACAGAAGGAAAATAAAAGTAAACAAAAAAATATATGGTTCTTAAAAGTAAAAGTTGTAGCTTCTGTACATTTCTATATGTTCGGCAAGTTCTAATATACGAGCGATCACTGTAGCAATAAAAATAATCAAACAGTTGCTTGTTTAAAGATCACAAATTCGCGTTTTAATACATTTAAATCGATTAAAGAACATTTAGATTAATTTGGGTTTCTGGTTGTTGTTGTCTGATAATGTAGTTTTTTGTTGTTTGTTTTGCTTTTCGTTCGTCTTCATTGCAAATGTAAATAGCGATTTTTTTTTTAATTTTTGGTTTTCAATTTTTCGATTTTTTGTTCTATATAAATAATTGTTAGCTCACGTACGCATTTATAGATATAGAGTTAAAGAGTATATATAATATAAAATATGTACTTGGAATTGAATGCAGTGTGTATTTATATGTATCAAGTGGTTGGGTTTATTTTTCTTTTCTTTTTTTGTTTTTAGTTTCTTTATTGGGGCTTAGCTATCCTTATTTCAATATACAATAGAAAGTTCTGCAGCAGCAATTCTAAAACCGCGACTTTTATTAATGTCTTTTTCCACCTGCGCCGCCTTCGACACATCCACAATTCAATCCACAAATTGCCCACTCCCGTTTTTGTTTTTTCTGTATTTGTCACAAATTTCGTCAATCGCATTTAAATTGCTTTCTAGGTACATTTCTTAATAGGGTCTATTATTTTATATATGATTCGCTATTTTCTTAAACTCAGCTCAACGAGTAATCCACGTCGAACCGCTTGGCCAATATTATGATGTATAATTCGGTCTTATGTTTTTGTTCTCGAAACTACAGACTACAAGAATGGAGCTGTTCGCCCCACAGAAGATCATCGTTAAATACACACACGTTTTTTCTGACTGAAATCAATACTATTTTCTTTTTTCTTGTTTTTTTTTGTTGATTTTTTTTTTTTTTTTGTATGTCTTTTGTATGTTATTGATTTAAAATATTTGTTGCGCACGACCAATCAGAGCTCAAACTAATTGCTTCTGTTGCTGCGACTGGGACTCGTTCGCCTCGTAGGCCTCCACCTCGGCTATGTTGGACAGATCGTACTCAATCACGCCCTTGCCCATGAACGCGGCATACTTGCCGGCATCGGGCAGAGGGTCAGCCGAGCGCTTGGCCACTGCAAAAAGAAATAAACATTAGAATATAATAGAATAGCGAAATCGTTTAAGCTTAGAATTGGGAATCATGGCTCCTCCTCTGGTGGCTACATGGCATATACGAGTATAGTACTCTACAATTCTTCATTCAATTCTCAATTAATCAATGTATTATTTGAAAGGTCAAACGTATGAATGAATGTTTGTGTTATGTGTATGTAAATTAATGTATGAATGTATGTATGTATGAATGAATGAATGAATGTATGTATGCACGTTTGTATAAAGAAAATGCTTGTTTTAATATATGTATATATGAATATACTTCAATGTTAATCGATCTTATCGAAATTCATACTGATGTTAAATATTATGTCAAGGTAAATACATTCCCAATTAAATATATATATATTTAGAATTGTGGTTTTCGTTGCTATCGGAAATCGATTTGTATCAATATTCGCAAGAAAGGAGAAATTTAAAATGATATACGACAGACGAACACATCTAAATTGAGTTGGCTTTTGATGCTGATCGAAAATATATTATTTATGTGATTGGGGCGTTGCTTCATGCCTATTTAATACTTTCACTAAACCAATTTTAATTCAGGGAATAAAAAGCAGCGGCTATGCAAAGCTCATCAAGCTACTACAGTCATTAGACGTTAATAGTTATTTTGATGCTCACCTCCAGAAACAAACTTCTCCATCATGTAGACCTTCATGTCGTAGCACTCATTGGCAATACGCTCGGAGATCAGCGACAGATCCGTGATGCGAGGCGTAATCACTCGCATATTGCGTCGCACATGCTCCGTATCAATGTTGTAGTAGCCCGAGCCCATTTTCTTCATCAGATCAACTAAGCTGCTTGGTGGCAGGGTGGTGTCCCGATCCAGTGGCATTATGAAGCACCGATTGGCGATCGTGTCAATGATGGCCGACTGGTTCTCCTTGAAGTCATGCATGAAGCGACCCTGGCGACCATCCTTAAAGTCGGGCACATCGATCTTGGCAAATCCATCATCATCACTGCTATCCAGTTCGATCTCCTCGCGGAAAAAGTTATCGTTGACCAGTTCCTCGACATTGAAGGCACCGCTGCCGCTGCTGCTGCCAACACTTGAGGCACTCAGCTGCGGCATTAGCGATTTCCAGTTGAGGGTGAATGCGTCTTCGTTGCGTTGATAGAAACGTGGCAGCTCCATCGAATCCTCGGCATAGGGTATATCGCATAGGGCATGATAACGCATGCTAGCATGATTCGGTGCATAGAGACGGTACAGTGTCCACCCACCGAGGACACCTATCAGCATCACGATCACAGCGATCAGGAACAGGAGAAACGACTTCAGACAGCTGTACTGCGGCCGATTGAATACCATCGACTCTGTGTCCGCATCGCTATACGCTATTTTAGGCTGTGTTCAAATAAAGCAATAAATAAATAATTATTACTAATCATTACTTGTGCTCTGTCGACACATCAAAATATATCAAATTATTAATTGCAATAGCTGAAAACTTGAATCAATGCGAACAACTTAATATCAATATCAATTAAGCATTATTCCTTTGTATTAATTCATTTTATCTTTTTAATTACTTGAAATTACAAAACGAATTTGATAATATTTACTATGTACAGTATAACGGCTCCTATGTTCTGTTCTTATCTGTTATTCACAAACAAATTTGATAATATTACTATTTATAGTTCTGTAGGGTTCTGAAGTTATAGTTCTTATTTTACATACACGTCTAAGATATAAAGTTCTTATTTTAGGCGAATAAGCTGTTAAACAATTTATTTAATTGATAATATAAATAATCACAATGGTAAACATTAAAATTGGAATTAAGTTACGCATTTTTAATGACTTTATATTCCAATCATAAATTTGTTGATGTATAAAAAATGGAAAATGTTTTACAACTTTTAGGGGTATCAGAAATTCTAATCGTTTTCACATATTAGTAGCCGATACGTTCAAATGGTCGATTGTAATGGAAATTCCACATGTGACTAATTGGCATTTTACCAGCCCTAAATTTCGCTTATCAGTGTCGATATGAATAATGTAAATAAACAACAGCATTGCGTAAACTTTTCGCATTAAATACATACACACATACGTACAATATCTAAAAACTCGAGATTTAGCAATAATTTCACTTTAAACGTAATGTATACATATATATGTATATGTATATATATATTCATATATATAAATTGTGCAAGTGTGGACTTATCGGTAATGAGCAAAGTGCAGAATTTTCTAGCTTTTGTGCTGCGACAGCAGCAGCGCAATTGGAGAAAACGGCAAACAAAGCAAAATACAAAAAAAAAGTAAATGCATTTATATGCACGCACGCACACACACACCACATCCATACATATGTGCATATGCATATGAGTAAATGCTTACTGGAAAAACTTGTGCTGGAATCATTCGCATTGAAGCACAAAAGTAAACGACAATAAAGATTAATCCCCACACATACATACATAAGGAAAAAAATGGGAATAGGGCATAAGGGGAAAGATACGAAGTCGGGCAATGCCAAATGCTGCGCGTCCTCAAAACGTGTGAAGGAGAAAGAGTGCAAGGACACACTGGGAATTCCAGCATGGAAAAATCGATAGATATGCATGCTGCTGAGAGCACACACACATACACGCATACATACTTATGCATGTACATAGAAAATCACACAATAAGAGACGCCTACACACACACACACACGCACACGTAGAAACACGCGAAGGCGAATGAAAACGAAACTTGTAGCTGCTGAATTGGCACGAAGGACACAGGAAATAGGGCTGGCTGACAAGGACACACACGATTGCGCAAAAAAAGGGAAGCAAAATAGGCTGTCGCTTATGCTGAAAAAATAAGGCGAAACGAAACACTTACACTGATTAATGAGCCGTGGTGCATCATGGATTCATCATTCAGGTGCAAGGGCAGCGGCACCTTCTCCAGATCCTTCTTTTCACCCGTTAATTTGGCCAGAATCGTCATTTTTGCGTTTTTCAATTGCATGATTTTCAGTTTGATGAACCACAATAATTTTGATTGAAATTTAGCTTTCAATTATGAATTCCAGTTGACCGAAAATCCCAGAAGTTGTGTAAAAATCTCCACTCTCTGCGATGTTTACTCTTCAATTATACTTTTCACTTTGTTTTGTGTGCGCAGCGAACTACGTAGCAAGCAAACCGATACATTTCCACCAGCCTGCATCAGCGATATCGAGTTGCGTGTTATCGATGCAGTGAAAGACGCAGCTATTTTCTACACATTTTTAAAATACTGTCCAATTGTTTCCCAGTGGGCAACCTCGGCTAGCTCAGTATTCCCAGAGTGGGGTTACTCCAACCCTGCCCGTGGACGGTAGACTACAAAATTAACTCGACCTACACAACACTACATAAAGACCTACATGCACACACAAAACAAATGAAGCAGCTGGCAGGCCTGGTGTTTATGGGTTAACGGTTACCTAAAACTTGGCAAGTCCGGATGCCTGAGTTTTTGTGGAATGACAATTGCATAAATTGAAATATTTAAATGAATAAGAAATATATGAATAAATATGAATAACAAATAACTATACAAATTAATTAACGTAACTTAAGTACTAGGAATGTGGACCGGATGTGCTGAAGCACTACGCCCGGGGTGCACTTACCGGCGTAAAAAAATAAATGCCTGCTACTCCACAAAGCACAAAATATAGAAGAGGGTTCGCTCACTCCCAAACATTTTACAATCTTCGTTCGCGCGGCATAAAAATTTAAGCGCTAAGAAACATGACCTGCCTCACTTTTAGTTCTTTGTCATATGCAAATTCTCCCTAACCCATAAAACGTCACCTTGCGAAAAATGCGGTCACATTCAATTGTAGTCTCGCTAACCCTGCGAACCTGCTTCCTTTTTTCAGCAATGTGGCCCTTTAAATTTTTGTCTTTTGGTGGTGGTATGCGATACCTGCCTATCGATACAGATGCAAATGCAACAAATAAGAAATTTTGAAAATGCAAACTTTTCATTTAAACTTAAACTCAACACACATTGTGATTAAATCAAATGCTTTTTTCGGTTGCCAATTTTCACAATGGCTTTGAATGAAGAATCACCCGAACAAATATTCTTATTGCAAAGATATTAAATCTATTCAACAGCTTTTAAAAACTTTAGATCCTTTAAAAAATATACAATTTATTAAACAACTATTGAGGAAAAAGAATAAACAAACGGTCCAAATCCAATAATCGCTCAAATTTACGAGAGATTACAGTAAATTAAAAGATTACATCAGGCAGCAATTAGTGGAGATTTACAAAACCCAAATGGAAACAATTCAATTTCAACATATCGATATATATGACTGTTACGAACTATCGCATGATAGAATGCCTGACAATGCTTGATGGTTTGACGGAGATTTAATCTGTACTACTAACTGAATACTTAGATGTACAATAATAGATGTGTGTGTGTGTGTCAGTATCGGGACTATCAGGGAATTAAGCACTATTTATGACTATGTTGATTTGATAGGAAGGCCAAATGGCCCTTGGGACACTTGTTGGCATAGTGTCCCTTGTGTCCACACTTGTAGCAGGTGATCTCCTCCAGCGGCGTTGGCACTTTTATAAACGCCGGTGGCGGATGATTAGGAACAATGCCACCAACACCGCCGCCACCACCACCACCGTCATCATTATTGTCGCCACTGTGATCCATGGCGTTGATATTATTGCGATGCTCCATGCTGCCCACATATTGTTTGCACGAGTTCGCCTTGTGTCCCAATTCGCCACAGTAATGGCAGGTGGGCAGTTTCTTGTGCAGCTGATCCTTGCTGAGATCAGCAAGCGGCGGCAGCTCAAATCGGGGATGCATATGCTTGCAATTGGGCCCATCCGGACAGAAGCCGGCCAGGTAGTTCATGCAGAGGACACGTCGCAGATGCTGATGCCGGCAGTGGGGGCCGTGGCGACAGAATCCACGCTTATACCACGGACAATCCTTCACTTTGCTCTGCGGATCGATGTGCAGGAATGGGCACTCCTTGTTGTGGCAGGCATTAAACCGGGAGTAGAAATAGCATTCCGGCATCTTGGTCATATCGTATTCGTGCAGAAATTCGCACTGATCCCCCTTCTTGCACAGGCCGCGCAGCCAGTGCTTGCAGACGATGGTGCGATCTCCGCGTATGTGTCGAAAGGGACAGGCGCTTCCCTTGTCGCATTCCTGGCCACTCTTTGTAATGAAATTGCAGACGGCAGCGATGGATTTGTCCATGCCATAGAACGGCAGCGGAATGGCGCCCACCTGCTCGATCAGGTCGCGTTCCGCCTTGAACTGCAGGCTGTTCACATTGGCCAAAAGTAGCTCCATCTCGTGTCGGGCACTTTTCGCACTAACAATAAAAATATAAATGAAGCGCGTTGTTTGGGATGTTTTTTTTTTTTTTTTTTGGAATAACACACGCCAGTTTATCGATATTGACGTTGCATTGCGCTAAGAGTATCGATGCTTTCACAAAAAAGCTAGCATGCTGCTTACTATTTTTCGATTTTGCTAACCTGCTTCCAAAATGTTATTCAGTTTGTGTTTGCAAAGTGTTATTTAATTAAAAAAGCTGTAACACACACCAAAACATTCACAAGTAACATTTTATAGTGCTAATATATAACTATCAATACTTCAATGAAACTTAACCACGTATACAGTTTATATGGATCACATCAAGTTTGGATAGCATGGAACCCGAGCTTAAACTTAGCTCAAGCAATTATTATATTTAATATAAAATGAACTTAAAATAAATCACCATTCATGTTTCCTTAAAATAAGAATCGCCATATACTTTTATACAGTGTGCAGTTAAATTGGGGGTGGAGAATTTATCATGCCAGCGTGCCAACGTACCAGCCATTGCCATTTGTTTACGCGCCGTCGTCGACAAGCAACATGAATATCCGGCAAAAAGGTTAAATAACTGTTAAAGCGTGCAAAATTATGTGAGAGCACCACGCCCGCCAAATTACCTAGACCTAAAAGAATAAAAATCACATCCGCCAGGTCGTTGCCATGCTGCCGACATACGAGCGTCTCAACGATCCGAAAAAGGTCTTCTTTCGCCTTCGCTTTGCCCGGCTCTCGGTTATTGCCCTCAGTTTGCCGCTGGGCGCCTTCTGTTTCTGTGTGATATGGTCGCTGCTCAATGATTTTGTGCGCTCCACGTTTACACATTGCGACGTGGCCAACTATTTGCCCTCGGTCTCGGCGGCAATTGGCAACTATGAGCCACAGAAAACAGTCTGGCGTTTGGCAATCTTTTTGCATTTGCCACTGCGCCTGACGATTGCCAAGGTGTATTTGGGCTATTACAGGGAGAACATTCGACGCAATCGTCGCATGTTCGGCATTCTCGCCTGCACCCTGAATGTTATCGAGGATTTCGCGCTCTTCTCTCTGTCGATGTGGACATCGGCGGATAACTATGAGATACATCGGAATTCATTTGTGGTCTTTATCGCATGCAGCGAGTGCTATATGCTTATTTCCTACCTGTTAAACAGGAGTGCCAGGAAGGTGGTCCTGCTGCCGCACGAGGAGAAATCGCTGCGCTACAAGCGCAATCTTTTCCTAATTAATGTGATCGCTTTCGCTCTAGCCGGCTACTGCTTTATGCGGCACAATGCTCGCTGCGAGGCGGGTGGTAAGTAAATAATAAATATCTAATCCTGTATATATACTTCATTAATCCATTCATCCGTCGCTCCACAGTCTACACATTCTTTGCTCTGTTCGAGTATATTGTGGTGCTTACGAATATGGGCTTCCATATGACGTCGTATTGGGATTTTTATGCATTGACCGTTGTCTGCGATGCCAGGAACGGTATCTATTTATCGACTTTTTAGTTTGCCTGAGGGGATTCTCTACGTCCATGTTCAACGTCACGATTCCGGCGTATATTCTGTACATATGCGGTATTAGCTTAAGCTCAAAAGTTTACTTAATTTTTTAAACCAAAAAATAATTGTCACTTAAATAAGTAAAATGAAAAATGCAGCAGTTGATTTAATGCGACTAAGCAATACTCTGTTTTTATTGTAATCATATTAGTCTCTTTAAAGAGAGTTGAAGTTCAAAATAGGGTTTGGAAATTGAAAAGTATTTATATATACACGAAAAGATATGTCTGACGAACGAAAACTGTTGCCAATAACTGCCAAGGATTTGAGGCACACCTGCACATGGCGCTTAAGGATTTCCATAGCGAAACTCTTGCTAATTGGCTTTGTGCATCCACCAACTTGTATGGTCTACTCAATCATCAAGGTGATGATCAGTGACTTGGAGGGCTCAACGTTGACCCACTGCAATGTGCTGAATATATTGCCATCTCTGTCTGCTGTGATCCGTGCGGAGCAATCCTTGTGGGTGCTCAACACATGGGTACATCTGCCATTTCGCCTTCTAATCGTCTGGCTCTACTGCAGATACTTTAAACGTAGACTGCCGCGATCTGCGAGATTATTGGGCCATCTGACCGTTGGCCTGCTCATCCAGAACAGCCTGAGCTGTTTTTTACTGGCTCAACTGGGTCATATAGCGGGCCCAGCAGTGATTCATGTGCTAATTGCACTATCCGTAATGCTTTCCGGTTTCGGTTATATGGGCACATCGCTGCTATGCCACCAGCGATTTCGTCGTGAATACATGGAACCGTCCGAGAAGCTATCGTTGATGCTCAAGCGCAAACTGTTCCTCACAAGCCTCGGTATCCAGCTGGTCATGTGGCCCCTATTTATGCTGCACAACCAATTGTGTATACCATTGGGTGAGTAGTCGTCTGGATAATCCTCCGTAATATCCATTTCTTTGATTTATTATTTACAGTCTATTCGTTGTTCTCTCTTTGTGAATACCTTTTGAACTTATCAATTATGGGCTTCCTGTGCACTGCTAGTCTGGACTTTTATCCAGTTTATCTTTGTTGGCACGCACAGCTTGGATACTATTTAACAGACATATAATATGAAAATGCTTTATTACAAACTAAAAACAAATACAAACAGTTAAATACAGTGGGAGTATTTATAATAAAATCTATGATTCATAAATTCGCACCAAGTCATCAATGGTAATGGGATAGCTGGTCACAGGACAAGTGCCTTTCTCCTTTAGATGTGTCACAATGCATTTCCAGCAGTAAACGTAGCCGGAAACAGCACAGGCTGTCGGCGTTTGCAGCTTCAGCAGACAAACTGGGCATTCCCCGTTCTTCGGCAGTGTATCCTTCAGTTCCTGTGGCAGCTCAGACAGCTGCATGGGCTCAGGATTTTGGAGAGTACCGCCCATTTTCCTGCGCTGATCATTCGAATACCACCACTGTATGAACTGCAGAAAGAAGGCGAGCACCTCGAGCCCCTTCAGGAATACATAAGTCCATTTATCCTCCATTGGCGGCTCACTGGGATAGCGGAGAGTGAGGCGCAGGGCACGAAACAGGGGCGAATGGCTCGATGCATATTTTATGAGGTAGAGGAATGTGTGTACAGCCCTGGAGGCATTGTAGGCATGAAACAGACTAATCAGATGCGACTCCCAGGCGTAGGTGTCCTCGTGCCGAGCACTCCTCGATCTCAGCTTGCGCTCAACGTAGGGCAGGATGGTGAGCAGGGTGGCCGAAGTGAATTGCTGTTGGCGTGTTAAAAGCTCCCCAGTTGCGGTCGCTGTGCGCTGTAGTCCATAGAAACTTTCGCCGAAAGAAGATGCCCGCTTGCGCAGATATAAATACTGGAGAATCCACGTTATGAGCGGTGAGAATTCCTCCCGAACACGTAGACTGCCCCAAAGCTTAAAGTCCAATCGCAGTCCAAAATAATCAAAGACTTTGCTCAGTGCCGGATAAATAAGGTTGTCCAGCGTCTCAGCGGCCGATATTTCAAATATCGATGGCACATTTTGTAGATTCTGGCGCACGCTTGCAGCCTCTGCCATCGCGCCCTTGCTCCAATTTTCTTATTTTTGCTAATACAAATATTTGTGGGAGGGAAGCAACAACTGAATAAGTATTTTCAGTAGTTCTTATCGATTGTGAATTGACCGACCACCACAAACTATCGCCGGTAATAGACCGAACTTTGGCAGCAAAGTATCGATCCCTTGTCGGTCCATCGCTTGCAATAATCAGCTGTTGGGCAAATTTGTTTACTAAAATTTCGCTTAAAGCGTCGCCTAGCTGCATTTGTTTTAAAAATTATTAATACATATATAGTTGGCCGTAAAAATAAAACAATATGAAAACGACCGGCGGTGGCTCTTCAGAGGAGCCGAGCAAGTCATCGCTGGGCAAAATCACCAAAAAGTCGACAAAATCTCGTTCGAAGAACACTAAACTCGACGCAGGCAATAAAAATTCGATTGCATCCCCAAGTATAAGTGTTCCAATGAGCAGTTTGCCAGCCACGCCGACACTGGTGAATATGGCCACAACGCCCACCACGCCAACGACCACCTTAAGCAATTACAATCTCTTCGATGCTTCCTTTGCCGGTGCCGGAGCTGGAGCTGCAGGTGGTGGGGAGATGGGCAACAAGCCGGTAAGTGAATATATCTATCTGTACCCATTATATCCACATATTTACAGTCTTAGCATTGCAGAGTAATCAGAAGAGCTATGCGGGCTTTGATGCGCGCAGTATAAAGATTTTCTGGGAGCAACATGATCAAACCAATGTTGAATTGACGCAGGATGTCTGCGCACGCCTGGCGGAGGATGCATCCTACAAAGTCTGGGAACTGATCAATGTATATATATTCATTCTGCTAAATATCTTGAGAATTTGATTAGATTTACCTTAATTCCATAGAATGTAAAGGTTTATTCACGTCACTCTGGCGGCGTCGTTACTTATGATCTGGTCAATGAGGTGCTCAATGATGCGGATGTGCCGCCCATGCTGGGTGCCATGGACAGCGATTGGGATTGCATTGACTACGATGGCAGCTATTTCTTTCATTCAGATAAAATATTTGAGCTGCGCGACGAGTATCAAACGGATATTTCGCTCACAATGCCAAATAATGTGGACTTTGATTGCTTCTGTCCGGTGGAGGATAGGAACACGGACCAACTAAAGCTATTTGTGCAGAGTCTGGTAACGGGTAAGTGCTTGGAATTGCTGCTAATCCCATAATTCTAATACTCTCTCTTTTTTAGCTGCTATTTTTGGGGACGATCGGGCTCGTAAGGTGGCAATTTCGCAGGCGTTTGAGACACCTCTGATGGGTGCCTGCTATCGCGTCATACTCAGTAAAATGCTGCAGTTGCTCGCATTTCGGCAACAGGATCATGTGAGTCAACGTTGCTGGCGTCTGTTGCGCGCCTGCAATTACAATGGCCATGCGAATCATATCCATTGTCGGCCAGAGTACTTCAATCTGGCTGAAGTGCTCATCAGCCAGTTAATGGCACCGTTTGAAACCATCAAGGTGGCCGATAGCAGGCCGCGTTCACAGCAGGCTCCTGTTCAAATGGAGCCAGGGCTGGGCAACGATGTCCAAAGTGAACAACAACAGTATTCCAGCCAAGCCATGGCGATTGACTCTCAGCAGCAACAACAGCCTGCTCAGCATAATATTCCCCAAATCATATTCACCAGCGATTCACAAGAGCAGACCATTTACAAGCTACAGCAGGACGATGATAATACAGATGACACGGAGCCACAGGAGCCACAGCATATGTCGAACTACTTTGCCAGCCCCGTCGGCAACAGCTGTGTGGACGAGCTTTGCGAGACCATTGGCCAATTGGCTGAGCAGAGTGGCTATCTGCATGACGAGTGTCTATTTCTAATTAAGCGTCGCTTGGCGCGATTCTTTGAGGGACGCGACGTGTGCAGCGAGCGGGGTGAGTGTGATATAGAATATAACTAAATTTTGCTACTGTAGTCAATCTCGTCGAATCCAAGACAATTCGATCTATCCTACCATAAAATCCCAAGACTTCTAATCGAATTGGAATTGAAATATAAATATCTCGCTAATATATCTCATAATTTGCAGATTTCAAGTACATCAGTCGCGCCCTACGCGGTCTCATTGCGCTGGGCGAATACGCTTTCCGCGAATTTATACCCTATATTTACAAGCTGAACGTTAATGAGATTCCCGAGAGTCTCTGGCGGGATTTGGCGCCAGCTGCCACATTCCTAAATGGACGCGATGATATCCACTTGTACGAGTGGCTCGAATACGGTTGCGGAGCAGGCACTCTACAGCCCTTCCTGGTGCACTTTGCCAGTGAGTAACCATAACGACTTAGTTAATAAATTTCTAATATTTCGCCTGCTTTTAGATACGTATGCGAAATTAAACTCGAAATGTTATTTGCAAGCGAGGCAACCAGCTTACAGACTTGAAGCACAGCCGGGCGTGCGTCGCTTGGAGTGGAGCACCTTGGCGGCGGCGATGTGCCATGGCGATGATCCCAGCAAGGCACTCCGACCGAAGCCAACCATCTGCGATGCATTTCCTGAGCTGGTGCAGCCGAATCTCCGCATCAATTGCGCCGGCACCATACGCTTCAAGTTCGCCGGCTGCCGGCCGGTGCTGCTCAAGCCAAAGGGTGTGGCAGCCATGCAATTTATGGATTCACCATCGACTAACGGCGGCAGCGACATCATGCACTCCGATATACTCATTGCCAAGCGTAAGCTCTTCAAGCCGCTAACCAATGTGAAGCGCGTGGTGGCCAACAGTGGCTATCACTTTCTGCGCATATGAATTTAAGGAGCTGGAAATAAAACTGGAGGAGGATTTAAGAAACAACTAACAAGAGCTGAAAATGTTGAGTACTTCCAATTGAGATATATTAGTTGAATAGTATATATCTATTCGACTGATCAAGAATGTATGCATATATAAAATACTTTGGCAAGTCTTTAACAAATCAAATATTTTATTTACAAAACGGTTAAAAGGCTTCCTCTTGCGGCAACGGCACATTCGCTTCCTTCATCTCGGCCATGATGCGTTTGTTGATAATGTTCTTGATGTTCGCATTGACATCGGGCAACAGGCCGCCGGTGCGTGCCGCATGCTCAATGCGTTGCACCACATCAATCTCACGGCGGGATGATATAAAGTTTGTGACCAAAGACTTTTCAACGCTGCCGACGCGTCCGATGCGACCGCAGCGATGAATGTAGTCGGAGATATGCAGCGGGAAGTCGAAGTTGAGCACGTGACGCGCTCGCGTTGTGTCCAGTCCACGACTGCCCACATCCGTGGTGGACAGGACATCGCATATGCCACGCTGGAACTCCTCGAAGCGACCCAAACGAATCTTCATCAGCATATCTCCATTCAGATTGATGCAATTGATGCCGCTGTTGTTGAGGAATATAGAAACATAATCGCTCGTCGCCGACTTATTGCTGAAGACAATCAGCGGACGTCGCTTGGCCATCTCCTGCTTGGCTAGGACCAACAGGTTGCCCGGTCGATCCGCCTTGGACATGCGCAGAAACTTTTGCGTTACATGCGGCATCAGATGATGCAAATGCGGACTGACCACCTCCCGTATGGTCTCCACATCGATGACGCGTTGCAGAATCTCCCTGGTATTCGTTGGCATTGTGGCCGAGGCAAGCAGCAACTGGGTGCCCACGGTGCGAGCATCCTGCACTTGATTCCTGTGAAACTGTTTGGAGGAGGGGAAGAGATTAATTTGATGACTGCTCGACTTATACTGGATTTACTCACGGGAAATCTTTGCAGGAAATAGGTTAGCTTATCCGTAAAGGAGTCATCCAGCAATGTGTCAGCCTCATCCAGCACAACATGACGCACCTGATCCATATGATAGATGCCAGTGGTGACCAGTTTGCTAATCGCGCCCAGAGTAGCCACCAATATATCCACCTCCTCGAAATGTGGATTTAACATCAACTGTTTGGTATTCCCACCCAGCAGCGCTTTAACCTTCAAGTCCGTGCCGACGCACAGCTTGGTGGCCACTTGCGAGATTTGGGTGGCCAGTTCACGTCCTGGTGTCAATATAAGCACACTGGGCGTATTAAATTGTCGCTCCTTAATCTCCTGGCTCTGATTATTGAGTGTCGCATTTAGCACTGGCAGCAGATAGGCTAAGGTTTTGCCACAGCCCGTTTCTGCTGCTATTAGAGTATGAAACCGGCCATCCACAATAGGCATCGTCTGTGCCTGAATCGCCGTTAGCTGTGTGATCTTCAGCTCATTTTGTAGATTCTCCAGCAGCTGAGGATGTAGCTGAATTTGTCCAGTGGCTAGGAATTGTTGCAGACTTTGCAGCTCCGCTTCCAGTTGCTCCTGACTGACGGTGGGATTAAGAATGAAGTGATCGCCTTTGGATTTATTATGCAGCCAGCCCTTGGAGCAGAGCGAAAGTGTTCCAAATTTTGCATCTGCTCGTTCATGTTGCACTAAGTTGAACTGTGTTCGCCGGCAGTTTATTAACGGTTTGCTGCTATTTTGCTCTTTGACCTTTGATTTGGTTTGTGTGGCGACCTTGGCGTACTGCCGTCGTGTCTGTATTCGCATCAGTAAGGATAAATTTTGCAACATTTTATTTGTTATTCGTTTTCACATTGCACGCCACAGTCAGCTGTTTTTGTTTTGAGCGGGTCATGTAATCGACCAATACAGTGCTGGAGAGTGCCGCTCGAAAATATTGCCCATAGCATCGATAGTGCACAAATATATATCGATACTTCAAAAGTACCGCAATTGTTACGCGCGTATAACAAATAAAATCAAAATTTGTTTCTTTTATATTTATGTGATGCTTTTAATATGACGGTAAGCGGCACTTAAAATTTGATATACATATAAAATATTTCCACAATATTAACTTATATACACAAAAAAAAAAACTCACATACGCTTACACACGCAAGACAATAAAACTAAGTGTTTTTACAGAAAATAAGATAGGAGAATAAAGGTCAAAATAAATTAGAATTTGTCATGGGAGAAAAACCTTAAATCATTAAAAAGCCTCTGACTTGCTTATAATAAAAATCTCGACTGCATTTATCAGTATCTATACTTCTTTCTTTTCGTTAAAGTTAAGTTAAAACTTGGTATGAACTTTGCACAAATGCAGCGACAAAAGCGCCACTTAAAAGTGTATGCAACTCCCCGAAATGTGCCCCAAAACGGAATTCTCTGCGTGGTACTTTCATATTGTTTTTAATTTTGGCAACGTTGTGCACAAATGGTTGACTTTTTACAAAGGCGAGGAATTGTGATGGGGATAGGGGGAGCAAGAGGCACACACTTTTTAATATGTTTTAAGTAATTTGTGCACATTTTCGAATTTTTATCGCGGTCACAAAACTTTGTCCTTTTGATTCCTGACAATGACAGCGACTGTCTGCAGACTGATGTTCTTTGGCCCCTTGAGCTATCACCTTGCTGCACCCTTGCTTTACTCCTCCCCCCTCATCATATCATTGCTTGTTGGCGAGCGTGTAATGATGACTTTATGACTTTACTTTACGTGCAATAAAAAGCAACCATTCAGCTCGAGGAACAATTTCAAATTCAACATGCACGTATTAATATCTATATCCACATAGGGGTGTTCCCCCCAATATAAAAGCGATTTTCAACTTAATTTATTCTGTTTTGCCTTTTTTTTTTCATTTATGCTGTGTTTTAATTCTGGCTCTTTTTAGTTTTTGGGCTTAAATATGCTAAACCTCCAGCTGCGCTTGGGCTCACTACCTTTTGATGTAAGTAGATCCCTTACCCCGCCCTCTCTCGTCGCTTCCCTAGTGTGTGGGTGTATGTGTGCTTGCCATGTGTGTCTCATGCTCAAGTTGGCTGACAAAAATTTGCAATTCCAAGTGTTGTAAGTCCACCGCAACATCTGCGTCAAGGACTTTTGCATGCAACATTACACTGAGTGAATAAAACTATCTATACTATTTTGTACTCACATCAAATAAAATCGTTGTCAAAATCCAGTTTAAAGCTCAAGACCAGAGATATTCCCATTAAGCAATTTTTTTTATTTCTGTAATCCCCTAGTTTCAAACAAAAAGTTTGGGCAAACTTGCAGTACGCCGGTTCTCTTAACGATTGTTTCTTGAAAAAATTTTAATTAAACTTATTTTCGAGTTTGTATTTTCAGTTAATCAAAATTATAAAATATTTTTAATTTATACACCATACAAATTGCAAGACAATTTAGTTCCCATACAAATTAAAGTCAAAGCTTTTGATTGAACTCGAACTACATCAAATTGTGCTATCAACATCAAATATAGCTCTTTCTATTTATTTTTCCTCTCTTTGATTGGGTTTGTTCTAAAAAAGTAATTGTTTGACAATACTAAAAAGAAGGTAAGGAAAACAAGTCAAATGCCTAATGTTTATTGTGCAAGTGCCGTTCTTATTGCGTTTTTGGTTTACAATTGACTTGACGCAGCTGAAAATGAAAGACAAAGTTTTAATTAACTATCAATTTGAAGGAGAACTCATTTTGGCCGAAACAAAATAAGTTAAGTTGAGTTAAGGTAAGATTGAGAGAGGATAATATACATGTTTGACGTGAAGTTTGTAGGGCATTGAACGTCTACCAGACAGCATAAAAACGATATAGACTAAATATATTTGTTATATTTAAATAGCTGCCATAGAAACAATCGATTGAGAGATAAGCTTTAAGTTGTATATAGATTCAATAGCTGTTCTTTCTTGTTCCATCTATCTTTGAGTTTATATATTATAAAACAAACACTTTGCTGTTACTATTTATGCGGTTTTTTGCTCAGTGTATATATATATTTGTATATTTTCTTGCTTAGTTTCCCATCAATTCACATTTGTGAAATGAGCTTTTAATGAACAGAAGTGTAACTTTCGCAACTTTTAGTACAAGTTCGAATTATGTTGATCCCTGTCACCACAAATATGGATGGATGCGATTGTTATACACACGAAAAAATGAGTTTCTAAATACATATCACACATACGCCACATATACCGAATACACCACAAATTGTCTGTGGCCACACAGCTGTGACCACACACACACATAAACACACACACACGCGCACAGAGGCAAACCTGAACCCATCAGCGAATACCAATCGAATAAATCACAGCTGACAGGACGTGAGCGCATAATGCGACTGGTGTCGGCTCTGTGCCGCTGGCTGTGGTAGTGGCATTGGCAGCCATCAAAATGTTGTCAAAACATTTGCATTCGAGGGGATCAGTGTGTAAAAGTCATTTAATGAAAATTGCCGAACAAAAGGCAAAGAAATCTCTATTTTAAGACTGCTTGTTTAATTGAAATTTGCATAGCTGCAAAATTTTTGCTAAATATGTCGTGTGCAGATTAACAGTAGCGGCGGAGTAGAGGGTGGTGTGTGTGGGGGGTGGAGGGTGTTTCCATGCCTAAACCGACCACACACAGACGGGCGTTGTGTAGCAGCACGCCCCTTGTCAGCCCACTAATGGCAACGGCCGCAGTCACAACACTTGACAACACTCGCAGACACACAGACAAGGGGCAAAGCAAGGGAGAGGGCGGGGGTCCAGGTAAGTGTGTGTGTGTGTGTGTGTGGAATGTGGCGACAACGTCAAGCGCAATGCGTGAAATGCATTTAACAATTTCCGTTGCATACTTCTCCACGTCAAATTACAGCCTCCCTCAAGTGCTGCTTGTGTGTGTGTGTGTGTGTTGCTCAAGTGTTGCACAAGTCTTTAAAGTGTGCATTAGACGTAATGTGCAACTTAGCGTTGTGTGTGTGTGTGTGTGCATAATTATATATTGCTATGCAGATTTTATGTGGTTTTTTGTTGTATACCCTAAGGCCTTTGAAAATGTGTAAAAAGGGTATCATGAATTTGTGCAAAAGTAAGTGTAGATGCAGACAGATGGTAGCATTGCCGACCCATATAAAGTATATATATATTCTTAATCAGCAATTCGATTTTGGCACGTCTTCCCCTCTGTTCGTATTTGAGTCCATAAGAGCAGGTGACTTCAAGTTTGGAATAAAAGTTCTCGTATACCAATCGCAAATCGATATTATTTTATTGGTGTGATTTCTCTGCTTTCCCAAAATCGATAAGAATCGATTTTTGATAACAATTAAAGATGTTTCTTACTAATCAGGTATTTATATTTATAAATCTTGACATAATATAGATATGTATTCAACACATCATTAATAAACCCACAATCGGTGTATTTTTAGAATAATTCTTAAAACTGGAACTAATCAGATGAATATCGGATGAGCAGAACTTCCTTATATGTACTTATATTTAATTTAACAATATGTTTTCCATGTAAGCTTATACGCGAATAAGCATAACTCTGTAATTTGGGCTCTCTAATCTTTTAATTATCCTATAAGTATGTCTAAATTTCAATTATCTGAGCTGAGCATCTTTTTGATATCAAATTATTTTATTAGCTACGATTTTGATAGCTTTATATACATATATTATGCCACATACAAAAGCATAAATCTGCTGGTGCTGCTACTAGTTCTTCGTGAGTGTGTGTGAGCTGAAAGCCATGTGTTTACATTGGCTTAAAAACTTAAAAGCAACAACCAGGATGGGGAGCCAACCCGTCTGAGTGTTTTAGTTTTACGTTTAGCATTTACCGTTGAGGGTTTTAAGGGAGCTGAGCATATTAATTAAACTTTAAGTGGAAACCAACTTGACCGTTTCAACTTTAAATTGGGTTTTAATCTGTTGCTCATATTTAAACAGATAATAGCGACCTCTGTGTGTTTTGGTATTTGTTTTTGTGTGTGGGTGTTTGTGGTTAATTTGCTTGTGTGCGTCGTAATACGACTATTACACACTGTAACTATTAATTTTATGTACTTCACTCAAAGTGATAACCACTAACAAATAAATCCCAATTAACAGACTTTCTAAGTAAAGACTATATGATGTGGAGATGTGTTCCAAATGTTATAGCCAAAGCTTAACTGAGAAATCTTTAACTTACAAGCTGCTTCAGCTTGCAGTTTTTTGCCTGGCTTTCCTGTGTAATAAATATTTAGCAATTAACATTTATTTTTTTGATATTCTTATTTTGGACTATTATGATTAAGCTTTAATAGTGTATGTGCCCATATTTTCTATATTTTATGCCTCACTCTTTGTCTCTCTCTTTCTCTCTTATTAAGGTTTTTTACCAATCCAATTTACCAATGGTTTCCCGAATCTTTACAATAAATATTGGATCATTTTATATTTTAATACAACCAGACTTATGTATTACTTTATTTTAATTATACTATTTTTCTTTAATCTTAAATTTATAATTTAATTTTGTCGTTTAATTTTATATATTTTAAGAACTGTGGAAGGTTTTAGTGCACATTAAATAAGTAAAAAAATATAAATTGCAATAACAGGAAACATAGCTTTTTACAAATGAACTGCTAATCTTGGCATTCGCCGTAAATGTATCTGTGCATTTGTATCTCTACATCCACATTTTGAGTGTCATTCGGACACATTGTTTGCCCCGCAGGCAACACGATTTTGAGGCAGTGTGTTGCTTACACGCATTAAATACTTGCTGCTGTGTGCAACAGACGGACGGACGGATAGACAGACTGTCCGACAGACTGATGGACAACAATGCAACCTCAACAGGAAATAGCAACTACTATATAGATATATATATATATATGTATGTATGTGTGTATATAAGCAGTTGGCATCAGTTGTTAATTAACAAGGTTTAAGTGGTTGCTGAACGAGCTGCACTCACAGTTGTGAATGCTAGTCACAGACAAGTTTGTATATATATGTATATATATATATATATATATATACATGTTTGTGTGTGTGTGTTGTGTGTGTGTGAGCTTGTAGATTGACAGCTTAATAAATTAAAGTGCATTAAGTGAGCGGCGTAGATTTGCAGCAACCATAAATCGTTCAACCAGTCAGAGTTAGTGGCAGCCTTTGGGCTTGGGGCTTAAATATTATATTGTAATTCAAATGTTTTTAGCCATCAACGTAAATAAAAATGTCTGTTTAACACTGTGTCCTAATGCCAAAGCGACCCGAAAGAGGCTCTGCTGCACAGGTGGCAACATTGCCAGCTGAAGCACCAATGATGTATGTGTTGTATGTGTTTCTGTTGTATGTGTCTGAGGCGCCTACACTTAGCAAAATTGAAATTGTTTTGGGCTTTATTGTTTTTGATTTACGTATTTAATGTAAGCTTAGTAATAATAAAGAATGTTAAGAAGAGAAAATAGAGACCAAAAGCTAAACACAAGATAAAGAAAAGACAGATACACTTACTAATATTTGTATACCATTGAAAATTATTAATTAGGGTATAAGGAAGTTGTGCAAAATGATGCAAAGGCAGTATTTATGTATATTCTTGATCTCGACTAGAAGCCCTGTCGATATAGTCAAGTCCGTCTGCTCCAAACGAGTCTTTGAGAACTATCAGAGTATCTTTTGGCCGAGCTCTTTGACTCAAGTATTTCTAGTTGTTGATTTTTTTTAACTGTATCTCTTCTACATCCCTTTGCAGCTGCCTCCTTCCCCTCACATCCGTCGCCTGTCAGTGGCTTTCACCTGTTCCGCCGCCTGCCCCAAAGCCTCACAAGCAACAAATTTGCACGCACAGCCCCATTGACACGGCCTGCTAATCTGTGTGGTGGGGGTGGGAGGAGGCATTGGGTGCAGGAGGTGTCCATGGGAAACGGAGGCTGCTTACCAAATGGTTTGCACCTGGCTGGCAGCTAAAAAAAATAACAACACAACAATAAAAAAATGCCTAAAGAATCCAGTGTGAAAATCAAAAAACATGCAAAATAGCTTTGAATTCAACAAAAAATAAAATAAAAGGCGCGCGTAGATTTGTCAACGTTTGAGTATTTGTCAGTTGGTATTTTTGAGATTCATGTGTGAGTTTCTTTCTTTGTCGAATCAGTCTACATGCCGATAATAAATTCACTGACATTGGCATTTAAGCTTATTTCGACAACACAACACAACACAATCGATAAATAGCGAGTAATAAATAAACATCCGCACACAGATGAATAGAATTCGGCGTACAATTTTTCGCACTTTATGCAATACTTATACATATATATATATATGATCTATGTATGAAATAGCACATATATTAAATAGGCATCGACAAATCATAATAATCATGAGCTCAAGCTGCTTATTTTTCTAGTGTGATTCCCTTAACAGAACTAAATTGTGTGTATAACGTGTACAATGGTCAAAGTTTGACCTTTTCTAAGGATATATAATATAAATGTAATAAAACTTCCGTCATTTTCACTTTCTTAAGCTTTTCAGAATTTTCTTAATATACAATTTCACTTTACGTTTTCTACAATTTAACAAACAATTTATGAGTAGATTTTCTGTAGGGTTTTTACTCGATCGCAATTTCTTTCAACAAATATATTTGTTTGGTATTTTCACTTTACAGATGTAACTTGTGCCACAGTTAGACGGCTGTGTGCTTTATAGCCTATCTTTGTGCGGTCAAGACAAGAACTGCCCACTCATTTGGGAGTAATGTGTGGCTGTGAGTGTGTGTGTATGTGCGGATTTTGTGGTGGGTGTGATTGAACTGCCATCCAACTGCGCTTCAATAAATTGTCTGTTATCATTTTCATGTTTTTATATTGATGACGGTCTGCTGGGAGCTAAGTATTGGCTATTGGAGTAGGGGGCGTATGAGCAATGTCAACGTTAACGAAAAGCTGCTGCTGCTGCTAAGAAGGAAAATGGATTTGCCGAAATGAAGTCCAGGGTCCAATGTCCAAGCACAGGCTCGCCCTCGGTCTGAGCCTAATTTGCCGGAAATAAAATGTGCGGCGATGTGAACGGACTTTATGAAGTCAGGGTTCGCGAGTCTAGGCCGGACCAAAAGTCTGACCATCCCCATCCCATTACTTTCCCTCCCCTCTCCTCCTCACCCTACCAACCAGTAAAGTCTGTGGCAGGAAATTTGAAACTTGTTAGAACGCGTCCTGTCGTATCCTTGATCGAAGCGTGTTTCCGGCAAATGAAATTGGGGAGCATGCATTTTCGATTAGAGATAAAAAGAAGAGAGAGAGAGAGAGAGAGAGAGAAAGAGAGTGAGCGATGGAGAGGCGAGCACCAAAAATTCAAACTGACAGATTATTTCACAAACATTTCAATGGCAGCTGCCAGTCAAAAAGTTAAACCAGCTTCGAAATGCGTTCGGTGCAGGTTGCAAAGGGATATCGCTCCTCGAATTTCGAATAAACTTTGTTATTTAAATGAAATTGAAGTGCATTTTTGACCAAAAAAGGATGCGCTCACAAGTTGATGAAATGATATGAAAATCTGCTTATTATACCGCCCCTGTAAAGGGTATTGTAATTTTGTAGTTAAGTTTGATGCGCACTGAATGGGATATCTCCGACCCCCTGCAGTCTACATATATTATTAATCAGTATCAACAGACTAGTCTTTTTCTGTTTAAATCCATCAGCTATCTTTTTGAAATTTTGCGTTTATTGGTCTGTTGGCTGCAGACAGTATATATTTTCACGTAAGATGAGTTCGAAAGATGAGTTCTTGAATAAAAATATCAAAATTTCCGGACCAAACCAATATTTCTATTATTATACTCCTGATATCAACATCATTCGACAACCATATCATAAAGTTACCATCGGATCCATTCCCAGCCACAAGGGTACAGAATCTTCGGTGTGACTAAGATAGTTGTTTGTTATTTTATTTTGCAGTTGCCAAATGTGTTGCGTAAAAGCTTCGAAAGGATGACATTAAAGTGTTTTCTACAAAGTATCAGCCATTAACGCAAGTATGCATAGAATGACAACAGCAACAACAATAATAAGAAAAACAGACACAACAACAACAATAATTGCAATATTCCAAAAGACGGGCCAGACAACCGGAAGGTGTATCAGCTGAAGGGGGCGAGTGGAAGGCGAGGGTGGTTAGACTGCAGCTAATGAAGTTTGTGGCAATAAGTTTAATGGTCATTGTTGTCATTTAACAAAAAGTGCGGTCACATCGATAGCGCCAATGAGTCTGGCCGGAAACAGTAGAGAAGCACAAGACAAGGCGGATGTGGAACTGGGGTATGGAATGGAGGGATGATGGGCAGGGGAGAGCGGCGAATGCAGCGACACGAAGTCACGGCAATGACATTATTCATAACTGTGCGCCGTGAAGTGTGCAACCTATTCAGGCGTCGTTTGCCGAGTTTGCATAGTGCAGCAAATGTAAGGAAGGAATGCACACAAAATAGCTGCAGGACACAGTTCCGGTATTGCTTGTTCGATGGTGGTAAGTTTTTTTGAGCATCCAACGGCTGGTATAGACCGGCATCAAGTTGCATTCGACGGCAGTTGTGAAACAGATTTTCGACTTTCCAAATAAACCAAAAATATATCGAGTATAAACATTTTTAGCGTACGCCCAATAATGGAAAACAGCGGGAAGAAGTCATTAATTTAAGTGCATTTTTACAATCTGGGTGGCGTAGGTCGACAGAGCTGGGATATTGCTTACAACGATAAGTGTAAATCGATGAAACCATATATCTCCCATATTTCTAACGCTAAAGTTACCTAATTTTGAGGGTAGGTTTCAGCTGCATTATTTAAATTTGCATGTTTAAGTTTTATGAATATATTATTAATTTGTTTTTCTTTTACTCTGTCATCGTATTGTAGCACGGAAAATTATCGCTTCTCGCATAGCGTCGCTCAGTCTAGATGATGATTAATCACCCAATTTAAAAAATTAATTATTTTGTAATGGTCTAGGCAAATTCTGTCACCTGTTATCAGCTATTATATCACTGTTAACAGAGGAATAGCATTCGGTTTCATGTTAAATTTTTATAATACTGTTAACAGAGTAATAGCATTCGGATTCATGTTAAATAGTTTGACTCTATTCGGGCACGAGAGGCAACAACCTTTGCAAACCCATTTCGTCTTCTCATAAACCACTACTTTAATTATCGATTATTTTTGTCCACTAATCGATTCACTTATAGTCAATTGTTTCAATTTCACAGATTCACAGCTTCCATTTTTAGGCTACAGTTTCAATTTGGGGCGTTGCGCCGGGAGTCGGCAATCAATCAGCGTCTTTCAGCGTGAAGCTCTTTGCATAATTAAAATCTGATGCGTTACCTGTTTTCACATTCTTCTCTTGTTTTTACTTTTTGGGAGTAGGGAGGTGGGTAGAGTGGGTGACAGAGGTGGCGCAGTCACCTTCCGAGAACGTGACGTTTAAGTCGTGGCTCAGTTACTGGCAGTGTGCGCTCGGATTCTTTAAATAAAAGAAATTATGCAAAGTCTGTTCCTGGAAACTGGGTGAACAGAACAGCAGAGCTTGCAACACGTGGTTTCCCGTCTCCGTCCCCGCCCCCACTTGAGGCATCCACTCTCTATTCATTGCTTTCAAATGTTTGCCCGAAGTTGATTTCAATTAAGTTGATGAAAACGACAATTGGCAAGTGAAGAGCGTCAGCGAGTGGGTTTTTTTGTAATGCGGTAGGTGTTAATCTTAATACGTATTTATAGAATTATATATAGCTACAGAATTCACCGTGTCTGTCGTACACTACACAAATATGCTGTACAATTTAACAAAATTTACTTCTATTATTTTTACGAGTGTGACCTTATTTTTAAATTCTAAAAAACAGTTTAGTCGATGCGTAATTATCGTTTGTTATCAATGTTTTAGTCCAATTTCAACACTATATTTGATGCAGGTTTAGTGATCTATACTAAACCTTTAATACAATTAAGAAGTTATTTTTTACCTTTCTTATCTTACTTATATTTCTTTTAAATATATAAAAAAGTTTCTAAACATTTCAAAAATGATTCTCTTTTCTATATTTCAGCCATAAGTTTCAAAGATAAATAGATTATTTCTGAAATGTAAATAATATTTGTGTAAATTTTAATAATGGGTAACATGTTTAAAATTTTTAAATAATCAAAGTCGAAATTATTTTCTAAGAAATATAAAATCATTTCCGGCGTTCATTTTTTTTTGCGAGTGTACTTGCCATTTAAATACGTCTGTTGGTCGAAGTGTGTCAATTAAATGTGACGGTTAAGTTTTTGTTGACGTGATGCGATTGCAATGTGCCACACCTTCTGCTTCCCAAGCTTTTTCATATATATATACCCATTATTTATATATATATATATATACTGTCAGGAGATGTCCATTGCAGCATTTACTATTGACTGTTTGATTTGATCGTCGAATGTTGACTGTTGACTGTTTGCTTGTTGTTTTTGTTATAGCTGAGGATAATTGGGGCGCAGTCAACGACGTCGAGTCGAGTTCAGGATAGGAGAAACGTTTATTCACTTGGCAGATAGACAGACGGATACGTTTTAATGGCCAGCTCCAGGTATTGGCCAGATTTAATTCCATTTAATTGAATTGCTGTCGTTTATTAATTGCACCGTGAAGGATGAAGGCACCAGCACAAATCGTTTAATTGCCAACGACACATATCACACACACACACGTACACAATAGTAAAGAGTGTTGTGGGTGTTGGAATTCAAAAGCCATGGCCAATTAGTCAATCAGCAGACAGTTATACTATTACATCAAGCTATGGCTATGGCTGTGAATGTCGTTTGGGCGCAGCAATTAAACTGCCAAATGGCACCCTGGAGGCTACCAATCATCATAATCATGATTGGAAGCGGCACCGGACGAAATAATTGTTTCGATTGTAATAAGAAGTTAAGCAGAAACAATTAAGTTTTCGGTCTAAGCCTGAACTTTAGTTGGTATAACATATTTTGGAAATATAAAGAAAGAAAATAAATTTTAAATTACATAAATTAAATATTTTTTGGAATTATTAAAAAAGAAAATAAATTTGAGCAGATTGGGAGATCGAACTCATGTTTTATCCTCTCCTACTAAACTTATTCTTTTAGGAGACTTGACATTTTGATAGTTTTCTTAATCAGTTTTAAGTTAGAGAGTTATAGCAATCAAATTTAATAGGGCCAGGGTCCGTAAAAAGAATAAAAATGTTTGACTGAAATTCTTAGAATATTTTGAATCTACAGAAAAAGAAAGCACGAATATGCTACACACTGCGAATTTTAAATGCCCCCACAGACTAAAGTCCAACTGTTGGCATCGAATTTTCATGATAAATTTTACAAGACAAACGATTTTTGCAATGAATGCTATATGATATAGTAGTTGATGATTGTTTATATAGTTTCATCAAGATTGCTCCAAAACTGAAGGAATAGTAGGCATATAAAAAGATAGACTGATTGTCTACTGCAAGGACTTTCCCTCGGCAAGGGTATAATTATACTTGTATAAGACTCGAAAAAACCCATTAGCATTAAATAATTAAATGACAATGGATTTTACTCAGCTGAAATTTTGAACTGTGTAGCCATGGAAAAGGTTGCTTTTCAGCTGGTTCTTTGTTTGGTTTTTGGGGCTTCTCCTGCACTGGGGACACTGCACAAGTAATTAGTGCACTTTGCACGGTCCTCACTTGACCGTTGTTATTTCACAGTCTTTCTGTTTGCTTGGTTTTTTCCTCTTGTTATTTATTTTTTTTTGCCCATTTGAAGTGGTACTCGGGTTCGGTTCGGTTTGGTTCTGGATCTGGATCTGGTTGTGTGTCTCATTCTGTTTCTGAGCATTTCTTGTTTTTCGCCGCCTCTTCACTTAGTCGGTTTCGCCTTTGTTGATTCTTTTAAATTTCGCCTTTCAATTATTTTATGCAAATAAGCAAACGGGCGCTGAGCGCAGATTATGCCAGCTTGACAGAATTCCCTTACTTTTGTCTCTGTCGCCCATTTGAAATGTCTCCATTTCCACCACATTTTCTCGGGCCGGATTTTCTTATAGCCTGCGTGAAATCCTCGCGCACAACTCTACTTACAAAATGAATTGTTTGTTATTGTTGTTACTTGTGGATGTCGCATCCCATTTCTTGGCTCGTCCCTCCCTATTCACGGCCAGCCGCAGCATCTCTCTGCGGGCGTAATCAACTTAAGTTGGTCAAATGAGTTTGTTTCGTTTTGATACAAAAAAAAAAGAACTACGAAGAAAAAACTTCAAATGCAAAATGCCTGCCAAATGCTATTTGCCGTCAGTTTCCCATCAGTTACCCATCAGTTTCCAAATCAGTTTCCTTAAGTTTACCGCCATTTTCCGTCGGGTTAATTGCTTAACTCCCATTGGGCTACATCAATGTTTTTCTTGTTTTTTTTTTGCGTTTAATCACACTTTGATTTAACTGGTATGCAAATTATGCATTCGCTCTGGGATTCGCCCATTCGCAAAAGCACCTGCATTCGAAGGTGTCGCTCATAATTAATTAACATCACTTCCGCACCACTGACTGTGTTTCCTCCACCTGACATTCATCTTTAAGCTGCATGCGAAATGTAATTAAATATTTAATGCTTTACGGGATTTGTGGAATGTAATTTAAAAAATGATTTTTGCCACGCACAATGTCAGCAGCTGCCAAAGTCGCTAAGAGCGTCACTCTTGATCCTTCAGGTGGCTCAAGAGGATAGATGAGGTTTCACCCGCTTCTCCTCTCCTTCTCTATATTTCACGCTCTCTTTCTTGCTCTGTATGTGTTAGAGATGGCACCGTGCTTACATTGCCCATTTTGGTATTCACAAAAAGTTTCGCATGTAAGCAGCGTATAAAACTGGTATCCGTACAATATCTTTAAATCCAAGGTACTAATACCAAACCGATTACTCAAACAAAAAAAAAACAATATATATAAATGCATACACTTTACACTTTACTTACCAGAATTGGAATTCGTTGCGGCTTATTAGTTCCAAGCCACCAAGAAAAGCATTTGTCAACACTGATTCAAATAATTCATTCTCTAGAATTTTTTTGGTATCAAGCTGATGTCAGGATGGATTTAAGATTCTGAACATTTCATATAAGAAATTTTGTCTCCAAGTAATTGCGTTATTGATTTAAGAAATATTTAGACATTGAATTCTATACAAATGATTTAAAATAAGAATTTCTTAAACGATTTTATTGGAAAGGTTTTCTTTTTGTTTTAATTGCTTTTATTTTTATTTAAAAATTTTTTTCATGAAATTTACTTGTTACGACACGCGCTCAGCTCTGATTTTCGATTTTAAAAGGTAAAAACAAAGGCAAAGCATAAGAGCAAAAATAATTGAGATGTCAGCTGAAATTCAAGTGGACTTTTATTGACTGCTTCCTGGCTGACTGCCTCACTGACTGGGCTGACTAACTGTCCGGCTGTCAGAGCATGTTAGTCCTTTCTCTCCTCAAGTGGCATGCAATGTCAATTCCACACACTTCGATACTATGTACGCCTGTGTGTGTGTGGCATGCAACGTCTTTTATCGGTGACCTTCGATTTGCAAAGGATTGTGCTAGTAGGTGAAATATATTTAGCAAAATCAATAGTTTCAATTGCATCTTGCTTTTGCGGTCTGCTTTCAGCTTTGCTTTGCTTTAAGCTTGCCGCTGCTCGTTTTATGCTAATAACAACACAGCAACAATAGCAAGTCGCAGCAAACGGTGCATACACTCAAGAAAAAATACATTGGTCCTAGATTATAGAATATTGACTCGGCTAGTGATGCTGATCGAGATTATGTATACCTTATGCACTTGCATAACTTTCTGATTACATTTCAGTTTGCAAAGTCATTTGGAAAAAAATGTAGCAAAAAATCTTGAAATTGTGTTAAAAAGATATAGTGAGATAATTGCAGATTCTAGTCGAATTTTCTTCACGAGAGCATTTCTCAATATGACATAAAAAATAATACTAAAACAAACTAACTTTATCAGCCCGACTTTTAGCCTTTTTTTCGTGTTTATCTCTGTGTTGCTGAGCAGCTGCTCGGTTTTAAGCTTTTTAAAGTCAACGTTAATGGACACCCACATCAACTTTTCGCACTTTTCGATTGACATTAATATTATTGTGTCTCCTAGTCAGACAAAAAATACTGTCGCGACTAATCCCAATGGGAACGAGATTGTCCCGTTGTGTGATGATTACTTTAAGCAGGTGCCGGCAGGTGAATGAGAATGATGAATTTCAGGGAAGACTTAGCGGTGAATTGATTTCATGGTGAATGAAGATAATGTGGTTACGCTCATGACCTAGCTGCAGCAGAAACAGACTCCCAACTAAATTATTATTATTTATATACAAAAACAATTTATATTTGTGCTGCCTATCAGACCATAATTACCAACTCGTTCGAACAGGTTTGAGTAACTATTGTTTTCCTCAAGAATATATAATAATATATGAAAAGTTGAAATGCAATCACTTCAGTGGTATTTTCAAATTGTGTATTAAATTGTTCAAAATATACATACATGCTTAAGAATACTTTGAAATTTGATTTTCTAAAGCAAAGCTATACTTTTTCCGAGTGTACACTGATGTGACGTGTCTGCCCCCAAACTGTGTAAGTGTAGCTTAAGCTTGGAATCTCTATCCCCTCTCTCAGCCTATCTTCTCTCTCTCCCTCTCCTTCAGCCTCTCTCTCTCTCTCTTTTTCTGTGTAAGTCCTGTTGCCATTTTACCTGCCGCACAACATCGAGATTGGCCCTCATCCTCCGCCTGTGTCCTGTGTGCTTACACTTCATCCGCATGCTCGTCATTGAATAGCATCCCTAAGTGTCCTTAAGCGTTCTCGAGCGGCGCTATAGATGTAGCTGTAGCCTGTAGCTCGAGGAGATTGTGTTTCGGTTAAATTGCGCCAAACATATTTGACATTTTATTATGGCAATGCGAATGGCGGAGTGTTTGTTACGCGAGCGGATGATATGTGGAGGGGGAGGAGGAGGTGGCTTAATATTGCGGCACAGATATTGCGGGGACCGAGTTTCGTTGGAGTATCCTGGGTTAATAATGACTACAAGTGTTCTTCATTAACTGCCGCTTATGAATATTAAATTAAAAAAGGTGCGTTTTATTGAAAATGTCGCACATACGCCCCATTGTGCAGCATCAAACAGAGTCTTTGATATTCAGTTTTGGTGTGTATGTGTGTGTGTGTGCGTGTTTGTATGTCTCTATGTGTGTGGATGTATGTGAATGGTATTGGCTTTGTGGAAATAATGCTTAAAATTTGTGGCAGACTGTGGGTGGCGCATATTGAAGCACATGGCAAGATGTGGTCTGTGCCCAAATTGAATTTGCTTCAACGAAATGAAGCCAGTTTCTTTATTTTTTATACTATGTCTGCCCGATGTTCCTATTAAGTTAAACTTTAAGTAAAACATGCTTGAACACCATCAGTTGTCCTGTCGATTTAACAATGTCCATCTGTCCGTCCGTCCCTCTGTATGAACCAGCCGAGCTCAGAGACTAGCTAGAAGAGTTAGAGTCACACACTGTCGAGACAGTTGCATTGTTAAATAACTGGTCGTAAAACTAAGGAAAAATTGTCTTTAATTTTTGAAAATTTTTTTATATTGAGCTTTATTTTCATTCAAAACAAAAAAAAATGTTTGAAAGCCTCATAGTTGGCTAGTTTCTCGTTTCTCTTTAAGGGATAGAGAGCTTTTGTCCAGATTCTAGATTTAAAAGGAAAAAAACAAGGCACTAATACCACATTGCTCAGCTTCAGCAATCAGGTTAGTTGAAAGCATGCACTCAACTTTTGGAAATATTGCCTTATTTTAACTGGTTTTTGCACTTTAAAAAAAAAAAGAAGGAATTTAAGGCGACGACGATGCAGCTCATGAATTGAAAATGAAATTAAATTGTTGCTCAAATATAATGACGCTGGCAACAGTAGCAACATGAATTGCAACAGCAACATCAGCTGTATTTCGTTCGTGACGGCTGCCACTTAGAAGCTTGCTGTAAGGACATGAGGCAGGGGCAGCCACCGAAGAAAAGAGGAAACTCCAGTAGAGTTATTCCTGCTGATGATGCTGCTGCTGTTGCTGTTGCTGTTTGTGCGCTTCTGACAGTCAAGAGATTATTGTTGTGCAGCACGCCAGGACTTAGTGATGTAAGCGTTTGCCAGGACCAGCCTGCCCCTGCCTCTGCCACTGCTCCTCCTTCTCTGCTTCTTCTATGTGCTGGCAATGCCTCAATTAAGTCGAAGCAAATAGCTGAACAATTTGAGAGTGGGACGAGGTGGACAATGTAAACATATCACACACCGTGTAGCAACTGCATCTGTCAGTATAATAAAATACACACACACACACACACACCTATATACACCACAAAGCTGAACAAATACTAAGGCGGGGCAAACTTTTTGGTTACTTCAAAATTCAATTTTCCGCAATATGCGCAAATCGTGATTAAAATCCAGTGCGTGCTGCTTGCTCATTGCGCACTTTGCGGCTCCAAGCAGTGTCTAATGCTTCCTTTAGTGCCTTTGGCACTGTGGGCTAAATTTACACTTTTTGTGCCCCAGATTACAAAGATGCAAAGCCACCAAAAAAAGAGACAGCATAAGAGAAAACGTTGTCTCTCTCGCTCTCTCTGATATATAAAATTTATAGATCTTTGTTGAGCTGTAGAATGCTATTATTGTTCCTTGTTTTAAAGCTCTCATTACTCTAGCTGAAAGATAGGGCAGTCTGCTAAAAGGTGCTTTCTAGTTTGGTATCAATGCAGAGTTTATTAAATAAATTATTTATTTATGCAAATAATCGTTTTGAATTTTAATTGAGTTTTTTTTTCTACAATAAATGGCCTGTGAATTTGATATAAATTGACTAATTTATGTCCCTTTGAAAAATATGTATATCTCTCCAAACATAAATTTGTTTATCCAAATTAAAAAGCATGAATCATTTTTTATATTTTTTGATTGCAACTCTGTACGCGACATAAATATTTTAGTCGGAATACAAAAATGAGACACTGAATATCTAAAGAGACTTAAATCCACATCAGCACCATCGTGCCACCGTGCCTTCGTACCATCGTATTATTGCTCCATAAATACAATGAGTGGGCAAAGCTGCTGTCTACTTTCAGAAGCTGTCAGCGTAAAAACTATGAAAATGTGCTTTCAAATTGCGAAACAATTTGCTGACCGTAATTGAACTTTGCTGTTGCCATTGCCATTGCCATTGCCATTGCCCTTGTCGTCAGCGGCACATAAAACAAACTTTGAGCGCTCATTTGAGTGGTTGAGTTGCCTTAAACTTTTTCAGCGCACAGCCTGTGGCAAATGGTGGGCAAGCGGATGTGGATGCGGATTCGGGCCCGGATTCGGGTCTCGATGTGGTTCTGGAGACGGACTTTGATTTTAGATTCGTGTTTCAAGTTTTGGGTTCGGGAGTTTTGCATTTTAGGCGCTTTGCTGTTGATTTGTTCGTACGCCTAGCGTGGTTCTCGCCAATTTGCGTGGTCTAATCTACACTCTCCTCACCATCTGTCTCACCCACTCTCTGCGTTCATTCACAATGCAAATAGCGATAAATGCAAACAATGCAGTGCCGGCTACTTTCCATTTGATTCAATTTGCTCTTATTGCGCACTCTGACGCCTTTTTGCATTGTGCCTCCTGTGATTTTTGTGCATTGTTGTTGCAATTCTTTGCATAATTGTTCTTGTTTCTGCCACACTCGACATACGCATGAATATTTCAACAGTTGCAAATAGTCCACGCCACCAATTCGCAACTGCAACTGTTCAGGACAAAGTTTTGAATAATTTATACATTGCCAGAGTTGAAGTGCTCAATGCTCCCAGCTCCCTGCTCGCTTCTTGATGGCCAGTGCCCATTTCCCATTCCCCTAGCTGTCAGACAACATCTAAGTTCTGCAACTTCTTTCAGTCCTTGGCTATTGTATTCCAAGGCGTACGCATTGAGCATCGAGCATCCTTGCATATCGAGCAGTGCAAGCACTGAGAAAAATATCCTTGAAATGATAACCACATTGCGCAGAACTTAAGCTTTTTAAAATACTGAGTGTTAAATTATTTTCAAAAACAATTTTTCTTTTATTTTGTGCATAATACCACATTTAAGTTAATAGATTTTCAACATTATTAAAATTATGCTTCAAATTACCGAGACAACAGCATTGATTTCCATTTTTTCACTGTGCATTTCCCCACAGTAGCACTGTTTTTACCCTTTGCCCTGATCGCTTTTTGTCGAGCGTAATTAGCCGCAAAGTATGCAGTTTGCTTTTGTGCAACCAGCCATGGCCAACAACGCTACTGCCAATTGCCTTTATTGAGACATTCAACCGCGCAGTTTCACAAGAAGCGAGGGGTGTGGGCGGGTTGTAGGTGTGCGGTGAGCGGTGTAATGCTTTCGAAGCAAAACAGTAGTAAAACTGCAACACCAGGCCACAAAGGCAATAGCAGGCGTTGCAGGCAGTACGTGGCATAAGTGTGTGTGCGGGTGTGTGTGTGTTCGAAAAATACCACAATTTCAATTTAAAAGTATCCTTTTAGTGAAAAGGAAATGACATTTACGCGCTTTGTTGTGGTTCGCTCATGCATAAAACATTTTTAGTTTTTTTGTTATTTGTATATGTTTTCCCTCTTCTCTTTTTCCCTTTTGAAACTGCCCCTGAAGAACTCAATGTGCAGTAGGCGTGGCAGCGATGGACAGCGGGACAGCAGGACAGGTCCTTCAGCTGCAGCGCAACAATACAAAAAATGTTTGCATGCCGTTTTGGGTGGCTGGGGTGGTTTTGGTCGAGCAAAGCAGCACGATAGCCACAAGGCGCTTGCTGTAGCTTAAAAATTGAAGACTGAAAACTGAGAACGAAATATAAGTAATAGAATGAATATAAGAATCGCTGCCAAATGGTATCGAATACAACACGAAATGATGTACGAATTTAAGATTCTCGCTTGGTGTAAGTCAATTTTCCATTATCAGAAATTAGTATTTTAAATATTTTAACTGCAGTAAATTAATAATCAAATAATTGTCACAATTCTGAACTGATCATTTTATTTGAGTTTCCTTAATCTTTTGCATAATTCATATTATCTTTTACATACTCATTTATCTGACACATGTGAATATTAAATGTGAGCACAAAATTATTGAAAGTAGTTAATATAGAATCATTCTTAGTTTAAATTCTATTCAAAACTTCAAAATATCATAGAAACCTGTAAAAGTGATGAAAGTATTATGACAGAAAATATAATTATATTAATTTGTCTTTAAAACAGCAGTAGCCATAAATCTGACTTTAATAATCTTTGAAAAAAGTTATATTTATTTTAAAAGTACTGTAAATTCTCGGAAAAATCTCAGAAACTGTTTTACTTCTCTCCTTGAAATAAAATACCACAGAAACTTAAGTATATTTTATAAATACAAGCTTACAGTCCCCAAAAATATGCGGGGGTAGTGTGGGTTATACATAGGTGTGTTAGAGAGGCCATTCAATTGTGAGCCAAGGTAGATGAATGTGTAATGGGTTGGAGTTTGGTGAGCTTAGCGCAGTGGAGCGGAATCAAAATGGTTGAAAACTTGAGACTGCCAACCAGAAACGATTAAACCTTAAAGTACTTTTTTGTTGTTATACTGGCAAGGAGAGGAGGTGGGTGAGGGTTGGTGTACTTCACACAATATCAATGTTAACTGTAAACGAGGACATCTGCGAGAGCTGCTGCAAACAATAAGAGACAGAAATCAATGGCGAACTTCTGGGAACTGTTGCCGGTGGCTGCTGCAAATGCGCTTCCTGTTTCCTTTATAGGAAGCGCCAACGGGACGCAGTTAGGACAGCAAACAGTAGATGGCTGCAGAGGCAGCGGGGGCAAACCGTTTGACTATAGCTCCGTGAATATGGTGTTGGCATTTGTTGAATATCAACAGGAAATGCAGTGAATAAACACATCGAGTTCGTTTCATTCGAAGAGCTGAGCGCATTGTGCAATGATGAGAGTCACATTTTGTATGCTATTCAATTTAATTCGTTTCGATGCAATTCAATTCTCAATTTTGAATGGGCAACGACGCATTGACCGCTGTCGGGCAGCCTTTAACTCTAGGCAATGGTAAGCAAATAATTCAACAATTTTTGCCTGTTCACAATGCCAGCAAAACACAGCCATCAAAAGCAAAAGCAACAACGACAACAACAATGCCAACAAATTTTTAGTATTCAGCTCGTTGCGTAATTTCATTCATTTTGATGAATGTTTTTTCATGTACATGTTTTTATACCCGGCGCACATATTAAAGTTTGCTTTACATATAGCTGTTAAAAAAATCGTCTATAATTGAACTATATGAATTTGCTAGTGCTTGTGTCATAAGCTTTGCTATGCAAAGTCTCGAATTTCGTATTTAGCTCAAGTGCATTTTTAGGCCATCTAATCTTTTTTGGTTGTTCTTTCTCCATGTAAATTGGGCATCTGAGATTTAATTCCAGAATATCTAGTAGCTTATCTTATTCTCTCTCTCCTTTCCCTCTATCTCGCTCTCTCTCTCTCTCTGTCCGTCTAGAGGATTAATTTTATTTTCAATTTAGCGAATGTAAAAAAATTCAAATGTAGTACAAAAATTTGTTCGACTCTTTGTTCGTTCGTGGTCATGTTGTATTGTGAATATGAATGTTTGGCAGGTGCTGCGCTTAAGAGCATGCAATCAATGCCCAAATATCAGATGCCATCCGCTCTATCCATCTCATCTCTCCACCCTCCGAGTCGTTTCTCCTACCATCATATTGCACGTCGTCCATCAGTCAGCCAGTCAATCATATGAATCGTTTTCGTTTACGTTTCGTTTTCGATTCCAATCAATTTGTTTGGCATTTTTGGCTGGCGTTATATGCACAACCGTCATGACCTTCCCACACATTCCCAGCCCCCCACTGGACGTCCTTTTCCTTCAATATGCCAACACTCTTTTGACCCACAGCATGCTGTGAATTCTTCGAAATGCCCTTTTTCCTCTGTACATTTTTGTTCGTTCCCATCGATTTTATGCCCTCAATTTCAAAGCTAAAACCAAAAAACAACAAAAACAACAGAAAAAACACACTTCCATTGAGTTGTGTTCGCTTGTTGCATTTTTAAATACGGATTGTTGCAAAAACATTATTGGCGATGGGGAGTTGAGAATCGAGAAGATAGTGGCTCTGGGATTAGGGGGAGGCCAACGGTCTGAAATTAATCTATCTTAGTTTTTACTTTCATGTGTCAAAGAAACTTCTTGTTATTTTGTGCAACGAATTCAGTTTCGTATTTGTTACACACAAGTATTAAGTTTTTGTACACTCAAACCAATGAAAGGTGGTAAGTCAAAGGCATTTGTGAAAGGTTTACGAAACAAAATATTTTCTCCATTAAATATATTTATTTTCTTCAACAAAAGGCCAATTTCAGAGGCTGTTCGACTTTGCAAGATGCGGGGTTAATCTAATTTAGGAGGTTGATTTATTTGCTGCAATAGGTGACTCAGTTGGGGATTGGTCGAAAAAATATCGAAAGCCAACGATAGGTGATACTATTGACAAGTTATATTATTTTTATAGTGGCCTTATTTTTATTTAATTTTTGTTTGCCTGATGATATTTAAATTGAAAATTTGGGCTAGAGACAACTTGATCGCTTTATATTGCTATTATTTCTGAATACATTCCAACAATTAGCATTATTTGGTTTTGGTGAAATTTCCAATTTATTTTTATTTTCTATTTTCATTTTGTATTTATTTTAATGTATTAAAAATGGCAACAAAAATTTTGACTTGCTTTGAAACTAAATACTGAGCTTAAGAACTAATTGCCTTATTGGAAAACTAAAACTAGATATCGCTTGGGTGATTTGCGGACTCGGTTATCGCCATTTTATGATGGGTTCTTTCGCCGTTTTCTGCTGCTGCGCCTTGGATGGCGGCACAGTGCGCTTTGTGGCACCCTTGTCCCCACTTTTCTGATCTCGAAATTTGGTATCTTTTTCGTGAGGATTGTCAAATATTTTGGAATTGTGTTTTAGCCTGGGCGTTAAAAAGGATTCCTTAGTTGCACTCTTTTTGCGTACCATGGGGCAGATTGTACGTTGTATTGAAGTGCGTTGCACGACTGGCTTTTGTTCACTAGTTGGCTTCTTCACTGTACTTGCGCATTTAGTCGCGTCATATTTGAGATTGGCTGCTGAACGCGACGTCTGACAGCCATTGTCAATGACACGTTGATTCATGGCCATAACTTTGGTCTGAGCATTTGGATTCTGGGCATTCGCGTTCAAACCTTTGTCGACGGAAATCGAACGTTTTATTTTGGGTCGTTGCTTGAATACGGTCTCTTTGATGAAGTCCTTGACAGGTTTGATTAGTTTGTTCATTGGCTGCCGTTTAGCGTGGTTAGCTTCAGCGACTGCCAACTGTTTTATCAGTTGATTACGATCCTCGAGTTGTTCGGGCGGCTCAATGTCATACTTTTTTCGATACCATTCCGTAATGGTCGTCCGCATCGCTTGCTGACTGATCACAAACTGACGGGTCATTAGATAAAATATCTTCACTTTATAGCAGCACGTTCCACAAATGCATGACGGCATATCGGGCATGGTATTAAATTGCTAATGAATATTATAATTTTGTATATTGTAAAACACATTCATCTTAAGATAATTTCAGCACTTACAAACTGCAGCGATGTGCGCTGAAAGAGCATACGGTAGCTGCTTATCGAGGGCTCAAATTCAAAATCCTGATTCGTGTCCAAGTCAATGAAGGTGCCATTGCTTTGACAGCCGCACACTCGACAGATATTCTGTAACTCCTCCAATTTTGTTATGCATGTTGGCACAGTATTCTGCGTTTGTTCGCGCGACGGTAATGCGATCTTATACAAAATCTCATAATCCGTCAAGCTGAAAGTCAGTTTTTATTAATCAATTAAATATTGGTGAGGGCTTTTAATATGCGTTGTATTAAAGCTGACTAAATATAAATCGATTATTATATATTGATCGGTATTGTTAGTCCTTTTCCTGTGAGCAATGTTACCACAATTTTCTTTGTAGACTGTTTGTAATACAAATTAATTCATAAATGTTTAAAAACTGGATCGAAACTGGCTAAAGTTAACGCTTATGATAACTTCCCATTAAAAGACAACTTGTCAAGTTTCCGGGCAACTAAAATTATTGCTCCCAAATTGCAAGAATAAGAAAATGTCCAAAAAGGAACTCGACAAAGCAGTGCTGGTAATGGCCTAAGCCTGTCTTTCTCTTATCTCTCTCACTCTCTTTGTAACTATCTCTGTCTCCCTTTGGCTGATTGTGCTCATTGAGCGGCAAATGCGAAACTTTTTAATTGACTTTTTCAATTACAGTTTAATTTTGTTGCAAGAAATTTCTGCCAATTGAAGTTTGCCGCAGAGACAGTGAGTGCCCTCCCTCCACAGAGAAAGAAAGAGTACAAGAGAGTGAGAGAGCGAGAGAGATGGACAGAGTAAGATGAGAATAGTTTACACTCACACACAGACACACATACAAATGTCTAATCTATCATTGTCTACTGGTCCACATACTATATGCATATGCCTGTGTGTATACGTGTCCGCCTTGGCAATTTGCTAAACTTCAAAACACGCACAGCCCTCAGCATCAACCAGACTGACATCAGTCAGTCACTCAGTCAGTCAGTCAGTCAGTCAGTCAGCCAGCCAGCCAGCCAGCATTTTGTTCTTCACGACCATTACAAAAGCAAAAATTCGATCCAAATTTATTTGCAACCTTTTTGTTGCCAAAAACCCAAGTGCAATTTAAGAACTTTGGAAAAGTACATTCAAAAGATTATGAAGAGTTTTATACTCAAGTAGAAATGTAGACCTAGAGAAATTCATATTATTTGAAATAAATAGTCTCTAAATCAGCTTGGGCCAAGAAACACTTCTTCACATATTTACAGTAGAATGCCTATTTGGAGTATTTTGTGCAACATAATGTTTGCTTTTTAAATTAATGATGAAATTGTACTAGAAATTGAAACTCAATTAGTGTGAAATTAGTTCCAGTATTACTAATAATTAATATTTTCGTTTTTCATTCAATGTGCAACAGAGAGGCACGGAATATCGACAGAAAAGTGTTCAAACACTTTTCAACTTACCATATCGTCCTGTCCATGGCTAAATCATCTGGGCACTGCATAATCAACGTCTTCCTTTAGTTTTGCCGTAGTCCAACTGATGCCCTTGGCTGTTGTTGTGAGGAGGGAATGGAAATGTGTTAGCATTATGAGGAAAGCTGAAATCACGAAAATTAGCTAGCACATTCAAGTGCTGTCCATTGAATTATTCAACTGGCCAGGCCAGCACATGATGCATGTGCTGTTGATACCAGTTGTGTTTATAGCCATTGAGATTGGGCTGGATCAGGTGAAAAAATGCCAGAGCTAGGCATACCAAAGCAAACATGTTACTATTTATCTTGCACCACACAAAGCACAAAAAACAGAACAAGTAAAACCAAAAAACCAAAAAAAAAGAAGAAAATTATACGAAAAAATGAAAAAAAAACGATTTTTTTTTGGTTTGCCGAAGATGAAGTACCCTTTAATTTATATTCAATTAATATGTATAATTTATGTATGTATGAGTATAGAAATATCGGACTATAAAAATAACAATAATCATAATAATAATATGATAATCAAATTGAGGAGATTATTATAGAAATATTCGATTTTTGTCTGTTTTGATTTTATAGTTGTAAAGCATTACGAACTTGTTATAATACGAGTATATATTAAAAAGTAATTAATTAGAGCTTAGCTGACATATTAACGAACTAATACTGAAAGTTATATCTCGCCAACTTGTCATGCTGATGAAGTGTCTTAACCAAAATGAACATAACTATTCCAGGGTATTTAAAGACTAACAAAGTTCTCTTGAACACTACGGTAATTGTATCTACTTGCAGATATATCAAGTTGTTCATTGCTATAATTCTTCTCTGATTTGTGTCGATAGTAACTCGTAAAGTGCCATGCACATTTCGAATACGAATCGTATGAGCCACTTTGGGCGAATACACTTATAGCCAATACTACCTACGTTGTCTCATTTGGAAAGTTTGTTGGCTCTATTTGGGGAAAGTGTATGACAGTAAAGGCAGCGATAGGAGGCAATAAAAGAGATACGAGCTTCGAGCATAAAACAACAAAAGCCTGAAAATGAATGAGCTTCATGGCAGGTGAAATTGAGCCGGAGGGCGGTGGCCAAATAATGCCATGGATTGAGACTGGATTGTAGGCCAGGCTATTTGGCTCGGCTTGGTCGAGTCTGTCTGTCTGTCAGCCTGGAATTAATCCCAGGCGTGCACTTTTGCCGGCCTCAACTGAGCCACGAACAATGCGTGAGAACTTTTGCGGCAGTGGATTCAAGTGCGTTGGGTATTTTAATTGAATAACTACACGAATGTCATGCGGGTAAGACGGATTTATACTGGTCTGATAGTCCAGTTTTATCCTTTTAGAGGTTAACGCCCGCTGGACTTAAGGCTCAAGTCAGGGCACTGAGAAAAATATATATTTTATTATTATATACATATATTACTATATCTATATATTGAAGTTGTCTTAAAATAATTGCTTTTGGGAAACAATCCCAACAAATATCTTACATATTTAGACTTTTCTTAAATATGTACTTTCTATTACTGGCATATTAAATGCTTCCTTCAATTCACTTGTGAATTCATTGCTGTTATTTAAAATTTATTTTCTAAGTGCAGTTGCGAAAACTTTTTTGCTCACCTTTGTTAATGGGTTTCTGCGGGGATTTTGTGATTCTGAGACTTGTGAAATCCTCAAGCCTTTATGTCTTATTGGCTTGCTTTTTGTTATCTCTGTCTACTTATTACTTGCTTACAAAATATATATGTATATGAATTGTATATTGTATATTTTCGTACTGATTCTATTTGCATCTACAACTGTGTTGAGAATACAAGTTAGCTGCCTCTTGGAATTTGTCAAAGCCTGCTTAAGCTCTCATTTACATACGATATGCATAACGTATTGAAGGGTGGAAGGTGCGGAAATGTAGGGGAGTGGGTTGGGGGCGTGTCATATGATGGGATAACGTAAGTTATACGCTCATAACCATAGATTGTCAGTTGATTTGCCACCTTTTATGCACGTATTCGCATTCCCTTTGGCATTTTTCCTCCATTGTCTTTTGGTGCATATGTGTGTGTGTGTGTGTGTGTGGCACTTATCACACTTATCTTCCGCCCTGATTCGCCAGACCCCTCCAACGACTAGTTGACATTTGTGGCATATGCCAGTGTCAGGAATGCAAAGCGCAAATGGATATGGCTATGGCTATGTCAACAGATATATGTATTTATGGACTTGGGTGGAGATTGGAGTGCAAGGGGAAATCTGAGCCTTTCTACCTCAGTTTGTTACACGACTTGTCACTGACATGCAATATTTATTATGTAAATATGAGCAGCAAATCCCGTTAGCCCGTTAGGACTGATTGCCTTGACCAGGATTTGACTTTGTAATTGAGGCTATCCGCTTTGCTCTTAGCACTTTTTTTGTAGTCTTACCCTGATTTTTATATGTGCGATCTACCTATATAACGAAGTTTGTCTGAGTTTACATGAGTTGAGCGTGTTATAGTGGACATTTAGTGAGTGAGTAGTCAGCTAGGACAGCTAACGAAGATAAATCGACAATTAGACTACTCTGGCGAATTGTACAAAACTACATGATACATGATGATTAATTAAGCTGGATGAATTTCAGCAGAATTTGTTACCAAAAATAAAATGAAAAATCTTTAACCGTGCCTACGAGCCATTTTTTAAGGTAGAAATTATATAAGGAATTCTGTTTTCAAATTTAAATGCACCATTAATCTATAGGTCAAATCATGGTATGAAAAGCCCCACTACTATGAATAAGAAACCCTGGTTTTTAAATCAATTTTGATAAAGTAACTTTTTGACAATATATTCATTTATAATATAAATGTATAATGGTCTTTGAAAGTCGGATTACATTTGACAAAGTTCTGGCTGTGGAAAGCTTTGACCCATTCCAGCAAACACATGTCAATTCCACTTCATTTAATAAGCAGCGCAATAACCAGCGTATGCAAAGCACGAAATGTATATGAAAAACGAATAACTGGACTATCAATAATTTACCACCTGAGAACAATGATAATATTTACTTTATCAACATACGTGTTGAATGAGCGCTAAACGAAAATTGCTCTTACTAAAATGACACCCAAAAAGTATATTAAAATGACACTTTGCTTTAATTTGTATAAATAGTTTAGCGTACCTTATAAGAATTCATGAGGTCAATGTGTATGCAAAACAAACGAGTAACCTCGACTTGCCCTGCAAAGAACTTCATTGCCAAAAGTCACACAGTTATCTCTATGTACACTTATCTGGTGGTGGTGCTGTCCTGGTCTGCCCAGCTTAGTCTTGCATTACAGCATCCTGTACTTAATGTGCGACAGACTTTTATGATAACGGTTCAAAGCTCAGCTAACTGCTGCCCACCTCTCTGCTCGGAGCATAGTTCAAATTAGCGTTCATTAATTAGTCGCCCTGAAGATTGACGTTTAAAGTAATGCGACATGTCCCTGGGGCAATTAGTTCCCGTCGAACAAAAACACCACACCTCCCCCACGATTGGAGTGAGGAGAATCATTCGTTACACTTTTGCTGTAGATAATTATCGCAGCTTTTGGGTGCTCAAGTGTCAAAGTTTTTTTTTTTTGGCTTGAGGAGTCTTTCAAGTCGGAGCTCTATTAAATTACGAAATACCATATTTTAGCGCTGGCACTTTCTACACTCGCGAAAAAAGCAGTGACATGTAATTTACAATATTTTTGGGTAGTATATTTTATGTGTAAAGTAAGATACTATTTTCTAAAAACTAGAAGTATTTATCTTAACCTTTTACAGATAATACCAAATAACTACAAGCTTTGTTTTATTTATTTATTTGATAAATGTAATTATTGTTTTCAAAATATAACAAAAAAACAACAAAAAAAAAAACTTTTAACTCATTCATTTAACTAAGTCTTGTTAATTTTAAGTCTTTACTGTGATTTGCTTTCTCGACACATTTATCTACTCTGCTCCATACCGACTTAGTCTTCTGATTCTTCTATCGCTATCTCGAACCACACACTCCTTTCTTAACATGTATGCCTAATACTACATAGATATTTTCTTTGAGTGATTGTGTCTGTCTCTCACCGCGTCTCTATAGCCTTAATAGATCATTTGCTGCATCATTACACATACGCAGTGTTTTCTCAGGCTAATCCTTTGCCTGTCTACAGATTTTTCGGTGTTGTCACGTACTCACAAATCGCAGTGGTATTTTTCTTCCTGGCACGCACTCACGGCCACATACATCACTCTCTGCTTCTGCTACATCCCAGCCCAGCTCAGCGTACCTCCACTCACTTCCACTCACCATGGCTGGCTGTGTTACCTCGCAGATATGGCCACATTAAATGTGGGCCAAGCGCCAAGCGGATGAAGCGTTGCTCCGGTTGCTGCCATTGCCCGCCAGCAAATCAGTGTCCTTGCCGTTGCCGTTGCCGTTTGCCTTGCTGGCATTTTATTTCATTTGCTTTTAGCAAAACTGTTGCCCCACACCTCTGCACACCTCCCTCCCACACAGTGACCATGTTGCGGTCGTCGACGTTGTCTGTGTCGCCGCTCGTAGTGGGCACTATAATTCTATTATGGCTGTAAAGCAATTTTATTTCTGACTGTTTCGTTTCGCCCGCGCTTCGTTTTGCTTTCATTTTCACATCTGCACTGCCATTTTCATTTTCATTTCGTATTTTTACGCGTTGTGCTGTTGTTTTTGCCATATTCCTACCCTATCCCTATCCCCATCGCCATCTGTACCCCAAGCATTTACCCAGCGAAGCTGTCATCATCAAATTACGCTCGGCTTTTGTCTTAGAGTTTTGTTTTAATGCAAAAGCACAAAAGCGGCTACTGCGTTGCTTCTGCATTTGCTTATAACTCGCTTGTTGTTGTTTTGCCGATTGCTGTTATACTCTGTCTTAAATAACCATTGCTATATAAAGGGTAGTATGATTATGTTGTATATATATATGTATATATTCAATCTCAAAGTTTATATTATCTCAAAATAGTAAATTCATACTGTGTGAAAGTCATCTTTTTTTTTAGTTTTCGTCCCTATATCGATTTTCTTTAATCCATAACTGTCGATTGACAATCGAATTTGTTGTATTTTAAGTATGTTTATGTTATATGGGAGGATACATATTTAATTAAAATATTTCGCTTTAGATTTATTTTATATTCGTAAATATATCAATATATTTTATGAGAACCGGCCCAGCATACAGAGTATTTGCTAGACGAACACTTTGATTCTTTCCATTTATTACTGTCATTTTATTAGTTGCCAAATTGAATTGGACTTGCCCAACCCCTTTAGTTATCGGCCTTTAACTATCTCTAGCTGATAGCGTCGGCTGTGATCTCTTTTGGCTGTCGCGTGTTTTGCATATTCTCTTTTGGCGCGCTCTTTGATAGCACACACACACATAGACACACACACACACACACACACTCTCTCTCTGTGTTTATCTGTGTGTGTTGAGTTCTCTTTTGCATATCACACATACGCCTCGTCGATCGGCTAATGAAATCAGTCGTTGTCGAAGCGCGCTGTTGAAAAGCAATACGAAGCGGATACCTAAAAAAAAACAAATTCGCTTATGGCTGCTTGAATGGGTTATCCTCCAGTTAATTGGAATACGATATTGAAGGTCACCCTGACATGGAACAGGAAAGGGAGGCAAGGGAACGCGCAGCGATTCTCACAAGTTTGAATAATGAGGTGATCACATTGAAGGAGTTGCTACGGGAACGTGACAGTGAGATAATTAAACTTCATCGCGAAATACACAAGCTGAAGGTGAGAAATAGTGCGATGAGGAAGTAAAAGGGAAATACTGGGGAACTATAAAGCTAGAACTAAAATTATTTGAAATATAGGCAACAACTTTGAAATATTAAGACAAAGGAAAACAGCAACAAATATTAACTTTTCGAAATATACAAGGTGTAGAAAGGACTAGAAACTAATAGGAGACTATTATGGAGATGATAAATACTTCATGCATGGAAATCAGCGTAATACAAATTGAAAATCAGGAAATCTGGGAGCAGAAGGACACGAATATACTATGATAATGCCAGAATCCCACAAGAAAGCTAGAAAGGAATTATTAAACAAACAATTTCTAAAAGCATAAAAGAGAGAGCAATGAAATAATTTTGAATATGCTATGGCGTTGAAAAATAGAAGAAAAAAAAACAGAAGGCAAAAAATGACTCGAAACTACTACAAAATAAAAAGAAAGTACTAGTAGGAAGCAAGGGGAAATATTATTGAGTCATCAACCAGGGGGCAGATGTCCCTTGACATTGTGCATCGTTATGTTTGTTTTGTTTGTTGTGTGCTTTGTTTGTTTGCTGTTGTCGCGCCTCAGATAACGGCACAGCAGTAGATACAACAACATCAGCAACAACAATAATAGCAGCAGTAACAATGTGTTTGCTATGTGTTATTGTGTATTATTATTTCCACTAATTTGTAGAGATACAGAAAAGTATCTGGAAATATGCTCACAATCGTATCAATTGCGTCGCACGTTGTTATCTCGAGCAAAGCAGCAGCAGCAACAGCAGCAGACGCCGTTAAGCTCTAGATACCAGATACTATAGAATAGGCAACGAATAGCATTAGATAATATCTACAGATACCCTTGTGCTATGCCAATGCGATAATCCGTTGATATTTGGCGCGATTTTTGCCGTTAACATTCGGTTAGTGTCTGGGCTGCTCACGTGTCCGGTTTTCATTTGGTGTATTATAATTTGCTTATCTTCGAACTACCCGTGCGGTAACGCTTCTATGTGAACTCATCTCTGTGTAGATATCTTGCTAAAACTGTCAAATATGTCATCTATGCAAATTAAAAATACCATTAAATATTACATTTACTTTGCAAGGGTATTTTATGTTTCATACTGCCAAAATAGTTTTGCTTTCTTGTTAATTTCGTACTTGAGCAGCATTTGGCATTGCTCATCGTGCCGGCGTGTGTGCGGTTTTGTGTGTGTATGTGTGTGTGTGTGTGTAGTGTGTGTGTGTGTGTGTGTCTGTATGTACATAAGTATTTAAATTGTAAAGCGTTTTTATTGAGCCAAGTGATTAGCACTTCTTCGTGAGATTTTCATAGCGCCGTTTTGAAAAGAGCAGAAGTTGCCAGCTTAGCAGAGAGAACAGATACAGATACAGACACAGATACAGATACAGATAGCCGGGCAGAGATACGCTCGGATTCGCAGCTGTGGATTGCTAATTGCTGGATCAGCTTTTACTGCGTCTGCCGCTGCGACTTCAGCTGGACGTTGGGTGTCTGACTGTCTGTCTGTCCTCTCGTTCCGCCTCCCTCTTTTGTGTGTAAATACCCACCAATATTCTATAATTCCATAATGCCAACGGACGCCAGCACGCGCGCTCCAGAAGCAAGCGGCACAGAAAAAAATTAACAAAAATAGAAAGCAATAAAAAAAGCTAATTGGAGTGCATTGGGTATGGTCGATTTGGAGTTACTCTTCAAGAATGTTGGTTAACGATTAAAACAGCTGGGATAGAGATTTATATATAAAACGTGTTTAGATTCTTTGTGTGTTAATAAAATGTATAAAATATAAATAAGCACATATTTGTTAGAGCTTCTATCAAAGAGCTGTTATACTGTGAAGTCTGTAACTCTCATCATTCGAGTCTCCCGAAAAATTACAATCACTCAAAAGATGAACTCTATGCAACCTTTTTTCCCCGTTTTTGTTCGCATACATATTTTTGAATTGTTAATGTTTATGCACATAATTTTGTAACACAAACATGTTTTTTTTTGTGACCCAGGCATTGGCAACAGGCGAATAGTGATCCCCGACGAAAGTCGCGACATTTGGCTTATCTAGTGTTATTGGCCACATATTGTGGCATGAGTTGTATTGAGTTTGCATAGTTTTATCTTTACGCCTCTTTCGCTTTTGGGGTCAGTTTTTGCATGGTGTTTACACATTCACTGAGATAAGATGACATGGAATACAATGGTTGGCCCACTTCCAGTTGAAGGTCGTTGCAACGCACCCCTCTCTGCTTTGTATACCATATAAGGCGATATTTTTGGATACATTGAAACCATCTTAAGGTATATATGAAATGTTGTTTTGTTTTCATAGAAATATTCAACAAATTATCGTATAATAATCATAAAGCTTTCATCAAAATAATAACACAAATTCAAGTTTTTGTTATTTATCTATTTTAAGAGAATTTATAGCTAAAAATATATTGAAAATATGAGCAAATAGACTACGTTATGCTAGTGTTTGTAATTTTATCTACTGCACATATATTTTTTGTGCTCATAATTGTTGCAAGCACTTCAAGAGTGGTAGATTTGAGGTCGCCATCATCAATTAAATTGGGTATTATTGCATCAGATGCGTGTGCCGCTGATTGGGGCGCTCAATTGGCTGCGAATTGATTAATCAACGCCTTTCAATTGTCGCAGAGCGTGCTGCAGCAAACGACCAACACCAATAACAATGTGGCATCAACATCAGCATCCAACCCACAAACGGGAGTCTACACTCATCCCGAACAGTGCGATGAGGTGAGCAGCAGTCGACAGCAACATGAGCAGCAGGTGTGCAGCTCCTGTGGCCTGGCTATGGCAGCCAGCCAGGATGATAAGGTGGAGTCGTCACCACTGGAGTCGGAGACAACAGCAGAGAATGAAATGAAAACAGAGTTGCTAATGGACACGCGTCCCAAGCCCCAGTTGCCGGCCATTAAAAAGCAGGGAGTCTCTGCGGAGAGCTCCCTGAAGTCCAATCAACAATCCTACAGTGCGTCCATACCCAAATATGAGAAGGATTTCAGGTGAGACGTCTACTTTTACCAACTACAAGATGAGTCACGAAAAGCTGACTGCTAACGAGCACGACACAAAATACTTTAAACTCTCTGTTGCTTATGCAGAAATCTCTTCCAACCTAATTTAAATTCATAGTTGATTTGGTTGGAAGAGATTTCTGCATAAGCAACAGAGAGAGTTTAAAGTATTTTGTGTCGTGCTTGGTTTTAAATATCTAAAATGGGGTCATGAGATTTTTTTTAATTAATGCATGATTGATTTACTGAAGCATATATACAAAGTTAGCTATTAGAGGCATTACAAATTTAATCAATTTCCGAAGCGACAAAGCCAGGCAAATTTCAACTCATTACTTAGTGAGAGATTTGCAAACAATGCGATTAAAAAGTCTGTGTAAATAGTATTAATTTCAACAAGAGCAGGAGCTGTTAAAGCCTATAGACTTTTCTGCATCAGCTCTGATTACGTTATCAGCTTTTATAAATATTCTTAATATTAATATGAGCACTTTTTCTAACCAAATTAATTTTTGCACTAACTTTCTTCCTTTGTCTACTCCACTGTTATCCAGTGCCAAGCAACAGATCAAGGATGCCATTATGGGCAATGATTTTCTCAAGAATATCGATGCATCGCAGGTGCGCGAACTGGTGGACTCCATGTACTCGAAGAGCATCGAGGCGGGCGAGTTCGTTATACGCGAGGGCGAAGTGGGCGCCCATTTGTATGTGTCCGCTGCTGGTGAATTTGCCGTGATGCAGAATGGCAAGGTGCTCGATAAAATGGGACCTGGCAAGGCATTCGGTGAGCTGGCGATACTCTACAATTGCACAAGGACCGCCTCCATACGGGTGGGGAGTGAGGCGCGTGTTTGGGTGCTCGACCGTCGCGTCTTTCAGCAGATTATGATGCGAACTGGCTTGCAGCGCATCGAGAATAGTGTAAACTTTTTGAAATCTGTGCCACTGTTGCGTAATCTGAGCGAACAGCTGCTGGCCAAGATTGCCGATGTGCTTGAGTTGGAGTTCTATGCGGCCGGCACATATATCATACGTCAGGGCACCGCTGGCGATAGTTTCTTTCTCATCTCGCAGGGCAATGTGAGGGTGACTCAGAAGTTAAGCCCATCCGTTATGGAGGAAACGGAGCTGAGAACGCTTACGCGTGGCGATTACTTTGGCGAACAGGCGCTCATTAATGAGGATAAGCGTACAGCGAATATAATTGCTCTGGCACCAGGCGTGGAGTGCCTCAGTTTGGATCGGGATTCGTTTAAGCGTCTCATTGGCGATTTGTGTGAACTCAAAGAGAAGGATTATGGCGATGAGAGCCGCATGCTGGCCATGAAACAGGCACAGGCTCAAGCTGACGAATCGTTTGGGGCGCAGGCACAAATGGAATATCCCGATTTACAGCTCACAGATCTGGAGGTTGTGAGCACTTTGGGTATCGGTGGCTTCGGTCGCGTCGAGCTGGTCAAGGCGCATCACGAAGGACGCGAGGACATCTTTGCTCTCAAGTGCTTGAAGAAGCGGCACATTGTGGACACCAAGCAAGAGGATCACATCTACAGCGAGCGCAGCATAATGCTCAGCTCCAAGTCACCCTTCATCTGTCGCCTCTATCGCACATTCCGGGATGAGAAGTATGTCTATATGCTGCTAGAGGCTTGCATGGGCGGCGAGATCTGGACAATGCTACGTGATCGCGGCTCCTTTGAGGATAATGCTGCTCAGTTCATCATTGGCTGCGTACTGCAGGCCTTTGAATATCTTCACGCACGAGGCATTCTCTACAGAGATCTCAAGCCGGAGAATCTCATGCTAGATGAGCGTGGATATGTTAAGCTGGTGGACTTTGGCTTTGCCAAGCACATTGGTAGCAGCGCCAAAACGTGGACATTTTGCGGCACACCGGAATATGTGGCACCGGAAATTATACTCAACAAAGGACATGATCGCGCCGTGGATTATTGGGCTCTGGGCATACTCATACACGAACTGCTCAATGGCGCGTAAGTCTTGATTTCACGCAGGAACATAGTATGCACAGATTTTGAAAATCGCACGAATAACCTGAAAAGATTACAAAGCAATTCTTCTTACTGTTAGAAATGCGATTTCCTAAATGATTAGTCGTATCTTATTGTTGCGATTTTTAAAGTTTGTTGCGGTTTTTATAACGGGTACTTCTCTTTTCTATGCTTAGTCCACCGTTTACCGCACAGGATCCGATGCAGACGTACAATCTGATTTTGAGAGGCATCGATATTATCACATTTCCCAAGCATATCTCACGCTGGGCCGTGCATTTGATCAAGCGTCTCTGTAGGGATGTGCCCTCAGAACGATTGGGCTATCAAACTGGGGGCATTCAGGACATCAAGAAGCACAAGTAAGTGTAATCAATAATAATTGTTAGACTTCCACTTAAAAAGACAATTCGTTCTAAATCCTGCAGATGGTTTCTGGGCTTCGATTGGGATGGCCTCACCAGTCAGCTGCTGATACCACCATTTGTGCGACCCATCGCCCATCCCACAGATGTGCGCTACTTTGATCGATTCCCCTGCGATCCCAATGAGCCGCCGGATGAGCTCTCTGGCTGGGATGCGGACTTTTAGTCTTAGCCTTACCATTTTTTGTTATTGTTGAACAACTTTGCCTTACTTGACTTTGGACTTATTGCAATAATTAGGAAATTACATAGGATTCTTGTATTAAATTTAGTTTTGTTATATTTGAACTAATTGACGTGATTTGACACTTGACAATAAATAGAAATATTACTAGGTTTATTGGATTAGCCTTTATTTTTCTGCTGTTTTCTCAGTTTCAAGTAGACGACACATTCTCATAAAGCGTCCCGTCAAAGGTTCATAGATGGCAGCACAGCCTGCAGTCGGTTCGGCTACCAAGCTAAGATTATCTGGTATTTGCTGTATAAATTCTGAGTAACTAAGTCGCGTGTCTCTGCCTCGACATTTGCGGCATTTACTGCAATTGCAGTTATCCTCACGATACTCATAGAAAGCATAACGGGCACGGTAAGCGGCACCCATGACATATGCCGCAGGACCCGTAACTATGTACACAGGCGCATTGAAAATATCAGCAACAATTTGTAGTATGCTCTGACTGTTGCAGTAGTTGCCTGAAACAAGGACTTTGGTGTCTGGCCCCAAAATGAAACCAGATTTGGCTGCTATAGCACGATAATACATTAGCTGACCCTCGATAAGAGCACGAGCCTCCAGTTTGGGATCAGGAAATTGCTGTCTGTCCTGCAGCGCCTCTTTGGATTGCTCATCATTATATTTAGTCCAACGTAGGGTGCCATGGGTCTTAAGTATATAGTCCTGCTCATCGAAATGCACCGCTATATGGTTGTCATTGCCCATGGGTGTGGCATTTAACATTTCATTAAATTTCAACCAATCTCCATCCGCCACCTCTTGACAAATCCTGGCACGCACCTTTCCACCATTGCCAAAGCGAATCAGACCCACATATTCGTTGGGGAACGTGGGATGGCACATGATGCAACCCTCTGTCAAGTGCGGACGTTGAGTAAACCTCATGGCAATCTCATCACGGTCGGACAGTGACATAAACAGAAAGCAGCTGTCCAAGTTGAGGCTGGCCAATAATGAGGCACTGCTGCCAGTGGCTGTGGCAATAATACAGTCACTTCTAAAGTTCCACCGGTTGACAAAGTAATCCGCAATGCGACCCTGCAGTCGATTCGTGGCTATGGCCTTCATTAGACGCAAACTTAAGCATGGCGCACAGGCATTCAAACACTCTGGCGACCATTGTTTCTTCGCAATATTCAATAGGTTTATGCGTGAGGCATCGGAATACTCAATTGAGGCAATGTTGCCAACGAATAGTGAAGCAAGAAAACTGCTCATCAACGAAATGCGCATAGTATTCCCATATTCGAATGGATAATCCTGGAATACCTTACGTATTTCAGAAGCTGTGGTGTGCACAAAACTTTTTGATCCCGTTATCGTTGAGATTTGCTCGGCACCACCCAGTTGTTCGTCCATATCGTAACTCTGCATGTTAAGCGAATCATTCATATAGAAGAAACTGCGAAACGAAAACGACTTCTCAGTTAGCTGCTCGTGCAAACGCATCAACGGATTCAGTCCGCAGAGTGAACGAAACCCTGCTAGCGACCAATAGATGGCGCCATATTGATGTGCTGCACCACCAATTGCTGCCACTGAATGTAAATCGGCTCCTTGCGACGCAAGACAATTGAGGAGCATGTCCAGCGCCTTGATATACATTACGGGATTTATTTGGTATTTATTGGAACGAGCATTGAAATTAACACCAAATATTGTCCCATATTCGGGCAGGTCCACATCGTAGCGTATCACAGCAGTGTATGTGGCCTGCAGTTCGGCATTCAGCAGCACGGCCTCCAGACGCTCAATGCCCAGATGGATGCCCAAGTAGCTGTTACCACTGTTGTTTGTTGCACGCCTTTGACACATTGCGTTTGATCCATAGAGGAGCTCAACACAATTGCAAGTAAACAAGGAATTTAGAAATTAATTTACAATCGCCTTCTTTAATATCTGTATTACACGTATGGATGTATTTATAAACATATCTGTATATTTTAGTATATTTCGAATGTTATTATGGAGTTCTCATTGCAAAGGTTGATCAGAAATTTCTTTTATTTAATTGTTTTTTTCTGCGAATAAACATATTTTTATACAATTTTATAATATTAGTTTTATAATTTTTAGCTTTTGGGACTAGTTAGTTAGTTAGGATTGGCTGAATATTACGTTTTTTTATGAAGAATGTTTTTGTTTTAAAATATACTTTTATGTTCGCTTAATACTAGTCATAATACCATTTACATTTAATTTAAATTGGTCTGCAATATGAGATATCTGGCATATAAGCGATAAGCGTTAAATAAACAGTTGTCTTATGAAATTCCCTTGGAACGATCGTACGAAAAATTATGTTGAATAAGATCTTATTTTTACTTACACTTATCTGGAGGTAGTAAAAATGGTTACTACTTTCATTAATTAAATTATTTAACTGACTTTAGATGTAAAAGGAAACTTTGGTAATTCTCCAAGTAGATGACATAATCCACAAGTGGATAATTTTAAATATTTGTGTTTGCTCGACGCTGTTCGGTGATCTTAAACTGGAGCAGCACCACCAAATATGTGGCCATAAATGAGATGTTTGTGGTGATGAGTTCACGATTAATGTTCGCATATCCATCGAGATTCATGATGGGTGGATTCTTATTAATTGCCACTAGCAACATATCGACTTCCTTCTGCGTGGCCGTATCAACAGCCGTGAGATTAATGTTAAGCAGTTTGGTCTGAAAATCGAGACCGACCTTTTCCGATGCATAATGCGCCTCATTGCAGATGATGTACAAAAGACACATGCAATAAAATACGATGACAAAGAGTCCGACTTCTTTGTACGTAGCACCATGATCGAGAATCTCACTAATGCTGCCATACGTTGCAATGATGCTCGTAAAGAAGATGACCAAACAATACATACCATACATGTTGGAGTAGGCCCGTCCCAGTTGCTGCATCATGTGACTCAAGTCCACCCAGAGATGCCTGTATTCCGTCAGTTTCTGAGCGGGCTTTTCACCTTTAATGGTATCCTGCAATGCATCGGATAGAGCATGACTCGCAGTGCCGAATGCATTACAATTGATGTACCACAAACTGCAAAAGCAATTTAACATGGCTATAATCGGATAATAGGCAAAAGTATACCACAAGCGAAAATCAGGCTGTAGAAAATACTGTGACAGATTGATGGCAATGCTCAACAGCCAGGAGAACACACACAACGCATAAGTTAACGGCAAGAGATTGGGAAATACGATAGGCGATCCCGTTGTCTTGAAGAATTTGTATTGATAATTGGTCCACATGTTCTTGAAGATTGCCACCTGGTGACCATGACGCCAACTGGCGACGGGCAACAAAAAGTTGGTAAACAATAAGCTGATAAAGATCACATTATAAATGGCCTCATCGAAACGTTTATCCGGACTGGTGATGAACTTCTTCACACGCTCCCGCAATACCATTACCACAATTGTCGTCTGGCAACTGTAAATGAATATGGCCCACATGACTTGCTTGGAGGTCCACGAGTAGCCAGTGCGCGGCAGATTCGAATCCTTCGGATTGCGATGTATGGGCATAACGCCCATGATTTGAAACAGCACCAATAGACTCTTCGTCGTCTGATAGAACGAATCGTGTTTGTCCAGCTCGTCCGCATCATCGACTGTATCCGGTTTGCGTACGTAAACATTCGACATGCCACCCTCCTGCATCTTCAGTTTCTCACGATAGCGTATCTCATCCTCAAGAAATTGGCGTTGATTCGGATTTAACATGGGCGCCACTTTGCCCGGCGGCGTGTTGCCGCGACTAACCGCCCAGAAGGACATGGCACACACAACACGAGCTCACAATGGTCTTCCACAGGAATAACCGATGCCTTCAAGTTGCTTGGGCCTTTTATATGGTCACCTTCTGCTATTGACTTTTGATTGAAAAGTAAACAAAAGTGCGAATGCCGCCTTTGGGGCGTGCCTCTATTTGCTTGTCTTGCCCATTAAATATTACCCAGGAGCATAGTATGAGCCTCTGCACTACCCTGCTCTGTTCTGCCTTCCAATGTTCGTCCTTGCTCGGTTTGTTGTGGTCATTTGCCGCGCCCCCTCAAAGGTAAACCCTTCCTCCTGCTCAGGAAACGTTTTGCTGACAAAGAACAGGCGAAAGTAAGGACAATGGTGGAAATATTGTTACGACATCGCTATCCCAATCAGTGTTGTCAAGAAAAAAGCTAGTTTTAAATACAGTTAATTGAAACACTGAAAGAATAGCCAGAATATAACCAAGCACACGTATCATCATAAAAGATTTAAAATGTAATTTTCCGAAGCTTAAACTTTAATATCCCTGTCAGTAACTCAACCAATTTTTAGTTTGGGAATGGTTTCTCGGTAAACTCTTTACTTAACTGGATCATCATTGATAAGTTTTTGACTCCAACTATGACAAATATAACAATAATAATTGTTTTAAGACAGTAAATATAAAAAATATATGTTTTTTCTACTTGATTATATTAATTTCGTTTGAAAAAATACTTTCTAACACATAAGTCAACATAATTATTATACAAAATTTGTTGTTATACATAAATATTGTTGTCTTAAAATTTTCCTTTCCAATTAGAAACAACAAAGAGGGCCCAAAAAAAGCGAAATTGGCAACACTATGCTTGGGACTCCCAATGTCCCTCTTCTATTTGTGTGTACTCGTGTGTATGTGTTTGTGTGTGCGTGTTTTTAAGGGACAGAGGGTACATAGAATGCGCTTAATTTGCCGGAAATGAAAGTTTAACGATGTGTAAATGCTTACGAATGCTCGATAGAGGCTCGCACTAATGACCAATAAAAATATGCTACCAGTGGCTGACCCGACGCCGACGCCGACCCCGCCCGCCTCTCCAGTCGAAGTCCAATGAATGTAGTTTCGCCTTCCGTGACGCCCTTCAATCTTCTGTGTTTGTTTGTGACTGACTTTTGATCCATTTCTGCCTGAGTTATTCAAGGCCAAAGTCAATTTAAACGAACTTGAGGCCTTCTCAAGATCTAAGGCAGCGTCTACTGAGACAGCCTGGGCAGATGGCAACGAGTCCAGACGGTGCCTGCTTTTGGCGGCATTTCAACAAGCACCACACACACAAACACACACACTACAACACACATTTTGCACAGTCAGCAACATTTTCAATGTGTTTAAAATAGACTTTGCTATAGTCCCTGACTTTCACTTCAAAGGCGGTATTTAATTTTTAGGGCACCTGGCCAACTGTTGCCTACTTTTTGGCTATTTTAATACTCTACTTGCAATAAGTATAGAGTGTATAGGATTTGAAGTGCAACGAACTGGAATTGTTCGGTTTCAGCAGTGATTATTATTCCAAAATTATTGATTTCTGTAAAGAAAATAAAATGTATATAATATGTAAAAGGTCACCTGGTTGATATGAGGAAGGTATACTTAAATTATAAAAAGATAAATAATATATAAACAAAGTATATGAAATGTTTAAATTTAAAGACTTCTATGTATTTATCTTAAATATGCTTCTTGATCTTATTTTAAAAGCGTTAATCTCTTTTGCTCTAGTCTAATCTCTCACAATCTCAACCGGACGAATGGAAGTCTCACCCTCTCTTGCTCTCTCTCTCTCTCTCTCTTTCTTATTGTTGTTACACTGCATTCCTTGTTGCTCTGCTTCTTCCTATGTAATTTTCATTGCAATAGTTGGCAACTCTGCTTGCGCTTTAATGCGAAAACTTTGAGAACTAACAACAAGCAGCAGCAAATAAATAAAGTGTTCAGCTTGTTTTTGTGTGACATAATTTCAGCTAACTTTTGGTCGGAAGATGTACACAAATTTAGAAACAACCAAAAACTCTTGACCGTAAGTTAAAGCTAAGCCCGCTTGCAGTTAGAGATGGAAGCATATTTGATTTTTGTATGTATTTAAATCTATGTTAATAGATTTTAATCATTTTCAATTGTAACGTGCAATCTAAGATTGGAAACATGCCAATAGCTATATTTTTAAAGGCCTCAGTCTAGTTGTTCAATAGTTAATAACGCCTATTAGAATTAAGAATATATTTTATGTAATTCGTAGAGATAATTACTTCTTAAAGTTTCGTTAGGAAAGTCTTTAAGTTCGTTTGAATTGTGTGTCTGAATTCTGATTAGCTAAATTTTGAATATCGTGCTTATTCGTGCATATTCGTGTCACGCTTTCCACACTACTAGCACATCCTACAATCTGCCAGCAGCTTGATTGTGGATTTGTCCTGCTCCTGGCTATATTTTGAGCACTCTGTGCCTGCTGTTGGTGTTGGGCAAGTTGGCTTCAGCTTCAAGGCCTCCTCGCAGCCTTTGTACGTGACACATTCACTGTCTGCTTGCCACACCACAGACAGACATGAGCGAGGTGGGGGCAAGCAACCCAGGAACCAGTCAACATTGCCATCGCTGTTGCACTTCCACAGTCTATGTCACATCTCCCAGCTTTCTATGGCCGCCAGCTGTCAACTAGAGCTGATCATCGTGTTGTGCAGCGAACAAATTACATTTCGATTTCCGTTTTGCTCCTTTCTGTCATGCAACGACCCCCTCCTTCCTTCCCCTCTCCCCACAACTGTCGTAATAGTGCATTATGCAACTATGTCTTTTCAGCAATCGCTATGAAGTCCTCTGCCGCCCGGCAAATGTGTTCCGCATTCAATTTTTCCGGAGGCAGATAGGAAAAACTTTTATTAATATGTACAAGGCAAGCGTTGGATTTCCGATTAGCTCCCAGTGGAGCTGGTCGTGCTCCTCAGTATCTCTCCCTCTCTCTTGCTCTCTCTACATATGTGTAATTGAATACAACTTTTATTTAATTCAAGTTCTATAAATCACAGCGTTACAGATTTACATCAATTGCATTTTTCAATCAATTTTATTAACTGTGAATGAGTTACTATAAGTTATGATTATTACTTTTGAATACGCAAAGGAAAGCGGATGCAATAAATTCAAGCAAATACTGAAATAATTCAGTATCTGTAAAACATACATATCTGGTCACAATCCGATTACAGAATTTTAACTATTATTTTGTTAATATTATAACTTAGTTGACCATTTTGTTGTTTACTATTTGCTATCGATGTACATATACATAAACTTAAGCTTAGCTGTGCTTAGACATTTGTTAATTTAATATATTCAGCTTTAAAGATGTTCGCAATTTACGTTGTTTTTGTTAAACACACAAACATAAAGCATGCGGACTAATTTATGTACATTTGCCGACCAACACAGACGAAAGTAGAACAACAGTTGGCAATGAGTTTTATTTGCAACTAAAAAAATAGAGTTGGAACTATGAATAATAAAACTGTGCCAAAACAAGGATTAGCGACTAACTTAGCCACGCCGATATTTAAATACACTTAACTTGAAGCCAGAAGTTGATACTTTTTTGCCAACATTTTAGTGAGTTTAGTTCGGATAGCTTATTTTCCAAATCGGCGCGCTAGTTTTAAATTGAGGAAGACGGCCGTGTTATTTTAGTCCACAGTTCCTTTTTAAATTTTAAAACTATAATTATGTTTATATATTTAGTCGGCTATAATTATATTCATATATTTTTAATTATACTTATGTATTGACAGACTTATATATATATTTGTTCGGCTAGTGATTCTGATTAGTGAACTACCCTCCGCAAGAGTATACACATACGCTGTTGCAATAAAGAAAAACAAACAATATGTGAATGTATACCCTTGTGAGTATGTAGTAAAAGTACGATATATTTTTGATGTTACCTGCACACAATAACAAATTTTTTAGTCATTTTCAATGGGAGTACATAACTATATCATACAGTTGACTCCAACTTACGTACTGCGCGCAGCAGAGGTATTAATAAATTAAATACTACATAAGCACTTAATCTATTATATTAACATTTGTTATTGATTATAATAGCACCTTTGAAAATCCGGCAATAAATCCCTTAAAGCACATTGAGTGGAATTGGAAAGCAAAGTCAATTGTCACTTGGCTAAGAACCTTATCATAATTTTCAATTAGGAACCAGTTTCAGTTGTAATGTGATTATTAGCTGCTTATCTGTCAGTTAGATAAACACAAACTCGAAAAGAAACCAAGCTTGAATACAAATCGAGCATCTGCTAGGAATGCAATCATGATATTGCGACATTGTTGATTCCAATCTTGTGGTCTTCGGGGTTTGCTTTTTGTTGTTGTAGTTGCAGATGCACCCGAGCGGAAGAATATACCGGATGCACTTCATGTGCTGCCAATGTACAATATATATATAAATGCATATATACACATATATATATAAATTATAATTTAATTTCGTTTGGCCATTTAGATTGCAATTTACACACACACACACACATACACAGAGCAGAGCTCTCTGGTTGCTGCATATTACATGCAAAAGCATAATGCAATTAAATATTAATCATACGCACTGGATGTGCGCGTGTCGGCATATTGGCGAATGCCAGCATATTGGCTAGCTGCGAACTAACTTTAATTGGGATATCGACAAATTAGCAAATTGCACATACATTAATTGACTAATTAGTGTTAAAAGCAAGTGTATATTTGTATGTGTGTGTGTATTGTGTGGTAAGTAGGTTTGGCTTGAACCGCAGTAGCAGCAACAACATTCGCTGCCAAGACCAGAAATGACCGCATTTAGTCGTCTATTCACAATGTTGGAGCGGATTTATTTATTCGTTGCGATAATTTATAAAACGAATTTCCTTATTTGACAAATGCGGGCCAACAGCCGCACATACGGGCAATCGAATGGAATAGATACGATATGATTTCGATGCGGAGGCATATGCAAATGAAAATTTAATTTGCAATTGGTAAACTGGAGCGCTTTAATGAGAGTCGCAATCGCAATTAAAATGCCAAACCAAATCACGTTTTATTTTTTCTTGCACATCCTGGTGGGTGGCATTGTAATTATATTACAAAGTGGGGAAACCTTTTCATAATCCTTGCATATAATCTTAATGGGGTTCTAGCACTTAGTCGGTGCAGTCAAGCTCTTATTTATTCTACCTTTGCAAAGAGTGTTTTAGTTAAGATATCTTGTTGAACATTTTTTGAAAGTGACCAAATACGATTACTAGATCATATATCATTAAAATTGATCGGATTTTAGCTTGGAATAGTAGAAATATTTAGCTAAAAGTAATGAATAACAAGTATTTCTATATAATAATTAATAAGTAAAACAAATTTATAAAATTATACAAAGAGGTCACCAAACATTAAGCTATTTTGAGGAAAGTTATATGAATACCTTCGCCCGATTTTAAATGGCTATCAATGAAGAAGCCTTATGAAAATTTCACAATGAAGATATATTATTGGCATTTTAAAATCTTTTTATAATTATATTAATTCCAGAAACAAAAAAATGTGTAAAATTTGAAAAATAGGAAAAGCAGCTTTCAAATAAGGTTCTTCACTTTATGCCCACATTGCGTTATCGGATATATGCCATATTTGTACAAGGGTATTTCAATTTCAATCAAAACACAGACAACGATTTATGCCCGTTGCTGTTTTTATCTACCGTTTGCCATTTAATGATTTTTACAATTTTCCCTGCAATAATCCACGCTCCAATGCGCTCTCATTCGCTCATTCGAACACATAATAATTTTAGCCTTTGCAAAGCCGCTGGCAAAGATCTTCAAATTTAATTAAAAAACGTTTTGCATATATTTTCCTATTGATTTTTTTCTTTCATTTTTGCTTTCAACAATGCAAAGTCTATTCGATATTCACTTTAAAACGATGATTTGATTAAATTGGCTTCAAGCTGGCTACTTCTGTTATTGTTGTTGCTTGCTGTTGTTGTTTATTGCCTCTCTCAATTGGCATTTAAATCTGCCGCATTGCTAAGTAGAAGGCTCTGACTAGAGTCCATTTCCTTGGTAAACATCTTTCCGTTTATTGACGCTATGCAATTTCCTTAGACGAGGCCGCCTTCCTTTTAATTTTTCTGCTGCCTCTTATAATTCCTTGGACAAACAAAGGCGGGTGCATCAATTAGTAAAGCAAACGCATCCAGTCAGTTGGCAAAGATAAAACGCAAACTGCATTTTATTAGCCAGCTGTTTCTCCTATTGCTGCTGCTGTTGCCTGGCCACTAGAGTGCGATCCCACTCCACCCCCCCTTCGACTCCTGCTTCCTGCCCTTTACTCTAGCTTACCCTTTTGCATTTCGCCATTTTAAAGAATAGGTCTTTAGTTTTTTATCTCTGGGCAAACAGTTGGCGTCGCATTGGGCGCACAAAAGACATAAATGAAGTGTCGCCATTGTCCTTGCTACTGCCACTCCTGCTGCAGTTGATGGCATGGAAATACGTTCAGCATTAAAAGATTTTCAGTGCATAAATGTGCCAAGCAGTGTTGACTACTCTTGAGCTAGCTTTATTTGAAAAGATGCCCAACCAAAAACTTGGCAAAAAAGGCATGCGCAACAACAATTGCTCTAGATATGATATTCAATCAGTATAAACCTTGCTTAAGGCAAAGAGAGCATAAAAGTAGCCAAGGTTACCAGTATTTTAATACCCTTAAGGTTGGCATGTCAATATTGTTTGCCCAATTAATATTGAGGAGTTCACAATGTCAAAGTTTCATATTTTTTGTAGTATTCAATTATGAAATAAAATTGGTAACTAGTAAATATGTTTGACAATAGTATGGGCTCAGTTCTTAGTAACTAACATATTATAAAAGTCAGGTTTGACTAACTTTTAAAGCAAAATTGGCAACACTGCCCCACAAAAATATCCAGCTGCTTTATTTTTTTTACCATTTGCATTTTCATTCACAGCTATCTTTATATTTACTTTAAGTATCATGCTTTTATTGACTTGGCGCATTTAACTTTTAATTTCGCAATGTGCGAAGGGCAAAAAAGGTGTCACAGATTCAAATAGCTGCCAGTGGTGAAAAGATAGGGAGAGAGGAGGAGGAAGGCGAGTGCTGTTAAGTTTGGTGGCGCACACGAAACTTTTGCTGTTGAAAGTTGAAACAGCCCAAAGCGCTTTAAATGCTTTGGCTCGTAACACCTTTTTAACCTTGTTTCGCTGGCGTGAAATCATTTTTACGGCGAAACGGTGCTTTTGGAATATTCCCATAGCTATAGAATGTAGTGCCTTGTAAATATTATGTCGAGGTTGCAGCAAATGCCTTTTTTTTTGTCGTTTCTTCTCGGTGCGAGGGGCTTAGCTTTTGTCAGCCGATGTGGCGTATACTTAATGGCAGCTTGCTGCATTCACTGCTGTCAGCATAATGGGCACAACAAGCTAGAAGACCGCGCAATATTTATGATTATCATACCCTGTTGCCATAAAAATGCCAAAAAAATGGATGTCATAAAGTTGTGCATAGTTGCAAGATAAATGGGAAATAGTTTAATACTAAAGTTGAGTTATTGCCTATGCGTGTAGTATGTTGTATGGAAATCAATGTTCTGGTTGTGAAGAAAATATTCAATTAATATTTGTTATATATACTTATTTTAAAGAGAAATAACACCATAACAGTTTCAGTAATAATAATTTCAAAATGGTTTAATATAACATTTTTTAGAATTTAAACTTACTCTACTTTTGACCAACTTCTTTACAGATTCTCAGAGCTAAAGTGCTTTAGTTCCTTGTACACTTTTATTTTCATTCATACTGTTGACAGATGTAAGCCAAGGTAAACAAGTTTATTCATTTACATACAATCTTTCAGCTTATGTAGGAAAAAGGTCGTTTTTTAATATATTTATTTTGAAGCTATTACAGACAAGAAGATGTGTATTTAGTTGTACATTAAATTGATTTTGATCTACTGAAAGCACAAGAGATTTAAAAGAGATTTGTGTGGCAGCTTAATTTGAAATTACACTGAATTTCGATTCAAAGTGAATTCTGTGAAATGATACGCTTTGATAAGGATATTACCATTGCCTCAATCGTATAAGCAGGGAATCTTCTAGTATATCACTGCTATGAATATATCTTTTACAAAATACTCAACTGTTTCGATCGTTTGCGCTGCATTTCACTTGACAGTTATTTGACGTTTGTTTTTGCTGCTCCTGCTGCTGCTGAAGCTGTCTTCGTTGTGGTTGCTGTTGTTGTTGTTGTTGTTGCTGCTGCCTGCTGCTTGGCGGGATGTTCAGTTGAGGCCAAACTGGCGGCGCTTCAATGTGAAATGTGTGCCGTTTTTTATTTTCAATTTATGCAGCTCTCCTGAAGATGAGCAGCAAGCTTCTAGTGTGTGTTTGCTTGTGTGTGTTTGTAACATCCTTTCATGCTGGCATCCTCGCATCCTCGCATCCTCACATCCTGTTGAGCAAAGCGTTCCTGCTCGAGATGGCCAACTAATTCGTATACTCTATATATAAGGGTAATACGATTTTACTGCCACTTGCTCCGCACTCTGACAGTTTTTCTGTCTGTTCCCCGCCCTCTACACTGTCGTTGCCCCGCTTTTGAACAGATTACATCTGCTGCTTTAGTATTTGCTGCATGAGCGCAGCTTTCATGTTTGTAAAGCGCGAGTTTAAGCAGCACAAACGAAGCACACACACACACACAGGCACACTCGCTCACTGGGTGTGTTTATGTGTGTGTATGTGTGTGGTTGTGTTATGTATGTTCCTCTAACCAATTTGCGCTTTGCGCTCGACGTGATTTACAATTCCCCAGCGAGCTGTTTTCTCACTCGCCAAACCAGCTTAATAGCCAGAGTCAAGAGCAGCCGGCAGCGGCAGCAGCAGCAGCCGCTAAAGAAGAAGCAACAACAGAGGAAGCGGAAGCAGAGTAGAGTTGTCTGGCAGTGCATGCAAATCAATTGAACACTTAGCTGACTGCGCTGTCCTCATGGGCGTAGTCGTGGAGCTAGCATAGCTTCCGCTTCGAAGTACATCATTATAACTTACCAGACATTAAATATATATGTAGAGAATATAAATAATATATATCTTCGAGCTTTGTATCACGGCTGCAATGACGTAGATATAAGATTATGGCATCCCCTCTAAACGATATCATACGATATCGAACCGATCAACATAATCAGTTGGAAGCAATAAAGATAATGTAGATAGATAGAGATAAATGTGATACGTTAAAGTGTTGAGTACAAATTGTTTTACTTGGAATATCGTCACATTTTAAAGCATAAAGAAATTTTATTTATTTTCATTTCTCAGCCCTGCTCAAGGTAAACTTAAAGAATGCTCATTTATCTCGAACAAATGTGGAATTGATTACTCTCGAAAGCAATTTCGGCGCTTCTATTGTGTAATTAATAAAGACTATTTTTCTTGTGTTGCGCTCAGCCCCTTCTGTCTACGTCTATGCTGGCGTTCTTTCGTTTTTTCAGCCACAGTCATCGAAACTGCTGATGATGATGAGCACCACAATTGTGTGAGTGGGTGTGTGATTGTGGCTTTGCTTACATTTCATGTGCATTTGTCTTTAGACCCTCTCCTCTTATCCTCATGTTTTGGCCATTTGAGTCTGCAACTTAACTCAACAGCTGCCCGTTTGTCACAAATTTAGTGGAAGTTGCAAGCGGCAAGCTGCAATTGCAAATGCATTGCCAGATGCTGATGCTGCTGCTTCTGCTGTTGCTGTATCAAATGGCGTGCAGTTTGTAAAACATAAGCTGAGCGACGATGCGGGGACACTCTCTTACAGCAGTCATCTGTGAGGGGGTTTTGGGAATCGCGCTTGAGTGGCTCAACATAAAGAATCTGCTACAACAAGTGTTGCATACTTTGTGGCACAGAGAGACTTTAACCAGCCAACGCAAAAGCAACTCACGAACTGCAAAAAATTGGATCTCATGAGTGTGTGGAGCAAAAAGACAAGTCAGACGACTTAAAGCAATGAATAAGGATAAATTTATAGTACAATACAAAAAAGAATATGCAACATAAAAAATACTATTAAATCAAAGTTAGGATAACGGTCTCTATTAATTTTATAAAAAAATGTCTACAAATAAACAGATATATTTTAAGCATAAGTAATAGGGTTTTTGTTTGTTTATAACTTATTTCTTAACTCATTTTGTGTTCATGTCTCCTTAAAATCTCTAAAAGTCTGATTTCTTTCACTCTAAAAATATTCTTTTGAACTCCATACTGAATACACGTTGTGAATTTTGCTTAGATTGAATTTAAAATAAAATAATTTATTGACGAAAAATCCCATCGCCCATCTTCAAGTCCAGTCAAGCTCAGCTTCGCCGAAAGATCGAGAAAGAAATACACACAGTAAGTGAGATAGCGATAGAGACATTTCGCATAATTAAAGGCTTTGGGCCACATTCAGTGTACATTACTCATAGTTAGACTGCGGGCTACGAGCTTCGAGATTCGAGCTTGGAACCGCCTTTGTGTATAACAAATTGAGTGACTCTGAACTATTGCAGCACATACATCATAAATCATCAGCCGGTGGTGAGAACAGCAACTTGCAACATTTCGTAAACGTCTAATTATCGCTTGAGGACTGACCAACGAACGAATGACGAAACGCAAAGAACTAATCAGAATTTTGGCTTGATTGGGCTTTTGGCTTGGGTGTTGGTTTTGGTTTGCGCTTGAGCTTGGGGGACATTGCGCCATGACGAAATATGATGGGAAAAATTGTATAGAAGCGCCAACGAAACGGAATAATCTCATGTCCTTGATAAAAGTTTCTACTCTCTGCGGGAATTTTGCGTGTGGTGGGAGGATAGACACTTCCTTTGGTCCATCTACAGCTCGTCTTGTAGCTCGGCTCAATTAAATTTGCCTTATTTCTTTCCTTTTTTTTGTAGGATGGGGCGCCGTCGTTGTTGATTTGTCTGTTTGTCTGCTTTGCGGCAATTCGAATTAAAGACGCCTGCCAGTTTTATGATGAAAATGTGCTGAAAGCTGTTAAATTTAAAGACACTACTCGACTAGTAGATGACTTATTCTAATAGATTATAAAAATATCAAAGATATATTTATAAAAATGGGCAACTATAGATGTTAAAATTACAAAGATGCTTGGATATTTATAAAATTTGTTCTTAAGCTCAAGAATAGTACTACATTTCAAGTTTAAATTATGATTTTAACTTGAAATATATGTATTTGCTGGCCCAAAAAATTTAGCAAGCATACAATTTTTATAATGGTTTGAGCCCTAGATCAATACCATATTTTAATTGGTAAATCGATTTTTAGTCGACATTTATTTAAAAATGCTTCCACTGCTTTCCACAATGCCTTCATGGTTTAGTCTCGAGAGCATGATTCGTTGATTTTTCGATGGATCTCATTCTACCTATAAAATACATTTGCACAACTTGGTTATACTCTTTTTACCGGTTTTTCATGGGTAAAAAATACATAAAAATATTGTATATTGTGTGTCTGTGTCTCTGTGTGTGGAGATGGCAGTCAAAATTTGATTTTAATTGAATTTCTTATTTTCGAGGGGCTGTTCACTGGCATCGCCCGGCATTTGATGCGCTGTGGCAAATTCAATTTGCCGCTAAATGAGCCAAATGCGATTAAATTGTGCGACAGTCAGATGCTGGCAACGGAGTGCAGAGCGTAGTGGTGAGAAGGGGAGAGGAGAGAAGGAGGGGGAGAGAGTCACCAATTATAAGCTGGAAAGCAGCTCACAACATGTCAACTAAGGAAACAATAAGGACATATGCTTCATGTGATCTGAATGTGTGAACTTTTATGTGTGTGTGTGGGTGTGGTGTGGGTGATGTGTGTGTGTGTGGGAGTGTGTGTTCTAAGCATGACCAAAATTTGGGGCAAGTGTGTAACATATGCCTGACCCGAAGAGAATGAAAGACCATCAGCATCAACAATGCTCCCCTCTTGAGCTAAATCAATAGATGAAGCAATTTCTTGTTGATTGTCCAAACATTTAAGTGGCCAACAAATGAGAGAAAATACGAAGAAAAACAAAAGCAGCAGGCTAAACAAAACAAGGGAAAAAGAAACTCATCCCTTCCAATCGCCATCTTAGCTGATGATGAATTTGCATGCAACATGAGAAATGAAACAAAAAAAATATAACAAGAACAACAAAACGAAAAGAGAAATGAGAAATGACCAAGCAAACTTTGCGAGACGAGACAACAAGTTGTAGTCTCAAACTTTTTGCCCATTGTGACGGCTAAGACAAAGAACAGGAAAAACTTGCCATTTCTTGTGGGTGGCGTGTTGCGGCCTGACGATAGTCAGCTTGGGGCTTGGGGTTTGATGCTGAGAAGCTGCCACAGCTGCGGTCAGACAGTCAAAGAGTTAATAAAAAGTTGTGTTGTCCTCACACGTTCAGTTTTTGTTCCGAAATTGTCCAAAATACGCTGTACACATTGCAAAGGGGTATTATGGCATCTGGTAGTCTATCTCGACAGCTTATACATACTATTTATATATCTATTTATGTATTTCGAATTATCAACTGCAGCTTCAACTATCTTCTATCTAAGCTGGGTGTCTTACTTTTGCGATTCCTCAAGCAGGTTCTCATTTTTCACGAGAATATTGATTTTGTATCTCCTAAGAAAGGGAAGAGAATTTTCTTTGCCTTATTTAGATCTTGTTAACAGCATCTTCTTAAAGACACCAGATAGATGACAATTAAAACATAAAACTACAGCGAATATCAAAGTCAAGCATCAACATCTAGCCAATTTAAACATGTTTTATTTGGGAACTGAGCTATTGCTGCGTCAGCGTATCTATTTCTTCAGCTGTTGTCATATAGCACTGCCCCATTCCACTCTTGGGAGAAGAACATGCACTCCGAAAAAAGGTCTTTAAAATTTTGTTTTATATCCCCTTCGGAATTCAAGAGAGTTGGTAAAAATGGAAAAATGGATTTAAATTCTCACTTTTCCAAAATATATTTATTTTTAATAAGTTGTACTTCAGATTATTAAAAATATTTTAAATATTTTTCATGACGGTTTTGTTTGTTAGCAATTTATTTCCAGCATTTCAGAAACGTACACTTCTAAAAGATAAAAGTAACTTTTTCTGTCCCTTAAGACGATTTTCTCAAATCAAGTGCATTTTTTTCTGAGTGTTGGTGAAGATGTGCCTTAGGTGAGGAGTGATGAAGAGGGAGGTGGGGGTAGGCTGCGGAATGCGGTTTGTATCTTGCGGCATTCGCTTGGTTTTTATTTGCATACAATTTGCTCGTTTATGGCCGCCAAGTGCTGAAGCGCTGCTCTGGTTTGCTTTCGCTGTTTGCATTTTGCTGTTGTTTCTGCCCATACATACACATACACACACACAACACACCCACAGAACCATATATATAAATGTACATATTTGTTATTTGTATTTATTGATTTCCAAGTGAAAACATTGTTGAGGTCGGTAAATGGTCCGAATGTGGACGAACTAACGACAAGAAATGTCGTACAACATTGCGTATACGCAATGAAAATAGCCTATTTGTTGAAAATGTCGGCATAACAAAAGGACTTCATTATTATTGGCTGCACTGTATGTGTGCAAATGTGCCATTATGTGTGTGCGTGCGTGTTTGTGTGTGTGTGTGTTTGTGTGTGTATCTCATACATTGAGAGAATGGTTTCCTATGTCCTGGCGAACTGATTAAATTGAATTTCATATGCAAAAGGTGAAACTCAATCAAGAAAACATAAAGGTAGCGCCTGCATATGCTCAATTTTGTTGTAACACTGTGCACCTGTATTAGTGACAAGGTCTGCGGGCTTATGTCTGTCTCTGTGTGTGTGCGTGTGAGTGTGTGTGTGGCAGCTGCTTTAACAGCCAGGATTAAGCAAAGCTCATGTTCAGCTTTGCGGCTTTGTGTGTGATACAACACTGATATGTCAGTCAACTCTCCTCGCTCCTCAGCTGGCAATGTCTTCTCTCCCCTCTCCACCTGCCGTCCTTCTGGTCCTCGGTTTGGGCTATGCAACCTTTGAGGTTAAAATTAATAGCAAAATGTAAATTAAAAGCCTTTTCGTCCAAAGGAATTGTGAGTGCCACAAGCAAGGGCTCTTTAATGGACTTTCAAATATACCTATTATACAAACAACAACAATTACACAGACACACACCAGCACACACACACACACACACACTCACACAATAATATTTATTGTGGCCATGAAACTTGTTTGATTGGTAATGTTGATAAGTATGAAGTTGACTTAAAATCACTTTAAAACCGGAACAACAAACATGAGTTGTTGATTTAATTTGCAAAAATAAATGGAGTCCAAATTTTTCAAAGGACAACTCTCAACTACAAAATGCTCTGTTCATTAATTAAATGGTGTGCGGTTGTAAATTTGACTGGAATATTTTTGGTCTCATTTTATGAAGACGTAATTTGTGGTTGAAGTAGAATTTCTGCTGATTAAAGGGATCGAAAGTAGGTAAGATTAGGGTTTATTAATTATTTCGATAGGGTATAAGCAAATATGCCAAACATGATTTAATTGCTTTAAAAAAAAGAAATAAACAAACTTAAGTATTTAAATTTATGTAGTTTGTCTGTTGCAACACAACACTTTAATTTTATAAGCGGGGTATAAAAAATTCCATTTAACGCTGAAAAAACTACAAATATTTTTTCATTGCAATTTAAATCGAATATATTTAAGGAAAATATATTCAATTGCAGATATCTATTTAAAATATCGATAACGAATGCGAAATAAATTCAATGAAAATACGACTAGTGTTAATTAAGTTTTATATCTGATTATATACACATTACACATAAAATGACAGTGGTTTCGATAGCAAACATGGTGAAAATAAATAAGCAATAATTGATTAATCACATTCAAATTTTATAAACATACACCAAATTTATGAATCAACAAAATTGTATAAATCTATAGTATATTTATCCGTATATTTTCTATCACTTTGTCAACTTACTTTAAACATGCTTGAACTTTAAAAATTTAATTTGCAATCATTATGGCACGTGCTTTAAAAGGCGGCTGTTGTTTAAAAGTGCTTAGATGGGGTTTGGAGAGCTGGGTTTGTGTACATAATGCACATAGGTGATAATTTCATTTGCGCAGCTGCTCAAATCATATCTAAATATGAGCATCGCACAGACACACAAACATATATACACATTTGTAACGACTCGCACTCATATTGAGCTAATAAAATTTTAATGAAATTACGAGCATTATTCTGGCATGTCTCCAGCTCCATTTTCAGCTTCCAGCTTCGTGGCTTGCTATCAAAAGCGACCTTCGACCCTTCATAATAATCACGGCAGAGCGCTGCTACCAAAAAAAATTTTTTATGTTGCCTACGTGGCAACGAGACCAACTAAACTGTGGCACTAAAGGGGAGCTATTAGCTCCGGGTTTTTGTGTCCCTGTCATAGCACCAGTTCGCTTGAAAACCCGGAGCACGCATCTTTTTTCATTCGCTCATTCGTTCGTGTGCTGAGCGTTTGCATTAATGTTGCATTTGCCTCATCTCTTATGCATACAGTCAGTTTAAAGTCACTTAATTAGAGGTGAACTTTATGGCAGTGGTGGATGCGTTGCACAGTCTGTACTTCGAGTGACTTCTTGTCGCATAATTGCCAAAAGCAGCGCCACACAAGTTTTTGATTAAAAGTTGCGTTCTTTGCCAGATTACGCATACGTCGTGTGCACCAGCTAACAAAGTTTTGTGCCAGCAGCCAGCTCGAAAAGACAGACAGCTCGCCAGCCAACCAGACAGCCAACCAGTCAGCCAGCCAGCCAGCTAACGTAGAACTGCTTCTAATTAAAAGACTTTTTTAAATACCTCTTAGGGTGGTGGCAGTAGTGGGATTTTCTATAAGTGTATTTTTACGCGTATGAAGTTAAGGTTAATATATATAACGTAATAGATTTCAAATGCCTCATTTGGCTTGTGAATTCTGGGATAACAAATCTTTTCGATTTTATTTGGAATTTTCAATAATTTTGCTTGCAATCCTATAAGCCAAAAACGAGAAAAACCATTTGTTTAATTAAACAAAGATAGGCAAACTTGTGGTAAATGCCTAAAGCTTTCTATAATTTACAATCAATTGGGACAATAACTATTCCTCAAATTGAACATCGATTCTCGTTAGCTGAAATAAATCTTTCCTTAGTTTAGATTTAAATATCTATTTATTTAAATCATTTATTTATCTACAGAATTGAGTTTGTATTGTATTTAAAATATCACAATATCGTTTGTAATTTAAAAACATATAATTTGGTCTTATCATGTTATATACAGTATTTATAGTCGCTCTACTGATTTTGAATTCTTATGCATATTGCATTTGACTTTTAGAATATTGCATTTTTTGCAGCTCTCTCTCTCTCAACGCCTGCTGCTGCGTCAATGGAAATATTTATCAAGCAAAAGTTGCAAAATTGCAGGCAGACTTTGCAGCAGGAAACGTTGGTTGTGCAGTCCTTGGGCTTAGTGTGTGTGGGATGCGAGTGTGTACAGGTTGCGAGTGTCAAGTTGTGTTTGGCGTACAGGTTACTTAAAAGTTAAATGAACCGCAGCTAGCGAAACTTTTTCCACTGCGATTGACACGCACGCCAACAACTTTCAACATCTGCTGACTGTCTGCCAACCTGTCTGTCAGTCTGTCGGCCAGCAGGTTCGTAAATGGCTCTAATTAAAATTTCAGCGCTTGCAAATTAATGATGTTGCTGCCGGCCAATACTTGAGGTAATTGAGCAGAATTTAATGCCCATTCAGCAAGCGATTCAAGCTGACTCAATATTACTGCTAGCCAAGCTGCAAGTGATTTGGCGTGTGGATAGGTTTGGTTGTGACTCTGGATCTGGGTTTGGTTGTGGGTCAGGGCTGTGTGAACAATGACAATTCTGCTGGACAGATGTACAAACACAGACATCATCTAATGACCGCACGGCTCGTTTGCTTCATTCGCAGTGCAATGGATGCACAACCGCAAATCAAATAGACAGACAAATGGGGGCGTGGTTATAGGAAGAGGCACGGAATTGACCAACTGTCAGGCTAGGTATGAAAATTCACCGAAATGCTTGAATTTTGTGCATCAGTAATTGGCGCGCTGTGTGCGTAAATGCGTTTATACCAATTGTGAACCAACTCAAGTAAGTCCATTAAACAGCAAAGGACATGTTGTAGATCAGAATGCTCAACTAGCGGGACACCCTGTTGTGTGTTGGATTTATAAAATATTCATAATCTGGCTGACTAAAATTTATATTTATATTATATTATATTATATTATCTACTATTTATATATGTTTTAGATTATGTTGTGGTATTTGGTATTAATATTAAATAAAAATTTAAAGGAACAAATTGCTTGTAAAGTTTTGCCAATTCAGAAAAACTTAAGGTGCGTATGCATTGGACAAATTTTCAGATTTTATACCCTTGCTTAGGGTTTTATATATTTTATTGAATTTTCTTAGACAGTGAAGTAAACGTTGCCGATTAAACATACATTTTAGCGTTCTTATTGAGCAAGATTTGACATGGCTTACCCTGTTTTACACAGGCTCATAATATGCTATAGGGTATACACAAAAATGCATTGACAACAATTACAAGCGAAGCTGGCAATCAACACTGGGGTGCAACCACATCCCTAATAATGCATATGTGCGTATGTATAAGTTGTTGTTGTTACAGCTGCTGGCTGTGCATCCTTTTATCCTGCGCTGCTTGCAGTTTTGTGTTATTTTTGCGGCTCATTTATTTTTGAAGCACAAAATCAACGCACGATGTCGCAACTTTTTGCATTCAGTTTACTCATAGTCAATAGTCCCAGACACAGGCACATACCTCCGAGACGTAGTTACAGTGAACCACTGTAATGCACGCCCCTTCCCTCCCTTTCGCCGATCCTTATTTCTGCACCTCTCTCTAATACTTGAACAGCTTGTGGCAGCTTGTCGAAATTAATCATTTGGCTGCCAGGCCGCAATGTTGCTAGCGAACTTTTGTAGTCGGTTTATTCGTATACCCTGTAAATGTGGATAAGTGAGGCGTATGACCAAGTTGTGCTATAAATGTAATTTAAAGTACTTTTAACTGTATCCTTGTCGAATATAATCTAGTGAGATAATAAATAATAGTTATAGCAAATTATAAAAAATGCTAATTCCCAGTGATATGAATAACTAAATAATAAATCATACTTTAAATAATTTTGTACTGTGTATAACGGTAGTGTATTATCAAGTCTAGGTGCAACCGCTTATATAAGAAAAGTTCATAATAATTTATGAAATTTGTGAAACTTTTTCCATATATATTTTTTGTATCTTCTTACAAGGTATGTCAAAGAATCCCGGAGATCAAAAATGATAAGTAACTTTTATGAGCTTAAATAAACTTATGGTATTACAGGATATTTTACTGTGGCAATCAGTTCTCAGATAGTCTCAGCAACTTTCTCATTCTCATTCTCACTTTTCGCTACGCAACTGTCGCTGTCGCTACTTCCGTTTCCGTTGCTAGTTGCGTTGGCTTTAGCTGAGGAAGACTCGTTTCCTGCTCTTGCAGTATGCCAACAGAATTATGCTATATTCGTGTTGGTATCTGCTCCCTCATGTGTGTGTGTGTGTGGGTGTCTATGTATGTGTGTTTCAGTCTCTCTGTACTCGACTCGGTATTCCACTCGCGTAATTTCCCATGGTATTTTTACGCATCCGAAAATGTGAGTGCATCTGTTGGCTCCATGAACGCTGAACCCCACCCCCAATTCTTAAGCCAACCCTTTCATAATCTCTCAACACCCAAATCCACTGTTGTCTCCTTCAGTTGTCGCAACAATTTGCGACCCGTTCAACTTCTTTTCATTCACCTGCTGGCTATAAAATCAACAACTTGTCTCTGCTTTTGGCTCTTCCGTGCGTACCTCCCCCTTACCTCTTAAGCCTCCCTCACCCCTTTCCTCTGTGCAGCACTCATCATCTATGTAATAACCTGTAGGATGCCAGTTCGCCATTCAAGCTCATGTTCTTAAAATCTCCCACGCACATATGCTGATTGTTTCTGTGTGCATTTTTGAACAGTGTTGTCAACTTTTGAGCACCACACAAAGTCGGTTTTATGACGAACATAAAGAGAACAGGTCGCGTTTTATTTTAATTGAAGCGTGATAAGAGATTTAACTGTTTTGTGTTTTGAGTTAATCCAAATATATTTATGAGATTTAGTTATTTCTTTATTTTTTAAAGATTTTTTGTACAATGTTTAACTGGCTAACGTTTGAAGATAAAATTTGTAACATTTTTATATTCCATTATCCGATAGCAGTAGAGTCTTTCGTATTTCTATTTCTTTGATTAAACGTGCTATGAACGTGGATTTCCATACAGAAAACATCACGATTCTTGTTGCTAAAAAATAAAGTGGAGTTGACAACCCTGTTGCCTGAGCAACATTTGCATGAGACGAACATGCCGTGCGACAATACCGAGCAAGTGGCACTGTCTGAGACAGAGTCACAGTCACAGTGGCAATCGCAATCGCAATCACTGTCTCAGTTGCTGTCTCATATCCTCCCGCTAGAGACTTGAATTTGGCACTTGAAATGTCAATCATGGAATCATTCGTTCAGAAATCCGTTTTCCGCTTATCATCTGCTATTGAATTGAGCGGGCTTCCTCCTCCTACTCCTCCTCCTTCACTTTTTTAACCACCTTTTTGTTGTGCCCCAATTACATTATGCTGACATTTTGCGCATGTTGTCTGATAACCAATTAGAATTGCTTTAAATTATATGTGTTGCGATGATAATTGTGAATTCCTTTTAAGGGCACTTCCCAATTAAAAGTGCAAATTGTTTGCAAACGTGTATCGAAAATTGTTCAAGTGCGAAATGCGTTGCATGATTTTCATGCTTGATTAGGCAAGGGGGAGCAGACAGACGTGCGGGGGGAGGGGGTAGATGGTGTGGCCTTACGGCAGCAATTTTAAAAACCAAATATATGAACATATATATTTTGTCATTTGCCTATGTAAAACTTTTATAGAAACATTTTTGCATTTGACATTTCACAAATTTCCAAATTTAGACCATTTGTCGTCGTTGGTTTCTTTACTTTTGCTGCTTTTATTTGTTTCTTTTTGGTTCTTCTGGTTGAACTCTCTTCTTTTGAATTACGGGCAATGCAATGGCAGGCAAATTTATTGGCAAATTGGGAGCAGAGTACTTTACATTTTTTTTTGTGTTTGTTGCCACAGCCGCTTCGCTGTGGGTGGCCAAAAGCAAAAGGCGATGCGAAATTGTTGCTCCTCAAGCAGCATGTAGCAGTATGTTGGTATTTGTGGGTATGTGTGTGTGGGTGGGTAGATGTGTGTGAAAAGCACTTTAGTGTATTTTTTACAGCTTTTTGTGCTCTTGTCGAGTGTAAGTATTTTAATTTTGTTAGAAGAAGTGTAACACCATCTTTGACGTCAATATGGAGCTAAGGGAGAGAGCAGCGAGGATATAAATATGTCTTATGTGAACTAATTTGGGAGCGAAGAAAGACTCGAAGTGATTGTATCATCTGTACTTTCAATTGAACATAAAAAAAGAAAAATGTTACTTGCGCCATTTGATTGATATATGCTATGACCTCTGAAAGAAATATCTCATTAAAATGAGGAACTTTCTTCATATGTTCATATCTAACTATATAGCTAACTTATCATAGGAAAAATCTGTGGAGTATCGAGTTTTTCTTTATAAAAAAACGGGATTATCAACAACTCATACATTTGTCAAATGTTTGCTAGGGTATTCATTATTCGACAAGTCGTAGACAAGTTTCACTTTATATACTTGTTGTTTATGTTATTTTTATTGATTGAAAATAACTTAGTGCCGCTTTATGTGTATGTTGTTGTACTGGGAATGAGATGGAAACACGAAATAAACTCGACCAGTTTATGCCAATGGTATGTAAATAAAGTGAAGAAGAAGAAAAGTGCGCCGCTCACTTTTACCTGGATGAGACTGGGAACTGGGAGTTGGGAGCAACTGCCCCAGGGCATTGTAAACAGCTTTAATTTATTGAGCGTCTTTCGATAATCTCACAAATAATGTAAAGCATATGAAATGAGTCTCCAGAGAAAGAGACACATAGATACGAAGAGGGAGACGAAGAGGGTGAGGGTGAAAAAAGAATATTTACAAGTAGCATCCAAGCAGCTGTTAATTAAGTGCGTCGAGTTTGCGGAGAGGCTTTAACATTAATGAGCTGCATTTGAGGGTCGCCAGGCCAATAATTTATAAGCAACAAGAACAGCCACCTCAACAAGCACCAATTGTGGTCTGTTGTCGGTTGAGGCGTTGCCGCTTGGGGGCGGGTCGGAAAGGGGCGTGTTTCCCTCATTTGTCACGGGCTCGTTTATAAGGCGACATTTTTATTCATTTGTATTTTGGGTTTTCTCCTTTTTTCTGCATAACTGGACCATATTAATTAGCTTGATTAAAATGAATATTTGCGCAACCTGTTTTCGCCAGCTGCTACACTAAAAAGTCGTCCTGAACCAGATACATTTTTGTATTTATAAACTAATATTAAAGCCGTTGAGTTGAAACTGTTAACGTTTGATGGTAATTAATGATATAAAATAATTAACTAATATTCAAAAATATTTTATTCACTTATACTTTTCACTAATATTATTTTTAGCCGGAAAATGTAGAATCTGGTTTTTTTGGAAAGCTATTTTTCTTGTTGTTAGCCATTCAATAGCCTTAAATTGAGGCAAAAGTTTTTTCATATAAATTCACTTGCCCATAATAAGTCAAGATGCCTTTGGTCCTGTAAGTGCCCAAATTCTTGGAATATTTTTCTGCGAGTGCAGTGCAAGGGAGAAGGGAAAGATGGGAAATACGACCGACACACACTCACAATAAATAAACACTTCTTGGCTATTGTTCTCAATGTGACAGGGGTGCAAGGTATTCGCATGCTGCCAGCTGGGTGTTCCACACTCGCCACTCGCCACACTCACTCCCGGAGTTTTGTAATAAACCAAATGTAAGACTTCCCAAACTGCTGAGTTTTATTGATGTGGCACACGCGACGTATGCACAATGTGCGGCATAGGAAACAGACGGTAAATGAAGTGCGGGCTGGCAGCGACGTGTCGGCGAGATAAATCTTCATGCGCCACATCCAAGCCAAAAGCGAAATGGAGCAATGAAAAATGTCGGGTAACATTCATTCGTAGCACGGATGCTGGGAATGCTACCATCAACGCCATTCTCAACATCGCCTCCATCGCCGCAGTTGTCGCTGTTTATTTGGACGATTTCGTTTCATGTGGCTTTATTTTTGTTTTTTGTTTTTACGAGCATAAAGATAAATTCGCACGATCCCGCTGGCCCACTCGTTGAGAGTTCAAGCTCTGTTCAAGCTCAGCAGAGGCAGGTCTCGACCAGGTCAACACAGTTCGTGGACAGTTTCTGTTGTTGTTATTGTTTGGCATGTGTACGTCGCTCTGGCAATTCGCTGATGCGATTTTATTTATTTATTTATTTATAGTAACAAATTACAATGTCAACTTAATCACCGAACTCTATTAGTTTTGGCTCTTTGTGTTTACTTGCTGCCATTGATGCTTCTGTCGCCGCTGTTGCTGTCACGGCATCCTGGAAATAGTGCTGCGAAAATCGCCATTTTCCTTTCTGAACAAAATTGGATTGAAATGTACGGAAATGCTCAACTACTGACATTTTAAATAAACATTGTTTCCAATTCTAGAAAGAAATTTTATATTATTTTGAGATTAGGAGAGTTTTATTTCTTTGAGTAGTCATTTCTTGGGATAACGAAACTATCACAACAAAATTTTATTTGTGATTTTGAGAGAAACTAAAAAATGTTTTATGTTCGGAATTAATCTACATGACAAACTTTGGCCACAATGGCCTTGGGATAAAATATCGATTCAGCTTTGACAAAGTTTTGGGATAAAATAATGAGTACATTTAAGATGATTGGTGTATAGGAGATTCCACAAACAACATGGACTTTAGCTGATTTAGAGATGTGGCAACATTTGCCATCACTGACTTGAGTAAGTTGAGAGGTTTTTTGCTACGATATTATTGTAAAAGCATATTAATACTCAGCTGGTAAATATTCATTAAAATAATTAATTTGCCAACCGGGCTGTCGAATCTGTCAAAACTTTAGTTAATTTCCTTTTTAAAACTGGCTTTTTTTTTTCTGCACGCCAATAGTTGTCAACACTAATCGTCATTTAGCATTGTTTTCTAGTCCAGCCCACGCGGCCCACTTCCGCAAGGGTTGGCAAACTCATTTCTCGGCTTTATACAAAGTCATTTCTCTTTGTTTTCTTCGGTCTATTCACCCAGCCCACCCCAATAAAACAAGTTAATTAATTAATCATTATTTTTTTGACAGGGCTGGTCTGCTTCTTTTGTTTATTGACCTTATGCCGCATAGCATTGATAATGGGAATATGGAGTTTATTTGGGGCTTCTTTTTTTGTTTTTGTTTTTGGGTTGAGATTACAATACTAAAACTTAGTTACTTATGCTAGGTTTTCTTTTTGAGCTGGCTAACAAATTACAACTACAACTACAAACTACATCTACAACGAAATTTAGTTTCTATTAAGACGCGTAGACAAGTCGTTAAATTGTGTGTGTTTTTATTTTATTTTTTTGGCTAGAGGGATTCCAATCCCAGTACATTGGCAATTAATTAATCATAGATTGTTTTGACTAAGCCTAAATACTATAGTATTGCTCATTGGGATATCGTTGATGACGATAAACGTTAAAGTGTTTTTGGCACGGCAAGGAAATAAATGAGAAAGAGGGACTCAAACTAAAGCCCAAAATGAAAATGGAAATGGGAAAATTTTAGTTCCTAACAATTTGTGCAACTAATGCAGCAAAATCCTCTACTTAGCCTATAAAGAGCAAAAATTCTAGTATGAGCTTGGGTCGAATCACATTCTGGGTTTTTAGGAAGAGCGCAAAAGGGTGATGGCGAGGAGTTGGGTGGGGGAGTGGGAATTTGTGGAATGATGGTTCGTGACTAGCTACTTGAGTTAGGATTAACGCGTATCGTAACTTATCCTAATGCGTTTGATTGCTTTAAGCCGATGATTGGTCAGTTGCACACGCGCCTCTCCTTTCCCAGGACTGGCGCAAAAAGGACGTTGGACGCGTGTTGAAAATAATTGCTTGGTGTTCACATCTAATTGACAAGGAATGGGCGGAAAATGTCGTTTGGGTGGGTGTCGACTTGAATACTACGCTTATGCACGCTCAATTTGCAAAAAGCAACTAATGAATTCAACTTACAAAGAATTACACACAGAAGTTATCGTCAATTTGTAAGTTTTGCTTCTGATTGATTTTATAGGATTTTCTGATACGTTACATTTATTAAGCTTGCAAAAAAACTGAGCTGCGAGTTGTAAAATTTAAGTATTTATATTTGAATAATATATAAAGGCTCTGTTGGCAGCAGTAGCAAAGAACTTTAATTGATTATGAGTTGTTAACATGTTTGAATTTGGAGCCCTGCGTGGCCTAATATAAATAGCTCATTGTTAGTCTTAATTAAATATCCTGGTAGCGTAAACTGGCTCGGTTTCTCAATTTTTAGTTAAGCTGTTGCTTATAAATAATACTTTGAATGCCAAAACAAATAATTAACATATTCAAATTATGAATATTTTCAAAAATATAATTTTTTTCTTTTCAATTTACCACTTGAATATTTCACTAATTTTTGCTAAAGCATAAGCGTAGTACTTAAGTGGTGTGTGTGTTTCGTCAGTTCAGCACTTCAGCAAATATTAATCAAGACCATTTGTTGGCGTCGCTATTGCTATATCGCCGTTCAGCTGCTCCTCCTGGGAGTCGAGTGAGAGTCGCGACTTGGCCGCCGTCTCCATGGACTTCCAGGTGCCGCCACTTGTCGCGTGCTGCAGTGATATGCGCGGTATGGACTTGCAACTACCCGCTAAAGTCGACACCTCGGAGCCCACACGATCCTCCGATTCGGCGAGAGCACTGAGACTGCAAGTGGGTGGCAGGATACGATGTGGAAATCGTGGTGAGCCACGCACACGCTCTCTCAGGCTGGGTGGCGCGGGCTGCACCGCCGAGGGTCGTCTGCTGCTGGGCAGCTGAAAGTTGACCTTGGTCTCGGGCAGCTTGACATACTTGCCCGTTTGCGGCTCCTGATCGAATTTCTCGCTGCATATGGTGGGTATGGGCAGAAAATTGGGATCCTTGGTCAAATGATCGAGATGTGTGCCGCTTTTCGTAAGCGATCCCCGATGAATGGGTTTGAGATGAGCGCCATTCTCAATGGCCAGACTACTGCCCTCGGGCTGAGGACTGGGATGGCTGTAGATGGCATTGCAGGAGGCTGTCTGCGAGGAGGGTATCAGCCGTGTAAAAAGACCCATGTGTGATTTAAACGCTGCCTTGAGACCCTTTTGATCTGCCAAACTGGCTGTAGAGCCCTTGTTGCTACTCGTCGTGCGTGAGAAGATGCCACGCAAGCGATTTATTAATCCCGTCTTCGCCTCAGTTGCCTGCTGATGGGCTAGACGAAGATTGAACAGATCCTGTGCCGGCAGACATGCCTCCTCCAGCTGCGGCTGTGAGGCAAATGTCACCGAACGTCGCATCGGTATCTGCATATATTCCGCTGAGGGCCAACTGGCACGTGGAATCACTGGCGGCAGAACGGACAACAGCAGATTGGGCAGTATTCCCGAGATGCTAGGAGTCCGAGATTTATTCGTTGGCAACACTGGCTGCGAGATAACTGTTAGCTCTGGCTTCAGATGATTATGTCCACCCAGCAGTGAAGTGGAGGAGGAGGTTGTAGTCGAGCCAGTGCCCAGCCCAGATTCGAGCATCCGCTCCAGTTTGCGTATCTCAGCATCGAGTGCCTGTATCTCTTTCTTGTAAACGCGATTCTGCACCTCAACGCGATACTGCAGCTCTCGACGATCATCGATGACAAACCGACGCGTATTGCACTCCATTTTGAGGCCCATGCTGTGTATCACAGGATCGATAATGTCGTCTGTTGAAAACGGGGGATAACAAGAAAGAAATGTTGTCTGTGAGGTGGCAAAGCTCAATTAACCTTGCACATGAATAGTAAAAGTGCAAATATTATTTCTGATCTTTAAAGCATACGTATAACATCCTAATATCTTAATTAACAAAGCAGCCGATAATTTGAATGGAAGTAATTTGATGTGGTAATCCAATGGTTATATAATCTCTTAGAAGAATTATTATACTTAAACTTAATTTGGTCGAGATATCTAACAGAAATCAAGAAATATTGGCCTATCTTTACTTGGAGCTCGGAGATAACTCATACCTAACAAATCAATTATATTTACAGATGTTTGTTGACTCGACGTCTTACTTACTGCGTGCCCAGATGTCGTGCAGCTTGGGTATAAAAAGCAGACACAATGTGGCTGTCGTGGAGGTCAGTATTAACGTTGTTATGGTGATGAATGCCAGCGTGACTCGCTCCGAGATTAGATTAGCGAGGACCACAACAATGGCACTAGTAATGACCACACTATACACAGAGACTCCAATGTACTGGGAGTCGTTCAAGGCGGCTATCTTCACGTGACGCGTCTCCCAAGCCATGTAAACGCCAACGACGAGCAGCAGACCCTTGTAAGCATAGAGAACGCTTAGCCAGGTTTGTGTGTGCTGCGAGCGACAAACTTCGACCTGTCGATAAAGAGAAAATGCCAACGGGGTTGAGGTGGGGCATGAGGACAGAATAGACAGATGTTGGACTCAGTCCAGAACTAGTCATTTGATAACAAGCAGGGTAGATAAACTCAGCAAAGGGTATAAACTAGAATTAAGAGGCAGTTGTATTTTAAAGAAATGATTTTGTAAAATGTAATACCGGGATACATTTTTATAAAACGTTGGAGAAACATTTCTAAATTCTATGCATATCTTATTTATTCACAATGTATAAAATAAATTCCGGAAGATTAAAAGGCCAAGAAATTTGAAGCACTTAGTCTTAAAAAATTCGACTTATTGTTTGTATAGAATTGTCTAGAATTCAAAAAACAATTATTAAAAATATAAACATAACGGATAATGTTAAGATTAGCAATAATGAGTAAGTCTTTCAATTCTTAATATATATATTATGTAAATGATGTTGGGCTTTCAAATTCTAGTTCATATGCTTGTTTTTTTTTATTTTTGAGTGTAAGACAGGCTGTGGAGGGGAACTATAAACTCACCTGCGGCTGGTAGACAACACTCCGATCAATGGAGCTGATTTCGAGTGTCAAATTATGCAAATGCCGTTCCATTGGGTCGGCGACGACCCACAATGTGACGAGAAGGGCGTCAACAAGCAACAGGCCGCAGACGAGCAGAATTAGCTGAATGTCCTGCAGCATTTTGTCTTTGAATACGCTGCCGGTGCGTGTAAAGATGCGGTGCACCCGATACGTCTTCGCAAACATGGAGCCAAAAGCCAACGAGAAGCCAGCCGACAGCAAATACACCCGTGCCTAAAGCACAAGAGATGGGATTGGGAGTGAGAGTTAGAGTGATTGCCATTAGACAGTGTCATGTTGTGTGTTTGGAATTTGTATACCTAAACAAGTCATCAATGGCCAACGTAACAAGCTAACTCAACAACAGCAACAGGACTCCAAGGAGACGTTTCTGTTGTTGTTCTTGCTGTGCCTCTCAAATTTATGCAAAATAAATAATATCACAAAAGTTGTGAATTTCCATGTTTCGTGTCATGTGTTTGCTGCTGTTACCCATATCCCTTCCGTGCACACTTAATACCCTATACCCTACAATATAGACCCATGCCAACCATTACATACTGCGAACAACATCACAACGAACATGGCCAAACAGCGGACTGTGAATTTCCCTCGAGTCGCATTTTTGGTGGTAGGCTCTCGTCCCAAAAAAAAAGAAGGAAAACAAAGAAAAATGTAAACAAAAATAATGTCGATGACAAGGGCCGCAAATTGGACCTGGTCTTAGTTCATCTAGCTCAAAAGCAAACACTCTCTCTGAAGTTTCAAGATTTATTAAGCTTGGCAAAAGATTTGCCTTTAATATAGCAGCTATTTTGAGCTCGCAACTTGCACAATTCAACAATATAACAACACGTCAATCCAACAAACTTTCATAAATAAAACTAGCAAGTTTGCAGAAGGCAAGAATTTACAGCTGTAAAATACCCTGTATTGTGTATGTGTTGTTAAACTTTGACACTTAAGTAATGGTACTTAATGTATAGAAATTATATAAATGACAAAGGTTTCGAAAGAAAAATAAATTATGCTGATTTTGATACCCAATCCCAGAGGAATATATGAAGAGATTTTTTACCTTATCCTAACTTTAATATACCTTCAATTTTAAGTAATTTTTAATGGGTTTGCTGGGTATAACAAACACACATGAGCGCGACTCGAAAGTTGTGCTGACTGAAACTGTAAGTCATATTTGATGAGGGGAACCCACCGCACCACCTCAAATTCCACTCGGAGGCAGGCAGGTAGTGCTTGCATAATCGAAACTCAAACAAAGGCTCGGAACACAGACCAGCTGGGTGACTGATTGGCTGCTGAGGGGCAGGCACTTGAGGATGACTTACCGTGCAAACCGTGGCAAAGGAATCGGCCGCCGAGGGCAGCGTCGAGTGGTCTAGGCCCAGCAAGATGACGGTGGCATAAACGAAGATGCAACCCACAGCGGTAATGTTGCTCAGCTTCGGGCTAGAAAGTTTAATTGCTCTGTGGACGAAGAGATGTCAAGTCGAAAAGTGCAGAGTAAGCAAAGAACTGGGACAAACACTTGCCACTCGGATTTGGACTTACTTGAGCTTCCGAAAGTGCAGATTGAAGGCGAGGAATGCAATGGCCAATGCAATTCCCACGCTCGACAGTGTTGCAATTGTGTAGAATGCCAGTGGTGCAATTGTCGCCACGCGCAACTTAAAAACCCGCTTTGCGATGGGCACCTGCCCACTGTGCCACTTGACTGGACGACAGCGGGGACATCGAAAGTCCAGAGCATCCGTGGCGGGATAATAGAGAGCAATGGGCTCCAGCAGGCCCCGCTGTATCTGATAGAATGCGGTGGTGCCAACGCGATCCGGACCGCTGAAGGAGACGGGTCCCTGTGGCGAGCAAATAGTAATTGTAAAAGCGACATTTTATTTGCGTATTAAATTTAATTTGAAATCAAATTGGATATTTTTATCGTTTTTGTACTTGTTAATAAAAGCAAATAAAGATATTATATATTATTGTCGTCTGTTTTATTTTAGTCTTTCATGTTTGACTAACCACCAGAATAAATAAATAAATAAACGAGGTCAGGCCACTGACAAGCTTACTTTCTCTCCCTTTCTCTGTCCCTCTTTTAGCGGAATTGTGCGCTTTTAATATGCGTTCGTACAATTTTTATTGTTATTAGAACATAAACAATAAACACCAACAGAAATATTAAATGTCCTCATTTCATTTGTATTTATTTTCTCTCTCTCTCTCGCTAGAACTTAATTGCATCCCTTCAGGTTTCTCATCCTTACCATTTCCGCATTTGATTTCTTTTTTAAGGATAAGCTTTAAAAAAAAAACAACAGAAAATTTTGGATTTTTCTCAATATGTTTTTGCATTAAATACCAATTTTAACAACCGTCCGCACCATTAAAGCTTATATGCAATTCATTTAACAAACAGTTTTTATCCACTGCCTATCAAATGGAATATTCTTTTTTTTTGCGATAAAAAATCTCATTTCCCATTTTCACAACTATTTTTAACCCACTTGGTATAAAAAGATTTATTGAAAAGTCGGATATATAAATGCATATTTTTAATGCCAAATAAATATGAGAATAAATTGGGCTGATATGCATTTCAGAATGAATTAAATTTTAATTTTAGTTTGCTCAAAGAGAATCTGACTTATATATTTTAAATTCTAGTACGCGAGATGCGTTAAATCAAAACCAAAATATTTTTGTGGCTTAAGCATTTGATGAACAAATAGCTGGTTAAGTCTTTCTTACCGATACGCCTAGGAAGTGTAGTTTGCCGAGCTGCTGGAGGAACTCCCAGGCCATGTCGCTGCGCGTATAATCGAAACCATCCAGCTTGGAATGTGCTGCATTCTGGCGCCAATGCTCCTCCGCAGCGCGCAATGCTAATGCAATGGCCCAAACGGCATCGTAGGTTTGCGGTGCATAACGGGATATGGCATCGGGCAGATGGTGGCTGCTGTTAATGCCACGTCTCTTGCGTCCTCGCAAATCCGATTGTGGTGTACGCTTGCGGTTCCGACTGCTGCTGCCTGTACTGCTGCCTCTGTCAGGCTCTAGGGCCGCATCCTGATAGTGAAAATGTTCACTTTGTTTGCGCAGCTGTGAATTAAACATGTGATTGTTCTGCAAGAAATGGAATGAATAAAAAAATAAAATAAATAAAAAGGCAGCGATTAAATATACCGCTCATCACTTATGCAACCTATTCCCCCCACAGCATCCAACGTCGGCTACTTCTCATAATGAGATTGCCTCAGCTCATTATTGGGCGCCGATTTCATGACCGGCACTAAAACGGTAATAAACATTCTTATCATGCTGCCACGCCCACCGAGATAGTCCTCACAATCGTTGCCTCGAGCTGCTTCGAATCAAATGTGCCATTTTATTTGCGGGGATGGGGGTGAGTAATGCTAGCAAGAGAGTGTCCAGGATTAAAGATGAGCATGTGTCGAAGCTTTTGTTTTTGGGAGCGTCCCCTGGTATTATTAGTTTATCTTTAATAATTATAATTAATTATAAATAATTGCTAATATTTATATTTAAAATATGTAATATACAACTTTTATATTAATATTATATCATATATTCTATTATCATTTTGGTTGATAAAAAATAAAATAAGAATAGTTTCTTATTTAGTATTATTTTCAGTCACATTCTGCATATGCATTTAATTTTGGATAATGGATTAATGCATCTGAGTGATGTAGGGGCGAGATTTGATTATTGGTAAATAGTTAAATAAAAATGATTTCATCTTTTAATTAATCTGCTCAATAAACACGATCTTTTATTGCAACATACATGTTGCACAACTAAATGTTGCAAAAGCGTGCAAGCTGATTTTGTATAACATTTTATTTTATGTGTTGCTATTAATAGCATTGATATGCAGATTTTCATGCTATATAGTGTTTTGTTTATTTCTGTTGAGTCCTTTTATGGTTGAACGAACGAGCAAAACATATTCTTAGTTAAAGAAAATACATAAACACGACACGTGACCAGCTCTATTCAGGGGTAATAAATGTAGTTTATTTCTTTTCGCTTACCAGTCCGCTGTAGCTAACATTGTTGCCCACAATGCTGTTATGCGTGGAGACAACGATGAGATTCTCAACGGCCAGCTGGAGTTCGTGCTTGGTGCATGGTGTCTGCTGGTCGGTCCACCAGGGTGCGCCCATGCTCTCGTGCAATATCCAGGCGTAGTCGGCGCCAAACATTCGCAGCCTGTAGGCTTCGCACAGTATCTGTGGTGCCAGCTCCTGCGAGAAGCTGCCGATAATGATGCGTGTGTCCGTCTCCTAAGGCAAATATTTTGCACTTTTATCAAGCTCAATGGCAAAGTCGTCGTTTCTACTTACCCGGAGAAGTAGGAGCTGCTCTTTGAAATCCGTTGCTGCAAATGTGATTGTCGCTGCGCAGGATATGTTTGCCGCCTCCAGCTCGGTGACCAGATTGTTCACCGCCAGGGAATGCACCTCCTCATTCTGCGAGAACGTAGTGACAGTGCCCCAGCCAAAGCGGCGAATGAACGCAATGCGAGCCGGATTATGGGAGGAGTCGGGAGCAACGGTTCGATAGAAATAGGGAAATTCGCGTCTGTCGCTCAACGCCGGTGATGTTGAACCAAAGGAGACCTGCAATCAGCAACAGTCAGCAGCCAGCAGTTAGCAGCTAGAAGTTAGCAGTTAGCAGTTAACAATCTTCCCATCTTCTCTGACAGTCAAAGTTTAATGCCATGCGTGTGTGTGCTTTCAAAGTTTCGGCCCATTTAGTTGCCGCACATACGCGACTCGAAGAACACGCATTAGCTGAACTTCAAAGGCCGCACAATTCGACATTTGCATGCAGCGCGCCTCTAAGTGAATTTATGTTGTGTCTCCATCCCTTCTCCCCATCCACATATTCAACACGAACTGAGACCCCTCTGCTTACAAGCATATTTACGCATTCCTTGTCTAATAACACCGGCATACAAAATTAAGCAACGTTTTCGGTGAATTTATTTTATGTAAGTTCTGCAATCGAGAATTGTGGTTGTCATGACGAATTTTCATCAAGAACAACTTTAGGAATTCGTTGGAATATTTATTATAATATATTTATATATTTATTATATTCATAAGTAATACGAATATAATGAAAATAGTCTGAAGATGCATAAGAATTTTTACTTACGACTCTAATAATCTTCATAAACATTTAAAAAAATGAAATAAGATAATATTTGCTCGTCTGTATGTAAATCGTTGTTGCCTAGTGTAATTTGTAGGAGGCTGTTTATTTGAGCGCGGAAATGTTTATTGGCTGCCTTTTGAGTTAGCTCCGTGCTATTTATGCTAATCGAGTGAGTTTCCTTTCGGCACGTGAGTTGATTAAATTTTTGAGTAATAGCCGGAACATATTTGCATATTTTAATCAGGAATCTCCTACCAAAAAGCCAAGACAAAGAGCACCACATCCTGATTGAGTTGGACTCACCTGCACAATGTTCCAGTAGGGCACCACTTTGGCGAGACTTTCGGTTACCTCCGAGCAGGCGGACCCCAGCAGCATCATCATGCGTGTTGAAGGCTGTGTGTAGATGGCATGAAAAAAACGATCCACACCCACGCCAGGATCACACTGCAGCAACACAGAGAGATGGAGACAGAGGTGAGTTTGGGAGCAGAGGTTGCGTCATAAAAAAAACAGCGCGCGTCAAGATGGCGCAATAAACATTTTTAAAATGTCGACTTTAGAGTTTTGATAGCAGCAGATGCCATCGTCTGATATGAGGAGTATCAAGCGACTGCGAGTCACCACTTCTGTGTCTCCAAGTGCCATCAAATCAAACACCACCAAACTCAACCCGAACCCCACTGCAATCACCACAACCTTATCGTTCCAACTGCTGCGGCTCGCAATAAAAAAAATTCTTGATGACAAATTTATTTTTACACAGTAAAAAACATTGGCTTTAATTTAATACCCCTGCGTTTTTATATACAGCAATTCAACGAACAAAAAAAATGTATAAAAACCGAAATTGGAATTAAAATATAAGTTGGCTTTTGGGCACAAAATGGGTATCAAAGAAAAACTGCAAATGAGATTTTTTTAATTAATTATTTAAGAACTGAAACGAACTGAACAACTTTGATGTATGTTACAATTATTGTTGAGGGAGGTAGGAGAATCGAATTGAGGCGTTACATCTAATCTTCCTCTTATGAGATAATGAACATTTTGCTGCTTTTCGTGCTGCATTAAAGGAAACAGATGAATCCAAATTCTGTGAATCTAATAAATGTAAAATTAATGGCGATTTGTATTCTATTCCAAATAAATTATTATTTGCAAGCCAAAAGAGTATATACATTTCTAGAAATATGTCTCCATAAATTGAATTGAAATTCAAAAACTTTGTGCTGTGTAACTGCTGCCACCCAACCAAAACCAACTTTGTTGCTGTGCCTGCAGATTTGTTACCTTATTAAGTTTTAATGTTGCACGCGCACTTCTCTCCTCAAAAGAAATTTCAATTTTCTAATGAGTAGGGGAGGGGGAAAGAAAGGGGGGGGGGGGGGTGCTCACCTGCGTATCGTTTGTGACCAGCTCGAGCGTGTAGCCGGGTAGCAGTCGTTTGCGGTTAATGTGCTCCACGGCCATTGTTGCGGCGCCCAGTTCGCTGATTCCGTCCGGCCGTGGGCCGCGTTTCGTCGATAGCTCAAAGAGTCCGAGCAGAACGATTTTGCCATGATTGTGCTGGATTTCGGCATGGGACATGCGACGTTCGCTTTCAAACACCTGATTTACCTTTAAATAGCGCTGCTGTTGCCAGCTGCTCAAATTTGTACCGCTGCCGGCATTGATGGTGGGTAAATTACTCGATGAATTTAGTCGCTGTCGTCGTTTCACTTTCGTCCTGGCCCCCTTCCAATTATCACTGAGCGCTGGACGGTTGCGATATGTTGTTGTTGTTGTAGTTGTAGTTTTTGGTTGACTGTCGATTGTGCTGACGACAACATGCCTAATTGCCTCAGTTGTTGTTACCGTTGTCCTTGGATCCAGCTGCTGCTCGACCGAGTACTCCATCGCAGCGCCGGCTGTTGTACGACAGGCAGCCATGCTCAGCGACAGGAGCGTGGCGAGCATCAGCAGCCGTCGCTGGCGATAACTCGTTACGCTAACGTGAATTATGCGCATTCCGTCGGCAAAAATGGGGCAAAATGGGCAATGGCCACTTTCCTCTTTCAGGCCATTAATCAGCACCGCATTTGAATTTGCTATCTCTCACGCGGATGTGCGAGGCAATAAACAACGCCCAGTAATACGTACGTGTGTTAACGTGTTTGTATATTTGTATTTGTATCTATTGCTCTCTTATTCCTGTGTTTTTTTTTTGTTTTGCGTCTCGTTCTGGCATCAATTTTATCGCCTTTTTATTGGCCTCACTTTTGGTCTCATTTTGTTTGCCTGGCCATTTTGCCGGGCTGCCATTATCTGTGCTCGCACGGGGCACACGCTGTGAAGCAATGCCTCATAAAAATATGCATACACACTGGGAAAAAAAATCAGAGGAATTTTGAACTTGATTCATGCACTGAAATAATTGAATCGAGAGTTTTGTTTTACTTGTTTTTTCTGGGATTATTAAATAGCTTGAAGTGCCTTTCATTTTTAAACTTCAATAAAGTATAAATAAAATTCAATGAAAGATCTTCTGTTCTGATTTTGTTCTGCTTAGCGCAGAAATTTTAGGATTTTTTTTAATACCGATTGAATGACGATTGTTTTTAATTGTGAAACTACTACCAATTCCACGTATTGCTTTTACTTTTTTCCACTTGTCTTCAGCATTTGTACATTTCCGAATTCAAGGACCATATGTAGATTAGTTGGTTTTTCAACCGCAATTTTTTTGTCAGTGCAGCCATCCAACAGAAACTTGCAAATGTAGAAAAAACAAATGAAACAATAAGCGCCAGCAGCCAATTGCCAATCGCCAGTTGTCCAGTTCACTGCCGCCCGTTGGCAGTTGGCAGTTGAGAAAGGATTAAGTCTTCGATGAAATGAAAATGGCTACACCAAACTCACATCGCATTCACACACACACACACATACATAGATATAGCAATAAAATCACACAAACACATACGTTGCTATCAAGGCTATCATGAAATGCCAATGCCGTAGACTTTTGTTCAGATTGTTTGGGTCGTTTTGTTATAACTTGGTAAGGGTATACATACTTTTTCACGCACTACGTAACACATTGATAAGAAGATAATAAGAAACGATTGACTATATGTTTACATAGATATATTCAGGATTATCTGTCTGGACCTTTGTAAATTACGCAAATCAGACGACTTTTACGTGATAGTTTCTGATGCCCTTAAAACTTTAACAATTTCCAATAGTGTTCATTCCCAACGCTAATTGAAAACAATTTTGTTTCAAAATCGTCTGCAAATCCACAGGCTGTCGATCTCAGGGTGGCATGCGGTTTGTGCCGTATTACCCTTTGAGTTTCGCTGCCTTTGTGGCAGTTTTGTTAATTGCGCTCGATACATTCAAGTGAGCCACCACTGCATAATCCTTGGTATCCATAGGTAGCACTTTCTCTCTATCGTAACTAGAGCAGAGTGAAGCGTGGTTGGTTTCTCGAGTACAATTCCTGGACTTGCACCACCCAGTTGTGGCAGCAGTGGTTCAATTAGCTATGCAAACGCTTTGATCAGGTGAACAAAAAGTGCTCTTAGTTCTTCGCTTACAGCTGACTGCCTTCTATACCTGATTTGGGCAGAACCTAAAAGTGAACTTGTGTATTTCCATTCACAGTTGAGAATTAAAGTTCATATGCGAGCAGCTAACAAACACTGGGCACGAATAGAGACAGTATCTTCTTTTTAATGTAGTTAATATGTTTGCTAGTGTATTACAATTTTCGTCTATTAAGATTCCTGGTTTTTTGGGGCCTGGCTGATGCTGTGTTGATGTGGTAGCTTTTGCTCATTTATCCTATTGCCTTTTGCCCATTGCCAGTTTTTGGCCGTTGCCCGTTGCCATTATTTTTTATGCTAATGGCAAAAACATTTTGCGCTTTCATTTCTAGGCTTTTGGGCTACTTTTGAGCATCACGCGCCACAGATTTCTGTGTATGCACGTATGCATAATTGTTTCGAGATTACTAAAAACACACACACCAATACACACACACAAACAAACGGCCACACTCTCGCACACACTTGCGTATATGGAACTCGCCGCTTTCTTGCGTTTCATTTTGCTTCGCTTTGTTTAGTTTTTCTTCTTCAAATGAGAAAGGCGCACGCTGTTTTTTTTTTTTTTTGTTGTGTCCTTAAAATAACTTTTTGGCCCATTTTGTTCTTGGCTTTTGTTTTCGTTTCGTTACGTTTCACATTGCGTGTTGAGTTCTCCATTTGCCAGACGCACAGTGGTCTGGCTGGAGGTAGAGCGGATGATATGCAAAAGGGGTAGTGGTTGCTGCCACCAAATGAGTCGGTAACATTTAAAGCCTTCGGCAGCGACTTCAAGCCATAACGCTGACTAAAGCTTACCAACTTGACATTTGCCCCACTGTGCAAGCGACGAGCCACTCAACTCACCCCAAACATCCCACACTAGCAGCACTAGCAGCAGCACCACCACCACCCGCTTGGTGGTGCATGATGCATGTCAGCGGGCTACTTGTAGTTACATTTCATACATTTCACATTTATATTTTATGCTTTCTGCTCTTTCTATTATTCTACCATATTTCACAATTGTGTTGCCGTGGTATTTAAACCTGCACTTATTTATGGGCAGGCAAGCGTGTGAGTTAAAAGCCAACCACTCCCCGTAGGCTTTAGCTTTTGTGGTGTTATTGTTGTTATGCTTGACATAAATTATGCAAAATGCTGCCTGCATTTGTAATTGTGATTACATTTTTTCTCCAGCTCCACTCATGTGTGTGGGTGTGTGTGTGTGTGTGTGTGCTGATGTGTGTTGAGAGAGTGTCTGTCCTGTGGCTTGTCCGCATTTCAGGCACGGAGGTATTGCCTTGATATTGGAGATGCCCAAGTGCAATCTTATACACCAGGATCTGCTGCAGAGCTGAAGTGATTTGGTATTTGGTTATGCATTTTTTACTTGGCCAAACACACACATCCACAGTCTCTCATGCACACACACGTTTTATATTCTAATCGTGCCCAATAGCAGCACAACAGCCGGATTTACACTGCGATAACCGCAAGTTGAAGCAATGTCATAAATAAAGAGCATCTTGTATACTATATATGTACATTAAAGCCTTTTTGTTTTGGGCTTGTCAAGTGAGCATTTGTCCTTGGCAGACTCGTTATGGTTAAATATTTATAATATTTTTGCAGGCTTCATATTTAATAACCTTTGCAAGTCTTTAAACCTCAAACAGATGTGAAAGCTTTAAGATAATTAAGTTTCGATTTTATGCGTACACAGTTGAATAGTCTTATAAATTATATATTTATATAAATGAAACTTTATTCATTTGTAGTTAATCTGCAGATTTGCTTGCACGCTTACGAAAGGAGTTCCATATATTTGCTTTACTGCCCCCAAACTTAGTCATCGACGGTTCAGATTGTCTTAGTCGAGTTCATAATGATAATAGCGTCAGACGAAGCAACAGTAACCATAGTCACCAAACTATAGACACACATTCCCAATTCATTTACATAGTTCGTTGAACAATTTAACGAAAATAAAACAGAGCTGGATGGTAAAAACTGATGCATGGAATGGTTAAGCATGTGAAAAGCAGATCGTGTTTGCGCACCTTAAGGAATTTGATTCGTAAATTAAGATTTGAGACGTTTTAAGTTACTCAACTCAACGATTTTTTTCTTTAACCCATATGTGTGAAATTAATTGAATTATTATTGCACATTAATTCCCATTGGGCAAAAGTTGGAGTTAACTGTTTTGAATGTATTTCTGGGCTGTAAATTGGCTTTACTTCGAAAAAAAATGATGGTATTTATTATGCTTTGATTGATATCATTTTCATTTTGTTCATTTATATTTGCATTTAATTAATTAATTCTTATATTTTTTTATATTTTCATTTTAGTTGATTCTCATTTGTTAGTTATTTACTTCTTGAATTATTGCTTAATGATCATTTAAGGATTTTAGTTTGTTAATTTTTGCAAGTTTTTGTTAGATTGTGTTTCCTTGAATTTTAAATTATACATAACTATTATTGACACTCTTTTTAGGTATTTATATTTTTATAACCACGTTATAATAATACCTCTTTTTTATTTTATTTTCAGTTGCCTTGTTTTATTTATGTATTTATTTAGTAGCAACACAATATTATGTATACGCCACATTTTCTAATTTTTTTTTAAATTCACTGAATTTGCCTAAAAATATAATTAATTACTTAAAAATTGGCTAATTGGTTGAGCGCGTTAGTGGTTTTCTTTGTTCTCTTTAAGAGTGCCTGAGGGTGTAGGGCGGGGAGAGCGGGGCGGCCAACACGTCACAAAACCGCAGTCCTACTGCTAACGAGTGATCCGTTCACGGAACGCAGTGCACGCGTTGAGCTCCAAACCGCAACTGTTGTCTGCAATTGAATGCGCGCTGCTTTTCTGATAAAACTCAGATTGAATTCAGGCTTGCTCAGATTGAAGGAGGCTGCGTTTCAACTATTGATGCTTCAATTTCAACCGGCTTCCTGTGTGCTCTCATCAGAAAGCAATGCGCAAGCGCTGAAAATGGCGCCAAAATTCATTCATGGAAAGCAACAGCTAACACTAAGGGAGGGGGAGGTGAAGAAGGTGAAAAAGCAGCGGAGCCGGTGTACAAGCAACAAGCTGGTTCAAAAAGTTGCGACTGGGAAATTTTAAAATCGTGCCCAACAAGTTTTAACTTTAAATTATGTAAATTAATTTCAAACATGTCAACATGCCCAAACTAAATAATTTGCAACTGTCTCTTAATGAAAAATTCATTTATTGTACCAGTAGAACTGACAGACAGTACTCTGTGTGGCAGTGGGCAGAGAGCAGAAGAAGGACTAACAGGACAAAAGCGGCTGGCTGTCAGCCTGTCGATTCACAATGCAATTCTCAGGCGAAGCGAAGGCTGCAATTGAAGCTGGCACAATTGGTCGTGATGACAGGCAGCACGCTCGTAATTATAACTATAGCTGGGGCGACTCTGAATTTCAATTTAACATTTATTCAATACTCCTGTCAAGGATACAGGCAGACGCAGTTAAACTTTCTATAGATGCTAACTTGCTTGCATTTTTTTGTGCTTTTATGTCTGAAAATTTACAAGTAATTGCATTCGGGTCAAACAGAATGAAGAAGTTAAAATGGTTGTATTCTCTAGTCAGGACAATAGTCTTAATTAATTTGAACGACGTTGAACGTTGGGTAAGTTGAATTTCACATAGTTTTTTCTGTTGTTTTAAATTTTATCTTTCTTTAAAGAATGTCGCGCTGATCCCTTCTCATAACCAGTTTTTTTTCAGGGGAATCAAAAAACTGGGGTTTCCAAAAATCTGATTACTTTTGACAAAGTTATGTCTATAGAAAGTGAGTTATATTTCAAAACAAAGCATAATACAATAAATAGTAATAATTAAAAATAGTAATTTATATTTACGTCCTGGTTGATTCACCTGCAAATAAAGTTGTTTTCAATGAGCTGCACTCTGAAAGAAGAGTAAACAGCAAACAACAAGCAAACTGCAATTTACACACACAATTTGCAAATAAAGTTTACACCAACTGTTGGCAATCCATTTGGCAATGCACTTAGCCCCAAAACGAGGCACATCCTCCTTGCCCTGGCAGAGAAATACGAACTCGAGGCAGCTTGAGAGAGACAGAAAGAGTGAGGGAGCGAGAAAGAGTGGGGCAGAGGGACTGTAAGCAAAGCTGTAAAGTCGTTTCCTTATGGCAAAGGCTACAACTTGTGATTATCGTCACTTGACTTTAGTTTCAGTCTCGGACAAAACCCCTAACCCTTCTCTCACGATGCAAATTTGATGCAACAGAGCCGCAGAGCAGATGTACACTGTAAGAAATTCTTGTGTATACAAAACTAACATCAAAATTTAATTTAAATGTTTAATTAACAACATATATATATGTTTTTAATTTTAAAGAGAGAGATAAAAAAGTAAATTTTTAGATAAAATATTTTAAACAAACATTTTCATGAAATTGGAAAAGCATAATGCTCGAATTTAATTCAATTTATTTTCAAGAACGCTTTATAGACTCTCAAATTTGGTTTACTGTGCAGCAACTCGTTGCATGGATAGCAACACGAACTGATGCTATAGCAGTCGTTGCGCATCTGGGTGGTCGTTCGGGGAATATAGAATATATGTATATATATATACGACGAGTTGGAGTTTAACAATGGGCATGGAATTTAGGCTTTTCTTTTTGCATTCGCCAACTTGGTGCTCAAATAAAATGCAATTACACCACAAAACTCAATTTCAAGTGTCAAAAAGTTGTGCTGCACTTAAGAAGTTAACGCTGTGCCAACCCACAGAACATATTGCTCCTTCCCTCCCTCCACAAACCATCCCCCTCCCTTCTACTGCCAAGCAGCGGCTGCATTTCAGTCATTGTTTGGGTATTTTCATTTCGTTGGGCAAAAGTGCAAAAGTGTCTCGAGTTGCGAGAAAACGAGAAAGTATAAAGCGTCCCACAAAATAAAACGGATTATGTTGAATTGCGAAGTGCCACAGATTATATGAAGACAGATATGACAGCTAAGAGAGACACATATAGAGAGGGATGAGAGATGGGTAACCCGCGGCGCATCTGCTTTATAGACCTAATATATAAGCTCTGTTTATATCCGTTACCCGAGCTAAACTAATTTGCCAGACGGTCAGGCTAAGTCCCACACCTCATTTGCATTTGAAATGAGGCGCTCAACTTGTGTTTTTTGCGAATTCCACACGAAATTTGTCTATTGCCAGGTAAAGTCACATAAATCTGTCATGAGTTTGGCAACGCATAGCAAACAGCACATACACAAAAATTCGATTTCAATTTGCTGTTTGAATTGCAATCGTTTGTCGAGTATTTGCCGAGCAATCGATCAGCTAAATTGAGTTGCCAGCTGTCAGTTGTTCTCCTATCTGGAGGCTAACACAAAATCACAAATCTTGTTTGTCAAATACTTCTTTACTCAACGACAAAGTATGCAGTTTTCTTCTGTCTTTTATTTCTGTGTACCTCGTAAAAATATATTGTATGTGGCTGCTCATATATTAAATTAAAGTTATATACTATATTATTTAGGTTAAAGAAAGAATATTTAAATATTTATTAGATTATGAATGAATGAAGGTGTCTAAGCTGAATTTTGAGTTGTAAACCAATTTTGACATTTATTTATTCTCAATTAACTTATTAAATAGACTTTTTTCTTAAATTTACGTCTATGTATTTATCTCTAGGGTATTTAATCTTCGGCAGCTTGAAAATAGTTAGTTTAGCGTTTGCTTTCATTTGATTTTGTTTTGTTTTGCTTAGGCTTTTTTTGTTTGTAGACACTTGGCGAATTGGCAGGTGGTCACAGTTACCATAACTGACTGCTGGCTTTTGGAATTGCTCAAAGCACACACACACACACATATAGACAGACACCCGAGCAATTTGCACGTTTTGCTTGTCGTCGCACGTTGCGTAATTTAGTGTTGCATACTTTGCGGCGCAAATTTGCACTTTTGTAACTTGTTTAGTTACAGTTTTGCTGTGTGTGTGTGCGTAAGCGTGATGTGTGTGGTGTATGCTCTCTAACAGCGCAGCACTTAAAATTAGGAATTCAATTATCTTCAGAGCACACACACAAACAAAAAGAGAGAGAGAGAGAGAGAGGTAGAGAGGGATAGAGAGATAGTATTTTGCAAAAGTTGAATGTTGCCATTGATGTACGCACTTTTCACACCTGCTGGCCTTTTCAAGGCCGTCAAAAGCAGTTGGCTTGCCAGACATGTGTGTATTTATGTATGTATGTATGTATGTATGTGGTTGAGTGCTGCTGGTCTGCCTTAGTTTTTGCCAGTCGGTGTCGACAACTTTATTGTGTGTCAGGCCACCCTAGTGTACCCGCTGCGTCGAAGTCGTTTTCGGTTTTTATTTAGTCGGCGCAACAATGGTGTACACAACAAAAAATAATTTAGATAAAACACAATTTCATGGACCGCCTAGAAATTGATTGAACAGCAAATATTTTTCATTATTATTTCAAAACGAAGTGAAATTTTGGAATTTGTAAAGCATAGTTTGAAATCAAAATATTATTTTCAAATATTTTTGATTGTATTCTATTTTAACCCAAGCTAAGATTTTTCCTTTTTGTGTATTTTATTATGCTGATGCACGTAAATCTCTTCAATTTTGAAGCTGGAAACGTGAAAGCTTGAGAGTTTGCCAGAGGCCAAAACAGAATTTTAACTGACACACCTAAATCTTAATCAAGCACCGCTTTGGGAGCAGTTTAATTATAATTTCACTGTAATTTTTTTTGTTCGTACAATTCTTTGGCAAAAATTCATTTATCTCGGGCAAATTGGTTTGAAAACAATTAACAATTAACACCTGTTTGTCGGATGGGTCGACGGTCTGCTTTTGGCAGCTACTTGAAAACTAACAAGCCAACACCGCGCCACGCCCCCAAAAAAACCAGCCCCGCCCCTCGAACTCCTCGCACACTAATCCGAACCCGCGCCGTGTTTTGTAAATGAAAAAAGTTGAGCAGAGAAAAAACTTTTCAAATTACAACGGAAATCCGTGAAAATCCTTTTAACAAAGCAAAACAGGCGTATACAATGAGTTGGGCTTGTCACAGGGAAGGTGGAGGGGAGAGAAAGTCGGTTGGTTTTAGAGCCACGCATATTAGTGACGTTCCGGCGCTTCAGCAATGATGAACACGACCTGATTATGATGGCAACTACTACAACACTGAAAGCAACACGTGCGTTTATTGTCCTTGTCCAAGTCACGGCGCTGCTCCTGAAGCCTCTGTAAATTAGTTTAGTTCCTTAGGGAGTAGTCCAGGAGGCGAGGGTTAGGCGATATAAGTGGTAAAGCAGGCTCAGTAGATGTATCGCTGTTTCATCAAATACATTTTCGAGCACTTTCAAAGTTTATTTATTGGTTTTTAGCGTGCTTGAAGTCTCTCTGTTTATGTGTATGTATGCGGGTGTGTGTTGGTGTGTATCTGTATGTATGTGTGCGTGTCTGCGTGTACGGATATTTTGCGGCTCACTTGACAGCCACCGCTGCCATCGACGTGAAGCTTTTAACTTTTAATGAAAATATTCAATTTTCAGGTGTTGCACATATTTAAAATACAAATTTTATAAAACTTTTTCGGCCCATTTACAGTTTAAGCTTAATGGTGTGCCAGTGAGTGTGCCGCTTTGGGTTAGTGTATGTGTGTGTGTGTGTGTGTGTGTTCGTGAGTGTCTGCTCTTAATGGGTGCCTCTGTGGCTGCTTCGACAGCCAGTTCAAAATGTCTACACCACAGGCCAAAGATGCTGTTATTAAGAAAAAAGAGGCAAGAAACATGTTTTCTGTACGATAAAGTTTAAATACCCTTTTAGACAAAACTCACTTCGTTAATAAATCTCATCAATCTAATCATGATAAACACTTATCAAAAATATATATGTATTTATTTTATGTATTGCTTTAAGATACAACTTAACTTTTTATCGACCGATGTAAAGCGGTAAGTAAGATAGTGATATAATTAAAAGATATTATAAATATAGTAATTGTCGAATTGGAAAGATAGATCAGAATCCATTAAGTGCAAATATAGATTACACTTCGATATATATATATAAAGAAATATCTGTATCAAATATCGTTCACTGAAAGAGGAGTATACTTTAGTGCAGACAGAGATTGAAGGTTTTTCTGTTTTCCATAAATATCTTTCTCAATTCGTCAAGCGCTTCCTAACAAATTTAATATATAATATCCTCTTTAAAAGCTTTAATAACGAAAACTTTTAAGTGTTTTAATATTAATTAACATAAGAACGGAGAATGAGGTGGAGAGGGAGAGTGGAAACTTTGTAAATTTTCTTGTTATTCTTATTTTTCTTTTGCGCGGCTTTCTGGCTAATTGCATGAAAAGCTTCATAAAATTTAATTCTTTGAATTTTTTTGCTTTGGTTTGGAGTTGTCTTTCTCGCTTTATTCAGTTAAACTCATTTTTCCTGTTTTTGAACTTCAATCAAAATGTAAAAGAATCGCTGAATGTTGGCCAACAAATTGAATTTGATTGGAAAGGTAGGGGGAGCGGCAGGGGTAGGAAGGGTATAAGGACTGATGCAGTTTTAACTCGATTGCCGCATTGATTGACGCTTGTGTTTGAGCTCTAGTTTTTGATTTTGGTTTTGGTTTTGGTTTTGAATTTAATTCGGTTACGCACTCTTGCACTTGATTCAATTACGGAGCCGAAAGTGATTTTTTTTATTTATTTGGTACAATTTTTAGGAGTGCTGCAGGAGGAGCTGTTGATTTGCCGTTAAAGCGCGCACTGCTCCTGTTTGCCGCTCAGCTGCTGGTTTTTATAGCCCAGCATCCATTGAACGTCAGTCTGTATTCAATTTAATGCGTTCAACTTGGCACTCTCTCTCTTTCGCTCGGACTCTCCCGCGCCTTACTAACCGGTTGTAAACAAAGCACAGCTGTTGAGAAGGCTAGCAAGAGTCACCCTGTTGCAACAAGAAGCTTTTTGAAACCGCCGGCCTTATAAAAGGTAGGAAAGAAGCTGCGTTGTTTGCAAGCTTGCATGTGCGAAGGTGAGTGGCATAATCCAAGTAAATTATCAAACTGCTGTAACTCAAACTCTTCCAAGTCCACTAAATCATCATTATTTCACCCAAGCTGCGTGGCAAATACTGGTAAAATTGTATGCAGTTTTTTTCCTCAACTCCAATTTTATTATTACATAACTCGAAATTCCCTATAACTCAATAGGTTATTTGCTTAGTAATACTAGAAGTCGAACTAAACTGAAAATGTTCAAAAAACAATGATTGGTGAAAAAATTTAAATTGCCGTTTTAAGTTTTTGAGGTGTAAGCGAGAAATTGCAGTTTCTGTGTTCAACTTCAAACTGTTGTATCTTCGCCAATAAGTGTCCAATCTCCGAATTTTTCCAACGAAATGAAGTCCTTTTTATACATATTAATTCGGCATCAAAAGTTGAAAATACTTATTTTTGAGGCCTTTGCGAGAAATTGCCGTTTTATGTTTCTGTGTTCAACTTCAAACTGTTGTATCTTCGCCAATAAGTGGCCAATCTCCGAATTTTTTCCAACAAATAAAGTCCTTTTTATATATATTGATTCTGCATCAAAAGTTGAAAATACGTATTTTTTATAATACGTGGAATAATGGAATCTAAATTAAAATGAATATAGTTGGCAAAACAAATTCAAAAATCATTTATATCACTTCGAGTATAATGAAAAAATTGAAATTGGAGAATGATTATTATTTTCTGCAATTATTGACTTATTAAATCGAAGTGTTTCTTACAAAATAATATCGAAAAGTGTTTATTTATATAGTTGAACACAAAAATGCAAAGTTATCTATATAACTTTGAGCATACTTATTGTGCCGTTAATAACATGCCTACTAATTTGACGAGTCACCCTGTTACAACAACAGCTTTTTGGCCACAGCTAAGACAGACACCTCAATTTATAATTTCCAATGCCATAACTGAGATAAATGTTAGCCATAAATAGACCGCTCACCTTTTGGCTAACTGCCATAATCAAAGAGTGCTGCAAATGCGCATGAGCGCTCTTCCGCTAGAGCGAGAGGGCCGACTAGAGTGTGCGAAAGGGATGCACCGTAAACAAAACGCAGCTGAAACTGAAAACTGAAAACTGAATGGGAGCATTCGCATTTTCCGTCTCAGTGCTAGAGCGAGATGGGTCGTAAACAAAGACAGCTGCTCGGTGTCATTGTACTATTCGTCTCTTAAACGGCAAAAATGTTGCTGTGTTGTGGCCAACAACGCGCGCTGAGTGGGTCAGGTGCAGACCGAATACCCCTATCCCTACCACGCCCCTGCCCCTGATCCATCCTCTCTCGCTGAACCCCTCCCAAGTTGAGGATGCGCCAGCTGCGCGTGACTTTGCCCCGCTGCGTTTAAGAGTGCAATTTTTAGACCTGACCCCTAATTGGCTTTTGACGGCATTTCGGGCTTACATAAGTCAGACAACCTTTGTAAATGCTTAACTTGTTTACTGGATAGGCTGACCAAATGACTAAATGACTGCCTGACTTTCTGTTCGTCTGACTGAATGATTTACTGCCTAATTTTTGGTGGCATCACGCAATTTGCCGTTTGCTTGCTCATAACTTATGCAAATTACCTAATGCACCTCCTATTTACCTCTAGCTTTCTCCTTCTTTCTCGCTCTCTGTGAGCTGGCCGATTTATTTTTATAATCCATCGGGACGGGTGCTATCCGGGGTGGGGTTGTTGTCAGTGGGCCGCCGTTTGCTAGAATATACCTCACTATAATATGTACGCAATAATTATAATGACAAATGCAAACAACTCAGAAAAATGCTGTCGTACCAGGACGACTGTAATATACTCTATTCTGAGTATGAAAATAGCCTTAAAATATGTCAGCGCGCTTTGTCTATTAATATTTAACAGTTTCTGGTCAACAAACTTTTACTGAAGATATTTATATACCTTACATATTTACATATACTTTAAGGATATAGTGTAAAGAAGTATGTATATAATGTGGTTGAAAGAAGTTATCCATAAATAAGAATAAATCTTACTATCAATTGTAAAAAACTTTTCTATAAAAAAATACTTAGAATATTAAATTAATTTTTTTGATTTTTGAATGCTTGCGCCTCCAAAACACCCTTTTTCTCCTTTTTCGGGCACTGAGTATGTGTTTTATAGCGCAAATTAGATTGTTTCTTTTGTCTGTTATGCGGGATATAGGGGCGTAGTGTAATCTCTGCCATTGCCAATTTATCGTAATTTTTCTTACACCTTTCGGTCACAATTTTCCACTTGAGGCCACCTCGATGAGCGCTACGAAAAACAAATCACATTCAGTTTTGCTTAAATTACAGCTAATGAAGATGATAGCGTCATACGATCTCGTGTTTATGTACATATATACTATATATGGTATGCACTTGGTGCAGTTCTTGATCGTCACTTTGTCTGTTGCTGTTCATTTGATGCAAGTGTGTTTTTAAGGCGATTCTCTTTAATCTTAAAGTGTGTCAAAGTGCATTAAACAATTGTCATTTGTTTTTATGGGTGTCTGGACTGGTCATGTGCCAGTTAGGTAAAACATAGGCGTATAGGCGTATATATGTCGCTTAAAGGGGTCGAAGAGGGAAGGACGGGGTGCAGTCGGCAATTTGCATAAACTCTTTGACGTGGTTCGCGTGTACATTATTACCCATTTACCACCACGTCGCCCTCTCGTATTAGCGATGTTGTCAAGCATTAACTCTCATGACAAGTTTAAAATGAATCGAAGAAAACGGCATCTAGTCGAATTGCTTATACTCTTAAAATAATCACAAAGAAAATTAACTGTTTTCGCTAAATCAGTTTTAATGCAGCAATATATTAATATTATCTTTACGAATATCAGAATAAGGAATATGTAATTAAAATAGTTCACATAGATTCAGGCAAAGAGAAGAGATATGGCTATCTCGACTCTGAATAGATATATACTCTATATGTTGTCGGAAATGTCGCTCATTCAGTGCGCTACACTTTTCGTTACATCTTTAAACTACCCTACCACAGGGCAGCTAATAGTGACTACGTATGTAATTTCTTGACGGTGTGTGTTTGACCAAAACAAAGCCACAGAAATGTAGAGGATTTTTTTTTTGCTATGCCTATTTCTTGTTGAATTTGTGCAGCTGCCTAAAAGAAATGTATTATTGCTCACTTCTCATTCAATTGCCGAGCCCATCTGACGCGTCTCCGAAACAGAGAAACAGAAAACGAATCGCAGTAGAAATTATTTGGCAACGTTTGCATCTACATGCAGACCGATCTATCTACATGTGTGTGTATATAGATCTATACTAATGAATATATATTAACGATTGTCTGGTTAAAACGCGATCCCTGCGCAATTCTTGACGGCAGTTTGTAAAACGTTTGCGTCTCGAGTGGTTCCGTGTGGTTTCGTGTGGTGCTCGTGCGGCTTCAACAAAACGAAGCGAGCGCGTTTTCCGTGTTCAGCTTAACGAGGTATGCGGCCGGATGTTTTCAAATACATTTCTACATACTGTACAGTGAAAGCTCGTTTGAATGTCCCTCTCAAAGAATGCTTAAATAAATATATAATTAATAATAAATATAGCTTACATACATCTATTACATTTTTGTTAAGTGTGTCAAATATTAATGATAATTGATCTTGACAAACTACATATTCTATTTGAAAATTCGGTAGTTTTAGACTAAAAGACAACTTTTTTGTTATTTCATATTTATCACATTATGGGTTGCATCTTCACATAGTATTTTCAATGGTAAACATTGCTGTTATGGTAAAGTAAAGAAATAAATATGAATTAACAATCCGACTCTTGGCGGAGCTTTCACTGTATACCATACGTAACCTTTAATACGTTTTCTGGCCGGTACACAGAGCAAAACGTGGAAAGAACAACTTAAGCTCTTGCTGCTGCTTGTTGCTGTTGTTGCATCGTGATTGCTTTGCTTTGGTTACAGGGAAGAGAATACCACTCGTCTTCTACTTGACATAATTGAATTTGCGGGGCAATAACAGCAATAGGTGTTAAAGGCAAAAAATAAAAATAAAATAAATAGTGCTGTTCGCTTTATAGTAAATTGACCTTGTCAACACACACACTAATACACAAAACACCACTCATCCGACAGGTTGAAGGCAAACCACTACAACGGCTACAGCTGTGCAACGCATTCTGCAACTGTTGATGCAACAGCAGCTCAAATTGCTGCGAAAGTTTCACCAAGTGACTGCATTACAAGCAAAACGTTAAGAATACGCACCGTGGCCACGGACAAGCGACCAAAGTGTTTTAAAAGTGCAAGTTAAATAAGTTAAAGTCAGTAGCCATAAAAGTTGAAAGTTAACAGCCAACGAATAAAGTCAAAAGCCGAGGGTCGACAATTCAAGTGTCAAGTGCAAAGAGTGTTGATAACCAGCATAAACCTGGGTAACTTGTGGCTTATCATTAGAGGTAAGTATAGCGTTAACGCTATCCACAGACTGTCAGCCAAACCAACAAAACCAACATAAGCAACAAACAGTGCCACCTAGGCGCACAAATATTGTTATTAAAAGCCCATTACAATTTACACTAGTCAACAGTTTTGATTTCGAAACAGTTTCAAGATATTTCTTGTGCTAAATAACAGCTTTACAGTAACAGTCAAATATTGATTTAATAATATATATAATATAGTAACTTGATTTAAGAAAAATAACTCATTATACTTCGAGAACATTTCAAATACGATTGATTAAAAGAGAATCAATCCACTGTGTCAAACAAAAATTGTCTTAAAAATTACTAGAAATGTTGTAACAATGATGAAGATTATCTTAAGAATTTTCTCATATCTTAATTTGACAAATTGCCATTCAAAATATAATAATGGAAACAGTTTTAGAAAAATGCTTACGAAATATTGAAAATATTGTAAATTATTTCAAAAACATTCAAAAATAACTTAACAGCAGTTTTGCTTGAAAAATTATCAATTACAAATATTCGTTATTATTCGAAAATTAGTTAACTAGTGTTGTCGATCAAAGAGGCAGCTGCAGATAAGAGCATTAACACCATACAACGAGCAGCAGCAATTGGGTCAACCACAAAGTAATCATTAAAGGACACGCCAGCTCACACCGATAATGCAACAGTCCCATTCACTCCAATTCTAATCCCTATCCCTAATGACATTTAAAGGTATATCGTGTCAAGCGTCAATACTCAAAATAAAAAAAAATATATACATATATATGTGTATACCCGAATTTAATGTGGCATCAACTTAATACAACGGTTTGGCAACTCAACTGTGCTCATTAAGTGCTATACTCGATTAGCAAATGGATTTATTCAGCGAACATTTCCCCCCGTTAGCTGCATGGCGCTAAAATCGAGAGGCAGCCAATGTCAGGTTCAAGTTCAAGTTCGTGGCCCACCATAAATAGATATATATGCACTCATAAATCGTCTCTGACACTTGGCAAGATGTTAAATCAAATCGAAAAGCAGGCAAACGTCGAATATGTACAAAGTTGTGAATCTCTACATGTGCATGCAACTAAACAAATAGCGCTATAATTATCTTAATTATTTTCGAGAAAAAAGTTGAGTGGACCGGATTGGATAAGAACGGGTAGAACAGACTTTCGTCAGTGCAGTTTGGCACAGTACTTGGCAGTGCTCGGCTGATGGGCGAACAACCAAATTTAAACGGATCGATGCAACCTGCCAGTTAAATCAACATATATAGCGTATACTTTTTGCCCTATTCTGTTGGAGGTCTGCCCAAACTATAAATTTGCGCAGGAGAGCAGGGAGAAATTGCTGAACACATGATTTATAAAATGACAGGATCGATTGGCAGTTGACCTTTAACGCAACACATCCCGCTTAACGATTGCTCTTGAACTTGCCACTTGCCACCAAGTACAATAAACAAAAAGACAAACAGTATTCCATGCTCCACTGCACCCACAAATGGTTGGTCTCTTTTCAAACTATTAATAAGATAAAATTGCTATTTCTGTTGTTGGGGACGATGTTCAAATACTCTGGCAGACATGTGTCCGCTATAGACAATTAATCATCACAGACATTTTGCCAATCTGTTGAGGGTGGTTTAATTTTTATAAATTTTCCGAACATTTGCTTCTTTGAAAGCTGTATAAAACTTGAATTTTACTATCTGCTGTTTAAAAGAATAATATTTGTGTAGCGAAGAGTTTTCAAAAAATAATACTAATTCAATCGATAGTTCTACAGAGGAAACACTTTCAAAATATTTCGAAAAAAACAGCAAATTAACTCATATATATTAAATAGCGTTCTTCCCATCGTAGCGATTTATAGTTACGTAAAAATGTCTTCCTCAATTCGTGACATAGCAATAAAAATCATCAGCACAAATCCATAAAAAAGCGATAAGCCGGTTTGAGGTGGAAGTACCTACTTCTAAGCCAAAAGAAGTTCCTGACTACTCGACAACTGTACGTTGAAAGAGTAGCAATCGAATCCATGTGTTGTGGTTGTAAATCCAAGGGGTACATCAAACGACGTCATCGGCTTGCTTGCTAATCAATTCTAGCTTGGAATTTTCCGCTTCATGATAATGATTGGTGAACGTCAAACAAACGAGCTGCAAATGCGTGATGTCTCCTCGCCTGTCCGGCCCCCTCCGGCCCGAAAAGCACACCCCTCACTCCTTTAGCTGTGCTGTCCCAATTTGTGGTTGCCGGCTTTTTGTGAGCTGACGCCATAATAATGAGTGTGAGAATCGTTCACTCTCTTACGAAAAAGCAGTGAGTTATTATGGCAAAACTTCGCTCTCCGTAGGCAAAGGATAAAAGCACGCGACTGTCGAAAGAGACGCGCATTCACTAGAGCAGGCTTGGAGTCGACACAACGTGCAAACGGAAAACGGAAACGGAAAGCGAACAAAAAAAAGAGAAAAATAATAGGAGGCAGACAAGAGGAGACACGCAGAGAAAAAATTTCAGTAGTGAAAACGAAAGCAAAAAAAGTGCAATCAACTTTAAAGAAAAGGTTAAAGAAAGTGAGGCCAACCAGCTCGAGTAAAAAACCCCCGACAAGGTGTCAGCATTGTTCAAGTAGCGAGCAAGTGACACAGATTTCGCATAGAGGAGCTTCATCCGAGTGGCTGTCTGTAATATCGATTAAATTGTGAGAGGACTTCCGGACACCAGGACATCAGGACGCAGTTCGTCCAAATTCTAAGCGAGGCAGCTGCACGAAAAGCCACAACAACGGAGTCATTTAACGAGCTAGATTTGTTGTTAGGCGCTGTCCGAGACGACGCTAACAGTAAAACGCAGCGCATATTAACGCTCAAGAAAACAACGCCACATCGGTAGAAGCGACAAGCAGCACAAAAGGACGAGCAGCAGAAGGAAGCAAACAAAGCAAATGGCTTACCTAATTAACATACTCAAGTTCAATGTGAAGTACTTAAAAAATCAATAATTTAACAACGATTAATACGCTCGATAAACAACTAAAAAACACGAAGATATATCCCAAAAACGCCCCCACCGTCGCCCATCCATCCCTCTGCCGCTGCCGCTGCTGTTGCTATCTCTATCACACATTACTCTAGCTGTCTCGCTCACATATTTGGCGTCTGTTGCTTGTTGGTATTTGTTGCTATTCAGCTGCACATCCATTTCGACTTTGGATTGTTGTGTGTGGTGTCGTCTGTCTGTGTTAGTTTTGTGGCATACCATGGAAAAGTCGGAGAAATTTTCAGATTACCTCTTCGCCAAAATGGGTCCACCGAATATGACGGCCGCCGTGCACGGCACCGAGCTGCCGCCGAAGACAACGGAACGCAGCGATGCCCCCATCGAGCTGATCGGCTATCGCAAGTGGCTAAGCGACAATCTCATGCTACTGGTCACCCTCTCGGGCGTCCTGCTCGGCGTTATTCTAGGTGAGTAGTGGCCTTGAAATAGGGACTGCATTTTTCCATACACTGTTCCTAAAAGTTATAAGGTGCTTATTGGTTCGTATTATTTTTTTGTTTTCATTATTGTTTTGAACAATCCATACCGACTATGTATTCCATATTGGTTTTGTGTTAGCTCGCCCGTCTCAGACTAGAACATTGAGGCTTGAAAAATATTTAAAAATGCTTTGTATATTCAGATTAGAAAATATTTGAAATCATCTTGTATATGGCGAATGAGAAAAATATATTTATAAATAATAAACAAAGTGCTACCTTCTTAACAAACCCCACTGGAAAGTTTAGCCCTATATATTTTCCATATTGCTAAAGATAGTGACCAAATTTTGAAATTTAAAAACATCTGATGACCTTCAAAGATTGGATTGCTTCCATAGTTTCCTAGTTTCCATAGTTTAAAACTTGAGCCTTAGAAGAATATATGAAATATATATATACGAAATATTCATTTGTAATTTATATATTAAGAGCTACTTTCTATACATTTATTTATTTGATTTCTTTCTTTACACTGATGTTTAAAATGATTTATATCAAACATTTTTAACGTAAATAAAAAAAGTTAAGAATTCAAAATAGGAACATTTTATTAAGCAAATATTCACGATATGAAAAAGGTGTATAGTTCTTAAATTAATTTTTTTCGTTAACACCACCTTACATCTGGAAGCAGAGTGTTGCGCAGTCGGTCCTGTCCATCTTGTTACTTACAGGTGGTTTTTTTTTTTGGCAGGACTCTCGTTGCGACCGCTGAATTTGCATGAGGACTCCATCATGCTGATCTCGTATCCGGGCGAGTTGTTCATGCGTGTGCTGAAGCTGATGATTCTGCCGCTTGTGATATCTAGCCTGATTGCCGGCTCGGCCAGTTTAAATGCCAAAATGAATGGGAAAATTGCGCTGAGAACGCTCGTCTATTTTGCGTCGACATCGTTGTTCAATGCCGCGCTAGGCATTGCTCTGGTCCTGCTTATTCATCCTGGCAATCCGGATTTGCACAATGCCGATGATCGTACATCGGATAGGCGGGCAGTCAAATTACTTGATAGCCTTTTGGATTTGGGCAGGTCAGTTCAAAGTTTAAAATAAATCAATACAAAAAGCGCGCGCGAATCGCTCGAAATTGCACTGCTTGCCAGAAGCAGTCGTCGACAGGCAATGACTGCTTTATCTCTTGCTTGCTGCTTGAAAGTGTGCTGTGAACTGCTTAGCACTTGCCCGCTTAAATTTGTGCACTGCTTGCATTGAGTAGTTCGGTTTTGCACTCTTTTGGTTTTCTCAACTAATGCGAACTGCTTTGCAGAAATGTGTTTCCGGACAACCTGTTCCAGGCATCAATTCAGCAGGCGCATACCGTTTACCTGCCCAAGCCGAGCATGCTGCACAGCTCCAATGAGACTGGCAACGATACGACAACAGTGTTAACTAACGGTGTAGAGGCTCAGCGTCAGCTGCAGGCACTGGAGGAGGAGGAGGTGGTGCTGGTGCGGGATATTCAGTATCGAAGTGGAACGAATACGCTCGGAATTGTGTTCTTTTGTCTCGTATTTGGCACCGTGCTGGGCACAATCGGTCAGAAGGGACAGGTGGTGGTGGACTTCTTTGCGGCCGTCTTCGAAGTGATCATGAAAATGGTCACATGCGTTATGTGGCTAACACCGGTGGGCATCAGTTCGGTGATTGCTGGCAAAATACTGAGTGTTGATAATCTGAGTCTGGTGATGGCGCAGCTCGTTTGGTTCATCATCACGGTGGCGATCGGTGTGATTATCTACCAGTTCGTTGTGATGCAGTTCATCTACTTTGTGTTCGTGCGCCGCAATCCCTTCAAGTTCTACAAGGGCCTCATTGAGGCCATGCTAACTGCATTTGCCACCGCATCAACGTAAGCCATTAACAAAATCTATTCTCTCTCTCTCTTTGCTCTCTTTCTCTGTGTATCTCTCTGTGGAGAGATATATGAAAGCCCCAATGTTTCTCTCTCTCTCACTCTCTCTCTCTGGTTGATAATGCGAACGTTTAACATGCTACAAGTATTTTTCCTTCTTTTTGGTTCCCAAATCGTTTGATTTTCTATTCGTTTTTCTTATGCAAAAAAAAACAAAAAACCAAACTCTTTTGATTTGAAAATTCACCAAACTCACCACAACACAACCAACCAACAATAACAACAACAACAAACTCACCAAATCAAATTCGAATCCGCAATCGTAAATTGATGTGGCAACACGTGCAGCGCCGCCGCCTTGCCGCTAACATTCCGTTGCATGAACGAGAAGCTGCGCGTCGATTCTCGCATCACACGCTTCGTCCTACCGATTGGCTGCAACATCAACATGGATGGCACCGCCCTCTTCATTGCCGTCGCCTCCATTTTCGTTGCTCAGATGAGCGGCATGGTTCTCGGCTTTGGTGAACTCTTGACTGTGCTGCTCACCTCTACGGCTGCGTCCATGAGCTCGGCCAGTGTGCCGAGTGCTGCGCTGGTGTTGCTCCTTGTCGTCCTCACCGCTATCGATGCACCCGTGCAGGATGTGAGCCTGCTCTTTGCTGTCGATTGGTTTGTGTAAGTATTGGGGGGAAGGGGATTATCCCAAATATGGTTTTGAATTTATAAATTCTGATTTAAAGTGATCGCATTCGCACCACCAACAACATGCTCGGAGATTGCTATGCCGCCGCCGTCGTCGAGGAGCTGTCACGCAAGGAGCTAATGGCTCTGGATGCCGCTGCTGTTAATTATCATGTAAGGACCTTCAGTGTTCAGCTCTTAGATGCGCCCCCTTCTATATAATTTAATTTAGGACCTGGCCGTCAGCACACCGAATGGCCATCATGGTGGCCTCCTGGAGGGACAAACCGAACTGGAATCGCCCGGAAAGTGTCAGATGTCAGATGCTGTCGTTGTGGATATGAGTGCTGTGATGAACAATGTGAATCTGCAGCAGGAGCAAAGCAATCGTCGGGTCTAAGCGACGACAGAGAGAGAAAGGATGCAATGGATGTTAAAGGATTATCTCTAGCACGTAGACTACCACCAATAGGCCACAGTGTTCCCCCAACAACAACAACAACCACAAAAACAATAACAACAACACCTTTTGATAGACTTTTTTGATTTTTGATGAAGATACAAAGCAAGACAAATAATATTATGAATCCAACTGTTTAAGAGACTGTCCAAATATAAATTGGTATATGAGTTGAGCCCACCCCAAAGAACAAAACAAAAATATTCAAAATATGCACACACATATATGTATAAGTATGTGTGTGTGTATGCACTTGTATACTTACATGTATTCAAAGTTTTTAGTATTTTGAGCGCAGTTTTCCATAATGGTCAGACCAAAAATATGTCAATATATCAACAAATTAAATAGTTACGAATATACACACGATTCAGATCGATGATTATCATAGTAGATATACAAGTAGTAGTTGCCACTTGCAAGATTCATATGTACAACACATATATACATATTTGAATGGATCAATTAATAGGCATGAAACAAAAAAAAAACAAAAATATATATATATATTAACTAGTAGCAACAAAATATTAATTATATGAACAAAACATTTTTGTGATGTGTTTTAAACTACAATATATGTATAATGTCAATGGGTATTATTTTGTAAGAGTGTCGGATGGTCGGCTAGGTGACCTACTTTTGTGATTGTGTCATTGACGAAAGGTCTATAATAATTACTTATGATTTATAACACTTTTCGTATACAATAGATATATACCTATATATAGTTACTGTTTTTCTTTTTCTCTCTGAATACAAATCAATTGTAAGTGCAAATGCGCAGGTTGTAAACGAAGTAAAACGAAGACCTAGCTCTAGTTTTAGTTTCGATTTATGTATTTGTTTATGTACCAATTATGATTATTTATACATACACCCACATATATAAATATATATCCCCAATGCATACGTAGACTGATAGTAGACTTAGTGTGATTACTGAAACATATACTTAATAAAAAAAACCATAAATCCAACATTCAATTTGTACGCATAAAGCAGAATACAATAAAAGCAAATAAAAAAAGTTATCAATCTATATTAATATCTGTAGTATTCGATCAATCAATTTATGTTATTGGAACTACAGCAATATCTATATTATTCGATTCGTTTATTTTCAGATCTTATTTATATATATATATAATAAATATATTATATAATGTGCATTCCAACATCGGAGAACCTTGATGCCGGATAATTTATGGATACTTAAGCTAGTACATATACATATTATCCGGCTTTACCCGAGCTTAGTTCTTAACCTTTAATATTTTACCTGTCAGCTAATATTATTACTTTTATTGAGCTGTCACAATTAATTTTAAAATCTACATTTTCCAATTCCACCCAGGTAAGTTCGCTTGTAATATGTAATTTTTTGTCTAGGTCGGTGAAAATATATATATTTTTTATTTACTAAGAACTCATACATACATTCATACATATAATATATATTTAAGCCATTAAGATTCAGAATGTATTTACTTTATCGAATCAGTTGATTTATCGATACATTTATTACGCAGTAATAGCAATCTGCACAAAGGGTTTGATTTCGACATTTTGATTAGTTGCAACGCTAAAACGGATATTTGCCTATCAACATAACCATAAATCGTTCAACCGAACGTTGTATTGATCTGCTGCTGGCTGAATGAGTGTATGAATCATCTATCAAGTTTATTCATTATTCATAATTCAACGCCTGCACGGCAAAACGCTTCAAGTGGTTTTTGCACCAGCAAACCAAATCGGGCCTTATATAATTATATAGACACCAAGTTGAATTTACTATAAAAATACTTGAATGCAAATGGAGCAGACGACGATTCTGAGCTCCAACCAGAGATAAGGCGATTTCACTCCACGTCGACTATCAGCTGTGTGTGCAGCTCTTTGCAAGATATGTCAGGTGTCAATCCACAATTCACAATACACACTCATACACACATATGTATTCATGTCGACCCAGAGCAACTCATAGACTCGTTGCCGGCCTGAAAAGCACTTGAGGCCAACTGCGATCGCAGGTGAATGAATCAAGCACTGTATAAACAAATGTGCTGCGAACACATGGCGGCTATATTTTTGCATACAGTACTCTGGCCAAAGGGTATTTTTATTTTGTTGTGTCATACGTAACCTATTGAGCAAATTTAGTATATAAGATGATAGGAGATATCATTAGAGATATACAAATTTCTCTTCTACGCATATTTAAATTATATATTTATATTTTGCAAGGCTGTGGTCTATGAAGCTTATGCAATTTTATCGAAATCACAATACTAAAAATTTAAATTGCGTTGTTGTAGAAGAAAGTTTTCATTCACAAGGCCCTAGACCCCCCGTGGTCAGCACAAGCCATAAGGCGTCTGTCTTAGATAGTCGTATTATTGGTCATAAAAGCAGTGGGTCAATGCTTATTTGTATTTTTTTGGCAATAAGTATTTTGCCCATAATCGACGTAAGCTTGTTTTTTAATTGCTTATTAGCCTTAACCGAGTTTAATCATAGTCAAAATACACCAAACATTAAAACTGTTGCGTTTTATTCTCTGATATTATGGACAATATATGAGCTGAGTGTATATATTCCCTCTATCAGAAATCTGTCAAAAAGTTCCTTTTTTGAGCAAAGAATATACAGTTGGACTATTAGTTATTACGCTCAACGAATATTTGACACAGTTTCAGCTGAGATCCGGTTGCTATATGCTTTAGATATAAAGTATTATGTTGATTGAAATGTCTGCAAGGGTATTATATTTTGAGCAGCCCACAAAAATGCCTATATGCATTAGTTCTCAATATAAAGATGAAAGACTGAGCGATCTCTGTGTGTGGTGGTGCTGGACCAATGTTGTTGTTGTGTCATGTGGTGCTGTGTGTGGTGTGGTGTTGTTTCGTATCAAAATTGTAGTCGCACTCAAAACTGCGCAATTGCAAGCCCAACTGTCGGCTCTCTGGCCCCACCAGCTGTCTCGCTGTCTATTTGTCCCACTGTCCCAGCTGTCCACCTGTCCCACTGTGTCTGACTGGCTGACTGCTCTTGTCGCGTTGGCTGTTGGCTGTTTTCTGTTCGCTGGTGTTGGAGTGTTTGGCGTCTGAAGGTCTACTTGGCAGCAGCTTTGGAGTGTGTTGGCGTTGCTTTTTCGCCGCCGTCGTCGTCGCTGCTGCTGTTAAAATGAAATACGAGTGCAAACAAACCGCACAACTGCTGCAATAATGCAAAGTCCGTTTAAAACATATACCGTAGCTGAAATACTCTTGCGCATTATTAAATTCTGAGGGTGTAATTCCAAAAATATCTCACGCATGGGTTAAATCCACGAGAGAGTCTTAAAGGTAGTTGAGATTGCAACAGAAACAGTTGATGTCAATAAAATATTCATATTATCATATTCATATTCATTCATTATCTATTCATCATTTCATATACCTGAGCAGCATTTCCGTACCAAATGATTTCAAAGAGGGCACTTTTCAGAGGTTTCAAAAACTCATCCAGTGGTTTATTTATAATAAGCAACACTGTATAAATGTTCTATACTTACGACGAATGTAGTTGTTATCATTTTTTTTATCGATATTTTATTCACAAAGCACAGCAAGTATTTAAGTGCATGCTAATATAATAAACACGTAACGAATTTTGTTAATCGTGACGAAGTCAAAGGTCCCGCTATGTGCAGTGTATATATTGGCCGTAAGAGCTGTAGATCGAGATCAGTCAGATTGCGGCTGCTTGCGGCGCAGTTTAAAGAATAATGGGACCAGCAGCATATGTGAAAAATACATATGTGACTGGTTAAACTCACGATATTTGTATTTGCGTTGACACTTGGCTCGAATGTGTTAAGCGTAAGTAACCATCTAAAGCGAATTGCAATCGTAAAATGCATGTGTACCGACCAGTTGCCAACATTTGCATAACTGCAGCTAATTAATTCAATTAGAAGAGAAGTCATAGCTAAGAAAAAAAAATCTTACATACGACGATTTCACTTTCGTGGTGAATGCTAAAACTGTTGTCCAAGCTGAAATTGAATTGGCCTGTGGAACCTGATACCTCTCCCAAGTGATTGAGCGTTTGCGGAAGTTGTTTTCGTGTTGACAATTGACAACTACCTTATCTCGAAAACAGACGGATGACGATTGTCCCGGACAGATGGCAGACAGATAGTGTTGCTAAAGACTCCATAATTGATCGCTCTTACCGATCGGTTTCAATATTTTCGTATTTCACGGGTGCTTAAATTCCAATTTTCCATTGCAATAAATTTGTCATTTGCTTTGCCAAAACGATATTTAAAAGCAATAAGTGATATTATTTTTACTTTGCAGTAACTTCGTCCAAACTGAACCCATTTTCAAAAATGCGAAAATTTTGACATTTAAATTTGAAAACATGATTTTCCAGCTGAAATACATGATCAAATTCTATTTTAAGAAATCACATTTTGTCTAAAATTTCCATTACATTTCCATGAATCCGATTTGCATAAGCAATATATTTTTAATCATGGTTTGGCTTGATCAATTCAACATTTAAATTTACATGCTTAATTTTCTATTAAATGGTTTATATAATTACGTAGCAATTAGTAGTCTACTGGTTTATTCTAATCGTATTGAGATATTTAGATAGAATCACATATTGTACTGATAGTGTCTTAATAGATAGATGGATAGATACATGGATAGATTGCTGTACTAATCAAACTAGGCGCTTAAGCTGTTGCAGCTCGTGGAGAATAGCAGCAACAACAGCGGTAACAGTAATATGGACACGGACACGGACAGTTTATGGGCAATCTGTGCGCGCACACAGCTCCTCTATAAATTTGCAATCAACTTTTATCAGCAGTCTGGGGGCCTCCAGAACGTGCCAGCGCTAACGTTTCTATTCACACGCCTAAGACTCGACTCGTCGCGATCCCGGGAATGGGAGCGGGAGCGGGAACGGGCACGGGTACGGGAACGGGAACGCGATTTACTTCATGGTGTGACTTGAAAGAGATTTTTCAACTTCAACTTCAGTTCGGATCGAGCTGAGCTGAGATAAACTGAACTGCAGCTTTTGCTGCTGCTCTTTCAGTGATAGATTGGCCCACATTCGTTGTGAGACGCGTTTGGCTGCCAATTTGCTCGACAATGTCCGCAACAGCAGCCCCAATCTTCAATTCCCCCCAGCCTCCTTGCACTGCCAGAGAACCGGCTAAAAAAATATCAAATATTCCATACTCAATTTTTACACATGTCATTCGTCAAATATGAAGATTTTTCTTGAAGAAAGTTTGCTATGCGTTATATGATTAAGCTGCTCTTAATTCAATCATTATTAATCTTAGTTTTGGTTCAACAATTTTGTAAAATCAAGTAAAAACTACGAGTTTTAACTCTCTTTCTTTCTTGCCCACTTTGAACTGAATAAAGCTAAGCTTTTTTGTCATATTATATGAATTACTCAGTTTAGCACTATTTACGCTGAAATGCAATCTTAATCTTCCTTCTTCTTTTCCTCAGTGTATTCGCATAGTTCAAGTCAACGCCTGCATCAGCGTCATCGTCTTCGTCATACGATCGCCTTAGTAATCTAACCAAATTACTGTGGTGTTCACAAACACGTTCTCTAAACGGTTTCATAATAACAACGAACAACCAACAACCAAACTCTGCCGCAGAGCTAAAGAATTTCAATGCGGACGTCTTCAGCTTCCTTCTCATAATGCGAATGTGCAACAGCAGCAGCTAAAGCTCATCGCATAGATGTAGATGTGTGTCTCTCGGCGTGTGTGTGTGTGTTGTTCTAATGCAAATTGCAGTAATAATTGGCCTATTATGCTACAGAGCCAGGCACTAGGTCGTACTGTACTTCCACATGGTTGTTGTTGCTGCGATTATTATACCCTGCAACTATTAAAAATTGCTATAATAAAAGAGGGGTAAAACTTAACAAATAGGTAAAAATCGAAAAATCGACCGATTAACAAAATTACTAATAATTTTCTTTGCAAACAGTTTAGTAAAACGTCTAAAAGCTTGTTAAACATAAATTTAAACATGAATTTTGGCTTCAACAAATAAAATGTTTAAATATTATCAGGATTAATTAAAATACTTGAGTACTTATATTGAGAATTAAATATCTTACACCAATTAATACAACTATGTTCTCTATGTATATCTACGAGTCGTACTTTTTTGCCTAGGTTTCATTTTAAGTGGATTTCAGAATGGATTTACAAACCTTCTTACTTTAAATGAGCATTAAATAAAGCTACTTACAGAGTATCTATAAGCCGAGCCCTCTCTAGGTTTAATTTTAAGTAGAATTGACTTAAAACTTGACTACTTGAAGTAGTGAGAACTACATAGTATACATCAAGTGATAAAGCTAGCTAAAGCGTATCGACTAGTCGAGCTCATGGTTGCAAGTTGTTGTTAGTTGTTGTTGTAATTTGTGTGTGTGTGGCACGCCCATTGCCCAGCCCCAATGTTACGCCCATTTGACGCAGAATTTAATATATGTTTTAGTCTAAGAGTTGGCATTAGAGCGCAGTCAGCTAACCAATACAAATATGGCAAGCATTGACTGGGCAGAGAGGTGAATCGGTTTCAAATTGGATGCACTGCAGCACAGACACATTTGGTGACTTATACGGAAGCACAGCTCGATGCCAGAGGTCGTCGAGCATACTGAGGCATTCGAGTGCTCATTAATTAGTTTTTGCGATGCAGCCAAATTAATGCCTAATCAAATTTTATTGAATTATAAACCAGTCTCTGCTGTTGTAGCGCTTGAGATATAGATGCAGATGCTGATGGCGATGCAGATGTAGATGCAGATGCAGATGCGACTCCCGATGGTTATATGCCTTGCCTTCAGCCATATCCACATGCAACAGAAGCTACTTTACTCGCTTGGTAATTAATGTGCACCAAAGCTGCCGACGGCATTAAAATTAATTTGATTTGGTAAAAGGCTAAAGCAGAGGCAAAATGCCTTGGGAAGCAAACGAGAGATTCGCCAGTCGGGTTGACTTGAATTGTTGGTGGCGCTCCAAGTGGAGCTGACAAGTGTCGGGTGGTTGGTACCTGACTGGTCCCTATTCCCTACTCCCCACACCCTTCTGCGTCCTACTAGCTGCCCAAAATAGCCAAGCTAGCAATAACAGCTACATTTACCATTACGACAACTACAAAAACATCGTCTACATCAACTGAATGCTCTAGTGAAGGGTACTCGACTTCGTAGTACCCTGTCTTGACACAACATACCAACTTTTGCGATAATAAACTAAAAAAATATTTTTAACAGAATTGAAAGGCATCGCAATAAACAGTCAAAAGAAAGAATCTATATTGCAGACCCTTAAATGGGTCTACATAATATGACTTATTGCGCATATTTAGACAAAAACATACTTCAAGAAAAGGCATAGGATTCGCATAATATGCTTAATATAAATCTAATCAAATATTTTATTCAAGTCGAATTCAAATATTCCATTGTATAGAAAACGTATACGTACTAAATTTATTAGCCATCATTAAATTAAAAATAAGCTATATTTAAAAATAAATTAATCTCGAAGAGAACAACTCTCAGGTATATTCTTCTACGAGAACGTGTTGATTATATTAAGTCGCCACCTTTTCCTTATATAAAAAAACATGAACATACTAAATTTGAAATTAAAGTGAAAAATATCCAGATCAACTACCACATCTTATATAATATGATTAGTTTCAAAAGTTGTCTCATTTCAACCGGATACAACTAGTTATATAAGTAGACACCCTGTTTGCTTTGTAAAACAAATAAGCAAACAGCTAGTTGCAATTTTAATTAACGGCTGCGTCTGCGCATTAAAATTGTTTTGACTTTGTTAAATGCTTGCAAATCAAGAAGCGACATGAAAATTTACGCGCTTCTGCTGCCTGCTGTCTGAGGATGAACTGCGGTGTGGACGAGAGCTGAAGGCGCCCATCTCTCTGCGAGATGTTGAATGCTAGAGTCTGAAATCGATATGTGGTCACCATTCGATGCGGCCATTTGCTATTTGCCCGTGGAATCTGAGCTTGAGCCGGAGCCCGAGCCTTAGCCTGAGCTGCAACTATGCATTACACAAATCGAGTCAAATACAACAATCAGCGGCCAAATGACCGTAGTCGTTTCCCAGGCCAACAAGTCAAACGGTATTTCGCAACAGCTGTACACTCATAAAAAAATGTATCTGCAGATTCTAATGCAAATAAAAAATCTTTTTAAAATACAAGTAGATTTTAGTCAGCGAAAACAATAGCCAAATATTAAATAAGTATACATAAACAAATATTAAATAAATATAACATAAAACATAAATATATTAATATTGACTTTGTAAAAGTATAAACAAAGTTCCTCTAAACTTTTACTGAAATTTGTTTTCTCATTCGCTTACCATATTATTCTGAACTACCAAGTTTTATAAAATATTAAATAAGTTTTTTCGAGACATATAATTATTTCAAAAATCATGTAATTTTGAAAAACATTAGCAAAAATTTCAGCAATCCAAGATAAGCAATTGTAAGATTTTTTATACTTTCTCAATTTCAGAAAGTTTTCGAAAAATGTCAATCATTTATCATTGTATTGTACATTTTTTATTGGTTTTTAAAATTGGTTTCTTAGGTGATTGATTTAAGCATATTTAATTTGATTTCTGCGAGTGCATCCACAGCCCATTGTTAGCAACTGCGGCAGTCCACCTTCCCTCCTTCTCCAGCTCCGACCGCTCCATGCGGTAGTTGGCAACGCGCAAATAGCCAATGTAATTAAAAATGCATTTGCGGCCTAAAGAGGCAGATTGAGCTGCCACCAGCGCTGCTAGGAAGAGGAATCTGCAATTGGGAACGCTCAACGGGAATTCCACAATATTGCAGTTTGCAGTTTTGCATCCTGCAATCACCGATCAGCGCAAAATTGTCGTGAATTAGCAGCAAAATCAGATGTATGCCATTATGGGGGCAGTCATCGCCTCCGCTTTCAAGTGCCGACTAGTTTGCTTGGTCCTCCACCCCTCTGTTTGTTGTTGGGGCTGTCGGCGGCAACGGGTCACGCCGTGCCAAAAATTATCACATCACGCATACGACGTGTGTGACGACAAAAGTAACAAGCGACTAACGACTAGCGACTCGCAACGCTCGCTGCACGCGTGAAATGTCAAAAGCTAAAAATGCCATTTGTAGCAAGCAACCACTCACACAAACACTCATACACTCACTCACACTCTCACCAAAGTATGCGCACACAGCTCAGTCTTTGCCATAGATGAACGCGTGCTGTTTTAAGAGTTGTTGTTCAAGTATTTCGTGCTAGTAATTTATACCAAAATTTGTTTGCATTCGACAATCGAATTGAATTGAATTATTTTTTGTAAGCTTCTTATACCTTGACCCAAGTATAATTTGTTAAAAATACTTTATGGGGTCGGAGGAGATGCGTCCTTCTTTCTGATACATACTTTTGCACAACTTCATTGATAATAGTGTAATAGAAGATATGGCAAATAAAATGTTTACAAAACAAAATTAAACGTTTAGAAACTTTTTTATATTTGTTGTAATCGGCAAAAATATCACTAAATGTCTTTAAATTTAACCATTTTATTAAATAAATTATTATTACCCAATATAATTTTCTTTTTATTGGGGGTCATTATGCATTGCGACCTATTTGGATATATTGTGCCCTCTTTATTAAATTAAGCATATAAAAACAAAAACTCTGTTTTGCATTCAACTCAGACCGAATTTTTCCCAATAATAATTTAAAACTTTTGTATGACTTACATGCTGAAAGAATCTAGAGATCAAAGGCAGCTTTCAATATAGCTCAGTTCACTTTTCATTTAAAGTTTTATTATCATTAGTATCAATTTGACGGGTTGTCAAGCTCATGTTATTTTTGAAAATTATTTTAATTTTAATTAGGCTGTGCTAGTCTGAAGGAATACATTATTCTACTTATCGAATCCAGCTAGGTTTGAATTCGTGCTCGTGCCTTTGGAAATTTTGGCACGCGTTCAACTCTATGCTGTTTAGCCTTTTGTGCGGCATGTGATAGGCGGGAGGCAGTCGGTTGGAGAGGGGGGAACGGAATTGTTGGCAAATGCAAAGTGCTCATGATTTGTTCATTGTTGTCATTGTCCGCATCAGCAGCAGCAGGGGCGGCTTCGCCTGGTCACACACCAACACACACAACACACGCGGCGCACATGCAGATTGGCCAGCAGCGATAGCGATAGCCTTTTTATTTGCTTTTTCCGTCGGCTGTTTTCGGGTTGGGGCCCAACAACTCCATTCCCATTCCCGCTCATTTGTTAGCCACATGAAAAATTTCCTTTTCAACACGTTAAGACAAACCGCGCACCTGCCTTCGCTTGCCTCCATTTTGTCTTTGCAAATTGGCAACATTTATATATATATGTATATATGTGCATGTGTGTGTGCTTGTACATATATATATTTATTGATGCATTTTTGATGTGACGCTTTATTTTGTTGCTGCTGCCTATCACTCTGCTCACCACTCTTTATCACACATGCTCTGTCTCTGTCTCTCTGCTCCAACCCAAAAGTGCAACAGCGTGGGCCGACTGAGCAGTCGCCGTCGCAATTGCAGCTCGTGTGTATCGAATCGTTTTGCATTCGTTGCTGCGGGCCACATTCACATTTATACTCGCAATTCACACACTCACAACATATTTTTATTTTCTTGCATGCGAAAAATTGTTTGTTTGTTTTATGCAAATGATCGCAACGTCGCCGGAGGCGCAAGCAATGGCCAAGGCTCAGAGACTTAGGTCCAGGTTAAAACTGCAGTCGCACAATGGCGCTTCCAGGCCGAGAAGTGTTTCAAAAAACGCGCAGATTTAACTTTTAAAATAATATTTGCTATCTCCAAAATGTAATTTATGTAAATTCAATTTGTCAAGTCTACGTGTGGTTAAGTATATTTATTTATTTACTTACTATTAGTTTATTTTGAAAATTTTAAAGACATCTTCATTATTTTATCAGATATAATTTTTGAGCAGAAAAAAGTGAGATGGTGCCAGTATGCGTCGTTGCCTTTGCCTCCGCCATTTGCTTCCCGGTTAACTTTTCGGGTCGATAATAAAAATCGAAAGTGTGAATGGAATGAGAGGGAGAATGTATTATGCTAAGATTAGATTCAACATACGAACGAAAGTGTAATAATGGTTCGTTGCCCTCACATTTGCATTTGCAGCGATGCGCTTAGCATTTGAGTTGAATAAAGTTACTGACTTTGCAGAGAACAGCAATTACAACGTCAGCACTGATGCTCAATTACCTCACCTCATATTTAATTTTGACACGCTTAAATCAAAGAGAGATAAAATTAATAGATGTAGATAGAAAGAGAGAGTGGGAGTGCCTGCAACAGTATCAATCTGCTCAATTTGCCACACGCACAAGAAAGATTAGAAAGCGTCAACAACAATATGAACAACAATTGTTCGCAATTTGGGGAGATATTGTGAGAGTGGCTGTAATGATGAGTAGTTATCCCATCAGCGAAAAGACCCTTACGAATTCGCTTCGTAAGGCATACTTATGTAATGTATCCATACTACAACCCATATTACTTTTCTATAATCATGGCCGGTAAAGTAACCACTTTATAAGCTGCATTACTTTGTAATCCAAAAAGTTTTCTGTGCTTTACAGGCTCGGATCCCTTGTGTGAAGGATCGTTGACGGAATACTATACGACTCTATATATGAAGCTATAAATGTTGTAATGCAGCAGCATAGCAACGAAATTTTAATATATATGTATATATAATGCAGACAGCATATGGTAGTTATTATATGAATATCGCATAATCTAGGCTTATGGTTAGTGCTCTGCCAGAAGCGAGGGGGTTTTGTGAACGTAACGGATTCATTGCCGTTAGTTTCGTCGCGCCGTGAAATAATGCGTAGAATGTGATTAATTGCTAATGAAAAACCTTAAACGTAATTATGCAGTATATTTGATTGTTTTCTATTTGCTTAATTGTTTCTCGGATTTATTGCCATCTAATTGATTTTACAGACAAAATGATTATCTGTGTGCTTTGTCTTTGTCTAATGCCAGATTTCTCTCTTTCGCACTTTCAAGGACAAGGATCAGCTGCTACAGCTCTGCACACAATGTTTTCCAAGCAATTGCAATTTTCTTGCAATTTGCACTGTGTTTGAGTGTGAATTTTTGGCGCCGCTTCGGCTCGCTCATCTCTATTCCCCATCCGCACCCCCATCCAATTTGGGGTATGTTTGCTATTTGCTGCCATAAATTAGCGTGCCGCTGATAAATGCAATATCTAGCAGAGTTCTCCGCTCTGCACCGCCCCATCCATTGGAGCAGGCAGCTGTCAAAAACGTTTTGCTTTTGCTTTGGCTTCTGTTTCTGCAGCAGCTTCTGGTGCTGTTCAAGTTTTCACACATTACGCTGCAAGCCAAATAGCAAACGGAGTCTCTAACTGTGTTTGCATTGTGTGGTGAACGAGGGACGGTAAAACAAATTCAGTGTGTTTCTACACTGAAAAAAGATATAGTAAAATGTATTAAAAAAATCATAGTTTTATTTTATTCGATTAAAGATAAGTTTACTTTTATCCCAAGTTGTACTAAATAAGTAGTACTAGTTTGCTAGCCCATCTTTTATTGAGCGTACTTGTAATACAAAATTTGATTCGGCTTAAAAATAAATTTACTTTTAGGCAGCGTGTTACTAAATAAATAGTGTTAGCTTTCTGTGCTTACAGTGAAGCAGTGACTTCTGCACGTTTGACGTGCTGATTGCCAGGCTGAGCGCGTTGCACGGTAGCCAGCTGGAATGTCAGCTGCAAGCTCGGATTTGGACTCGAAACGCAACTGGATTTGCATAAAAGGTCGAACTGTCTTTGTATTTGTGTTGGTTTGTTGATTGATGCTGTATGTATTTGCATGCTGTAGACAAAGATGAAGATAAAGATGAAGATGAAATTGAAGATGGTCGGATGGAGCAAATCTGTGTCGTGAAAGTGTTTGCCACACGGGGGGCCTCTTGCTGAGCTAGAGGCAAAAGAATCAACAAATTTAACTTTCGCTTCGTTTTTTCATCAGTTTTTTTTTTACTCGCCAACTTCTGTGAGTCTGCGATGGAAGTCAGAGATCATGATTAATTGGGCGACCCGCAAATACCAAATCTAGCATCTCGGCAGCAGAGCTTAAATCTAGCATTTTTGGCAGCGAGTGATTTCTGTGCACAATTAACCCACTGACCGCTGGGCGGTAGACGATGATTTCCCAATTTTCCTATTTGGTTATAGAGCTGAAAGCGAAGCTGTCATTAAACGAATGATGTAGTGGTGCGCCAAATATGATTACAGTGTACAGAGAACAGTTCACTGATGGGGAGTCGAAGAAAGTTTTAATGAGCCCAGAAGGAGCAACAGGCAGTTCAATTGCCCATTTGGCTAACAGCGTGGAAAACATTCTAGTGCAGCAAAGCAGCCACAGCTCAACTCATTTCCCATGAGCAGCTCAACCTCTAACTTAGCTGCTACACCGAAAAAAAACAGCGGGGATAACATTTATTGTGCTCGATTTCTAGCAAAGTGCTTCAGATTTTACTTTGATACAGAAATATATGCTAAAATTCCAGAAAAATTAGCATATGTCCAATAACATTTAAGCTTGACACGAAAATTAAAAATTAAGTTTATCAAGTCTTCAATCAATTATCTAATACATTGTTTAAGAACACAATACTTTACCGGATACATTTAAACCACTCTTGATCACAATTTATATATGGGCTATTATGTTAAGTTTTTGCAGTGTAGCTTCACTCATATTGTCACGTCACGTGCGGTGTCAAAAGTGCAGAAAATTGTGAGCTTGTAATTAACTTTTTGACTCGATTTAACTTTGGCCCGCAAACAGAAAGTAAGCCACCTGAAGGCAACCTCGAGGTAGCACCACAGCCAAAGTAACCGGTGGCATTTGTTGCAGGCCACATCGACAGGTGCACGCCGCTGGGGCTGGAACTGGGACTGAGGCTGTGGTTGGGGCGTTTGCGATACCAGCCCGTATGTGGCTTTTGGCTGCGATTTCGATTTCGTTGCAATTAAAATTCCAGTGCAGACGGCGGTTGCCACTTGTCCACTTAGAGCTCAACTAAACTGAACTGAGCTGAGCCGAGCTGAGCTGGCGGTTCACTTGATTAACCGTGGAATGCGTCGAATTCAATTTGTTTCTGCATTTGCCCAACTCAAACGGCACACCAGAGAGACAAAGCGCCAAGTACTCCACAGGCTAACAATTAAAATTGTCAGCGTTTGTAGTTTTTTTTTTAAATTTTTTTTTTGTTTCTCAACTTTAAGCGTAGCTCCTCTATTCGAATCTTTTGCATAACTTCAAACTGTGTGTGACTTGAATTGTGCATAAATCAAATTCACATGCCAACTAACTAAATTAACTGCTAGGATGAATCGCACATTCAATTTTAAGTTGTCTAGACTTTGGCAATGTGATAGCAAGACTATAAGTTGCAATAAATTTGTTAAAAACTAAACCGATTTTAATGTTTGAGGCACTTTACATAGTTTACAGCTCTCATTATAAATTCTACGTCAAAAACTGAAGCATTTCAATTTAATGGATTTCTTGAGCTGTATTGAGACGTAAATACAAATCGCATAACACTTAACTCTCATTTCAACTAAATATAATTTATAGCCTTAACCTTAACCCCATTCCCATAATTGCTTAGATTTATTAGTAATTCCAAGCTCCATAAACACACAGAACAACAGAGGTAACTATGTTGCATATGAGGTAAATGCACATGCAATGTGAATGGTCAACTATTTTGAATGGTTACTAACTGCATTCGCATTGTCGCATTGTCAAATCTTGCACCTAAATTAATCCAATGCTGCAATTCACACGCTGCCACAACGTGGCTGCTGTTGCTGTTGCTGATGTTGCTGCAACAACTTAATGCATGCCAATTGTCGCGCCTTCATCTAGATACACATTGGGCTAACAATAACAGCAACAAACTAACGAGGGTGCCAGGGAGGCCATCAGACAGCGGTGCCATCCAATCTCCGACAAGCCGCAGCTCAAATTGAATGGCAAAAAACTTATTTTATTTTCCACATTTTCTCCTTTTTTTTTTGACTATTGCCACATGAGAGTCACGTCTCGCGCCCCCTTTGCAAACATTCACACATATGTTATAGCCGCTGGCCGCTGCTGTCAGTCTAAGAGTTGGGCAGACGCTGCCAGCTCCTCCATGCTCCATGCTCCATGCTCCATGCTCCATGTGCTCCATGCACCACGCTCTGAGCCCCTAGCTGCCAGCTGCCAGCCAGTAAATCTGCATGCGCGTCGCGTTGTCAGAAATTTTTAAACAAAATAATTAAATGTAGAGAACGCAGGAAGCAGCTAGCTGCAGCAACATCTACTCTATGCGAGACTGTGCCTGACCCAAAGATACCCTGTAGCCAGAGCTGCTGGTCGACGAATAAAAAAAAACATGCATCTAACGAAACAATCGGATATTATCGTTTTACGGGAAAGGGAAAGTAGGGAAAGTTATCTACATACAATCCACGAAATCCTACATTTGATTTGTAGACACTCTTCTTTTTGAAATTACCGGAAACTTTCACATTTTTCACAAGCAAAAATCAACAGATCGAATTGTAAATCAATAACTCTTATTAGCATCATTTTGGCGACAGTTGAACAGCTGGAAATCGATATTTATCGATTTTTAAATAAGAAATTTGTAATAAGCTTGTATTGTTCGTTTATTGTTCGATAAGCTACGTTTCCAATTGTGAGTCTGTGGCACTAATACTCAGATTGAATTTACAGACAGACTTTTTGGTTACAGCGAGTTATAACTTTATTATACCCTTGTTAAACCAATACTGACAATGGGTAGAACGTTTCACTATATAAAAAATAGCATGGTATGTGTCCCAGGAATATTCTACATTCAACCCCGAACAGGAGGAGGAGCTGCACAGAGCAGGCGGAGGAGCAGGAGTGTGCGAGCGACAACAAAAGCGCGCCAGTCGCATGCAAAGAAATATCCGCTAGAAAGTCATGTTCGTGCCGCGGCAGCTTGTAACCGAAAAAACAGAGCTCGTGGCTAGCAGAAGCAGCAGCAGCAGCAGCCACAGCAGTTGCAGTTGCAGTTGGAGTTACAAGCTCGGCCAAATGGCCAAAAAAATGTGCGCGACATGCCTTCTGGAGCCGGCTGCCTTCTTGGCAGCATAATAATTTATGATCGCGTCTACCAAGATGTGGGTTAATCGTGTTTTGGGCTAGTTTCTAGCCAACCAACCGGCCTGTGCCCGTTACGTACTGGCGGTGCGCGGTGTGGTGCTGTGGTGCTCAGTGGTGCAGCATACCCACAAGCCAATTACTAGGTCAGAACCTGCAAGTCCTGATTTGTGAGCAATTTCCTCCCAACGAGGGAGCCCGCAGCTCCTCCCACAGCTACTGCTGTGCTGCAGCTCCAAGGCTGTCAATCATATTCTTCCACATATTAAGTAACTAACGAGCTTAACTGGAGCATTTAATCTGTTTTTTGTTTTCTTTTTGGGGTCAATGAATGCGTAACCAAGTGAAGAAACTTCTCCACGCACGACTTTTCAAGTACTGGAAAATTTGCAATGGCCTCTTGCCACATTCCTCATTGCCCCATTCATCACGCTCCATTCTCAGGCTTGTCTCTGATCTATTCGCTATTCCAATTGCCATTTTAGCCATGATGAGCCGCCAAAAAGCAATAAAATATCGTTTTATTAGCATGCCGTACAAATGAAACGTAACGAAACGATACACGGGCGGAGGCGTCCGGCTATTGCACTCGAAAAAAATAAGTTGGCTCTGAAATTTGGAGCATAACAATGGAGATAATCATTAAAATACTTCAATACATACTGAAATAAAATCCTAAAAATGTCTAACTTTAGAAAAATAGATTACTTTATTACTGAAAAGTAGAAATGGGAATTTGAATTCTTGGAAACTTGAATTCCCAAGGATAGTAATAATTTTACTAATACGAAAAAAATTCTGCTTTTTGAAATGTAGTTTCTTTATTTCATTTGAATCGACATTAAGAGAAAATCAAACTTTTAATCTTTATTGACCAAGAGTAACATATAGTTTTTATGAGTGCAGCTATTATGAATGTGGCATGTAGTTGGTGGCTCTGTCTTGGTGTCTCTAGCATAGGTATTGCGGTGGTGCAGTGGTGCGGTGGCAAAGCAGTGTCGACAACAAACACGAGCCACGTGCACTTGCCAAACGAGTCGCTGTCCGCTTGACTTAATTCTTAATGAAAAGCACCAGCTGGGACAGCACTTAACTGAAGAACAGTAAACTCGCAAGGAGCCTGCAAAGGGTAAACTACTACTACAGATGCTGCTGTGGATACAACTGCTGTTGCTTCTTGCATTTAGTATGCAGTTAAATATGCTGCACAGCCGCCACTGGAGCTTGCTCCGAGTCTCTATGGGTCTGTGGGTCTGCGTGGCAGTCGAGACACGACGTCGGCCCCTGACCAGAATTTATGCATATGACCTCAGTTATTGACATAATTTCGTGGTCGAACCGCATTGAAAACGAAATGCGCGCATTAAAAGCCAGTCGGTTTGAGTATTCTGTATTCTTTTTATTATTACGGCTCCCCTTTGGGAGTAGCAGTTGCACCCAGTGGCGTAGAAAGTGTGTGGGGCTTGGCTTTTTTTTTATTTTTTCCTTTATTTATTTTGTATTTAATTGTACATGAGTACTTGATCGAAGCATAATTGTAAGCGTAGAAGAGAGAATATATTAACGTTGATATCTTTGTTGTGAGCCTACAAAATATTACATTATATTCTAAGCAGGCCAAGGTAAAAAATTCTGGATATTCTTAACTTTGATTTCATGATTTTTATTTAAATAAATGATAGTTAAAAGTTTACAAAATTAGTGCAGCTAACCGACTACAAAATCATAGTAGTTATATCTTACTCTTACTTTCTACATTGTCACTTTTTATATTCGCCATCCAACGAAGACAAGAGGTGAACATTCTTCCACAGGAATACCGCTCCCTTTATTTCTACGCCACTGTTCACTGCAGTTTGCAGTTGAAGATGATGCGAATCATTGGTTTTCGGGTTGACTGCCACAGTGCCTCGCTGATTGTGCAAATGTTCACGCTGCTTTGGACAAATGCGCAAATTTGTATGTTTCCGCAAATGTTGCTGGGATCTCGGACATGCTGACTTGATTCGAGGGCAGACGGGGAGAGAGGGAGGGAGAGGCGGGTGGCTGGCACAGGTGATTATCATCCAGTTTGGAGCTGGAAGCCAATCTCAGCGCATTTGTCAAATTTCCCACTTAATCCGACGCGTCGCTTGGCAGCCAACCAGCGAATGAATCCATGGAAAATTGTCGCAGCCAAAAGAGAGGCGCCCCACGGTGCCCCCCGCTCCAACTGCGACTGCTGAGCTGCTGCTCGGCTGCCGCCGTTGGAGTGGAGTCGCCTCGACTCGGCTCGGCTCGAAGCGAGGCGCTTTAATTGGTCTTATGAAATGGACAAAGTGCGAAATGAGTTATGCGCACGCGTGCACCCGCCACAGCACTCAGGAGTCTGCATGTGTGTGTATGTGTATCTCTTTTTCTCTCAGTGTGTGTGTGTGTGTTTTTAAGTCTGCGTCCAGACCGATAATGAACGCATGTGGGAATTCGAAAATTGGATTTGGGTATTGTGCAACACACACAGCTCGCTGACTTTGGCCAGTTGCCACTTGCCACTTGTGGCACTGGAGTGCCTCTCTCCACACATATGCCCCCCTCCTTACCTCTTACCTCACCCCTCACCTACATGCTATCCGTTAGTGTGTGCACGCAAAGTATCTATTAGCGTCGCCTTTGCGCGCCGGAGTCAAACGGAATCTGTTTAGCGACTGTGCGCTCTTGTCGCTTGCCTCGGTTGCCTCTTGTTCCGTCGAATTATCTGTTAATTTGTGGCAATTTAGAGATTTGCTGATACGCTAAGTGAAGCGCATTGAGCAGCTGATAGCGCGCTGATAGTCAAAAAAAAAATGGAAACGGTAGCCTTGTTGTTGCATTTCGATACACAACTTTCAGATTGAGTTGTTCACTTATTTGTCAAGAGAAAATAACGAGTGTCATAACAAGCTGCTTCTGACGGCTATAACAGACAGCTTTATGACATTTTACACTGGGCAAGATCTAATGTCATTTTACACGAGTGTTTGTTGCATATGCAAAGCAGGAGTTTGTCGAAGTCTATCGATTAATCGATAATATCGAATAGTAATGGCGTATAAAGAGCATATCAAATATGTAAAGCGAAATTTAACTTCAATTTGACCTCCATATTAATATATTGTTATTATATTTTAATTCCTTATTTAAAAAGCCCATCAATCTCTCAAAACGATTTCTGGCAATTTAAAGACTTTTCGCATTTGAATGCAGGATATCGACTAGTCGAGCAGCATTTTCAGTCTATTTAAATGCTATTCTTAGGCAATTTCGAATTGAGTCTTCATTCTTGTTTTAAAAGGGTGGAATGTTAACGACTCTGTATGCAAAGTGACAGTGACAGGGACACGGACAGACTTAATAGCTACATCAAACAGAAAGGGGCAAGTCCACAAGGGCCACAATAGCCAATGGCCAATGGCCGATGCCGCCGCCGCCGCTTTTGCACAGTGGCACAAAAAGCGTGAAAAATTGCCAAATGCTTATGCCTTTTTATGGCTGACGTAACCAATTAGCGGCAGTTGCCAACGGTTGACGTGGCCGAAAATTGAATTTGCAGTTAAAAATTATTTTCGCACACACTTTCGTCACACACTCATCGGACACAGTCAAAAAACCAACTCTTAAAACTCTTTGCTTGCAATTGACTTGCTAAAAAATCCCTGACGAGCAGCACCAACAACTACAATAAAGCAACAAACACGAAGTGCTCGTCAAAGTTATACCCTGCAGATAGCTGTCCTTTTTTTAAAACATTTTTTGCTAAGTGATGCAAAAATAATACAAATTAACTTGAATTGATTAATATGTCTAAACTCTGACTCTCACATGCTGTAAGACAACTGTGGCAACTGGAGACCCAATTGCTCCTGCCTGCCAAACACTAATTATGCCAAATTTAAACATATTTAATGGTTACAGGGTATAACAACGCAGTGCCTTCCACACATTTCAAAGCTACAAACGAGCTGCGGCCTGATGCAGCAGCCGGGTGGGTGAGAGGGGAAGTAGGTGCTTGCTCTCAATACGCAATGCGCAATTTTTCAAAAGCTTTTAAAGTGAAGAGCCCCAGTGAAATTACGTTGTAATTTTTGTAATTTCTGTAATTGCCTAATTCTGATTAATTTGAATTGACGAGCGAACAACGAGCGACGAATGAAGAACGCGATTGCCGCGATTCTTTGCTCGCAGAGTTTCAACTGGAGAGCCAAGCATTTTTTATTTGCCATTTCAACTTGGTATCCATAATGTATAGCTATATCCCAGTACTCCCCAACCCCACCCGCAACCCTAGCAAGCAGTGTCCCGCTTTAGCTGCTTGGGTTTTCGCAGGGTCCCTCGACGGCGAATTGAGAGGTCAAAACTCAAAATTATGCGCCATTGTTGGCAGCAGCAGCAACGAGACGCGGATTTATCCCAAGCAGCAACAGCAGCAGCAGCAGCAACAGCTCTACTCCATTCGTTTGGGGCCCCAACGTAATCCTTACTTATGCGCACTTGGGCATTGAGCTTCAGGTTCAGCTTGAGCCGCAGTCGAGAGTTTCAATTTATTTGCGCCTTGCACAGTGCGTGGCTTCCTTTAATTTGATTAAAATTTATGTAGAACTCTACGCCTTGCTGCTGCTGCTCCTGTTGCTGCTGCAAACCTGATAAATGCCAACGCAAAGCTGGGTTATAAGTTCGCTTCTTTTTCTTTTAAGGGGCCACTGACCAAAAAGCAGCTGGAGAGCTAGCTACCAAGTTATTTGTGAACAGAATTCCATGTGAAATAATGCGTTGGCATTTTGTTTTCAGAGCAATTCGAAATTTGTAAAATATATATTCTACTTTTGAACAGCAGTTGGCTAAAAGGGTTTAAGCTTATTACGTTGCCACTCTCCGTCAAATATCGTTGATTCGTTTCGCATAAGTCTTATCCTAGAAATTGTCAGTATATATACATATATATATATATACAACCTAGTGATCAAAAAATTGAAATATACTTAAGCTTTCAGAGACCTAGTAAAACAAAATTAGGAGGATCATAAATAACGATCTCGAGTCTCTGAAAGCCTCATTCTATCTTGGGAACCCTCTGAATGTCCTTCATTTGCGTATTATCGGGGATCTTGGCGACAAGGTCGCTGGGTTATTGCGCCACCAACAGCTAGCAACAATAACTCAATTAAATGCTATCCCATTAATCATACGCCATGTGAGACACTGAGACACAGAAAGCAGACTGTGCCAAGAGGAAAAGAGTAGAGAGGGAAAGAGAGTCACGGGATGGCCTCTCATTCGCTGCTGCTGTTGATGATGCCAGAAATGTGTGAAAATCTCCCGTGGCGATGAAAAATTAAATGCAACTCTAGGCATACATAGATCATCAATGAAATTTAATATGCGAGCAGCAACAAGAAGCAGCATCGTCACAAACATTCGGAGCACTCCCCGAGAGCACTCCACAAGATCGTCGTTGACCAAACAGACCAAAACACACAATGACATTGTGGAGCTTAATTAGCCAAACTTGTTGGCTCCGAAAAGCCAGTGGGGCAGAAGGGGGGTAAACGGGGAAGTTGGCTGTGGCAGGCATCCCGCTGATTAGAATATAAGAGTTTGAGAGGGAAGGGGGGATAAAATGAGCCCGAGATATCATTTGGTGGCAGCCTAATGAAGTTGTTAGTTGCGCTGTAGTCGCAATTAATCAAAACTTTAATCAAATGGAAAAATGGAAATTTAATGGCTGAAAAAGCGTTTCGACTCAATGACGCGAAGATTTAATACACTTTGTTATCAGTAAACAGCAGATTTATAGATCGTTAATGTTAAAATTATAGTTTAATAAAGCAGAGAGTTGTTGGACAATTTTATGTCAAAGTTAAAAGAAAGTCGAAGAGCTTCAGAGACTTACGAGATGATTATATTATTGTTTTTCAGACTGCCTTCAGCAATCATTTTATTGGATTAGCTTAAGTCTAAGAAAAACTCAGACACTCGTGCTGATTAATTATTATCTATATGTAATTTAAATCTTTCAATATTCCGCCAATAATATGTTACACATATCATGACAAATTCATAATGCACTCTATCCTCTAAAGCATAAGAAAATGCCTAAATTATGAGAAATATCACAAGTGGAATGAGTAAACAAATGAGAGCTGCTTGGCCAAGTGAAATCGATGATCGGATCTGGCTGGCTATCAACACTGGCCAAGTTGTAGTTGATTGGAGTTAGTTAGCCAAAGTGCAACTCTCTCTTTCACTAAATGAGCCAGAAACAAATTGCAGACAAGCGCAATTTTGCGGAATGTTTAACAAACTGTTGTTTAATGCGCAACTATAATTTATGCAGAGTCGAGCTGAGCTACTGCAGGAGCAGCAGCCACCACTGTTGCTATATGAAGACGAAGTGGTTGCAATGCGAGAATACCAAGAACAAATGCGACTTTTGGACATAATGCGCGAACTTATGCAAATGGTGGGGAAAAAAAAGCAAAAATACACACACACACACACACACGAGAAAAGAGAGAGAGAGAGAGAGATAGAGGCGAATGTGAGTCCATGCTCTGAGACGAGGCATGACTTATGCCTGAAATTTGTCTAGTTGTCAGTAAATATGGGAAATCAGTTTACAACATGCGTGCCACGGTTGCCAGCAGCGCAGCAGCAGCAGCTTGGGCCCCAGATCCTAGCCTCCAGCTCCAGCTAGCTCCAGCTCTAGCTCTGGCAACGACAGCGACATTGAGACTTAAGCGGAAGGCACAGCAGGAGCATAGATAGCAAACATCAGATAGACCCTGAGACTCGTAATGGCGACAACACAGCAACAACAAAAGAAGGAAGAAATCGCAAAAAAAAACAAAAACCAAAACGACAGCGACAACAAACCGACTCTGACAATGGCAGAAGAACATGGAACATGCTGCTTGTTTGCCCCATGATGATGAAGCCCGGACCTGGATGCAGACACAGAGGGAAGACATAGCATAGATTGATGCCTCCGCTCGAGCCGCCGTTGACTATTGACTATTGATGACTCGTCAGGGTGAAGAACATATATGTGAGTATGTGTGTCTGCCTATGGATGTCGTGTGTGTGTACGTGTGTATGGGTGTGTGAGTGTCATATGCATATGAGGCCATAGCCCACAAGTTCCAAGATTCAAGATCTGCGCACCTATAAGGATAATGCGCAAACACACGCAGGTTGCAACCACAAAATTTGCATTGCAAAGTCACAAGAGTCACAGAGCCACCGTTTGAGTTACACTCGAAAAAATGTAGAACGTATAACTAAAAAAAACAATGCTTGTAGATTAATTATGATTAATTAGTATTGGTGGTAAAGATATAGGTTATCATGATTTGTAGATTGGGATGTCAGCTTGGCGAATAAGTTAATTAGCTTATCTCTGAATGAGATTAGCTGCAAAATACTTTCCAAGTCTGGTTATTCCATATTTAAAACTGTGGGATATATAAATATAGGTGTTATCGATTTGTCTAGCCTCAAGGGAGGTTAATTTTTACATGAATTTCAAATTTGTAAAATTTAAATGGAGTATTAATCTATATGTCAAAACATCATCATCAAGGTATTGCTTGTTGATAAAAATCGGCTTAGTTTTGTCATGGCAATAGAAAGTTCCAAGCTATTTCTAAATGCGATAGCAATTTTAAATGAATTTCGAGCGAAAATTCTATTTCCAAATTTTTAAATGAGTATTGTTCAGAGCTCGAGCATGATTAAAAGTCCTGGTTTTTGAAAATCGAATCACTTTTGAGAAAGTTATGGCTGTCAAAGTTTTCACATATTGTATTAATACTTTTTTCATGTATAATTTTAACATGAATTTCGTACCAGAAGTTCCAAATCTTATTTCATTCTAGAGCTTAAACCATGATCAAAATGTGCAGGCTTTGGTAAATCGCTTAGTTTTGATGAAGTTATGGCAGTATAAAATATGAAAATCAAAATGGATTTAATGCGATAAGGATTTAATATGATCCCGAAGTATTTTTTCGACTGCAATTCAAAAGTGCGAGTCGAAAAGAATATGAGAAATAGGCACTGGGCATACTTTGGGTGGTACCTTGTGCACAGTTCGTTGAACCTCTTAGAAATGAAACTGAGCGGTAAGTCGTCGCCGAGTCTCCGATTTCTGACGAACATTAAGCTCACAGCTTACAAAATGCCGTGAATTTATGAATAATTTGTTTGATTTGAATGAGCAAAGGAGATGAGATGGAAGAAGATCAGACAAGAATCGATCAGAGTGAGATCAGAACGCGTAGATGAGTTCAATAGAGAAGTTATAGGTCTTTTTACAACGTCCTCATAATTCATTGTGCCGCAGAGATTTCAATAAATTTCGCATAAAACCAAGTAAATATTTAATTTGCTGTGTTGTGTAACATAAATTCACTGCTAGAATTAATCCGCAGCTGGAGTCAATTAGTATTTTATGGCGCTTTTATTGACCGACACAGCCCAAAAAATATAAATAAAACCAGCGACAACATTTTCGGGCATTTGGGCAAAGATCAAAAGAAATTGAGACCACAAAAGTTATACAAAAAAAGATTAGAATTCATTTCTTATTGAAATAAATATCTTTATATTAAGCTAGTATTTATGTATGGGATCCCAGCTTCATTAGTGGACTGGTCGCTGGCTGCTGGGAACCCACCCAAGTGGCCAAAGTAGCCAAAGTGGCCAAATGGAGCAAGCTAAACTCATGTAATTGGAACGCCGTCTTATCAAAGAGACTAAATACTAAATACCAAGACAGAGAGTCGCGGCTTGAAGTCAAGTTCCAGTCGAGAGGCCATTCCAAGCTTAAGTTTATAACGAAAGCGCTTTTCAATTAAAACTAAAACAGTAGGCACAGGCAGACAGAACAAACAAGTTCGGGGTGCAGAGAGCGGATGAAAAATCGAACAAAATGTGCGCTCATTAAAAATTCGCATAATTTATAGATTAATGAATGTTGCCGACATATGGCCGAGGTCGATTGCCCGGCTACCGAAATAAAATAGCGATATTTATGTCAATAACTAGCCTGGCCAATTCTCCAGACGTCATACAGCGGGGGCGATTGGCAATAAGAATATCGAACGCTCGGGTGATGAGACTGATGAGTAGGTAGATGATGACGATGATGATGGTGTTGATAATGATGATGATGATGATGATGGGTTAGCTGACAGCGCCAAGGAGCAGCATTTGCATGGGTCATAACAAAGGATTAGATGACTTTGTATACAGCCAGGAGACAGGAGATAGAAGACAGCACTGGGGACGGCAGACAGACAAAAGCTGAGCAGAGGAATTGAACAAATACGCAAATAAATAAAACCTATTATCAGCCACAAGAAATCAACAATACAACAAAAAAATAACAGCAAAACACATGTGCTGTAAACTACGTCTAGCACGAGTACACCGAACTCTGTATACCCTGTAAAGTTCTTACTTACTCTTATATTTGATCTTCGTCTCATCATTGGTGAAGTTTTAAGCTGCGACTGGGTTATTCATTAGATAACTCTCATGCAGCTCTACTGCTTCTTGTATTTTGCCTTTTGCCACTGCAACTCATTAAATAGATACCCTGGGCTTATTGGCTAAAATCGATGCATCTAAATTTATGCAAATGGGGTGGATAAATATACAAACGATTTGAGAGAATTGGAATGCCCACTGTCTCATAACAAACAACATCATCAGCAAAATTTGGAATGTGGCTCTAGTCGCGAATGATCGACTAAAATATACCCTGAACTTGGGATGATTTTATGTGTTTCGAATAAAAAATACTTTTGTCGACTTAGGCAAATTTATATGCCTAATTAAAGATATTTTTGCTGCAAAATATACAACAAGTTAATTTATGCCGCCGGCTGACTTATGACCGATTTTATTTAATCATAATCATTATCATATTTAAGATACATTTTAAGCAATTTAATATCTTTTTTATGCATATAGTGAAACCATCAAGATAAATTATAATCATCTTAACAGAGAAGTAATTTGGTTAACTAACTTTAAACCGGATATCAGAAATATGTGATTAAATTCTATTTATCCAGAAACTAAAAAAACTCAAAGTATTTTATTAATATTTAAACTATAATTAATATTTCATATGTCCCACTTTTTTGTAACCAAAAAGTATATTCAATCAGGGTAGTTGACTATGCTTGCTCTATAAGATAGAAGAGGTTTCATTCCATGAGCCACATCCATTTTGTGGCATGAAATACAGGGTATAAAAAGCCAAGGAAACACAGAGTGTATGCGAACGGTGCAGCAGCAGCGGCAGCCGCAGCCGCTGTCGCAGAGGAAGGAGCCTTGTTTGCAGTGCAACACTGGCAACAGCAACATGTGGCAGAACAACAATTTATGATGTTGCCGCTGACAGGCGAATGTTGTTTGCAGTTGTTGATGACGATGATGATTCCAAGGATGCGACCGAAGCGACGATCGCGACGACAGAGAAGGAGACAGAGACAGAGACGGCCAGCTATTGACTTTCGAGGCGAATAAATGGCCCGGCTGGTGGCATCATCCACCACGAGCAAACTTGAACAACAACGGCGCAAAGACCCCACCTTACTGCTTACCCCTCCCTCTCTCTGGTGAGCTGTTTAGCTGTATTCTGCGTTTTTTTTTTTTTTTGCTGATATACGTTAGTTTTGCATATTACTTGCATGATGGATTCCGCATCGGATTCGTTAAGTTTTACGTATTTGCGATTCTTCGTTTTGTGTGGGCCCATAACAGCGCGTGCATGATGTTGGCCAAGAACCAGGAACCCGGATTCTATTCGATTCGCCTGGTTGTATGTTCATCTTGCTAAACGCAAAGATTTCAAATGTCGTCACATGCTCGACGACAGCCGAGACTCCAAGATCTGGATGCGCTGCCAAATATTGTAGATAGATAGATAGCAGCTGCCTGCTGCTGCTGATGTTGCCTGCATTCAAAAGCCAAACATAAATCCATCTCAATTTTGCAGCACAATTGTGTCCGTTGCCATTACCATTACCTGATATGTTTATCCCCCTTCACCCACCACACGCTGCGCTACACTTGGAAAACTGCTCAAAAAACCGGAAATTAATCGTTTTTTTTTTTGCTTTTTGGCATTTAAATGGTACATATTATTTCTTAACAAAATACAGTTTGTTTACATAAAATATGCTGAAATTTAATAATTTCTATACTTATATATAACTTGCAGTTTCATATTGCAATTTTATCTGTCATATTTTTTAGAGTGTACTCCACCGCAGTGGGGGCTCTGGCTTTGACACTCAGTGTGTGGGTGGGTGGCTTCGATTAATGATCGCCGATCATTCGGCACACATTGAGATATACAAGTTGCATATATGCTGTATACACACTTGTACATATAAATCTGAATGTTGCGCTGTGCTTTTCAAGTGGCTGTCAAAGTGTCGCTCTCTTGTTGTTGTTGCGGTTGCTGTTGTTGTTGCTCTGACTTTGTGTGCGACTCATTCATTTCAAAGTGCAAATGCAAGCTGACAGCTAAGCGACGTCATTTAAAGTTTTGACAAGCGGTACAGAACACAAATGGCCAAATGCTTAAATGCTCGACCTCAAATTGCGCTAACGACGCCGACTAACAAAATTTCAGTTGAGAGTTGAGAGCTTGTGCCACCAACGTGCATTCCACAAAAAAAAAAAACAAAATCCCAGTAAACACACAATAAATAAACATTATTCATTTAAAAGCGCTCGACTAAAAGTTACACTGTAAACAGTAAAATAAAATCCCAGCAAAAACACAACCAGTTCAAATTATTTAGCTAAAACAGTTCTTACAGTAAAAATGAATTTTGTGGCTTTAACTTTGAATTTATAGAGTTCTTATAAATATTTTTCAGTTTTGAAGGCTATAAATATATATAATCTTATCCTTCGAGAAGGTCACTTTTAAATATTTAAGACTATATGCCTGCTCTAACAAGCACTTAGCTGAGTTATTTATATTGATGGTCTGGCAAAATACTAGAGAGGGTCCGGTAAATATATTTTTGCTGTCATCTTCGTTAATCATCACTAAATTCAACACTTTTGTTCACAAATGCCTGTAGCTATACAGTTTGGCTGATTAAATAGTGTGTGATAAAAAAACACTCTTTCAATATTGGCAATGGGACGGATAAGAAACCCAATATACCCCCTTTAGCCTCTTTTGGGGAACAGCGTATAATAACAACAGAGTAACAACAACAACTGACGATGGCACGCACATTTCGTGTACGATTCCCAGACAAATTGCAGAATTGGCGAATGCTTGAGAATTCTGCGGAATCGGAATCTACACTATGGGATCTATGGTGGTCCTTTTGGCCAAAGTAACCAGAGTTTTGCAGAGTTGGATAGTTGCGTCTTTGTAGCTAAGCTGGGATGGGATGGGTTGGGTTGGGTCGGGTCTTCCTAGCTAGCTGTAGGCACACACACACACACGCACAAATACTGCTAATGTTGTTGCATTATTTTATTTTGGGGGGCGCCAAATTCGCACATGTTGCGTAAGACACACAATGTGACTGTTAATGCGAGGCATTGTTGTTGCTGCAGCTTCCAATTTTGGTAGCAGCAACAAACAATAACAGAAGCATGGTGGCAACTGCGGGGGCACGGTAGGGTGGGGTATAAGCAGGAGGGTCTGTTGAGGTATGCTCAGCATACCAAACACTCAACGCCAAAGCGCACTCCACACAACCACTTCACCACTGCACCACTCGGCGGCAAACATAACCCAACAACAACAACAACAACATTGAGTGAACTTGTATACAGGTGAGCATTTGTCAGAGAGCGAACAAAAAACCGGTTTATGCTCCAATGATCTCGCTCTTTCTCTCTCGCTCGGTTTGTGTGTGTATGTGTGCGTGTGTATAGCTAATTTACATGCCTGTGTTTGCTTGTGTGTGTGTTTTTTGTGGGCAGCATACACTTGGCAAGGCGTTGGGTGCATTGCTGGACTTGACTTTTATGCTTTTATTGACAGAGAGAGAGAGAAAGAGAAGAGATAGGCACGATTTGAGCACGACTATCGCTATTGCGTGTGGGTGCTCTCAGCAGATAGTTGCTCTCTCTCTCTCTCTCTCTCTTGGTCAACCTCTCTTTGAGGCTAATTGTGGACCTGTCGTCGCTGTATAGTGCCCGTTGATGGATGGGGAGGGGAGGGCAGGAGAGTTTTTAAAATTCTTGTCTTGCTTTTTGGGATGCTGAGTGTCTACGGTTTGGAATTCATATGCAATTGGCATATGATGCAGGCCAAGAAGACCGCGTGCTGAGAGATGCTGAGGGCGCTCTCTCTCTCCTCTCTATGTCTCTCTCTGGCAAAGAAACCGACCAAACCACTTTTGTTGAGTTTCTTGCAAGTCAACACACCACACACACCAACAGACACCAGCACACACACAGCTCGCTCTGGTCCTCTCTCTCAGGCGGCAGCTCACCACAGCTTGCCACATGCACTTGACCACACACAGGTGAGTTTTGCGGCATTTGCGGCATCTCTTGGACGCTGCTTGCTGCTGCTGCTGCTCTGGAGAGCGCTTCGTTTGTTGTCTCGAATTCAGTCTGTCGTTTGTTTTCGTCGCCGAAACATTGAGCACTAGCAGCGAGCGGATTAAACGCAACTCTTGTCGCTGTTGTCGCCGTCGTCGCGTCGCAACAACAACAACAGAATCAAAAATTCCAATCGGAAATCGATAACGACTTTATCGATAACAAGTGCTAAAGTGTAGACAAGTGCAACACAATTTTGTTGAATCTGCATGTAAACAACAATTGCTGCATTCAACAAAATCAAAAAAGAAAATACAAGTAAAAGAAAAATTCTAAGCAACATCAACAACAAAAAGCAGAAGGCGTCTCTCGTCTCTTGCCTCACTTGCCCCTCTGCGTTCCGTGTCCCTTGCTGTTCTCGTTGTCGCCGCGTTTTTCGTCGCGCTCGTTGCGATCTTCGTCGCCGTCGTCGTCGTCGCCGTCGCGCTTTTCGTCGCTTGGCCGTGCAGCAAAAATGTAAAAAAAAATATATATATATATATAAGAAACGGAATCTGAATTCAAGTCCAAGTTTGACTGAGTTTGAGACAACTGCGAAGAGTGTGCACCAAAGTTAATCGATGTCGATTGTAAAGAAAATCGCAATATTTGCATTTTAATTAAATTGCAAGAATTTCCCAGTATCTGTCTGTCTCTCTCTCTCTCTCTCTCGTCGCCCGGTGTGTGTGTATGTGTGCGAGTCTCTGCGCGTGTGTTTGTGTGTATGTGTGTCCACCCTACAACGGCAACAACGACAACAACAAAATACACACACCAAAAATATATAATCAAAAGAAAAAAAATACAACAACAAAAATATAAGAAATAAACCAGAAAAAGGCGAAAAGAAATATTGTTCAACAAGTCAAACGAGTTCTTTTGGCTCGCTTTGGCCGTGTGGCCAGCAGCAGCAGCTACAACAACAACAACAAATCGACTCAACATCGCATTTGGTGGCAGTGGCAGGCAGCAAGTTTTGTTGTTTGCGCCTTTGGTGAAAAATATTGACAGCATTTAGCCACACAATGTAAGCAAGAATATAAAAAGACAAATAATATGAATAAAAAATAAATAAGATCAGTAGTCATTTAATAAGCCAGTAAGCTGGATTGCACATAATAATAATAATTAATAACTAGACCAACACATCTATAAAACCGTGTCAAAATACCCAAAATTGCTAAAAAGCGTATGTTTTTATTTCTGTTAAGAAGGAAAAGCTGAGAAAACAGCGAAAGAGTAGTCAAAAGTAATCAAAGTTGAGCATGAATGTTTATTCAATGTATTCATCAATGTGCGTATTGTAGTCTTTAATGGGGTTTGCTTGGCTAAAACGGGAAAGTTGCGCAGCCCAATTAGCTGTACAAGAAGGTAAAAGGTAGCAACAACCAACAAACCAAACAACAACTACAGCAACAACAAACGCGGCAGCAGTGAAAACAACTTGAAATAGTCAAATTGGTAATCGAATTTGACTCGTTAAATGGACAGAAGAGAGCCCAAATGGCCGTAGATAATGTACACAAAATGAAAAGGCAGAAAAAACACACACTCACACACACTTTGACTTTGTTAGACTACCTCTTCTATCTTGTTCTTCTTCTACGCTTACCTACTGCTCGTCTTTTCATCATTCGCCTTCGGCAACGGCTTTGTTGGGAAAATGTGAAAAACACACACACCGAGTTTAGAATTCGATGCGATAGATTTTTCGGCTATTGAATTTGAATTGAAGTATTTCTACCTGTTTTACACACGCACACACGTAACAAATATCGGTACTTAATCTCTTCGAACTGTGACTTATCGTTATCTATCGAGCAATACGTGAGTTGACTGCGCAAAACTGTCGCCAAACGCGCAAAATACCTGGAAAAACTCACAGCTTACCTGAAGGCATTTCTGTTTTTTTTTCTTTCCTTCGTTTTGTAGTTCACTTTATGGTATATAGAGTTTTTGAGGTGTCATATAAAAAAAAAGAAAAGAAAAAAGACTCAGGAAGTGTTTGTGCTGTCGTGTTCGGATTTTTAATGTTAATGTCCATTAAAAAGTGCATTAAATTTTCCTTTTAAAATTACATGAAATTATTATAAGATGGCAGGCAGTTGTGAGTGTGTGTGAGGTGTGTGTAGGCACTTATAAACTAATTTTCGAGTTGCTGCTAAAAGCCAGAAGAGCTTGACATTAAGCGAGAGAGACACGCTGAAAATGACTAGGGAAAACATTTAGGCCAACAATGGGTCAATTGCTGCAGTTAAGAGCGAGTTATTTTTATGGCCCTTAATTTACACTTCCTTCCAATACACACACACACTCGCAGAGAAAAAGATCTCGCATCTGTCGGCAAACGACCAAAGGCGGCATAGCGGCAAACGGCAAGCGGCGGCCAAACCAAAAGCAAAAGCAAACCAAATATAATTTTCATTTCCCATTTTCATTTCGTACGCTTCTCACAACAACAAAAACAGAGAAGAAATGCACTCAACTGCTCTGCATATTATTTATGCCTTATCAGCAGAAAACCGAATGGCTTCATTTTCTTTTAATCTTTACGTACCAATGCGTCTGACTGTCGGCAGGTGAGGGTGATTTTCTTTTGTGATGTATGCGGTAGTGCAGCGACACAACGAAAGACTTAGACAACAAACTTGCAAAACGAAATTTAATGCGCTTTAAATTGCTGAAGTCGTTCGTGCCGTTTGCTGCTCACGTCTAATTGCAGCAATGATTAGCAATATACAAACACAAAAGTTACGCTTTAATCGCTTTTTGGACACACTGACGCACAACCGGCATCAGCTGCCCTTCTTTTTGCCAGTGGACCACACACACGCTTCGTGCGCCATGCCAAAGCAAATTACGTTGCTTTGTTGGACAAATGCACACACTTCTCCCCTATTTCGTATGTTCTATGTTCTCCACATCAGGAACTGACTGACGGGCTGACTGGTAGGCTAGCTGACTGGCTGGCACCTGCTCCTCCAAGCCGGTATTACGAAACACCCGCTAAGCTGCCCGCTGCCTTTAGCAGCGCTGGCGCTAATTTCTTTCTTGTGCCTCACGCGAGTTGGCATCGTCGACATACGAATGTGCTAGCCTGTGATTAAGTTTGGAATATGTTCATCGTTTTGTGCAAGTGTCTTCATCCACAATCAACCACAAACCATGGCGAATAGATTGAGGGGTTGGGGGTGTGCGAATTATGTTGCTGCCAGGTGTCAGCTCTTTCAGGCTAACTTCGAAAGTATGCATACATATTCATATGATATAAACGTATGTATTTTCTTACACGTACGATAATCATACAACACAATGTTAATTTCAGTGCAGCTCTAATTGAGAGTCACTGCAAATGTGCACATTACCACCAGAATGGATTAACAAAAAAAATTGATTTCATAAAATTGTGCATATGGTTTTAAAAGATAGGAAACACAACAAGCTGTTTCAAAAACCAATTACAAACTTTTTTCTTCTGGTTTAATCATAACCAAAGACTTAGGCAACGAACTTGTAAAAAAAGAATGTATTTTCAAAAAGAAATAAATAAATGAAAACAAGAAACTAGTAAAGTAAAGGCGTTACTAGAGAGTTTTAAGCACAGGGTGTTTTTATATGCTGTGCTGCTTAACGAACTCAACTTAAGTATAAATAACATAAATTAAATAAACCTAGTAGAAAATATCTCTTAGTCGAGATTTCCTACTTGTTTATGATGAAGCTCACAGTTTGGTATTTAGTTTTATGATCTACACGTGTGTGTGTATATATTGCACGCTGAATAGACTAGAAACGAGATATATCAAATTAAGTTTAGATTAGGCCAGGGCCATAATAACAACAACAATAAGAATAGTGATCGTAAAGCATGCTATTCCAGCCAATAAAGCTGTTGCGCATATAACAAGTGTCTTTGGTGCCTTTGGTGAGGATGCAAAGTTATTCGACTCTCTCATTTGTCATCGATCAAGTCTCGATCAAGCAACACTTGATTACTTTAGCTGGGATCAGCATTCCTTTTAATAGAGACGCCAGCACACTTCATTGCAATATATATATATATATTTGTATATATAAATATTTATATCGAAACGTTACAAAAATTTTAAAGATTTCAATCGAAAAAATTTCGATATAGGTTTTTTTCGTATAGGTTTTTTTATGGCAGCTGGCGTAGCTCGGGTTAACGAACGCTTGTCGGGATTAGCTTCTCGTTTGGACTAATCATCAGTTAACAGATTTTCGCAGTTTTATGACCGGCAGCGGGTCATAAAAATCATGCCAAACAATGGCCAAAACATACACACAAAAACCAACACACAGACCATGACAATCATTGCTAAATGCTTTTGGCTGCAAGACAACACTTATTTGTATTCATGTATGGAAGCTTCCGCTTCGCGCAAATCTATTAATATCCCATATAAACAAAACGCGAAAGGGGCGCAGCATCATAAACAGCATCAACGGAAACACACCAAACCTCAGACTGTGGAGCAGGTGCAGCAACAGCAGCCACCTCAGCACAACTCAAGATTAGAAGAGATGCAGCAATGACAACCCATTCGGATTCTGTATCCAGTTCACAGTATAAGTATCAGGTTCAGTTTCGGTTGTTCTACGAGTTTGCAATCTGTGTGAGCGTTATTTCATATTACTGCAATTGACGTGACGTTCTTGACGGACGCTGTATTCACGATAAGATATGATAAATTATATAATAAATGCCGCTAATCAATGACACTTAATTATGATGTGAGTCAAATAGACCAAGTAGACTAACCTGTTGGGGGAAACTCTGGGAACTGAATTGACAAATTCCTACATTTTCACGCCAAGTCTGGAATTTATTTGTGGACACTTTTTTTTATCACATTTTCTTGGCTAACTATTGAATATAAATATTTCAAGTGTCACTTTGATACTAATTACTGATTGTATTGATTATTAATCAAAAGTGATCTAACATTATATTAAATGATAAATAATAGATTTGATATCGTGAGCTATGTAAAGAAATACTGTAAATTTCTAATAGTAATGCCAAATTAACAAAGTTATGATCAAATAACTCTTTCATTATTTATTGCCGCATAGATAAGTATCGGCAATAAATCAAATAATAAGTATAATAAATCACTAATGATTCAGGCATACTTAAAAATAAGACAACCATTACTTACTATTTACAAACAACTTGCGCTCGAAAGCGAAACCCTAAAGTGAAAATCGAAATGAAAATGGAAAACAGTTTCGTGCTCTGCTGGTCGGGCAGAGGTGTTTTATTGTTATTGTTATTGTTATTGCTGTGCTAGCGTTGGCGTTCACTTGCATTTTCGCACTTTTTCTAGCAGAAAATCACATGCGAACTTCACGCTTTCACAGTTGCAACTGGCCAGACTCGGTCCGCTTGATCCAGCTCTGGGTGTGTGTGTGTCACAGACACTCAACAAGGCAGAGATTTGCATTTTAATTAGCCCAATTAATATGCAGGCAATATAATGTTATTGCTTATAGCTGCCGCAAGTCTACAGCTTGAGCTCTGTATTTACAGCTCGTGTTAGGCAATTAGAAAGCCATTAGAAATAACTTATTAACAACAGCCCACAACTCACAGTACCCCCTGCTCTGCTCCGTTCTGTTCCCCCCATCTCGATTAGTGAGTACTGAGCAGGCTTCATCTCTCACATTTCATAAATTACTCAACATTTAATTAAACACGCTCTAAAGCGCTACTTACCACCTACTTAGCCGCCGGTTTTAGACAACAATTTTGCATAATTTGAAGTTAAATCACGAACACACTACAGCTACAACAACAATAACAACAACAACAACAACGAGAACAACGAGAGCAACAACAATTATACAACAAGTTGATTTTCTGGCACGTTTCCTTACCTACAAACTATAAAATAATGTAGGTTTTTTTAATACCCTAGCAAAATGTGTTATTACCATCTAAAGAATAATGCTCTGAAGTAAAAAAAGCTCTAAGTTTAGGATTAATGATCTAAGTCTACATATTTCCTGTAGCCTATTGGGGTATTCTCACTTCAAAAAGTCAGCTGATACTGTTTGTTTGGCTCGTTCAAAGAGACAATTAAAGAAACTATAGGAACATCAAATATGTGTAGTGCTCATCATGTTAAACATTGTCGGTGTCTTTTCCTGCCCGGCAGATAATCAGATGCCTCTGCTGAGAGCTTAGCTCCTTGGCTGCTCCAATTGCTTGCTTGAGCGATCAGCGTCTTCTTGTTGATGTTTTATGTATTTGATATCAAGGCAAACTGAGCAGAGTGTCCAGTTTCCGCTGTGCCCACCAGTCGAGAATCGAGAGTCCAGAGTCGAGAGTCAAGGGAATCTAGAGTCAGCGTTTTCTTCGGTCCTCGTTTTCCTCGTTTTTCGTTGTTAATTAGTTGAGCCGTAAACTTTATGCGCTTTTCGTTATTGTTTTGTATGGTATACATACTACATGGTAGTATATACCACGCGGATGGAGCTATGGCTATATAGCATTTGTGGTAACTTTTATTTGCCATTAAGTAGATTTTATTAACGCCCAGCTCTGTGATCAGTGGATTGAGAGCTGAGCACAACTTGGACCGGTTCGTTGCTTTACGAGCGCACATAACGATGTTTTCAAATCAAAAAACAAAAAATAAAAAACAAAAAATTCACTCCCAGGAAAAGTAATAATTGTTAATATGAAAGAGCTATGAGAGACCGGGAGCACAGGCAAAAATCCGCATCAGGCACTCCAACAGGGTGTCAGGAAACACACACGCAACTACACTCGAAAAAAGTCAGATACTAAAATTTAAATTTACAAAATTTCGAAAGTAATATTGTTAGTTATTAGAAGATGCTTGTAGTGCACATATTTTTTCTGAGTGTATGTACTCTTCTAAGTAAGTGGACAGTCCAGCAGAGAGTGAGCGGCGCCAGTTGGTGCTACGCTCGTTGCACTTTCGTATGTGTTTGGGTATTAGGAGTTCATCTTAACTTTTGACAAGCGCAAATCAAACTGACATTTCCGCAGTAGCCGCAACTTAAGCAGCAGCAGCAGCAGCTAAATATCCAAATGTCAAACTCCCAGAGGCAATTTGCGTATGGCTGCCCCATCAAGTGTCAAGTTGGTCCCAGCCAGAGCCGGCGGCTCATGTCTAATGTTTCTTGTTATACCCTTCTAGAGGGTATCATAATTTAGTCGTATAATTAGTAAGGCATTGAAGGAAACATCTCCGACAACAGAAAGTATATATATATATATATATATTCTTATTAAGAATCAACAGTCGAGTTTATAGTTCTTCAAAGAATTGGTATTGCACTTTTAAAATAAGAAACCTAGTTAAACTAACGAGATATGCCTGTTACATTCCTCACATTTAAAAACAAAATCCATTATCAGAAACAATCGATGGGAAGATAACAAGTTAACAAATTTGTCACAATTTCTTTTAAGATATAGCTACAGAAATGTGGAATATTCAGTTCACAGTCAGTAGTGAAACAGAAAAACAAATTCATAATATTTCAAGATGCGGACTAAAATTTAAATGTCAGCAGATTAATTTCGATACACAAGGGTATGAAATCGTCGGTGTAACTATGATAGACGTGCTTTCTTGGTTTGTTTTTTTTCTGCACGTTTGCAGTTTATTAAATTATATCTCATGTCATGGCACCGATCCCAGGAAAGTACTGACCATCATTATTAAGCTATTAGAGGCCTGATGGACACGCAGTACAACTTCCTGAACTAAATGTATTAAGTGTTGCATAACTGAATCCATTTCTCTCTCTCTCTGTCTTTCTGTCTCTCTCTCTCTCTCTATGTCTTTCTGTCTGGGACATTAACAATGTAGATGTAGCATGCATACTCATTAATTCACTTTTAATTGCTGGCTTTTTGTTTTTATTCTGATCCTGTGATCATCTGTCGATGAGCCGGCATAGTTTTTTTTATTTTAGGCACCAAAAGATACGATCAACGATCTATCTGCGAGGAACATCACGAACCCATTTTGTATACCATGTGAAAATAACAAATTTCTTTATGGGTCATTTCCCCCAGTTGCGTTGCTGACACAAACAAATAATCATAATTATACCCTGTAGCTGTTTGTTTATTGGGGCATGAATATTAATAATAACTATGATTATTATTAACTATGGCAACGTAGTTATGAGATATAAACATAATTGCTTATATGGTACTTTAGAAAACTTTACAATATCCTCCTGACTTTGACTTCACTTGATCTCAGAGATTATAAGGCTATCACTATTATCATGCAATTTAAATATAATTGTAATATTAACTTTTTAAAATTACTTTCTATGTCCTGTTGTGATCAGTTCACATTTGAACTGGTTCAGTACATAATTTATATTACTTAAGTAGAGGGTATATACAAGTTCAGCAATGTGGTCCGTAAAACCTTATTTTCTTTCTGTTTTCCATTTTTCGTATTTCTTTCATTTTTTTTTTGGCTTATCGCGAGCGAAAAATCTTGAAAATTGCAGCAGTCGTCGCACAGCGAGTAGTTGTTGTGGTTATTTTTTGTTTTTGGGCCACTCGAATGTACCGAATGTGAAAAGTGTTAGTCATGGTCTTGTTAACTAAATTGTTGACCACGAATTTGCCGTTCAGCCGTGCGCACAGCTCGCAGCTGAAACTCTCTCTCACTCAATCACTCAATCAGTCTATCTCTTTTCGATTCTTTGGCTGATCCCAACCTATACCCAATCCAATTCAACACAATAAAAACTACAATTTCAGTATTTGATTTGTTCGATTTCTAAATGTTTTCTGTGTGTGTGTATGTGTCTTTCTGTCTTCAGTATATATCGTCAATATTTCAGCCGAGAAAAGAGTCTGCAGACATAGAACTCGGGTCTCAGTAGACCCTTTTAGCCTTTGAACCTTTCAGGCACGCAGGTAGTTTTCTTGGTTTTGTTTGGTTGACTGCCGGAGCTTCTTTTGTCTTCATTTCGTTCAAGAACATCGACAGCAACGACTTTGGGTATCTGTCTTGGCCTTTCGGCATTTCCTCGTTTGAATTTCAAATGTATCTTGTGAATGCTTGGACAATGCGTAAGCCGCTCTCGGCCATCAAGGTGATGAGCTTCATCAGTCTGTTAAGCGCGTTAGTGCAGTTATCAGTCTATTAGTTGCCATCTATCAAGCACCCTCACCTCCTCCCACTTCCTCGCCTCGCCTCGTCATCGGCAACGAACAAGAACAGCTAACATCTACAACATGTGTCTCCAATCGCGTGGGCAGCGGATTATTTGGTCACGTTTGTAGTTCCGTTTATAGTCAGCCATTTGTCCATATTAGCAGCTGCCACACTGTTCGAATTCTAACAGTTGGTTCTAGTCTACAGATATTTTCCTATAATTCTGTGGTAACAGCTTTTTTTTTAACGATATATTTTGTGTATACAAAAAAATCTCTTAGTTTAGTTCAGTTGGATTTTTAATGATGATAATTTGCCACTCTTTTTACTTATTAGGCGATTTTAATATTTCTTTTTATTATTTTCCTATCATGTAAAAAAAGTTTTTATATTTTTAAAGAGTAATTAAGTTAGAATTGGATTTGGAAAGTGCTTTACTTGTATAATTTATAGTCTAAAATTATTTAAGTAAGATTTCTTACATTCAAAATCTGATTTCCCCCTTTCCTCCTCTTTTCATTTGCAGCTGAAAATGGCGCCTACAGCTGGATGTAGCGTAGGGCATTCGCAGTCGACGATACACGAATAACGACATGTTGGGTTTTTTAGCACGCAATACCAACAAATAACGAGGAGGGAGAACCCAAAAAAGAGATACACAAATAACAACAATAATTTAAAAGCCCAACGCGATGCATTCGAGAACAACAGCTTCCAGTTCGAGTTCGCTTTTGAGTTTGAGTTCTGTGAACAACAACAGCAACAGCAACCATAACAGCAACAAGGACCGCAGTGAAATAAGCAGGCGGCAAGCAACGCCCCGGACGCCCCAAAAAGATTACACAATGTTTCACAGATGCCGGAGACGCTCCAGACGCTCCAACAACAGCTCAAGGTCAACATTACCCGCCAACGCCAATTCCAATTTCAATTCGCAGTCCAATTCCCAGTCCAATTTAAACAGCTGCCGCTCCGCGCAGCTGCCCTGGCTGCTAGTCCTCCTAGTCTCCTGCAGTCTGATCAGTCTGGCAGCGGGCGGCGCGGCAGCAGACAAGGAGCGGGAGCGACGTCTCGAGGTCTTCGAGGGTGTGCCCATTGATCATCAGATTGGGTATATCGGTGATTTCGATAGCATTGACAGTGGACCGCCCTACATTATAGTTGCCGAGGCGGGCGTTGAAACCGATCTGGCCATTGATCGCACCACGGGTGAGATACGCACTAAGGTCCGTTTGGATAGGGAGACGCGTGCGTCCTACAGCCTGGTGGCGATACCCCTCAGTGGCTTGAATGTACGTGTGGTGGTCACGGTGCGCGATGAGAATGATAATGCGCCGACATTTCCACAGCCAGCGATGCATATTGAGTTCCCGGAGAATACGCCGCGTGAGGTGAAGCGTACTCTGTTGCCGGCTCGAGATCTCGACCTGGAGCCGTATAATACGCAGCGCTACAATATTGTCTCGGGCAATGTGAACGATGCCTTCCGGCTCTCCTCGCATCGGGAACGCGATGGAGTGCTCTATCTCGATTTGCAGATTAGTGGATTTCTCGATCGAGAGACAACGCCGGCTTACAGTTTGCTCATAGAGGCACTCGATGGGGGTACTCCTCCCCTGCGTGGACTGATGACTGTCAACATAACCATACAGGATGTGAATGACAATCAGCCCATATTCAATCAGAGTCGCTATTTTGCCACAGTGCCAGAGAATGCCACAGTAGGCAGCAGCGTGTTGCAAGTCTACGCCTCGGATACGGATGCCGATGAGAATGGCCTTGTGGAATATGCGATTAATCGCAGGCAGAGCGATAAGGAGCAAATGTTTCGCATCGATGCGCGCACAGGAGCTGTTTACATTAATAAACCGCTAGACTTTGAGACCAAGGAACTGCACGAGCTTGTTGTTGTTGCCAAGGATCATGGTGAGCAGCCGCTGGAGACGACAGCCTTTGTTTCCATACGCGTGACGGACGTGAATGATAATCAGCCGACGATCAATGTGATATTCTTGAGTGAGGACGCCTCGCCCAAGATTTCGGAATCAGCGCAACCGGGTGAATTTGTTGCACGCATTTCTGTGCACGATCCAGACTCGAAGACGGAATATGCCAATGTCAATGTCTCTCTGAATGGTGGCGATGGACATTTTGCGCTAACCACCCGTGATAACAGCATCTATTTGGTTATAGTTAATCTGCCATTGGATCGGGAAGCTACCTCCAATTATACTCTAAGTGTAATTGCCACGGATAAGGGCACACCACCGCTGCATGCATCCAAGTCGATATTTTTACGGATCACCGACGTCAATGACAATGCACCGGAGTTTGAGCTTGATGTCTATCATGCGAATGTCATGGAGGTGGCCGATCCGGGCACCTCGGTGCTCCAGGTGCAGGCTCGCGATCGCGATGAGGGCAACAATGCTGCGTTGAGCTATGCACTAGCTGATACGCCCGATACGCATGCACAGTGGTTCCAAATTGATACACAGACTGGCCTGATAACGACACGGTCGCACATCGATTGCGAAACGGAGCCGGTGCCACAGTTAACTGTTATTGCCAGGGATGGTGGTCAACCGCCGCTTAGTTCGACGGCCACCGTTCTGGTCACCATACACGATGTCAACGATAATGAGCCGATTTTCGATCAGAGCTTCTACAATGTCTCCGTTGCGGAGAACGAGCCGGTGGGCAGGTGTATACTTAAGGTGAGTCATTAGCCCACGACTCTTTATATATATATATATATATATATATATATATTTATGTAGATAAATAGTACACGAGCATTTATCTATCCATCTATTGTTTGACCCATTTTCTCTGGCTAAGACACAGACACAATCGAGCGTCACTTATGGATATTCAACGTACTTGAAAACCCAAAACTAATCTCATGCATCAATTACCCCCAGTCAGTCTCCAAGTCGAAAAAAACAACAAGTTTTCAGTCCGATCACTCAAGACACATCGACATCCGTAGGGAATTGAGGCGGCTGTCGTTTCGGCTACTTGCCGCTTGCCGCTTGCTGCTATCTCTTGCCTCGTAGATACACACACACACACACACATACCCATTTGTGCACAGCTTGTTACGCGCATACTCTATGTAACGGTGAAGGCCAAGCAGTTTATTGACAATTTTGGTTACGGTATACGATCTCGTATGATTAGCAAAAACAAAAGAGAAAGGACTTCCCATTAAACACTGTTAAGAAAAAGGCTAAAAGTAGATCGTAAAGTAAAGTCAAAACTATCTGTCGATAGCTTGGATACACTCGATAGCCGATCACCTATCTTATTATCGATTGTCTTAAATACCGGTCATATTCAAAATGTAATCACATTGTAACGAGCACATAAAATATTAAAGTTGTATATTTAGTACCTGTTAACAACCCATTCGATAACTCAAAATTTATCGATAAGTCATTAGCAAGAAATACAGTTACAGGAAATACTCTCATGTTAAGAGTATATCAACTTCGATGACTTTGTCGGCGCCACTTCCTCCTTGTTAACTGTTTTTTCGTTTTTTTCGTAAGCAGTCAAATTCCAAATTGTTTCCAACCACGTTCTGCCCCTACCCCCCTTCCGCACCATCGAGCATCCCCCATGCCACCGATTGCCCCGTTACCATCCGCACCCGAAGCAATGCAGGCTTCTCACTCTTTTGTAGTTAATCCATTCATCATCGGGTAATTACATTTTTATAACATTTTTCCCCGCTCACAAAACAAATGGGCAACCAAAAAGAAACAACTGCAACAAAAACAACAGCAATAACAACAACAACAACTTGAAATGGGGCCTAAAATCGTTTCTAGCGCTTAACGAAGGCATTTTGTTCGCTGTTGTTGGTCGGCAGCTCTCAAACTCAGTCTCAGTCTCGGTCTCAGCCTGTGTCAGTCTTTCTATCACCCATTTTTTCTTCTTTCACAGACACACACACACATACAGATATACATATATCTACATGCGCGACGTCGAAACGTCGACAAGATTTTGTTCGGACTATCAAATGTGACCTCTCTTGTCTCTCGCCTCTCACTATAAAATAGCAGAAAAAAGCCTATGAACACAAAAGCAACAAACAGACAACTAAAAACGTTGCCATGATTTCAAAAACTTCCCAAGCAATTTAATAACACGAGTTTCAACTCAACGCAAACAACAAGAACAATTTATAAAAATACCAGTAACATATCTATAAAAATAAGCATTGCTCATTACTTATCTATAGAGTTTTCGGTAGTGTCAACTTTAAAGATCTTTCTCCCAAATATATATATATATTTTTTTTTTTTGTGTATTTCCTGAGTTTGTTGTTAAGCCGAAAAACTTAAGTTTAACTACTTACTAACAATTACTGAATGTAGACTGGATTTTGTAGGCATTTCCGCAAATCAAATCAAATCATATCTCATCATCACAACAGAAACCGAAACAGAAAAAGCAAATGCGAATGATGAACAAAATTAAAGGCTACAACAACCAAAAAACAGCAACAGCAACAACAACAAAAATTTGGAAATAACAACGCCAATTCTGTTTGCGATGAAATCTGAAAAAAGTCACGTTTCCTTAATTACAATGAAAGAAAATCAGTTGCGTCTCTCGCAGCCCTCGAAGCCAAATATAAACCACAGACACAAGCAAGCCGAAGAAATACAAAACGCATAATTGGCTCGCGCAAAAATACAAAAAAATAATAACAATAAAAAAAGCCAAAATCTGATTGAACCTGAGATATACATCTAAAGTTTTGAGAAAGAGATAGATGCTCGAGTATATAAGGCTGGTTTGTAAGGGTAGACAAAGTGCGCGGCGCTCAATAATCATAAAAGCGGCGGCGGTCACAAAAAAAACTAAATTCGGTGCACACACATACATATACGCACACACACAAATATACATACAAGAGTTGTGCTCGGGTTACTTCTTTTTTCATATTGAAGCCAATCAGTGGTTGTGAAGACAATAAAAAGTCCAAGCTGCCTCCAGAAAAAAAAAAACGCAAATCGGAATTTGGAGTATAATAAAAAATAAACAGGGAAAGGGTCCAAACAGAGACGAAGACGCCGAACTAAACATTTTTTTATGGCACACACAACTGAAGAAAATTAAAAAACAAGAAAATGAAAACAAAAAGTTGGCTATATACATTTAATATGAGATAGTCGCTTGGGCTGGCCCAACGCAAACAATAAACTGTACAATTCTTGAAACAAAAAGGCAAATATTTAACTTAAAGAAACCTCGCGTCGGCCCAGTTTTTGGCTAAAGAAAAATAAATATAAATACACGAAAATATCAGAGGTCGCCGCCGTCGAGTGAGAACAACAAATACTTTGCCAGCTGCTCGTCATTGTTTGCTCGACTTTTGGCACTGCACGTGGGCGCAAGGCGGTCACTTGAGGAAGGGTTAGTAGCAGGGCGTAAGTGATGGAGAGGGAGGCGGGGGCATGCTTGTCGCGTTGACTCGTCGCGACGTTCCATCGATCGCAGCTGCGAATGGAATTTGCCATCATCATTGAGGATAATTGCAGCTTCATCAGTAACAACATCAGACGCAGCGAGACTTTAATTTCGCTGTATCTTCATCTTCTTCTTCTGCAAGCAAAAGATTGTATTCTCCTCTGAATGCTCTCAAGAATATGCCAAAGAAGAGCTGCTAAACTTATCGGAGAACTAAAATTTCATCAGTCTGAGAGTTTTCCAGCGAAAGTTATCGCTTTATGTTTATAATTAGGTTTAAAATTTATTGTTGCAAACTTTTAACTTTTAACCCATGAAATAGCCGGATTTCACATCATATTATAAGCAAATCTGTGAAATTTTATATCCATAACTATAACTATAATTGTGTGTCCAACATTAATGTCCCAATTTGATGAGCGTGTTTTGTTGGCGTAATTGAAGTTGTTGAGCCAAATTAAAAGCGAAACTCGCAAGCCAAATATTACTTGGTCTAAATTCAGTGGCCTAAGTGCTAGCTGAGACAGAGACAGCGATTCCGAGAGTTAGCCGTTCCCATCTAGGCCACACCTATTTCTCCAGATACGTATTATTTTCAAAGCGGAAATGGTATTTAATTAGAGGCGATCAAATGCCGCCTAACTTCGAGTTGAACTCCAACTCCAACTGCGACTGCGACCTCGAGATGGACTATTACTGGGAGCTCCATCTAATGGCTGACCAAATTACACTTTAATTCGGGGGCCTCCACGAAACGAAAGACTTAGACAACGAACTTGCGACCAAGCAGGCAGCTTTAATATTCAAACGAGACAAACAAAAACAAAAAAGACAAAATTAAAAACTCATTATGCAAATTGCGAGCGAGCCAACTCTGGAATTGTTGTTAGAGGAGAGATTCCGAATTGGAGCGCCAACTGGCGCGTTCCTACTTCCCCCATTCCATACCACCCTGCCTAGCCACCCCCGCGTTGAGCAGCCATCAGTTGATTTCTAAGACAACATAATTTGTTCAGCGTGTTGTTGTCATCTCAGATTTGTTGCTCATGTAGTCGTTGTTTCGGTTGTTGTTGCTGCACTTACACACTAAATTACATGCAATTACATGTTGTTGTTGCTGCTGCTGCTGCTGCTGCTAGTTGCTTTGGCTGTGTGCTAGCAATTGGATAGGAACCCCTCGCCCCCGCCTCTGCTCAAGATTGGCAGGTAAAGTTGTTTTGTTTTTTTTTATTCGCTGCAGCAGCCGGCGCTGAAATTAGTTGCATTTTTGTTGCTGCTGCTATTGCTGTAGTTGTTGTAATTTCGCATTGTTTGGCTAATCTACGTAAATCTAATTTTGGTGGCTCCCACAATTACAAAAGTGGCAGCACCTTAGGAATTGGCTGCTGGGTGGGCAGGGCAGCGAAGGGGGTACTGGAGGAGATTTGAAACTTGGGCCTGCCCATTTGGCAAGTTATGCGGTTACTTCTCTCTAATGCCATTGAACTGGTTTGCGCCGAGGGTGCAAGTGTGCTCTGCTATTGCAGGTTTGCGTCCACTGCGCGTTCACATACAGTTCTAGTAATCCCACCCCTTCATCTCCTGCCCCTACATAGCCGTTCTCTTGCCAGCGTATGAGGCGCTGTGCACCAATTTTCTTTGTCTCTTGCATAAATTCACTTTTTTCTAAACATGGAGCGATCAAGCTGCATTTATCTCATGCTCTCTTTTAGTTCTGCCTCTCACTCTCTCTCTCTCTTTCTCTCTGAGCTACGCTCTCTCTCTCATTCTGTGTTTCGCTCTCTCACGCAACTTGTTTTGCACAATGTTAATTTTATAAACACCTTTAACGCATTTTTGTGCGCTCACATTCCATAAATGCCTGAGCAGCGTACAGCTGAAAGAGCTGAGAGAGAGAGAGAGAGAGAGAAACACAGAGAGACTGAGAGAGAGCGCCTTGTAAAAATTCACCTCACTTATTGCTGCACGTTTTTGGTCTTTAGCTGGCAAACAGCGGCGAATTCAGCGTTTGGCCATTCAGAAATTCAGCAATTACGCTCTCTCTCTCTCTCTCTCTCTTTCTTTCTCTCTCTATAGCTGTATGTGTGTGCTTGTGTATGTGTGTGAGACAAAATGGTTGGAAAAATCATGGCGCAGGCGCAGCGGCTGCTGCTTCTTTCTGCTGGCCATAGCCGGTTTTTGGGTTCGATAGTTTGTAGTACTTGTCTTTTGTATCATAGCAAACAACAACGAGCAACAAGCACAGATTGTGTATATAGGTATGTATGTGTTGGTGTGTGTTTGTGTTTGTATTTTTATTGTGTCTAATGTATGCAGTGGCTACCATTTGTGTGCTACCAGCAGACTGCATTTGCTGCAGCTGAGATATTTTCCAAACGCTTACGATATTAATTAAGTTGTATTTTCTGCCCCACAACCCAAAAAAAAAAAAAACTCAAAGCCCAGAGCGTTTGTAGCGTCACACTCTGGGTACAAAAACAACCAATAACAACATTTTTGACACAATTTTGCAAAAGTTAAAAATCGCCAGATGATCGCACAGACGAGCTGTCTTTAGTGCGTTTCCTGCTAGGGGAAAAGCCGCAGCATCAACAACAACAATAATGAAAACAACAACAACAACAGTAATAACAATAACGACAGCAACATGAAGAGGCAGCCATAACAAACACCACGAAGAAACCCACAAGCCACAAGCCAGGAAGGCAACGAGGCAAGAAGGCAACGGGGCTACAATAGCCACAAGCGCTGATCACAATCAAAACATCAATAAACCTTAACTGATAGGCAGTCGAAACGGCCCAAAAGGAGCGGCTTTACACTTAACAAAAACACACGTAAATGGCCTAGAACTTAAAATTTTGAGAATTTCACGTCTCTTAAACAGCTCGATTTATTTTAAAGAGAGCCTTGTTCTTCTGGACGAATTTTCTTAAATTTGTAAATGCAGCTCAGTTTTTCATGAGTGTAGAAAAGATAAATTTATATTTCCAGTAAAAAATGTCCAAGCCTAAGAACAATAATTTTCTTAGCCCACAAAAGATGTTTCTAAAGTTAAATAAAAACTTATTTATTTAGTATTTTAGATGAAATCTCTTAATAATTCCTAATTTGTAAATTTAGAAGCGTTTCTAAAACGAACCCTAATCTGAATTGAATGTCTCACATTATTTTGCTGAGTGTAGCACTCATCGTTGCATTTTTGCATTTTGCCAGTAACCGAAAAACTGCGTCATCGTCATCGTCAATGTAAGCGTCATGGACTTGGACTCGGGCTGTGGTTGTAGTTGTTGCTGCTACTGCTGCTGTAGTTGTTGCTGTGCTTGTGCACGTCGTCATCACACATCAAATGTGCATCAATTTGCGGCCGAAACGCGACAACAGGCTCAGGCTCAGGCTTCGACTCAGGCTCTCTGGACTCTCGAGCAGACACGCGCTCAACTTTGTTAAAGCTTTGTTGCAGCGGCGCTTTTTGGATAGCAGCAGCGCAGCAGCAGTGCGAGTTGGAGTTCGAGTTTTGCCTCGGCTGTGGCCATATTTAGTAAATGCCGCTTCTGTTGCAGCCTTTAAACGTGCAATTAAAGCGCACACACACACATACACACAGCTAAAAAGAGAGGCAGAAAAGGCGAAGAGCGGAGCGAGAGAAGTGCTGTTAGGACTGGGAGTCAAACTTGTGGACTCTGCTTGGGACTCTGGAAGAGGCGCGCACGCGCACATCACAACAACCCGAGGGCATTGGCTACTGCATTTGCATAGTCGCCACTCTGTGTACCCCTCTCTTTCCCACACTCCATCTCTGAATCTCTTTCCCTCAGTCTCAGCAGGCACGAAAATATGCGCTGCTCAGAACTTTTTCTTTATATTTTTTTCTGTGTTTTTTTCTTTGCCTGACTGCGTCCCGTCAATTTCAGTTATATTGGCCAAAATAGCTTCTTTTGCAGATGGGAGGCTGGAATGTAAGTTGAAGTTTGAGTTGAAGTCGACGTCAAGTGTGCGCAGCTCAAACAATTAACTCGTCTCGTTGTCCATTAGCTCCGCGGGTTCAAAATCAATAGTACTTTTGCCGCTGCTTATTTTCTTTCTGGGCGTCTTTCAGCCGCCATTAGCGCAATAAAAAAGTTGTAGAGAGAAAAATAAGAAAAAAAATGAAAGTGCGTTTGATGATTGATGGGCGACTCTTTTTCCCCGCTCTCTTCAAATTAGTGTTTGAGGTCAGGCCCAGTGCGTATGGGGTGTGTGTGTGTGTGTGTGTGTGTGTGCGTGTGTGTGGCAGGCACAGCATTTGCATATGGAGTAGCAATCAACGCAGGTTTCCTTTAGTTCTCTTCTCCTCTTATTACTTCTTCACCCAGCTGCTGCTGCTGCTGTCTGTTGTTATTCTTAACAACTTCTGCTGAAAAAACGTGCGATTCTAAATGAGCATATCAACAGCTTACAAGCCAAACCAAAAAGGCACACACATCCCACTATCGGAAATAGGCGACTAACAAATACTCTGTAGACCATTCTAGCATCAGCTGGAAAGAGTTGTCAAAACATTTGCATGAGAGAGACACAAAATGAATATACAACCTTTAGATATGCAAGTACACATTCCAAGTTTCAAGTATTTAGCTTTAAAAACGTTAAGTACACAGCCGACTATTGTGCAAAATCAATACACTCTCTTTTTCCCTTCGGTATCAGAGTAACAAGAAAAAACAGCAGCGTCAGCAGCAGAAGAAATACGAAAGACTGAGGACACAAACCTGGCTGGCTATTTCGCTGAGATGGAGCGTTGATAGCTTTTGCATATCGTTGTCGAGCTCGCCGTCGCCGTCGCAGTTGAAGTTGAAGTCGAAGCCCGCGTAGTCAGAGTCAAAGTATTTACCAACAACAACAACAGCAACAAAGGCAACGACAAAAAAATGCAGCAAGTTGGCAGCTTATTTGGCCCTAATGTCTATCTGTTGTTGTTGTTGTTGTTGTTGATGGGGCTGCTGCTTATTTGGCATAGCGCCGCAACAACAACAACAACCACATGAAGCGGAGCTCACAATTTTAATTAGTTAATTATTTTTACTTTTAAGCAAACAAGATTTCAGCGACAAATAAAAAGAGGCAGGCAGAAACGAGCAGCTTTTGGCCAAATCCCACATGCAGCGGTCTCAGCTTGAACCCAAAAACAACAAAAAAGCCAAAACAAAAACAACAGAAAATCCCTGCAGCCAGTGCCAGCTTTAGTTCAGTTTTAGTTTTCTTAGCCATGGCCTTAATAATCTGCATACGTGCATCTTGTCCACAGCTGCCACACAGCTCTCCTCTCCTCACCACTCCTCACCGCTCTTCGCCGCTCCTTCCTTATCCCTTGTGATTCTCTCATCTACGCCTGCTTATTTGTCGTCATGCTTTCTGCTCCTTGTCGTGGCACCCTTTTTAACTGATTCCTTTTCTTTTTAGGTGTTTTGTTTTGCTTTTTGTTTTTGGTTGCTTGGCCAGATTCACTCAGCGATTTCGGGCAGCTGCTGCTTCCGCCTTGCTGCGGCATGCAGCGAAATTCTGCAAATCGAAATCTGGCTTACAATTTCGGCTAAATTCCGCAGCGTGTGGGTTGCTAAATAGATGTAGTTATTTTTTTGTGATTTGTTGATTTGACACTGGCCCATTGTTGGTCCATCAACCGGCCAAAAAGACAGCCAAAATACTCAAACGCTTTGATATTGTTTTGTGGCCAAGATGATGGCGCACTCCTTAAATAAAAATAAAATCTAAGACCAAAAGACTGCCGACTGTTAACATGTGTACGGATTTGCATATTTTCAATAGGCCAACAAGCAACAACATCAACAATAAATAACGAAACAAAATATCGAATCAAAGCCAAATATTTTACAAATCCCCCACAGCCGCAGCGGACTTGGAAATTAAATTGTCAATCATTTTTATAACGTGCCCACAGCTCAATGTATATGTATGTGTGTGTGAAAAGAAGTTAATGCCAAAATGATATGTGAAAAGCAAAATCCATATTTATAGTTAAATATAAATACACGAAATACAAGTATTTATCTTTAGTTATACCCTGTGGTCAATTAATTGCTAGAAATGGGTGGCTTCGAGTTGTGGCACCAGCATGAACGGAACTGATTAGCACTATTATCAGCATTTTCCTTAATTTAATGAGTGAAAATAACTAATTTGAAAATATAGATACCAAAATTGAAAAGTAATCTCTTCAATATCGCCTTTATTTTGCTTGTGCGTTAAAAATATTTATTACTATATTGTTGGGGTAGTTTGCTGCGCTTGTTAGGTATCTTGGCGTCGAGCACTCGTTGCTGTTTTTTGCTGTGCGCTGCTTGAATTTTAAGCAGTCATTGGCAGGCTCTTTGTTCACAGCTTGTTGTTTGTTGTCTCTTGTCCGTTGTTGGCACTTTGTCGACTTGACGACGCTGACGATGATTGAAGATTCAAGCCAAAAAAAAAAACATAGTCGAGACAAAGATCTAACGATCTATGTCTAAAAGTATATTCGGTGGCTGTGGTTAAAGTTTCAGTGCGTTTGGTCGACGAGCGTATTAATAATGAATTATGCTGATTATTAGGTGACTTATGCAAAACTCTTTGACTCTCAAAAGCTGAAAAATCACAGTGATTAGCTGATTTGAGTATTTATGGTCGATCCCAGCTACCAATTGAGCTACTGCCATAAATCAAAGCGCGTGCTGCCAAAAAACTATTGGAATGCGTCTTCGCATTTTATCGTTCACAACAATCGATTGCGAGAACATTCGAATGCATGCTGCAAGTGTATAAAAAAGATACAAAAAAAATCAGCCCAAAGCAAAAAAAAGAAAGAAAAGGGTATAAGAAGAATTGGTCGGGACAACAGAATCAGGAAAACATATTAATACTTTGGTCGTTGCCGCTGTCTTTGTACGTTGGCAATAAAACAGTAACATTGTAAATTGTTGATGAGCTGCCACTACAATAACCAGAGATCAAGAGGGACAATAAGCGGGATGAGGGGGTACGACAGTTATGAATTAAGGGCCATAACAACAGCACGAATGACTGATTGAAAGCCAAAGCACCAAATCAGAAATTACAAGGGGAGCATCTCGGCACGCAAACACAAACAAAAAATATATGTTGTGTTGAAAGAATCTTCAAAAATAACTGTGCATCCAAATTCGTGTAATTGCAGTTGGCAATTTGCAAAAGCAAAAATAAAAAAACAACAACAACAATCAAAACAAAAATGAACCACAGCCCTGCAGGCTTTCCAATTCTGTCGAGCTACACAATTCTCGAGGCATTGCTCGAGACCTCCTTGGCATGCCCTTGGGCAGAGGCCAAACAAAAACCAGTCAAATAGAACAGCCCCCAACCAACCCGTTCGTACGTGGACAGATACCCTGCCACAGAAGATTGTCGCTCAACCTGTAAGCAGATTGAACAAAAAAGCAGAATCAGCACACGACTTTCGAGTTTTTAAAAATAAAAATGTATATTTTTTGTAAAAAAATATAAATAAAACAAAAACCGATAATGGTTTAATAAATGGCTAGATAAATAGAAAACAAAACGATTGAGCTCTGTCATAAGACTTGTTAGTGGATATAATCTGATAGCATAGCCAATTGCATCCTTGAACTAGAACTTTGAACTAGTATTTTTCTAATATATACATTGCGTCGTTGATTGTTAATCGAGAATGTTCTCAATATGTTTGTAGTAATATTAGATATATGCTTTTAGATATCTGGTTGGATTCAGCGTTATTACTAACCACGACACTATTCGATTCATATACACCTAGATCGCTTATCTACATAGGTATCTTTTATTTTGTTATCTCACATATCGTTATTAAAAACGATAATCAATCAAATTGATATTTGTTCACAGTTTACTTTGAGATCAGATTTCTGTACTCGGGTGTGCAAAAGTTTTCTTGTGCTTATCGCATTAATTAAAAGCGCAGTTCTTAACTGCGCTTCGGCATTGAATTATTGTGTGGCGGAGTCGTTCGTTCATTTCAGATTGTCGTCCATTGGAATTCATAAATTAAATCAAGTTAATAATTCAGTGTCGCTTTGGTGCAACACCCAAGGACAACACCTACTTTCTTGCTCAGAGAGATATTAAAATGCTTAATTGAATTTGTTAAACACAAACGGATGGCCGAAGCGCCAAACCCCAGAGATAAGGCAAGGCAGGAGTTCCCCTAAATGCATCCAATACTCTCTCACTCTCTCTCTCTCTGTCTGTCTCTCGTCCTGGCGTACTTCCTACTCCATAAAACAGCCGAGTAATTGTATGTATGTAAGTTCACGCCGCACACAGAGCCTGTGGGCCACTCAGTTGCCAGCATTCAATGGTTCGCCATAAACAAACGCAAACATTTATTGCCGCTGATTGTTAATTTGTGAAGCGATAACGCACAACCACCACGTTCAGTTCAGTTCGGTTTGGTTCGATTCGGTAACATATGTTGGTATATGCCAGCTCCACATTGAGTGACCTCAATAATAACAACAACAAATAAAAAATGCGTTTATGGCTGAAGCGCGAACTTGTGACACCGAACCGAACCGAAAGCCAAAAGCTGAAAGATGTAGCTGTACACTAAAAAAATATATGTGTCAAAATGGTAAAAACAGAACATGCTGCCTAAACTGTGAGAAGTCCTTTTTCTTATATTCATAAGTTGAATATGTATCCCTCAAGGACTTGAGGACTTTGAGTTGTATTAATCCTGGGAATCGAACCTGGACATCTTTGCCTATTATATTTTATCCTTTTTTTCTAGTGAAATGAGAAAATAAATATATTTGTATATTGTTTATTTTTCTCAGTGTACCGTTGTAGTTGCAGCTGAAAAAATAACTCCTTGCAACTTGCAGCCCCTTCGATGGCACCGTTTGCAACTCCTCCTGGCAAATTTCTCGCCTGCTCGCATTGCTTCACCTTTTGTGCTTTCGCTTTGAATTTGCCCGCTTCTTGCCTCTGATCTTTTGATATCGATAAACTTATCCGTTTTTCTTTTGGAGTTTTTTTTTTCATTATTTTTTGTATTTTGGGTATTGGCTGATTTTTTCTGCCCGTTGCTGTCCTCTCGCTTGCACATTAGCACGCATGTCGTTTCCTGCACCGACACAAATGACATGACAAATGTTTTTGACCAGTGCCCAGCGCGGGGTTCTGACACTCCACACAAAGACGTACGGACAGACATTCTGCGATTTGCCATGCGAGACACCCAAAGGCAACAACAACTAACAAAAACAGCTAAATCTCCCCAAGCCAGTCCAAGCCCCTCAGCAGTCCTTGGCCCTGACTGACTCTGGATGCAGTTGTTGTGCCTGCTTTTGTTGTTCAATTCAATTTATTGTCGAAAGTTCGTAGTTGAAAGAACATTTTAATTTGGCTGGCAGTGCAGCGAGGAGAGTAGAAGCTGACGGAGAGGGGAGGGTGTATGAGGCAGGCTGAGTTTGTAGCTGCTTTTCTTATAGTTTATGTGGCATGAGGTAATGCTGTGGTGCACTGAGCCTTAAATTCAAGAGACGCGCTGGCAAATTGAACTCCCAACTGAAAGTCGCAGGCGGCGATTAAAAAGTAACTGTTTTTGCCAGGGTGTCGAAGTTGCCGTTTGGGCTTTAAGAGTTTATTTATGCACTTCTTGTGTTGTTGTTGCTTGCGACTTGCACATTTGTTCTGTTTACTTTACAGCTCTTTTTGTTGCTGCATTTGTTCTGCTGACACTTTTTTTTTGGCTTCATTTTATGCAACAAATTTATTTGCAAACTGTCTTTATTGTTGCTGGTCGAGTTTATTGGCGAATTTATGACGTCTCTGATCCCTCCTCGTTAGTCGAACTTGTAAGCGAATTGTGAACTCTGAGAAGGCAATCAATTGTCATCAATCAATTTGCCGCAAGCAAGCTAGCTAACTGTACCTGGATGCGCTGCCACATATACCATATAGATCTATATATATCTTTAGATATTTATATATGTAGACATGTATATATGAAATACTTATCAGAAACCGTTGAACAGAACTGCGCCTGCCCACCGGATCATAAATTTGTGCATACAACTCATTAAACAGCAAAGGGAACAAAAGTATCCGATTACCAGCTGCTTACACACACACACACACAGACAGATAGAGAGAGAGAGAGAAAGACAGAGAATGAAAGGTAGATAAATTTAAATATATATATATATATATAGAGAGAGAGAGAGAAAGAGAGAGTGAGTAGAGCACAGATATTTCATTACTTCTATGGAAGCGACTGCAAGACGTAGGCAATCGCAGTCTCTTGTCACTGGGTTTCATTCTTGATGGACACGAAAGTGGATCGCTGTTGGCATGTTTGAAATTTTATACACATGGGAGGCGGATTAAGACATTTTTTTTTTTCTTTTTGGTGCTCAGAGCTCTTTTTTTTGGCCAGCTAACTACCAATCTGCCAAAACTGAGCTATTGCCAGTGGTGAGTAGGAGGAGTATAAATTAGGATCAGAAGATGGAAAGGAATAGAAGTAGAAGATTCATGGCTTGAAAGAACTGAACGAGGTAATTTTGGTCACGAAGTGGCCCCTAGAATAATTCTGTATTAAAAAATAAGAATATTGTTGTTCTTATACCCATACTACGTGGAAAAGGAGGCAAAGATGGCAAAGAAAAAGAGGAAACATGAAAGTGCGCACTGGCGATAGTTGTAGTAGAAATAGTATGCACAGTATTTAGCTGAGTAGGTGAGTATCGAAACGAAGTCCAGATATATGCTGCTAAAGTATTTGTGAAGCAACGTAATAAAGTTGACTTAGCAATCACTTTAAAATGCCAACGAGTAGGGAAACTGTGCCAGAGGCAGGGCAGAAAAGGGGGCATTGCAGAAATAGCAGCAGCGGCAACAGCAGCATCAAATTAAAGTTAACAAGACAAAGTGTTAATGAATTATTTGGAGGACAAGTCGCAATGTGGCTCTGACAGAAGGAGGAGGGCAACCAATGAAGGGAACGAAAGGCCACAAGCCAAAAAACAAAGCAAGCAAAACAAAAACCGCAGACGCGGCAACGAGAGCCAGTGGCTCAGGGCCATGCCACAAAGGCTGTTGCTGCTGCTGTTGCTGTTGCTGTTGCAATCGACATCGTTGCACAAATGAATTTCATTAAAAACTGCAACAAACATTGTCGACAATTAAAAAAGCTCAAAGCCGCAGACCGTCGTTGTAGTTGTCCCTGTCCCTGTCCAAGTTCGATGTCGGACTTCGCCCGTGGTGTCTGGGGATTCGGGATGAGCTGCAGTAGGATCTCGGTGGCTCAGCTCTGCCAGGCGACGCATACAACGTATTAAGTGGGTTCGGGCTCTGCACTCAAGCTCAACACTATTTTTAAGCAGCGCCTTTGGGGCATTTCGTATTCTGAAAACTCAACTGAAAACGAGTCGCATGCAGCATCTGAAATTGAAAGTGGAAACTCTCTGGAGTATTAGCTAGCCTTTGTTGTTCTTCCTGTTGCTTTTTTTAATACTCTTGTAGTAGGTATTATAATTTTGTCGTGAGGTATACAAGGGAGACAGCGTTGAGCCAATAAGGTCGTTTTCAATATGTACTTCTGTAGGTTTCAATGCAAGCTAGTAACTTAGGAAGATTTAATAAGGATTGAAATGTGAGTTTTCGTAGTAAAAATTTTCTTGTTCACCATGATATCCCATATATAACTCATTCGTTTTTTTCTCATAGATTTTAAGTAAATACTTAAGCAGTCTGCAAGGGTATCTCTTGTTCTTTTTCTTAGACACACTGGCCTTGGCAGAACGAAAGCGAACACGCCACCAATCTGGCAAATTAGTAAACATTTAATTTCAAATGTGTTGGGCCAATTCGTTGCCTAAGTCTTTTGTTTTTTTTTCGCAAGTGCTGCTCCTGCTGATGCTCGTTGCCTACTTGCTTGCCTGCCTGGTTGGCTGTTCGCTTGCTTGCCTACTTGCATTCATTGTTGCACAGCATCCACAACTATTTGCTTTGCTCTCCACTCGTGTTGGCAATCAGCTTAAAATTAACCAACTTGATGCGCATTAAGCGTGCAGCAGATGCAGCGGCAGTTGAAGGCGGGTGTTTATGCCACTCGGTTGGGTAAGATGCGTGCGTGCTAAATTGCTGGCCCTGTTGAGGTTAATTCTGAATCTGAGTTTCAGTTGGTTGTGCTGTGTTTTGTGTGTTGAAAATGGGGAGTGGCTTGAAACTAGCTAAACATTTTGCATAATCAAATATTGATCTTTTGCATTCCCTTATTATTGCCTTCGCATGGGATTTGTTTTCCCAGTTGGTTACTTTTCTCCGCGTGTGTGTGGGCGTCACAATAATTTGCGAGTGCCTGTTGTTGTTTGTTAATGACAGATGCAAACTCTTTAGACACATATTAATGGATTTTAAGCTTATGAGAAATCGGAAATGGCTTCTGGACGGGGCGTAAAAGAAGAAACGGCGGCTAACAAATTAAATATGCAAATTAGTTACCATACATAAAAAATGTTGCCTGAAAATTAACAAAAGAATACGAGACAAAGCAGCAATAAAAATAAGAGCTCATAAGTGTGGTCTAGTCAAGAGTGCTTGACTGGAAAACACCCTGTAATCAGGTAATGCTGTAAAGCATCGCTGTTAAAAATAGAAAATGTAGAAAATTGATTTTAAGTAGTTTTATATTTTTTATTCGTTGCTCGATTTTAAGGGTACAAACAGTGTAATCCTTAAATATGTATATAACTCAGAATATAGTAAGTTCGTTGCCCAAGTCCCATTTAAAATGGGAATATAACTATCATTTGTTATAGCTCCTGATTAATGTAGGTTTGACTAATGCTTAAGATTCCTTGAAATGGATCTTAGAATGTTTTAGTTGACTAAAGGACAACTTTGTAATGAATGTCTACGAATGTCATAAATATTTACAGTCATTCAGAAATTAACTTTTTCATGCAGTAAACATTTTGCTCATAACGTATCTGTTTTTACATACGCTTAATGGCTAAAGGGTATAAGAAATCATAGTTGACGCCGCGCAGACATTTGTTAAAGTTCATTAAACGCAACTCACAACAAATGAAAGCACCGATGGAAAGCACAAAAAAATACACAAAGACAAATACAAATACGAATACAAATAAATATGAATGTGTTGGCAATGGCAATAATAATGGCAATGGTGATGGCAGAATGAGGAGTCAACGCCAAATAAGACGGCACAAATAATGGCCACAACTTCTCTGTTCACTGGACACAGAATGAGGCACAGTCGGCCCACCAGCAGCGCGATCTGCACAAGCAGAAGAAGAAGCAGCAGCTCTCATATATATAATATGTATATATATATAAACATACAAGAAAGAAAAATAAAAGATACACGCACTCGTCGCTTGGCTCCCGCTTACCACGCACTGTGATCGCTGCCATTTGCCAAAGAGACATTGCCAGCATTTTTGCGAACCGCGCAGCTCCGTTGACAACTCAATAAATTTTGAATGAGCAAAGCTTTAGCTTTAGACTCAACTGCACAGCGAGCCGCTACGAGCGATGCGAGATGCGAACAATTTCTCCACTTAGTTAGCTTAGTTGGTTAGTCTGTGAGTTTAGTTGGTTAATTGGTTTAGTTGGTTTTGCTGATTATTAAACGCGCATATTTCTAATAATTTGTTGTCTGCTGTCTGTATGCAGACATTTCCTCCATTTAGCAGTAACGCATAAATTTCTGAAATTTTTTCAGCGATGAAGGCAACAACTAAATATACGACTCTTTGCTACATGATCATGTACAAAATTAACACGATTGTCACATACTCTATAGCTAAATACAGCTGAAACTGGGAGTGCATTGAAAAGTACAACTCAATAGATTTAGTGTGTGTTCATTTTAGTAAAGAATAATTAAGAAATTAACAAATATATTGCCTCTCCTGATTATGCCAGTTGAAGTAACTATTAAAATGACGGAGCGTGTGCTTCTATCGACATGTTTTCGCATTTCCTCACTTAATACCTCCTTTAAAAACAGTGTATTAGAACAACGACAGTAACAAGAACAATAACAACACTAACGTGAACAATAAATATAAGTGCAAAGTACGCGTTGCAAGTAGAGAGAGGGAGAGAGAGAGATAGACACGTGCAGCTAAAACACACGGCAGACGAGTATGAAGATCGCACTCGCACTGAGAGGCTGGAGTTCGGTCTGGAGTTGATGCTAGAGCTGATTCTAGCATTTCATTTCAGCACCAAACGTAAACTTGCACTTCCTCAAAGGAGGCAGCGGCGTGTCGTTGTTGTTGTTGTTGCTGGAAAAGAGATTTATGTTCATTATAGATTATTTCTGTCTGATGATGTTAATTTTGTTGCATTTCTCGCATTTGCTGCAGTCATTCGAGTGTGTGTGTGTGCGCATATCACTGAGTGTGTGTGTGTATATCAGTGTGTGTGTGTGTGTGTGTGTGTTGCTTGGTTGCTTGGAGCGGAAGTTACAGAATTCAGCTGGCGCTGCCACAGCTGTCTCATAAATGTTGTTGCTGTTGTTTTTTTGTTATTGCCCGTTCTTCTTGTTGCTGCTCGTGTTGGGCGCATTGCATGGCAACATTTGATTTGTTGGCAACATTGTTTGTTGCTGGCCAAATCGATGGGCCATGTTGCCAACGCGATTAGCACACGACTTTGCGCATAACTTTTTACATAAACCCAACTAATGCATCCTCTCTCTCTCTCTCTCTCTCTCATTCTCTTTATAGGTAAGCCGCGTTTTTATAATAACCAAACAGAAACCATGTGTGAGTATTATGTGACTTTTGCTTGTCGCCTGTCAAACATTTGTCAACACATGTCAACTTTTGTTGCGGCAAAAGCTCCGACGACAACTAACGATGAAAATAAGAGGAGAAGAAGAAGCAGCTATAGGTACTAAAACAATAGACACAGTAGTTGCCCCAGTTGAGATCTGAAATCAGCTGTCATCATGAGCTCAAGCAGCCATAATAATGCCATGTTCACTTTGTGTTACACGTCAGTTGCTGTTGAACAACAAGTACAGCAAGAAGGAGATGTAAAAGAATTTTGATATCGATGTTGTCGTTGTTGCTCCTATAAAACATTGGTGGCACACAAAGACATAACGTCCGCACACACCGCGTCCAGTTGGCCACGCTGCCAACTGTAGTCGACAGTTCTTCATCTGTCTCTATCTCTCTCACTTTCTCTCTCGCTCTACAGTTATCAAGAAATATATATTTTGTACATTTGTTTGTAAATCGGTTCAGTATTAATTAAGTTATGGAGGTCGAATACTTGCACCAATCAGTCAATCACTTAGTCAGGACAAGCCGTATAGTCAAATAGGATATGAAAAATTGTGATCACCTCTTAAACCAAAGTGTTCTCGGTGGAGAGACGTGTATACGATCTGCTTCAGGCTATGTTTTGGCCACGCCTGAACGAAATTCCGCGCGTTTTTTTATGTGCGCTTCAAATGCCGGCAATGAAAATGGACAGCGACGTCACAGAGGCAGCGACAGAGACAGCGATGCCCTAATGTCGACTGTTGTTAAGTTTATGATCGCGTTGACATTTTTATTAAGGCTCGCCATAATAACACTCACACACGCACACACACTCGCATGCACAACAGCTATTCCCAGTTTACAGCACGCTCTCCACCTGGCTGCCTCTGTCCACACTCGAGTGGGCTCCGTTAGCATTCGGTGTAGCGCAGATTTATGAAGGCCATAACAATGAATTAAATATGACATTGATTACTATCAATAGAGTTGTGACCCGTTTCATTTTATCGCCGGCATCGGCGATGCACATGAAATGCATCTCTTGGTATTGTTCGCGACACTATTGATAAGCCAATGCGGGAACCCCAACAGATCCAAAAAACAATTCCAGACAGTTTCCAAACCGATTTCGAAGCACTTCCAAAGCAGTTCCCGCAGCGAGCGTTGCTTATGCAATCGCTTGACTCATATATCAAATTGCTTGACGTGTATATTTCATTTTGCTGCTGGCAGCCAACTTTCTGTGTGGTAAAGGAGGCTAAGGGGTAAACGGAAACTGCAGGATACTGAGCGTCGCAGCGTCGTCGTCATCTCCCTGCACTATATAATTAGTTTCATCAACGCAATAATCATGCTACAATCGAAAAGCCAGAGTTGCAATAATACTGAAATTACCAAGTGTATGTTTTGTTCGTTGCTGTTCCTGTCTCTGTGTTGGTGTTTGTGTTTGTGTTGTACCCTTTCTTTCTTGCATTTTATTCGGTTCGGTTAAAAAAAAAGCAGCAGCAGCAGCAATAACAGAAGAGAAAAGGAAAAATAACACAAAGAATAAGGCTTACATTATGATCAAGTTTTTGCTCATAAAAAAAGGCAACAGGTTGTTGCTGAGCAAACTTGTCTAAAAGTTACGCTTCACTGTTTTCTAGACATCAGTTTCTCGATTAACTTCTGGCAGATCGCATGACAACTCTTAGCCCAAGGAAATAGTAACTAACTAAATAAATACCATTTTGTAAATTCGTTGCCTTAGTCTTTCGTTAAATACAGCGTTATTCGCTAGTTCTCAAATTTGAAGAAATCACGGAAAGTGCATTTGGCATACAAGAACTTAATACAAACTAATTTTGATGCCTCCAGCTCTAATAGTCGTCTCTGATACGATTGGGCTGCTGATGTTGATTACGGAGAGTCTGAGTGGCCCCTGACTGTTAAATTAATCTGCACTTTTATTGGACAACTTTCTGTCCATTTTAAACGGATAGCCTGTTTTATTAAATGCTGCCTTCGTGATCATTTAGAATGTTTGCCTTAAAGCTTGGCTTTATTAGCTAATCGGCTACGTTGAGCTTTAATATATATACATATTTAATCTATGACTGGCTGTGTGCTAAAAGTGTTCCTTCAACATACATATGTATTTAGCAAATATATATATGCAGGATGCTTACTTGACAGTTCATTGTTATGACGTAGAATGCATTAATTGTCGCTTTTACTTTGGTTTTAACTTATGACTGTCGGAATTGGCTGTCATTCCTCAGGCATCATTTTGTTTTGGGATTATTTGTTTATTTCATTTGGATATTTATGAATGGATTTTCGTGATGGCCGCCAACGTAGCCAGCAGCATCAGATTACCAACTCAATTCATTTTTAATGGGGGCAGTAGACTGCGACTCGAGACTTGAGAGAGGCAGACAGACAGACAGACGGAGTGTTGTAACAAAAGTGTTTAGTTAACCACACGTAGACATTTTGAGCTTGCATGTAATGTGTAAAACAAAACGCCTTAGTACTTTTAAGTGCACCCCGCTTCCCTCTCCTTTGCCCTATCGTTGTGTTGTGAGTGTGTGAAATAGACGAATTGATTTCGCGCTTCGATGCAAATGATCAAAGCGGACTTTTGCCCAGGGCTGATGGCTGAGCTCAGGTGTCGGCTCTGGGCGCAGGGATTGACAGACAGTCTGGCAGTGATGGGGGAGTTGAGGGGAAGTCGAGGCAGCGTAGACTGGCAGACAGTTTGCGGTTTTTGTTCTGTGCAGTTGCCAAATATGCAATTGGTAATGCAACTTTTCATTCGTTGCTGCTGCCACATCACCAAGGTAGCAGCAGCTATTTTGAGGTACTGCTTACTTTGTAAGGGGAAAGAAATAACGCGCAGGAGCAGCATCAGCAGCAGCAGTAGGAACAGCCGTCGACGCTACCAAGCAACAACAATGTGCGTTGTGTGTGCACAGCACGGGGCTCTTCTCCAGCTCATTGGACAGTTTACGACCTGGACTCGGAGTTCGGTTCGTCTTCCACTATGTCGAAGTCAGAGTCGGACTCAAGGCTTTGCGACTTGGCAGTAGCGCATACAATTAGACTTTTAATTATCGTCTGTTTTTTTATTTTTTGCTGATGTTGCTGCTGCATTCGTATTATTTTTTGTAGTATTTTTTTGTCTTCAGCGGTAAAAACTAATAATTTGCAGTAAAAAAGATAACAACATTGGCAATGGGAAAGCAGCCGCTGCAGCAGCAGCCACACAAGTCGCTTGCGACGCGTACCATAACTTGAGTGCTGACTGTATAGGCAACCGTTCCTCAACCCCTCGCTTTGCCCACTGGCATCACAGTCGTTAACATTTCGTATGCCTTAAGCAGAACACAACAAAAGTTGGCAAATAATTTGCAAATTTTTATGAGGCAGCGGCAAATTATTGCAGGAAGCTGTTTAGTTAAACAGTTGCAAGTGGCCAGGTTGCAGGTTGCAGGTTGCCAGTTGCCCGTTGGCTGGTTGCCTGTTGCAAATCGCTCGCGGCAGGCTCAACTAGTGTTCACTGGTTACTGTGAATTTTGTACTTGAGATACGAAACTTAAGCTTGATGTAACTCAGGCTGTAAATATAATGACAGAAAACGAAATTTAAATCATGTACTCGTATTCTGACTATTTTAAATATCAGCAACAGTTAAAAAAATGTTTAAGGAACACTTTTATGAGTTTAATTGTGAAAATTGTTTAATGTTCTATTAACTTAAATCAAAAAGCATACATTTTTAAAAGTGGTGTATAATTATTATAATATATATATAGAATATATAATATAATTATTCACAATTATATGGCAAGTTTAGCTCATCCACAATCACGATTGATGCAACGTAGAATATGTTTATTGAATTGTGACCAACTATCGGGTTTCCCACTTTAAATATATTGTATATTTTACTTGAGTTCAAACCATGATTTAAGACTCCTTGCAATTGAAAATGAGAAGTGGTAAGTGAGAGCTGTAAATGTTTCTCTTTCCAAAAGACCAAATCGGTATATATGCGGCACGAGAGTTAAGAGTTCTTCGATCTGTTTTATGTGCCATTACTTACTTCACCTCGATAGGACATGGAATTATAAGCAAATCAAGATCATCTTTTCCCTCAACTGCATGTTAATGAGAAACTTATCAAAGTGATTGACTTTGTTGTAACGCTTGCTGCACAATTGACGCCATTTTATAGGATATATATGTGAATACTTATACATATATGCTGTAGTAGTGGTAGTAGACTCTTCTAGTAAACGAAGCGTTATTAATCGCTCAGCCTAATCAATTATCTTTAGCATCTTTAATTAATTTTATATTATTCGCGCTTGCTTTTTGGACAGCAGCTGCTGTTGCCGATTGCTGATCAGCATCAACAGCAACAGACTGAGCACATCTGGATAGCTTCCTCTCTATCTCTCCTTCTCTCGCTCTCGCATTTGCTTGAAATTGCAAAATTGTAAATTGCGCTCCCTTTTTAACCATAAATCGTGCCGCACATAACTCAGCCCCAATCGGAAATTGCTTTTGCGCTTATCGATTTACGCGCCTAATCGACACAAGACAATTTTCAATTTAGCACTCATTTACTTAGAATGAGCTCTAACTAACATTCCAAAGAACCCTCTCTCTCTCTGTCTTCTAACACTATCCCTTCCCATATTTCTATCATAAGAATTTAATTATGTTTCTTGGTTCTTTGGTGGTTACAACACAAAGTTGTAAACAAGTCCGCAAACAAAACGGGGCAAGTGAAGCAACACAACGGCACATAGCATATCGAATATGACATACATATGTATTCGTGTGCATATATAAATATAAATATACATATACATATTATCATATACCACACATATACATATCTCGAATTTGATTTGCATAATCTGCTATTAATTGTGTTGATAGCGCATTTGGGGGGAATTTCGAATTGGAATTGGAATTGAAATTGGGAGAAAAGCGCGAGAGAAAGAGACAAAGAAAGGGCAACGGATGAAAATGGCCAGCTAAAAAGCGAAGCTCAGCAAATTGATTGGCCTTAAATACCAAACAGAAACATTTGGACAGCCGCTGCCGCAATCGAAGTCCAAGTCGAAATCAGAATTTCGGAACTCCTCTACCCATAAATATACTCAGTTTTTTTAAGCCCAGAGAAGCGACGCTCTGTCCGGCTTGTCGGTCCAGTGATTAATAAACACAATATGGAAATTTAAATGGAACGAAAACCCAACAGCAGATAGAAATAGAGAGAGTGAGAATGAGAGTTGATTATTTGTATTTAAATGAGAATTAGGCATAGTTTGAGCTGGCGTCTCGAATCCCAAATTACTCTGGCTGAAAATTACACAGAACCTTTGGGTTTTTCTTGTAGAACTGAAATAAAATACCCAATAAAATATATAACTAACAAAATCGGATGATGAACAGCAGAGATGCAAACGTGTCACGACTTGCACGACTTTTGTTCATCCATTACCTAATTTATCGATATTAGATGCGCTTACAGAAGTGTTTTAGTTGGAAAATTACATTTTCACGATTTGATGGAAGCGATTTCACTCTAAATTAGTGAAAAATGTCTTTTGATTAGGTTCACCTTGCATGGACTTTAAATTCTCACTTAGAAGTTCGCATAACATCTATAAATGCACAAATATTTATGTACATCATATTTTCTTATCTTTCGTATTTATATAATTAAATTAACCAGTAATTACATTTTTAATAGTACGCAATTGTTTTTTAATTGCTTTGCTCAATACAACTTCAAAGCTGACTTCCTTATAACATTTAATACCGCTATTGGCTATTGCCAAGCAGCCACTTGTTTTGCCCACATCATGGGCCAGGTTCAATGCAGTGCGTTGGCCAACTTCTATACATGAATATATATATAGATATACATATATATATAGAGTGTATGCTAGATGCTTGTACGCGTACATGTTTGGTAATGCCCACCAACACCCACAAATAGTTAGATTGCTGGGAGAACAGGCTCCAGGCGGCCAAAAAGTATAAAATGCTTTAATTAAAAAACTCTGTTGGCCTATTTGTATGTTGTAGGCCTGCAGTTCTTGCAGTTGTTGTTGTTCTCTTTCTCTCTCTCTCTCTCGCTTAACTGGCGTTACACCATTAACCGTTACTATTAACCAGCCCAGCGATAGACACACACACACACACACACAGATTTGATAATCGACATCCACATACAGGCGGCGGCAACGTCAGTCGAAAATCTGTCATAAATTTATTATTTTCAATTAATTATGAGCTGATGTTGTTGTCGAACGGCAGCGAAACGCCCAAAATGCTGCAAAATAAATTTCAAGGCACAGCCTCAAAGCAAAAACTCTATAAAAAAAAAACAAGAAAACTTATTATAGACCAACAACATCAGCGAAACAACGAAATGTTTTGGCCAGGCCAAAATGCCAAAGTGCTCATTAGCAGCCGATGCAGCAACTATGCAAGCGCGACGAGCTGTGGGACCCGCTTAAACTGGCCAATTCCAAACCGTTTTCAAGTCGTGCGTAATTTATTGATTCCAAAAATAGGCGATCAACTCGAAAAGTTTTGGCCAAGACCAGCAGACACAGCACTTGTTGACAGTTTGGATCTTCGGGTAGCTGGAAAATGTTGCCATAAAAAAAACGTTCGAATCAAAATCCGCCAAGCCATTTAGCAACGCATCGGCATGCGCGCAATTGATTGAGTTTTTCACAGTTTTGAAGCTGAATGAGAGTGCCCGCATCTTGAATGAATGCCATGAATGAAACCCCAGCAAAAGACACACAAAAGGCAAACGGACAACTGTCCGAAGCAAACCGAAACGAAGCCAAACAACTGCAGCTCCAAAAGGCGAGTGTTGCGTAAAACGCTAAAGAAGAAAACCATTTTTGGTCTTTCGTTGTTTGAAACAATTTCGCGAATTAAAATTCAACGAGGCTAACGCACAAAAATGCAACAGCCACAACAAATGTGGAACAGAGGCAATAGTAAGATGCATATGATTACATAATCATCTGTTGTAGTGAAAAAAGAGATCAATACAAATACTCAGAAAACAATTTGGCTTAACGTTCTAAGAATGCGTTTAAATAATGTATGGATTTATTTTAATGTTTCTGTCAATATGCGTTATACAATTCGTGACAAATTTTGAATACACTCTCTGCAAGGGCATAAAAACCTTATAGATATTGTGTGAACAATCGTAACTGCAACATTTCCACATACATACACACTTACGCACACACTCACACCTGTCTAAAAAGTGGTTGCTCGGCTATCTTCATGTCGTTGCCACATCGATGGGTGGTTGCATCTTTGCATTTTATGGTTCAAGCTGTTGCAAAAACTTAACCGGCCGGCCAGCCAGCGTGCAGTTGCCATTTAGCTCTTTCCCACTCGCTCGCTCTTTGGCTGTATATCTCTATCTCTGTTTGTGGCTTCGAACGTCCGCTTTTAATGTTTTCATGGCCACGGCGAACTAATCAGAAAATTGAATCGCTTTAATTACTGCAAAGCAATGAGCATCGTTTGCTGCAGCTCGCTGGCCTGGACAAAAGGGAACAGCAAGGCGGCGTTTCGATGAGTACTCATCAGCAACAGCAACAGCAGTTGCACACTCAGCAAAAAACATGCCCTAGACTCCAGAAAGACTAAAGTATTTTAATTCCAGAAATGTAAAGCAAATTTATCCCCATTTAAAAATTTCAAAAATACACTTTAATAAGGTTGGATCAAAAGCCCTTAAATTTTGAAACGATAACCCGAAAAAGTTGAGCTGGTCGTTTGTCATATTGAAGGGCACAATTTTTTTTTTGAGTGCAGCAGCTAGGAACAGCATCAGCAACAGCAATTACAGCGGCAGCTGCTATTCTGTGGGCTGTGGCTACTCGTTTTCTATGAGAAATTGCTTTCGAAATGTTTGTAATAAATTTTAATATGCGTGTAATGAGTAGATGAAGAATGCGCCATCAAACCGCTAAAAAAAAATGGCGTAATAATTAGAAAAAGAATTTATGCAGCAGCAGCAGCAACAGCAACCAGGGGTAGCAACAGCAGCAGCAGCCACCGTTGCCATCAGCATTCACCACAGACATTGGCTTTAATTGCCAAAATAATGGCTTAAACACTGCGCCCACATTCTGTGGCACAGAGGGAGGTGAGGCTGGCAACCTAGTGACACATAAAAGTGTCGCTTGTCAAAAAAAAAATAACAAAAAATACAACAACCGTTAGGCATAGCTAAAAAAGTGGGCGGACAATAGAAGAAGGAGAATGGGAAGGGGGAGGGGCATAGTTGAAACAAACATGTCTGTGTCTAAACATAAATAATTAAAGTGAACGAGCGGTCAATAAAAAAAAAACAACAGCAGCTTAAACTGAGACTAAAAACCACTTGGATGGGCTATAGAAAAAAGCCTTGAGTTAAAGTTTGAGTTAAAGTTGAAGTTGGTAGCTGTTGCAGCTGGTGGCACTTCAGTTACTGTTGTTGTTGCTGCTATTGCATTCACTGCTTGTGGGCCCCGAGGGCGTTAGCTAAGCTGCCAAATGTCGAACGAGCTGCCTGGCAACATTTGGCCAACAACAACAGCTTCATTTACTGTATACTCGGAGGCTCAAAACTGTAATGCCAAATATTTACAGGCCAAAACGATAGCAACGAATTAAAAAGGGCCAACGAAGCTCAGCTGGTGTGTTTTGATAGAGAGCGGATCAGGGTGAGGGCAAGGGTAGGTGAGTAAGTAAACCAAGATGCAGCCAAATTCCCAGCGGTTAGCTGCTACTGCAACTGCCACTGCCACTTCCAACTCAGCCGTAACTGACACTTTAACAGCCAAGCAGCAACAAGTGGGTGGACGTTTATGTCTCTTTGTTTTCCGTCTTTTGTCTTCTGTGTCTGTCGTTGTGCTTTTTTGTTTTTCACCTCTTGCTGCTCTGTTCTCTGACTGCGCCTGGGCAAAAGATTTTATTGCTTTGGTTTTTTATTTCATTCACGATACCCTATCATAACGAGAGCATATTCATTTTGTTATGGAATGTGTATTTGTGGCTTTTACGTCATACATACACAGATGAGATCTTTTTGCTAGAAAATGCACAGAATATATCTGGGTAATAGTTTGCAGAACTTAGCCACAATATTTGTTTCTCAAGATCAACTCTTAAAAATAGATTTTATGGGCCGTATGGAAGCTAGGGTATTTGCTCTTTTGTTAAAACCCTGAGCTAACTGTGCTTTCCGGTTGTTATTTCATTTTGTAAACTAAATCACACAAATGCTTCGCATGTATTTCGTTTTTTTTTTGCTGCGAGCATTTTAGGCATTGCCCAACCATATTTTCAAGTTGTAAGTTTTAAGTTTTCCGTTTTTATGGGCTGCTCATGCTTTTTAATGGGCACTTGCGATGGCAGCTACTACTCGCTCTGTCTTTGTGTGTGTGTGTGTGTGTGTGTGTGTGTGTGTGTGTGTGTGTGTGTGTGTGTAACTGCTCTCCATTGCGAGCCCCCGCCTCCCACTGCACTGAGACAGTTCAAAGATGCTTTCATTGGCACCCAGTTGCATCCGTGTGTAAACTCTAGCTGTCAACATATTTGACAGTTCGACAGGGCCATAGTAATAATTGTTGTTTTTGGCCGAGTGGGCGCCTCACTTATTTGTCGTTTAGTGAAATGAGTTGCCGTTAATTGCGCACGCACAAAGCCAAAAGCAATAAAGCAACAAAGCAACAGCTATTTCTCAGCATAGATATCTAGCCATATATGGTGGCATTTATTAGGGGGCGTGGGCGGGTCACTTGATGAACTGCCATCCGTTCCAAGTATAGCCACAAAAGAGATAATACAAGGCGAAAGTAATGGCAGCGGCAGTAGCTCAACATTTTTTAAAACTAAGATATAGATCTTCAATTGGTCGCTCAGAAAAACGTATTTCTTGACTGCCATTTTGATTTGCTCGATTACTCTATATACCCTGTAACTTACTACCAAAAAAATGTGAATCTCTAGAGACTCTTTAATATATAGATTCGTGAAGCATAACTTTAATTTGCAAGTCAAATAAGTAAAATGGCTTAAAAAAAACAAAAGATGTATAAAATCTACATATTAACGATTCTACATATTTCGACAACCGACTACAGGGCATCTTCCAATCAAGCACTCTCTACCAGAAATTCAAATATGTTTACCATTTAATTTTTCAAGAAATTATTTCCACTTTCCACAGATTCGTCACAATATTAAGGGGGGGACCACCGCGGTGGTTTCACTTAGCTGTTATCACGACAAATAATATGTTTATACATGTTATACGAGTGCGGTAAAATAGCTAATTGAGTTGCTTCTTCATTATAGCTGTAGAAAATTACGAGACAAAAGAATTTTTGCATTAACAATTTGCCTTTTCTGTGCTTCTTTTATCTTGCAGGTAAGCCGATAAGCCAAACACGTCAGCGAAGTCTTTTAGTGTCTAAGACAATTATGGCCACGCCCTGGCTTTGCTGGCCCATAAAAAAAAGTGCTAAAGTTAATTTGCCAGGTGAGAGTTGAGACCGCAAACGAAGGCTTATGAAAGTATAACCACATCAACAACAACAAACACAACAGCAGCAGCATGAGGGCGTTGTATTTATAGTACGTGCATATGTTATTTGGGGCAGAACCCTAAAGTCCAGTTGGCTAAAAGCCACAGCTGAAGCAGCATTAAATTTGGTAGCCATTTTCTCTGTGCGCCTTCTCTCATTCTCTCTCGCTTTAGCTCTTGTGTTTTGTTTGTTTTTTTTTTTTGTCTTTCCTGCTTTACATTCTCATATTATGCTTTTCTTGAGTCGAGTGCTACTGATTGCCTCTAGAAGAGGCAGTCACATGTACCGCCTTCTTAGAGCTTCTTCCCTGTTGGCCATTTTGACAAACAGCAGCAGGCAAGTTGCTGTTGCTTTTGCTGCCCCTCTGCCTGCCTGCTTGCCAGTTACTGATGATGATGATGATGTGACTGTGTGAGATTCTTTAACTGAAATGCTGCCAGTGGTCATTTGCCTTTAGATCTTATTGTTGTTGCTGGTGCTGTTGTTGTGCATGCGAGTGGGTACTGTGCTTCTACTGTCAGCCAGCCAACCAGTTGCTGTCATATGGCCTCAGTCCATTTTTGGGTCACAAATTGGTCAACAATTTGCGAGCAGAAAAGTTGCCAAAAAAAAAAGGAAAGAAGATCAGCTATTTTCTCTAAGCCGCAAGTAATATACTCTCGCAGAATAGAGTCCCACTGCTAGTACCTATACTTCATTATTGATTTTAAAAAGTAACCAATTGTTCTTATAGAAGCTGTATGAGATAGTAAGTGAGTATGCTTTAGATATCTTAGAAACAAATATACTTTTCATGCAAGATCTCTGCTTACTATTTTGCACCTTTATGATATGGATATCCTATCCGTTCGACTATGCAGCAACAAATATGTGGACTAGACAGAAACTATATAGACTTGACTGATTAAGTATATATGTATATACTTTATTGGGTCAAGAATATCTTCAATTCAATTTATGTAGACCCTCTGTGAGGGTATACACAACAATGAAAAGAAATACTTGGTCAAAGTTTGTGTCTTAAGTCTTTTGTTTTTTTGCAGACGGCCATGTTTGTAATTACAAACGTTCACAGTTTACATGTACTCTATACACATATGTATGTGCCTCTGTGTGGTTGTGTATGTATTGAAGACACACATGCACATGTAGCCTCGACCCCGACCGCTTGCGACCAGGCCAGGCATAGGACGGAAGAACATGGCAGCATGGCTAAATGTTTTGTGCCTAAAATGGCAAACTCTAGCAGATTTTCTTGTGGCTGCTGCTCTTCGGCATTTTACCCTTTTTTGGGACAAAAACAAAAACAACAGCAACAGCAACAACAAGAAAAACTGCAGCTGTGGCAAAAGAGCTAAAAGGGACTCGATGGTGCTGTTAACTTTTCGGCAGCTTACACAGCCTACATCGAAGTTCTGGTATGTCGTCTGGTACTGTCAAGCGACGATTTGCATTTTCGCGTGACTCTTGAGGCGCCTTAGCTTTGTATTTTGTTGGCATTTTGAGGCGTGGGTATTTGGGCAAATCACTCGACTTCCCACCAGCAGTAGTGCAGAATTGGCGGCAGCCTCATTAGGAGATAGCTAATATTCCGCGTTACTTATCAAACGGGAAACGGTCATAACTGCCTCCTCTTTACCCCTCCCCCCCTCCCCCTTCCACCTCTCTCCGCCTGCTGATGCTGCTGCTGCTTAGATATGATTGCCTATGACAAGTTATGGCCAAGAGCGTTCCAGCTGACAGGCAGACAGACAGTCGCTTGTCTTGGCCGACTAGTTCAAGGTGTCGCCCCATGTAAATGGCGCAGTGCCCACAGCTACATCTACAGCTACAGCTACCCTCCCCCCTACTCTACTCCACCCCAAATACCCTCTCTTGAACATCAGCACACGCTTCAATGGCGGGTTAGTTTGCCGCATGATTGATGCCTGTTTTGCGTGTCGTGCGCTGTTTTCCATCTAGTTCTTGTTGTTGTTGTTCTTGCTGTTGTTGTTGTCTTTGTCTTTGTCTCTCTTTAAATCTCTCGCTCATCGCATGCCGGCGGCTGCAAGGCCATAGACACAGTATATCAGAGAAGTACAGTTAGATGCTTGACTCAATCTGCGTTCTGCATTCTGAATTCTACATTCTGTCGCTGCTGATATGCTACCTCATCTACTTGTTGAAACATCTGTCGTTGATGCCTGATTGTGAACCGGTGACAAGATCTGGGTGAAAAACTTTGCACAACTTTGTGAAGCCCAAAAATCCTGCACAAAAATTTTCGAGAGAGAGACATAGTTCTTGAAATTGTAAATAGAAAGAGAAGCTTTAACTGAACACTGCCCACGTTGGTCTTCACCATAATTAATTCTGACGAATTTTCATATTTATTGTTTTGTTTTGATCTCGAAAGAATATTAAAATGAATTAAATTAAGCTTAAGTTTAATGTCATAATCGATTTCATTTAAGCAAACATTTATAAATTAATTTCGATAAAGCAAAGCTCTAAGCTATAAAAAAACCACAAACTGATTTTTTTTATGTGTTTTGTAGCGATCAATATATTTTGAATGGAATTTATAATCATTTCGTAGTAATTCTTTGCCTTGACTTTGGTTAACTTTGAAATAAACTATAATATACTTTTAAAGTCCACAAATGGCTTGGATCAAAATGAAATTTTGTAAATGTTATTTAAAACATCTTAGCGTTTTTATACCCTCAATTTTTACAGTGTAGCTTTTCAGCTTTTGTTGCGCTCGTTACGCGCATTAGTTTTATATATTTTCGCTCATTTTCCGTTGAAAAACACACTTGACTAACATAAATTTTCTCATTGTTTACTTTTGCGAGGCAGTTGCTGCCGCTGGGACAGGGGCAGGGGCAGCGGTTGTGACTTCTGCTGCTGCTGCATCTGCCTGCTGCTGTGGCTGTTTCACTTGATTCGTGGCAAAGTCTAGAAACTGGAAGTGGTCACAGCTTTTTGTTGCCTGTTTGTTGTTGCAGTTGCAGTTGTTGCTCCTGCTGCTGCCATTGTTGTTGTCAGTGTCAGTTTGGGCCGCAGCGCGTTGTTGTTTGTTGTTGCATTTACATTTTTGGTGTCGATTCAATTAGTAAATATAACCAAAGGCAAACAGACAAACACACAAGCCAAAGAGACTCGAAAAAAAAGCAAGTCGCTGCAAATGCGGTAACTTGAAGTTGGAGTTGGAGTTGGGAGAAACCTGTACATTGTGCTGTTGTTGACCATGCTCAATGCCTAAATAGCCGCAGCTAACAGATACAGCTGTGGCAGCAGCAGGCAGGCAGGCAGGCAGAGTAGAGTGCCATCCTATATATGTCTGCATATGTATTCATACGAACAGACAAATATGCATATACCCTAGCAACAACAAAAACATTTGCTGATAAATCTTCGGGGGCATTACTAACTTTGGCAGACGTTGCAACGCCGACTTCCTGCTGTTGTGTATGAGAGAGTGTGTGTGTCTCTGTGAGTGTGTGTTGCGTTTCGAGTGTGTGTGCAAATTAAATTGCACGCTAATGAAGTGCCAGCCCAAGCCGATAAGTCGAAGCCCCAGTAATGGCTTCATTTCTGCACAATCAACAAGAGTATATATGACACAAATTGCCAACTGAAAGTTTGGGCAGCCTTAAAGCAGGGCTCGATTTTGGCCTGGGCTTTTGTCTCTTTGGGTCAAGTCGCGCATGATTCGTTTAAATGGCAATAAATACGTTTAAAGTGTGCGCTGATATCAGACAGATACACAGACAGACGGACGGACGGACAGACTGCCTGCCTGCCTGCCAGCCAGTCTTTATGGCTGTGAACATTTATTGACATTTAAGCAAGCAAAAGGCGCCGCCTGCTACAGCAACAACAACAACAAAAATAGCAGCAACAACAACAGCAACACTTTAGCAGCAACATGCACTCACACGACTTTATAATGTGCACAAACATGGCTAGATTTTGATTAGAAGGTGAAATAATGATGTTAACCTCTTTTTTTGAGTGTGTTGCTGTTGCAGCAGTTGCTGTGCATCTACACTCAGCGAAACAAAAATACCAGGAGAAGCAGATACCATTTTCGTCTTAAAGAAAAGAATCTCTAACTTAAATTATTTCTAACAAGTAAACACTCTTGTCCTTAATCGACTTTTAATTATATCGTAGAAAAATATTCCATTTTATATTTTGAGCCAACGTTTATAAAAAGTTTAAGTAGTTCGCAATTTTCTGACCAAAATTATCTATTCAAAAACAATGCTAGACAAGAGAATGTCGATTTTGTAAATAATGGACTCCATTTTTTTTTCCTGAGTGGAACTCTGGCCGTATATGTTGCTGTTTCATAAACATTACTGTTGCTGTTGTTGCTGTGGCGTAAATGGGACTTGAGGTTAGAGTTGATTTCAGCACATTGCATTTTAAATATGAACATTTTTGTTGTAAGTTAGCAGCAATAGCAGAGAGTGGCAAACGAGCCAGCCCGCAGCACCAGCAATATATCTACAAAAACAGCAACATGGGCAGCATGCTGTTTTTGTCGCCATCGCCTTGGCAAGTAGTTAAATTCGTTTTCAAACAGAAGAGAAAAAGAGAGAGAGAGAGCGAAAGAATTGCCCTGATCATGGAGAAGAGTAGACATGCAGACAATCAGAGCAACAGTGGTACTGTTGCTGCAGATCCAGTGGTGCAGCGGTGCAGCGATGATTTACTGTCCAGTTAGGTTTGTGCACATAAATTCACCTGCGCTGACAGTCGACGTCGCCCAAGAAAAGCGAAAGGCAATCGAACGGAGGAGTTTAAATTGAATCGAAATAAGTATATATATACATATATAAAATGCACATTTGTTTGGTTAGTTCTGAGAAAACCCAAAGGGGTTAACGGGGGGATCGGCTTACATATGCAAAAAAGACGCGACTGGTGATTGACTCATGAAAAGGCAGCGCAGAAGCAACTCTGTGTCTCTATGTCTCCCTCTGTGTCTCTGTGTGTGTGTTTGCTGAACAATTCGAATCTAATTCAAAAGAAATGTGATTAAAATCGTACAGACTGCGCAGGCAGAAAGGCAGCCAAGGACTGAGCGCTGAGCCTCGACGTGGACCTTGCACAGGATCGGATCGGATCGGATCGTATTGGTTTGGATGGGTCGGCTTATTGGCTGCTGAAAAGAGAAGCTGTTGCTGAAGCTGATGCTTTTGTGATGTCATTATATTGAAGAATGGCAGCCAGGGGCAGACATTGACATTGAAAGCAGACACAGCCAAAGCAGTGGACCCTTTTTGCGGGCCGTTGTGTGTTGGTGTCTGTGTGTTCGTGTGCTACCTGTGTGACTGACTGAATGTCCATTGTGGGTCGCTTTGGCTAAACGCAATGCCAAAGCGAAGCTAATCGCTCTGCGCCAGGTCTTAATGCCGCATACACAAATGCAAACCAGTCTCAATGGATGTAACCAGCTTTATAATACTCTGTTTTAAAATAGTCTTCTATATTATAAGTTTACCAAATCTAACGCAATGACTTTGTACGCTACATTTATTTTTTTCCTATTTTTAAAGTCATTAACAATTTGCCTGTCAAATAGTATTAGCTGTTGTGTTAAGAGATTTTTAGTAATCAATTATGCATTTCTAATAAGCCCAACTTTAAAGATTATTTATTGGTTTAATTCATTAAAACTGTTGTAAGTTGCAGAAAACCAATAAGCTCTCTATTTCTCTGATAACAGAGTATAACCAGAGCAGATTGAGAAAAGGGGTAAGAGGAGATTGGGGGAGGAGGATGGGGGATTGCGGTGGGCAACTCAAGAATGGCGGCATTTGCGCTTAAGCCTTGGCAATGAATTCATCGTTGACATATCTCGTTAATTTAATTTCTTATCGTAGGGATAGCATCGTTGTCTTCTTCTTCTTCGCCGTCGTCGTCGTCGTCGTCGTCGGAAGCCACATGGCTGACTGATTTCGGCGGGGATGCGACTCGACTCAATTGCAGGAGGCAGACGGTAGGAATGATGGGGTAAAGAGTTGTGCAGTTTGGTATGCAAAACAAGCAGCAAGGATGCGCAGCGAACTTAACTTGGAACTGTTCTCCTCTGTGCTGCTTTTTCTTCTTCTTCTTCTTGTTTCTTTTGTACAACAACAAGAACAAACTGCGACTGCTGTCTAGTTGTATATCCCCCCCCCCCCACACACCTCCACCCCCCAGGCAAGTTGCGCTCCTTTGCTGGCAGAGCTGGCTCCTTTGCTACTATAAATTTTTGTCAACGATTTGTACGCATTGTCTGCGCGTTCTACTTCTTCTTCTTCTCCAGCTTCTACTTGGCTTTGCATGCTTGCATTTGTAGTTGTTGTTCTTGCTGATGTTGTTTGGCATGGCAGATTTTTAGCATAACATTTGATTATCATTGTCAATTGTGTGATTTATGCGGATCGCTTGAGGTTGGCTTGAGTCGGTGCCTCTTTTATGCGCCTCCAGGTCGAAATTCAACTCGTTTGCATTCTGTTGCTGCTGTTTCTTCATCTTCTCCTTCATTTGCTTCTGCTCTGCTGATCAAGGACCAAAATGCTGACACTTTGGCAGCACAAATGATTTAACGTAGCTGTCAATCAATTTCAACAGATTCTCGCTCGATTGTCTGCGATAAAAACCTTGGCAAGTTTGTTGCTTAAGTCTTTTGTTTTCATTGTAGCTGCTCTTTTAATTGTTATTCACTTAAAGAGTCGAGTGGCCTTTTGCTTTCCCCAATTAGCGATAAACGATCTAGAATGTCGAATCGATCTGCCACATATATATGTTGTATATATTGTATATATATTTTTGGCTCTCACACATTAAGCAAACTTCGCGCAAATTAACGCAAAATGCTTATCACAGCTGGCATTTAAGGTTTTATTTTCCTTTAGTTTTTGTTGTTGGGAGGCTAACGAAGTGCGCGTACGCTGCCGTGGGTTACACCCCACGCTTAGTGCACCACAGCATCACCTGCACCGCCTGCCCTCGCTTTACCTGCCAATCGCTGATGCAAGCGTTGCCGTTGATGGTTTTACGCACCACAACAGCAGAGCAAGAATCATCGACTGAATCCAGTCAGCCAGCTAGCCAGCCAGCCAGCCAGCCAACTGGTGTTGAAAGCAATTTCAAAAATGATGAGTATGATCGAAAAAGTTTTCCTTCCGCTTGTCCTTTTTATTCCATATTCTACTGCTGCTGCTGTTGGCTTTTCGATTTGCTTTCAATATAATTTCAAGAACAACAACAACAACATCAACAATGTGTTCGCATAAATATTTTGCAGACCCAGACGCAGGGCACAAAACCCCAAACAGCTCCAGACATTTTACGTTGGGATCTGTTGTGGCTCCAACTTCGACTCCACCTGGCTCCTTTTGCTGGTAGAGTAGAAGCCAATAAGCAGTTTTGCTTTATCGCTTATTAAAAATCATTTCGCTCTTCGTATTTCAGTTTCACCTCCATCATCAGCAGCAGCAGCAGCTGCTCCCCTCCTTTGTTGCAGTTGTTGCGCTTTCCTTTCCTGTCTACCCTTCCCTCTCTTTTTTTGGTTTTTTTTTTCGTTGTTGTTTCGTTTCCAGGTCTACAACTTGTGGCTTTGTTATTAACTTTGGCTCACATGTCGATCACTCTTGATGATTTTGTTCAATTTTAGCGCACATGCGAGCGCCGTCTACGTCTCCGTCCTCCAAATCTTTTTACACAACTACCAGTAACAAACCAAATTGCGTAGCTACACCCCGCCTGTCTACATTCCAGCAGCTATTTGTGTGTGTGTGTGAGTGTGTTGGTGTTGTGATTGCTATCAGCAGCAGCAGAGAGAAATATTTATTCAGACCCGAAACAAAATGTAATGTTATTTTCGGGCTGCCGTCGAGGCTTGAGTGCCCTATCAAAGTTGATGACGCTGCTGATGATGACGTGCCGTTGTCTGTCAGAGCTGTTCTCCGTTGTGGTCTTCGACAGTTGAGTTGTCCTCGCTTTCATTCATGTGCAGCACCACAAACAGCAGCAGCAGCCCCACCCCATTTTCATTCCCTCGCTCTCCCTCTCCCTTTCCCTCTTTGTCTCTCTCTCTATCTCTCTCTGACTGCCTCTCTCAGTCTTTCTTGATCTCATGACACGGCCATTTTCTTGTGTTCGCTGTGGCAAATTATGGCAAATACACCCTTACCTTTTTGGCTTGCCCCGTTTGCACTACCACCCCTCCTCCGCCTCTGATCTCTCTCGACCCGCAGACAATGGCAAATGCACGCACTTCGGACTCCGAAGACCGTAGTCCGTACACCGAAGTCGGCGTCTGCATCTCCGTCTGCGAGACAGGCCATCAGCGTTTAATGCCAACTTTTCGTTTTCATTTCGTTTCGTTTCCTTTCCTTTCGTTTCGTTTTTCTTTAGCATTTTAATCGATTTGATTTCGTATTGTTTCCATACGCTCACTCGTCGCTCCGTCCACACACGGAATGATTACAAGATCACTTATCTGCGGCTTCAATAATCTTCGGCGTCGCTTGCTGTAATTATTTTATAATGTAGTTTTTAAGTACCATCAAACACTTGAGACTATTAAGCGAGAACGAGAACTCGCATAACTATCGCAACTGAACACAACGCAATCTGGTTCGCATATCCATTAAGCCCTGGCCTATACCCAGACCCAAGCCCATTCCCATACCCATACCTACAATGATTGCTGCAGTTGTTGTTATTGTTTTATTCACTTGAAAAATCATCTACAACTTGTTGTTTAGTTCGTCAGCCAGCAACAACAGCAATTACTCGCCTGATCGTACATTGCGTACTTATATTTATAGCTAGCTAGCTATTCCATTATAATCCTTTTTATTTCGGGCGGTGAGTATCTTAAGTTATATTGGCGAATTTCAATTTTCCAAGTCCATTTATCTGCTACTGTAGCTGCAAAAATTGACCTTTGATTTTAAACAATATTATTTAATTTTTGCGATTAGATTTTTAATTAGCGTTTTAAAAACAAAACAAGACAATTTACCGCAGCTTTTAGTGTTTTATCGAACTAATTGTAGCATAATCGAAATGATACTCTATTAACCAGGTTCGAGTTTATTTATATTTTCAAAAATATAAAATAATTTGAAAAAGAAAATAAATTAAAATTACTTGTTCACTAGTTAAGCATATCAAACCTATCGTAGTTATGCACAGTATCGATAGTTTCTTATCTGCCTGCCTCTTGATATATGCTGTTGTTGTTGTCAGTTGCACCTGTTGCCAACACTTTCTTCTGCGTTGTATGCCTATCAAAAGTTTATTGATATATCTTCCATCTTTCCGCGTCACAGTCGACAGTGTTGTTGTCTCTTTTCGCTCGTACGTCGGGCTTCATCACTGAGATGGCTGCTGGCCATCAATTGCAAGTACAGTAATTTGGCCCAAGGTGGCCGCACATGCTTTATGCGTGGCTTCGATGCATTCTGTCCATTTGTTGCCATCATTACCACATAACTCGACTTTATGGCTCTCGACTCTCTCGTGTCTTAACGCTGCTACACACATATACATACATATATACATACATGCATACGCACGTCGGGATTGTCGCGGTGACGCACTTCTCATTGCCTCAGATCCAATCAATCCGCATTCCATGCCCTGCATCACTCTCCGTTCCCCACTCCCTAAGCCCCATTCTCTGATTCATTTTCCTAGCGCTATTTTGTTTCACAATGTGCAATTTTCGTTGTCCAACTTATTGCTTTAATAGCAGGCTACAGCTTGACTACTGCCAGCCGCTTATCCAGCTCTCCTCTGGCCTACTCTTGCGTTAAGCTAATAACTGGCAATCTGTGCCCTATTCAATCTCAATGCGAGCATTTCGAAGAGTTCTGAGAGCTTAAGCTGGCGTTCTTTGTTTTCTGTATACCCTGTGTAAAAAATGGTAAAGGAAATTTATGCATGTATGTTATGGTAGATAGAAGGAGACAACTCTGACTCCATGCTTGATCTGTGCGACAAGCTGAATGCAGATCTAAGGAGGTGGCAGAGTGGAATAATTTCCGATGCCCTCGACTTAAAATAATAATTGAAAGCCATTGGTTTTGAAGCTCCAGGCACCATATTAAAAATATATATTTAATTTTCATGCAGGGCATCTCCTAGTTGCAGCACTTTCGACTAGAGCACTCTTACTTGTTGCCAACTTGTAGTTGTTGCCACATTCTATTCTATCGATCTTTGCGTTGATTCCCTTTTCTTTTCAGCCTGCTCGTCTTTGCTGTTGCGGCTGCTGCTGCTGCTATCATTGACTGTTTTACGCTTCGATGCTGCTGCTGCTGCTGCTTTGAGACCAACGCTGAATGCTGTTGGTAACATCTGGCCTTTTTTTCTGATTTTAATTATATATTGTGGCCACTTCAGTTCAGTTTAGTTCAGTTCAGACCAGGCCAGTTTCAGCTTGAGTTTGAGTTGAGTCCACTGTGTAGAGCCCAAGAAAAACTAAGATTATTTCTCTTATATTGCGAGGTGGGCGTGTCACTAAATAAATTACTTTTCTATATATACTGAACGTATGCGAAAGATATTTATACACACACATAAACACACAAATATGTGTGCAAGTTTGTATGAGTTGGAGCATACGCTTCACAGAGTTTCCCACACGTGCAGCAGTCGGAAAATTGTTTGGCTAAACGCCCTTTCCTGTAAACTGTGGCAACTGTTGCTGTTGCGAGTTGCTGGTGTGACTGTTGCAACTGTTGCTGCTGTCGCTCGTGGGTTGCTGCTGTTCCTGTTGCTTTTGCTGTTGCTCGTAATTAGCATAAATCACTTCAAAAAAGGCTTCCTTTTTGGCTTGACCAAATTTGTTTTATAGTCATTGTGGCTCTTTTGGCATTTTGGCATCTGTGACTGGCAGCAGCCAGCCAACCAACAACAGCAACAGCTATAGCACGCCCCCTTAGACACCGCCCACACCAACCCCGTACAGACCTAAAACAAACAGCAACAACAACAATAAAAAAAACACGACATCGACAAAGTCACGCATCGCTGACCAAAATTGGCACAGAAACAAACAAATAAAAAAATAAAAGGCTGCTCTGGGAGACTGCGAGTTTTTTCTTTGGCTTGTTGGCCAAAAGTTGAGCAATCAAAGTGCATTTGCATTGTATGCCCTCCTCCGAGCCCCAAACTACTGCTTACCACTCTCGCAACTGCAACAACAACTGGTGAATAGAAAGTCGATTATTTTATAACAAATACTTAATTGAAAGTTTAAAAAAAGTTTGCTTCCCAGCTCTTCCAAAAATCGGTCCAACAACTACTCTTAACTTTAACTGCCCCGTCTGCCGCAACCTCTTGGCCTTCTCTTTCCACCACCCCTATTAAGTCATGCGTGCCATATATGTCCAGTTACAGGTGCAATGCTGCGATGATTTGACTTGCATTTAATTTGCTGGAAAACTTTCCAAAACGCCAGCGTCAAATTAGTTACTGCGATGATCAATTAGTGTCCATCAGTTGTATATTAGCGATACTCTGTTCCTGCAATTGTCCAGCTGTGCAGGTTTGCAGTTGTCTATAAATACAAGTTCTTAGCTGTAAGAAAATCGAAACTATAATTTTGGCAAATTTAAATAGACAATACAACATTTAAATTTGAAAACGTTGTTTTACTATTATGAATATGCCTTTGTTTCCTATCAAATTTATTTATTTTTATTTTATATATGTATTAATGACCCACATTGTTTTTCATAACGATGTGAGAGTTTTGTCTCTTTTCTAAGCTGTGGCAATGCCATTAGTTATAGTATAGATTTCTGTAACCAAAACTTGGTATTAATATATAATAATATGAAATAATAACTAATGAGGATTTGGAGGCTAACAATCGATATTATTGATAGCAGCATCGATTGTTTGATTTTGCAGCTCAACGCATTCAAGCTGTCATTCATTGCACAATTTTAGCCGCTCACTGAAGTTGTCAACTTGATGCTGTGAGTCGTGTCTAAGACTGTGACGGTAACAACGATGATGATTACCCGGTCGATGATGATCAGTCTGATGGCAATGATGATGATGTTGAGAAGGCTGCAGGCCACCGTGAGCAGCGACAGAATTTCGCGGCCAATTGGAAACTGTCAAAAACTATTTGGCTGCGTCTTCATAACTCGGCTAACAACGCAAGCCGTTGACTCGTCGACTCATGCAGAGAAGAGAGACTGGTTGAACCGGGCAACCAGTCGACGGAGAGGGTGGAGGGGAGGGGAGACAGTCCGGCAAGTCAACTTGTTGGCCATTCCATTAGGCCACCGCGTCGATGGCCCACTTGCCCCAGTTTGCAGCTGCAGACTCCAGCCTCAGACTCAAGATCTGGCTGTCTTTAGCTTTTTGGCCTAAACTATGCGCATTTTTGCATTGCATTTGCTCGCTTTTTACAATTTTTTTTTTGTGGTAAGCGCTTCCCTCGAGGAGGCTAATTGAAAAAATGGTTTATTAAAATGGCATGCGATAAGCCAAGTAGAGTGGAGTGGAATGGCGATGGTGCGCCTCGCTAGTGCTATATAATGCGTTGCGGCTGCGGCTGCGGCATTAGATTTCCGTCATTAGGAGCAACTTGTTTTATTTTATTTTTTTATTTTGGAGGCTTGTTGCATAAGCAAATTGCACTATTCGCACTGGTCAAATGATCAAATTCATTAGTACGTTGCCTAACTCTTTTGTTTCAAGCTCACATAATTTGTGAATACGTGGCAACCTCTGCCTGCCCTCATGCACCAGACCACACCACACCACAGCACACCACGCTACACACTAATAACTACACTCCCACCACTTCAATGGTACAATGGGAGCGTGTCCCAATTAAAAAGTCGCGCGTTGTATTTTCAATTGTGGCTTGTCGCGCCATATTGTTTTTGTTTTTGTTATTGCTGCAGTTGTTGTCTTTATGCTGCTGGTCATAAATCGCGTCTGCTTATCATTTTCATAAGCAACAACAATAAGACAGCCCGACAACGAAACGCGCCAAGCTTATGCAATTCTGAGTGTCAGACTCAAACATGGCCCAGTCTATTGCTCCTACTTCAGGCTGCTACTACCCCAGCCCCCTCTCACCCCTCTTCATCTATCTATGACAGCAATATGCACTACCATTTGCCAATGTAATGACAGGTGTTTGTAACTCGTTTGTAACAAGCGCTTCGGTCACAGCTCTGGAAGCTAACGGAAGGCACCCAACTACAGCGCCAAAAAAATAATAAAAAAAAACAAGTACAAATGAGTTAGTCAATGAATGATTGACTGGGAGATACTCTGGAAGTAGTAAGCCGTCGTAACAAATTTGAAAGCCTTAAAATTTGTGTTATAAGGAGTTAAATTGACAAATCGATAGTGATACCTGTTCTTGATAGGTCTACGCTTATTACTTAAGGATTAATCAATACTTTGACTTCGATATTTATATATCAATACCATAATTAACATTGAATAAATATGACTCGATTTTACAATATGCCAAAAATTGACATTCCATTAATATCTGTAGATATGGTAATTTGCTTTGATAATATCTGGGTTATTACTAAGACACAGCTATATTATTTGGCTAGGTAAGTATGTTGTTCAGTCCTGCTTCATGATACCCTTTTCACGCATTTTTTGAGTAGAGAGTACAAAAATATTGTACTTATATACATGTTGCGCACTCGGACAGAAGAGACAATCGGCGCAGCAATCGCCAATTGAGGCTGAGACTGGTAAAGTGTTTGCTGTTTTTCTGTTGCTGGCAGGGGGTCGCCAACGCAGCTAGAGATAGATAGAGTGAGACAGAGAGAGCGAGCGAGTGAGGGAAAGAGAGATAGATATTTGCATTAATATAAAGCCTAAACCAATTTATGCCTGCCAGCAACAGCAGCCAAAAAATTATTGTACAGCAACAAAATGTCGAACTACGCAGACAGTTAGACAACAACAACAACAAAACACAGAGCAAGCAAGTCTGGTCTGGCTCCGAAGGCAGTCATTAATTGTGGTCTATCGAAACTGACGATGATTGTGTCCAAAGTGAAAGTGATCTGCCGAGTGGAATCCAAGGAGACTAATCTCAACTCCCAACTGTCTGTCAAGTTATGATCTTACAATTTCATTATCACTGCCATTTGTTCCTGTGGTCGAAACAAATCTCATCAGAAAGATGAGAAGCTCAGTTTGATTGGGTTTCTACTGCTACTGCTGGTTCTGTTGCTGAACTTGTGTCGGTTTTCATACTTGCAGAGGGTATAAGGATTTTGTCATGAGATTCGAACATATGAAGTATATATATTAAGCTTGATTAGCTTTAACCGCACGGTCCAGTCTCCCAGTTTGAGTTCTTGGCTGAATCTTTTGCTGTACCGATCTGCTAGGGTATGTAATCTTCGGTTTGGCGACAAGGCCTGTTCTTTCATTTTATTTTCGTTGCGGTTTCATCAGTCGTACGTAGTTGGCTATTGCTCTGGCCATACAATAAAATTGATATTTGCGGTTTTTTCACTGCTGTGGTTTCTTTTAGCCACAGAGTTCCATTGGAATGTCTGCGATTCCATGGCCTCTCACTGGCGACTCTATGGGGGTTTTTGGGGTGTTGTTTGGTGTAATGGGTTATTGAACTCAGCCAGTGATTCAAAATGCTTAGCCGACTTAGGCGACATTTGTCATTGTTAGCGCATAATTAACACGCCTCCCAAAAACAGGAAAAAATAAAAAGAAAACAAAAATATAGAAAAACGCCCCCCGCCTGGCATTTAGATAAATCACATGAGTCAGCTGCGGCAGACAACTTATCCGCTTGGCAACTTAATTGCAGAGTGTTTGCATAATGCTTTTAAGAGTGAATAAGTGCGCTTTGCACATTGCACGCCTGGCTAAATGGCTAAAATTATCTATATGCAAGCCAAACATTGAAAAACACTTGCGGCCAACACTGGCTAATAAAAAAAAGTGAAAATTGAATTTGAAAAATTGAATTTAAGGGGCGAGGGGGAAGGAACTCCCAGCCACACACATTCATAATTAATTTGGTCGGCTCCCAGGCAATCAGGCGCACCACTGCACCACTCGAAAAAACGACCCACCACCTGCCAGGCTAAAAACCAAAATCAACAAAAATCGATATTTAAAATCGCATAAATCGTTTCGCTCCACACACCACAAGCTCCATTTGCAATCCACATGCGTTCCATGTTCCACAGGCTTTCCGGCTGCAGCCACTTTGTGGTTTGATTTATACGACGGTTGAAGGAGAGCGGTGGGGAGGTGTGTGGGTGCGTCGCCAAAATAACAGGAATTGCTTTAAATTACGCAAATTCAAATTTGCAGAAACAACAAACGAGTCGCGCCGAGGCAAAAAAAAACTTGAACTTTTGATTAACTTATGGATTGGACGGTCTCTTGGCTGCCTGGCTGCCAGGCTGAACGGCTGGGCGCCTGCCTCATTGGTACCGTTAGCGCTAACCACTTGCCACAGCTCCAGACTTGTCCACTTTACGTGCCACTGCAAAGCATTTATCAACTAGAAACTGAAACTGAATACGACTCCAACAACAACTACCAACTGCAAACTACAACTTCAAATTGAATATCGAAAGTGACCAAAAACCAGCGACAATGAAGTAAAATGTAAAACAAAAATGTTTCGCTAATTTATGAGTGCGCTTTATTCCACACAAATAATCGTTATTCATACGCAAATTTTGAAGGCAATGTGGTAGAAATATGAAAGCAGCAAAGCCGTAAAACTTCTTTCTTTCTACCCAATTTCTGTAACATTTTGCAAGCCCATTTAAATACATGTTTCTTAAAAGGATAAAAATCTACATCCACTATTCCTGCTTAATTTTGAATTTTCAACTTTTGAATATATTTTTTCATTGTTTTGGGCAATTTTTGGCTTATGTTGTCTGATTTATAGAGCCAAGCATCCAATTTCCGGGAGCCTTGGAACACGTCGTCTACGCTTTTGATTTGCGGCTATTCGATTCTGCTCAAATATTTACACAATCTCAATAAATTTATGCGCTCTTCTTCACAATTTCAATTTGCAATTTTTTGTGCTCACTCGGCTAGGTCTTGAATTGCCAGCGGAGGGGTCAGGAGACGAAAGGGGTTTGGTAGTGGGATTGGGACTGGTATTGTATATTGAATATTGGGACTTGCGGTGCCACTATTTTTTTTTTTTACTGCTAGCAGAATTTATGCAAAAATCCAAAACACAAACTCTGGCTGTGATTGTTATTGGCCTAGAGAACGATCAGCGATCAACGATCACTGGCGATCGAAACATGGAACCTCGTGGGCGGACAAAATTGAATGCGCGGTTGAAACTGGGATTCGATAACTGAGGAGACTGAAGACTGGCTGGAGACAGAAGACTGAAGACTCGACGCGCAACCGTGGAAGGGCTGCTGTGATTTTTATCGCAAGCCTTTTAGTTAAAGGCCCCGATATAAACTCTCGATAGGAGTGGATTAGGTGGACTGAATGATGATGCCGGTTAACTGTGCCAGATGCTGGCGTCCGTCACGCTGTGTGGCCCCCACTTGCTCCAGTTTGACAACGAAGGAGACAGACACACATAAACTGATAGACATATAGACAAATAGAGAGAGAGAGAGAGAGAGAGCGGAAGAGAGAGAAAAAGAGAACGCAAGAGAGTTGGCAACGTAGCTACAAATGGAGATGCAACTGCAGTTTTTGGTCATTTCATAGCCTTTGGCAAAGTGCGACCACTTTGTTGGCACAACGACGACAACAACTGCAACAATAACAGCAACAACATCGAAACTCATTGAACAATTTCCTAGTTTTTCAATTTTTGGTGCGACTTTTGTTGATTGTGGAAAAGGCGAAAGTCAAATGGGCAAAAAGCAAAAAACCGAAAACTCAACCAGCACCACCAAAAACACAGCTAACCACAAATGCTGGCCATTAAAAAAAGAGTGCTTTATTAAAACCTAACAGGAAAATTTTACAACGTTGTTGTTGTTACTGTCTGGTAGACAGAGAGAAAGAAAGAGATTGCAGGGGGTAAGAAAAATGTGCAGAAAAGCCCAGTGAACGCAGTTTCCCAGACTTTTCAACTGTTAGTTGTTGCTGTTATTGTTATTGGCACAATCGATAAGCCGCACAACAACGGGCAAAGCGACAACGCATTTGTTGTTCGTTGTTTGGTTTTTGGTTGGTTGTTTAATTTTTTTTTCTTTTTTTGGGCGGAAGCAAATTGCAGTGAGACGAACGCGAAAGTGACTTAGCTCTACAACCAAATAATATTATATATAATCAAGATGTTGATGAGAAATGCAGTTATTGCAAATATATTTAATATATACCCGATATTGGACTTGTTTATGATATCGATGAAGACACTGACAACTGCAAAAACTTTAAATAAAATATATTTCAGATGTTTCCATTGTGTCTCAAACGAAAAAATTCTATTTCCAAATACATTGATGGGGTATTTATATTCTGTCTACAGGGTAAATGCTTGTCAATCACTTATGCACGGATCATGTGTACTTGTTTTCCCACATGACTTTAATTGATGTTGTCCAAACGGCATTTGAAATTATTTTGATTAATTGCTGCTCCAGTTGGCAAACACTCGCAGCTCCCAGCTCCCCTTTGCAACTACTAAAGCGGACGCCGTGTCCAAATCTGAGTTGAGTTTAGCTGTGATTTTAAGATTCTATGGCGGGTCCACGTTGCCTGCCAATTAGAATGTGCTTCGTTTTTTTGCATGCTTGTGGCAGCCAGACGACAACTAATTCTCCCACTGACTCAGAGAGTTGGTTGCCACTCTGCACCCGCATCATGCTGCAGTAACAGCATCAGCAGCAGTATCAGCAGAAACGTTTGCTGATTTCATGCATGACGACATCAACTACTTCCTGCCGCTCTTGATTTGATTAAGTAATGCGCCGCGTAGGTTGCCCAGGCAATTCAAGATGCCAACAGCAATCTCGCTGGCTAGGACGAAGTCAATGTGCTTTGTGGAGCATGCATCTAACTTAATTAGCGCTGAACGCGAGAGGAACTGCACTTTAATAAGGAATGGCTCTCCATCGATAAGAGCACTCAATTGGCGCTATGCTGTGTGCTAGAGATGAGCGCGTGAAAACTAGAAAACAAAAAAAAAAGCATAGAATTTGGAAATCATTCGTTTTTCTGCTAGTCATTTTTAATAATGTGGAAAGAAGTATTGCGAGAAACCATATTTATAGTGATTGATGATTTTCGTACTCTGAATGAACATGTAAAGGCTCAAATTATTTTTTGCAATCATTTCTTTTAGTTAAATGTAAGCTGCACTCAGCGAAGAAGGGCACTTTAGAGAAATTAAATATGCTGTTTGGCTCTCAGTCAAAAAAAGTTTAGTAAATCAGCGTTATTGCGAAAAAGGAATTAAGTCTTACTTAGACTTCTTATGTCCGTCTTAATCCTTTTAGTCCTAGGCAGCTGAAACAATCATGAAGGTATTTAACAATGAGAACTCGTCGCTTTGAGTCGTGTGAAATCCTATTGAGCTGTATTGATTGTTGTTTTTCTGAAATCGGAGACGCATGAAGGCTTAAAAAGCACGACACTTGCCCAACTCTAGTCGTCGCTTCTAATCCATGAACTATGTCGCAGACACTTTAGATTCTACCCTGACTTCCACGCTGGTTTCCTCGTGTTCTTTTTTTTTTGTTTTTTTTTCTTGGCGACGACGCACATTTCTTAGAGACGTGAGGACGTGCACATTCCGTGGAGCTGGCAGCGTTCGCGAGTTTATGCAACGATCCATCATCTAAGCCAAGTTTTCTAGATGGACGGACGGACAGACAACGGCGGGTGGCAGCTGCAAATGCAACATACAACAACAACAGCAAGAGTAACAGCAAAAAAGCATTTTTTCGCCAATGCGCAAACATAAGAAACGCATTCGCAGTTTTGTTGTGACTGAAGCGGTGGTTTCTGGCGGCTGCTGTTGTTGTTGGTTGTTGGTTGTTGCTTGTTGGCAATGGCAGTGGCTGAGGTTGAGGTTTTTACCCAGTTGTCTTATACTTTGGCCATTGACTAAGCTTTTGCATATATACACTGATGAAAAATAAAGGAATGTGTGCTTAACTTGTAGCCTAGTGGTATTAGAAGCAGAATAAAATTGATTCAAGTTGGTTTTTTTGTTGGTTGTCATAAATTTCATATTTATTATATAAGTCGGATTATGCTCTAAATATGTTTTATTATTCCATATATGCATGCTCTACTTAACTTAACAATTCGTAGACTATTTTCGTATAAAATACGATTTTGTTATTCCAATCAATAGTGTTTTTTTTTTCAAGCAATATTAAGAACGACTTTGCAGAAATTTGTAGATCGAAAACCTTGTTTGTTAGATACCAACTTTTTGTCCTGTGTAGTTGCCTGTCTCTGGCAGTTGGGGTTTCGCATGTTTTTGGCCATTTGTGTTGCTGCTGCTGCAGTCACAGTCAAATCCAGCCTCAGTCTCAGCATCAGCATCAGCTCTGAGCTCCAGGTTGAGACTGGATTGAGCTGGCGGCCAAATGCAAATGTTGCACCGCTTGCACCGCTCGTCGGCACGCATGTATTGGAATTTTGATTTATCAATAGATGGCAGTGGGCGCCCAATGACTCCAAAATGGACTCGCACTCGTAGCTGGAGTTGCGCTTGGAGTTTTTTGTTTTGTGGCGAAAGCAAAAGTTTGGTTTTTCTGTCTGAGCGAAAGGCGATTGGCTCAAAGTTGAAACGTGTCCATGGACCAAGCAGACAGCTGCAAAAAGCTGACTAAGGTTAAAAACTGAATGCGATGCGTCGCTACCACCCTCCCCTCCCCTTTGCATCTCCGCAGCACCCTTTTTTTCTCTTTATTTTTTGCCTGCTCATTTGACTTCTCCTTGGGGTTTGGGGCGAGCAAACATAAATCAAATGGAGGAAAATGTACAAGATAAATTTTTAAGCACACTTATTTAACACCTAACAACCTTGTTAGATGTATTTTGATGATGCAACCAGTCTCTGAGCTGAGCAAAGCTGAGCTGAACCGCCAACTGAGTTTTGCATCTGAAGCCACAGTTACAACAAACACCGCACCACACCGCATCATAGCACACCACAGCCAGCGACAAGGTGGAGCACATTGTGGAGCTCCTATGGACTAGAGACTGGAGACTCAGGCTTCAACTCAGAAGACACGTCGCATCGTCGCACTTGTGCCTCAGAAATCTATACCGGAAAATTAAAAATTGTTAATAACACGACAAGCTGCGTGGCAACGCAAGCAAAGTGGTGAATCTGTGGTGCTGTGGTGCAACTACAGAAGAAAAAAACTGTTAGAATTGCTTTTCGGTGTTCGCGACAAAGAGAACACAACGTTGTGAATGTGAATATGTTGAATGTTGGATGTGGTTCAACTTTTTAAATTGCAATCGCAAATAGTTGCTAGCGAGAGAGAAAGAGTGTGTCTGGGAGAGAGAAAGACGGAGAAAGAGATAGAGACAGACAGAGAGCGATGATCTGAAGCTCACATTTGCTCACATATAAATCTTGCGGCCTGGCCAAAAGGGTGCCAACAAAGCGATGAATTTTTAAGCAAAGGAAAAAATAATTTCTAAAAATTGCAATAAATATTGAGAGGCGCTGATAAGGCGTCAACATAAATCAGCTGCCATGTACAAAGACGACGATGAAGAAGAAGAAGCAGATATTGCAGCAGCAGCAGCACTCGCATAAGAAGAAGCAGAAGCAGACGCATACTTCATAGCGGAAATACCGCGAGTCAAACTGCGAGAGTGCAAATTGAATTGGAAATTGTTATTAAGCTGAGAAACGCGTGACTAATCAATGCAATAGTGAACAAATCTTCACACGACGACGCCCAGCAAAAAAAGGCCTCCAACTGTGGGCAGGATTGGACAAGAGAGGGTAGAGCTACAAGGTGCGGGGTATACTCGTACAAAAAAAATATTCCCCAGACTTTAGAAATCTAGAAATGCTTTTTAACAAATATACTCGAATTTTGACAAATAAATTTCTACAAAATAGGAAAGCTTTCTTCTTATCTTCAATCCCATAAGAAACATACTTCTGATAAGTAGAAGTGTCACTTTCTCAAATACTTAATGGGACATTATTTTTGTCAGTGTGCAGGCGATAGCGACAGGGTTTGATATCTTTATAACTAATTCACTAGCGGATCAACCCAACGAAATCAATACAATTGCACGCTTTCTGCACACAACATGAAGTTGAACACAACCACAACAACGACAGCACATCACCACCCACCCACACAATCACACAACCAAGAAACAACAGTCAACAAGAGAAACACTTTCACTGCCCCCAATTGCAATGTGTGCCAATGGAGATTGGGTTACAGCTTTGTTTGATAGCTCCGCTTGAGACTCTTGATTGATCCATAAGTAGAAGAGACGAGACTCTAGAGAGCTTTGAGCTAAATCCGCTAAATGACTTAGAAATCTGCTAGTTTTGGAATTTTAACAATGCGTCACGAACATTAAACACAAATTACCGAAACGCACGCAACACGCACGACTTCTTTTTGAATAAGGCACCTACTTTTTGTATACTCTGCTAAAAGAAGTAAATTAAGTGTCTGTCAGTCTGGTAAGACAACATTGCTTATTTTTATCTTTGTAATGGTATTTGAAACCATTCGCAATTGCTTAATTCAATACATATTTTAATATTTGTGTTCGAAATAAAAAAATATATATATTTGTATAAATTCACTTGATAGCGTCTCTCTTTCAGAGTTAATAATTATTAGATGATTTTGTTGTGATCAACTAACTCGTGTGTAAATGCTCAACACGAGCACGCACGAAATCAGTCTCTTAAACAAGACGACGGCCATCAAAACTATAGAAACTTAAGCTTACAGTATTTGGGCAATCAGCTTCTCTCCGTTCTCCACTCTCCCAATCTGTGCACTTGGCATTTAGACGCTCATTTCTGTGGCACGTAGTCATTTCTCATCAGGCTGCGCTGTTGCGGCACACAGACTCGCATGGGGCAGGTAAATCATCCACATCTGCCGGAAATTGCATAAAAAATTTGCAAGGCCTAGGCAATAGCAGCAGCATCAGCAGCACCAGCAACAACAACAACAACCACTCAGTTCTGTGGTAAGAGATTGGGGAGTACAGAGTCTGTGGCAAGTACAGTAAGCCACGGGCCTGAGACATGTCCGACTCTTATCAAAAATAGCGGCTGGCTGCGTGATAATCCGCGGCAGAGACACGACCGACATTTGGCCACCTTCTATTAGCCCCGCTTGTGCCCTCCCCGTCCCCCCTTTAGCATTGCACCGTTTGGCCTGGCCGAGGTGTTAATCAAAGCCAAGCCACGATCACGGGCCCAGGATGTGGCTGACTGGGGAGCGCTTCTCAAATAGTTTCTCAGCACCTCGAGCCTCACACGCCACATTCAGCCTGAGCCTCAGCCCCAGCCTCAGTTTCAGCCTGAGCCTCAGCCTCAGCCAGTTAGCCAAGTAGAAACGTTGCAATCATCTTGAGGCTCGACCGCATTGTTGTTGCCTGCTGCATCGTGTTAGTTGTGTTTGGCTTTTTTCTTCAGTTTTTGGCCATGACAGAATTTCTCTTCGTTTTGGTTTGTTTCGTCGTATACGATAAATAAGGTAATTGAATGAAATTACTTTTGACAGCTTATTTGCATACATCAACAGCGGTTGCTGCTGCTGCTGAATTGGAGTTGAGTTGCGAGACTGAAGAAACTGAGGCCTTGTTAGGCCATAATTGGTTATTGAATGCTTCTCTCTGCACTACCCCCTGATCCCTTGCCATCCTCTTCAAAACTCACAAGTGTTTCGAGTGTGTTGGCTGTGAGGAAGTGCGTGATGACAAAGATGAATAACTCTCAACTCTCGAGATTCTTGACGACAACTTCGATTTCTGTATCTTTGTGGTGCATGCAGGCAAAACGAGTGACTTGGACAACGAACTTGACTTTGAGCTGAGGAGTTACGAAATGTGTAACGCGTTGAAAGTGACATTTGTGAAGTGATCAAGTGAAAAAGATGAGCCGAGAAGATATACTCAGATATATTGCTTAACCATGTGAAGCTATCTCGATAAAATGCGGTACTGAGCTTCAGTTTTGCAGTAGGCAGCTCATATAAAGAAACATTGAAAAAATTGAATAAAAGCGAAGTTTTTCAAGAATCATTTCATTTTACAATCTTAAATCATTTTATCAATCTACAAATCATTTAGCTCTTGCATTCATTTGGCTAAATGAGAAACTCTTTCAGAGTAATTTGCAATTTTGTCATGCTTTTTTGTTATTACTTTAACAAATATTTATCATATTTATGCGCCAATTAAGTGTTTTAGCTACTCCCTTGCTTGTTGTCATGATCTTGTAAATGTGGCTATTGTCCAATTGTTGGGTTGATTTGCCTTTCACAACAGCAATTGCTGTTGCTGTTGATATAACACTGCAGACTGAACAGTCCAGACTTCAGCAGCTACTTCTGGCCGTTATCTGTGGTCCCACGAGTTCAGGACAGATCAGGCGTTGGCTGGCGTTGTTGACTGTTGGCTGTTTTGCTCATCCTAAAGTCCAAAATTCGTGTGGGCGTTTGTACGTTTTTTCTTTTTCTTTGTTTTTTTTTTATTTTTTGTTGCAGTTGGGGTTCAGACTGCGAGGGCCTTGTTTCTCAACAGCCGTACAATGTTGTTGACAGATAAAATTGCCAATCTGCTTGGCTCTGACGACATCGTCTCTGTCTGTCTGCCTGTCTGTCGTTGGCGACAATTTCGCTCGGGTTAAACGAGTTTAAACTGTTGCCAACTAAGCTTAATGAAAGTCTTTAGTCGCAACGGCAGCCCAGCAAACAGCAACTGCAATCTAAGCAGATCTTCGCGAGCAGTAGCAGCAGCAAAAACAACAACAACAACATCAACAGCAGCAGCAGCAGCAGCAGCAGTAACATTCAGTTCGATGCCTTTGGCTTACAAAAAGTGTAATTAGCGCAGAAATTGAACGTGAGGAGTCGCCGCGACGTGGACACGTTTCGCTTTAAATGCATATCAGTCTGGGAGTCTGTGACTGAGACACACTCACAAGACTGACACTGCGGAGGGGTACACTGACAAAAAAAAATGACAAATTATCTGTACTTAAATTGCAAGCTAGCGATGTCAGTATATTCAAATATGTTTAAGCCCAATAAAGAAAAGATTTGAGTAAAATTGTTTATTTTAAGCCTTCAGTTCCTTCAGTACTAAATCGCTCTTAGTACTCGATTTATCTCAGTGTAGCCGCTGTCTTGTTGTCGTATGTTTAACCTGAAAAGGGTTGGGGTATTCCACTATTTAAAGTGAAATAATGACAGTTTTAATTGCTGATTTTTGTATTTTTTTTGCACGTTGCTGTTCGTTGGCGTTAAAATGCCAGGACTGACTCTTGACTGTCAACCCCACCCCTCCCTTCCCGATCAGGCCACTCCTGCTGATATGGGCCTCCTCCCCCCACGCTGAGCTATTTTTAGGGTGGCGTAGGCCAGCGTGCAACGTATAACAACAGCAGCTGAGAATCAAATGTAAATGTTGATTACGCAAATGCCAACTAATTGGCAACCATTAAAGACCAGGTCATTGCTCCTGTGCAACAGCTCAAACAAAAAAAAACCTTTTACTGTTGCGGGCGTCTCTCGAGCCAAAGCGAAATAAAATAAAAACCAAATTTAAGTTGACATACGCTTAATACGCCACAGCCAGAGGCCGCCTTGGCCAGCTCAATTTTTGGCCGGCAAACGAAACAAAGCATGACCAGAACAAATTGCTGTTGCAAATTAAGTTAAGCGGCCGCAGTAGGGCACGAGGCGGCAGGAGGGAGGAGGGAACTCGATGCCTTTTAAATCAAATTAAAATTTTGACAACTTCATTTGTAATCTGCAGAGCAACCGTTTAACTACCCGAAAGAATCCACATTAAGCACCACTAAATAACACTCCGCAACTTTTTTGCTGTCAGCCACATCAGTCACTATGCGTTATATTCTTTTTATATACATAATTAACTTCATTATACCCTCTTTTACCTATTAATGGGCTAAACATTTTGAAATGTTGCATATTGAATATATTTTCTAAATACATTTTGTTATTGAAAGAGCATTGTTAATAATTCCAATTATTCTTCTCTGCCTTTCAGGTATCCGCCAGTGATCCGGATTGTGGTGTCAACGCCATGGTCAACTATACGATTGGCGAGGGCTTCAAACATCTGACGGAGTTCGAGGTGCGTTCCGCATCCGGGGAGATTTGTATTGCCGGCGAGCTGGACTATGAGCGGCGCAACAGCTACGAGTTTCCGGTGCTGGCCACCGATCGGGGCGGATTGAGCACCACGGCAATGATCAAGCTACAGCTGACGGATGTCAATGATAATCGGCCGGTGTTCTATCCGCGTGAATATAATGTGTCGCTGCGTGAATCTGGACCGGCACAGGCTTCGAGCACACCGATGCCCATTGTGGCTGTAGTTGCCACTGATCCCGATGCGGGCAGCTTTGGTCAAGTCTCGTATCGCATTGTGGCCGGTAATGAGGGGGGCATCTTTCGCATCGATCGTGCCAGTGGGGAGATCTTTGTCATCCGACAGGATATGTTATCCGTACGCACCCAACCGATGCACATGCTCAATATCTCGGCCACAGATGGCGGCGGTCTGCGCACCAGCACCGATGCCGTCGTCTTCCTTAGCATCATCGATGCCATGCAACGTCCACCGATCTTCGAGAAGGCCCGCTACAACTACTATGTCAAGGAGGATGTGCCACGCGGCACTGTCGTTGGATCGGTGATAGCCACTAGCAGTGACACTGGTAAGTACTCCCTACTCCCTATTCCCTGTTTCCAGTCTCTACTCTCTCCCTATAACCCAAATCAAACACATAGAGTTCTGCTATCTCTTTCTCTCTTTTATCCTGAGTCAAATTATGTATACTATGTAGCTTTGGGTCAGTGTCGCGACGTCTTTGTATTGGATTGCATTCATTAGTTCAGTGAGCTGGAATACAAAATATATGCGCATATGATGGACAAACAGACGGACGGACGAACGGACAAGCTGCGGAGTGGTCCAACGGTTGAATGCGCCAATGCTCAAATGGTCGAGTCGAAAAAAAAACCCCAACAAGAAACAGTACTCTGACCGTAGGTCTAATACACTTACAGGCACACAATGACAGATATTAGTTTGATTTATATATAAAAATCCTATCAACAAAATTGATAACGCCGAAGTTAGCCAAGTTGACGTAATAAGTAATGATCAGTTTAAGAAACTAAGTAACTTTATTCAGATTAAACAAGAATAATCCTTGTTTGAGTCAGTTGCTGTCAGAATATCAGAAAAGCAGAAAACAATATGCCACTTTAGGTGAAAGACAACAAAAGTAACAATATTGCTTGGTGAATAACTTTTTCATAAAAAAAACTTGCATATTTCATGCCAAAGTCACCATACTCTTTCGACAGTCGATTAACAAGCCAAAGAAAATTAAAATAAAATTTGTACAAGCCAAACAAAAAAAAGAAGAAAAAAATGAACTGACAGCGCCTGCAACAAAATGGGCCACAGGCCGACAGAGAATCGCATTCTGAATCGTTAGGGCAGGGAAGGGGAGGGGGTGGGGAAGGGGATAGGAAGGGACTAGAGGCAGGCACAACAATGCCAAAGCTAAAAAACACTTCAAACGCAAATTTCGGCAGAAATCTGCACCCATCAACGAATATTCGAAGTGCTCGTCAGCGCTTCGACTCGCTCTGCTCACCGATCCAAAAGGCCAAGACACGAGCACCGAGCAGCATATTTGAATGGGTGGTGGGGGGAGTAGAGGGGGAAGGTATGCTTGAGCTGCTGTTCAAGTTAAAGTTGGTAGTCATTTTTTTCTGTTGGGTTATTTTTCTTTTTGTGCTGGCTATGCAAAATGAATTTTGAGCTTTAATTTGCTGCTTTCGCTGTGCACTTCCTTTCATTCCTTCAGTTCTTGCAGCTCTCTCATGTGTCAATCTGGAATGGAGGTTCATTCCTGCCATCGCTCCTATTGTTCCTTGTGCCAACTCATTGAGCATCTTTTGTTTGCGACTCTCTGGCATTTGAATTGCCTTTAATGAGGCACCTTCTTAACAAAGAATTTCCCATTCCCATTTCCATTCCCTTCACATGAAACAACCACATTCTTTTTTACCAATTCGTGTATTCTTATTTCATTTCTCTTCTTTTCTCTCAGCTCAACGGAGTCCAGTGCGTTACTCGATCTACTCGGGCGATCCGGATGGCTACTTTAGCATTGAGCCCACCTCGGGCAACATACGCATTGCCCATCCGCTGGACCATGAAGCGAAGGCGCAGGTATTGCTGAATATCCAAGCGACCAGCGGGGAGCCGCCCGTTTATGGCCACACGCAGGTGAACATCGAGGTGGAGGATGTGAATGATAATGCGCCCGAATTCGAGACAAGCATGGTGCGCATTTCGGTGCCAGAAAATGCCGAGCTGGGCACACCACTCTTCGCTGCCCATGCACACGACAAAGATTCGGGCAGCAGTGGCCAGGTGACCTATAGCCTGACCAATGGGAATGCCACCAAGTCGGGTAAACAGAAGGCGGCACAGGCCTCATCTCTGTTCGCTATCGATGCACGCTCGGGCCACCTTGTGCTATCACGACATCTAGACTATGAGACAGCGCAGCGTCACTCGTTAATTGTGACGGCCACCGATGCCGGATTGCCGCCACTTTCGGCAGATCTCACTATACTCGTTGATGTCCAGGATGTCAACGACAATCCGCCCGTCTTCGAGCGCGACGAGTATGCGGTGAATGTGTCCGAGTCGCGATCCATCAATGCCCAGGTAACGTAACCAAACACCTACTTATCACAAACACAAACTTGTTGTTTGGCTCCCCATCCTAACACTTGGAAAAATCAAATGTCTGCCTTAGAAACTTAGAAAGTGAGCAAACCTTACAAAATAACAGAGATATGAGATTCAGAGAGTAATGTTGGATAACTTTTAGGAAAAAACAACAAATTTATAAGAATATTCAAATGAATGTAAAAATATACAAATTCTTATCTTCTTCTCTTATTAATAAAATCAAATTAATAATAAATAGGCTACTATAACTATATTAAATATCTTTTCTGCTGTCATTAGATTAGCACAATAATAACAACTCAACTCTCAACTTGTTGCAAATTTTTAAGCAATTGAAGCAGCATATAAATATTTTCGTCTTTAGTTGTAAATATTTTCCAACACAATTTCTAAGATCTGTGCAACTTCTCTAAACTATTTGTAAAGTAAAGCATTTATTTTTTCTGAGTGCATAGTTCCCGTAGTTGCATCCCCGCGTTTCCCAGCCACGATTGCGTCCTGGGTTTTATTGAAAAATAAATTTTTGTAATGCAAACTAAATGCGCAACATAAATTTGATTAACAGCCCGTAAAAGTCACGCTTTTGTCAGGCGAGCATCAATATCTTTTTAAAATATCTCAACACCCCAGAGAAGATGCTGCTGCTGCTGCTGCGGCTGCGGCTTCTGCTGCTGTTGGATCCACAGCCAGTCTGACAGTCTTTGGCCAGCAACTGCTGCCTGTTGAACGTTGCATGTTCGGCTTTTGCCTCGCGCCTTGCGCGTTGAACTAGTTTTGATCATAAAATCACTTTATATCTTTTGGCATCACGAAACGGACAAAGAAACGAGTTGCCGCAGTCGCAGTTCTAGGGATTCCTCCAGAGATTTACGCAGACAAGCATCATAGATTCCAATGCCGCCGATTAAAGCGGATGATTGACGACCGCCAGCCGTGTTTGCCATGTAGATCTCCTCTCTCTACCTCTCTCTCTCTCTCTCTCTCTTACACTCTCTCTGCATCTCTTCTCTTCTCTATTTTATTTTCATTTGCTGCTGCAAATTAACACAATCTCTATCATTGTTTTGCAGATTATCCAGGTGAATGCCAGTGATCTGGACACAGGGAACAATGCGAGAATCACCTACCGCATTGTGAATGCTGGAGCGGATAATGCCAGCCAGAGCTCGGCGAGCGTTTCAGGAGTGGATACTGATCTAGCCCATCATTTTGGCATATTCCCAAACTCGGGTTGGATATATTTGCGTGCTGCCTTGGACCGTGAGAGCAGGGATCGCTATGAGCTCACGGTCTTAGCTACAGATAATGGCACTCCAGCGGCACATGCTCGAGCACGTGTGCTCGTCCGCGTGCTGGACTCCAACGATAATGATCCCAAGTTTTTGCGCGAGAGTTATGCATTCAAAATTGAGGAGAATCTGAGACGCGGCGCTGTTGTGGGCGTTGTGAGTGCCACCGATGCGGATCTGGGCGAGAATGCGGCCATACGTTACAGCTTGTTGCCGGCGAATTCCAGCTTTCAGGTGCATCCCGTCACAGGTGAGTCGAAATATCCGCTTGCCATAAATTAGTGTCTTCTCGCGGTACCCAGCAAATGTGTCGCCAGTCGAACAACTCACTCAACGCTCGCTCGCTGGATCGCCCCGTTAGAGAGTGAATGCTGCGTACACAGTGAGAAAAAGTCGTTAACTTCCAATCTTGATAGTCGAGTTAAAACTCAAATTACTAAAGAAATCAGTAACACGCTTTGAACTCATATTATCATCATTTTCTTTTCTAGTAATTGGACACTGTTAGTTGCTTTCTATTTCTATTTTTTAAGTAAATTGGTTTAATTCGTTCAATTTTTCTCTGTGTGCTGCTGTTGTCCAAAAGTCCGTGTTGGAGTTGGGAGTCGGGCGCCCAAGTCCAGCAGCCAGGCAGGCAGGCAGCGAGGCAGCCATGACCCATGGTCATTCATTATTGCTCCAGTTGGCTGTCGCTTCTGCACTGCTCCTGCTGCTTGCCACATTGGCCATAGATCAAACGGTGCACGAGAGCGGAAACCAGTTCGCCTGTTTGTTTCAATGTTTCTGTTCGAGATATGCCAGCTAGATGGCCAGATGGACATGAGAGAGATAGAGATGGCGCGAACTGCAATCTGGGGATACAGATGTGAAGATGTGCAGATGGAAGCCTGTTGTATCCAGGAGTAGCGCATGACCATTAGTGTTCGAGCAACAACAGTTTTAACGCTGTCAGCTCATCCGTCAATGGAATATCATTGGGTTGACATTCTGCCAGGTATTTGAGTGCATGTGTGTGTGTTTATATCGGTGTGCGGGTCCGCTCTTGGGGGCACCTCGGCACACAGCCAAAGGAGCTCTCGCTTCATTTAAATTAAATATGGAAATCGCGTGCAGCTAATCCTGGCACCAGCACCAACAATAGCAACAACAATTGAGTCTGAGACAAACTCGTTTTTGTCTGACATGATTTTCTTTTCGCCGCCACAGGCATGCCACTTTTTGATGGCAAACAGGCAAAGGCACCACCAGCGCACCACAGCAGTCACCTAGACCAGCCAACTCAACTGACAGAGCGGCAAACACTTTGACATTAATCATTGGCGACCCAGTTTACGGGAGCCACATTTTTGAAACTAATCAACAATAGTTAGTTCCCCCTCAATCACCCCCTCCTCTGCGACGCGATAAAGAGAGTTATATTATATTATATTATATTTGTGTGTCGCAAGGAGCATATATTAATATAATGAAAGTGTTCTGTGTTTCTAGGTGCAATGAGTTACTCTGTATGTATAAATAGTTTTGATGAATCAGGATAAAATTCCAATTAGTTATTAAACCTAAGCCACCGTGACTCCAACACCTATATTTTATATAATTACACCTGATAAGCTAACAAGCCATCTCTTCTCTCTTCTATAATTGCAGGCGAGATAAGCACACGCGAACCACTAGATCGGGAGCTGCGTGAACTGTACGATCTGGTCGTGGAGGCTCGGGATCAGGGCACACCGACGCGCAGTGCTCGAGCTCCTGTGCGTGTGCATGTGACAGATGTGAATGACAATGCGCCGGAGATAGCCGATCCGCAGGAGGATGTGGTGAGCGTGCGCGAGGAGCAACCACCAGGCACTGAGGTGGTGCGCATACGTGCCATTGATCGCGACCATGGCCAGAATGCGTCCATCAACTATTCGCTACTGAAGGGTCGTGACTCCGATGGGCATGGTTTGTTTAGTATCGATGCGAACACGGGCATCATTCGGACGCGCGTCATGCTCGACCACGAGGAGAGGAGCATCTATCGTTTGGCTGTGGCGGCCACCGATGGCGGCAATCCGCCCAAGCAGACGCTGCGAATGCTCCGCGTCGAGGTGCTCGATCTGAATGACAATCGGCCGACGTTCACCAGTTCCAGTCTCGTTTTCAGGGTGAGTGAGAGATTTATGGGCGGGTCATTTGCTCATCCCACCAAAAGGGGGGAGCAGCAGACGTGGACAAAGACACTGAGACTGATTCCAGGAAAACTTTTGTCTATTTGACGCTTCTAGTTTTACACGACGTCCGTTCGTTCGTTTCTTGATTTCCTGCTTTGCTGGCTTGCTTATTTTTTCCTAGTTGTTATTTTTGTTGTTGTTGTTGTCAGTCGTGATCTGCGCGTTTTTGTCGCCTGTGCCTTTTGTGCGGATGATTTGTTACATCGGGCGTCACGTGACAATGGCCAAGAACACGATTCCACAAAGCTGACTGCTAAAAAACAGACATCACCTCTACCACTCTCCCTCTTTCTTCTCTCTTACTCTCTGTCTCTCTCTCGCTCTCTCTCGATGCAGGGTGGTCAGTGTGGTTGCGGGCGTGGAGCATCTTTTTGGGATTTGCACTCAACCAATTCACATAGTTACCGAGAGGGAGGGAGGGAAACGGGCCTATGCAGCTACAACATCTTTGTCGTCCCTTGTCGTTGGTCATGGCGCACGCGTAATTGTCACTTGGTGAACTGTGACTGCTGCTCCTCCTCTTCTGTTCCTTCCCACGCTTAACCCTTGCCCCTTGCAAGGCGTTGACCATGCCCTTGCCCATTTAGTGCGATTCGTAACCGCCAACTAGTCGTTATACTCTTTGCAGAGGGTATTTCAATTTTGTACCTATATGTGTTATACCTATGGAGGCACTTGTGAGAACTTAATCTTGGTTTAATTAATGGCTCCAGGGATAATGGATAGTACTTGATCCTTGAGAACATTTCGGTGATGCTTCCATCTGGACACGCATCTGAAGAATGTAAATGTTGAATGAAGTTTATTTCTTTACATTTTGTAAATGATTAGTTTGTCTGTTGGGATTACGTATATCAGAACTAGTTGAATTGATTGCCTTAACTATTATAGCATATATATATTTGTCATAAATTTGACAAATTAATTATGATTCTTAATAAATCTTGGACAGACTCAAAAATTTTAGAAATAATGCAAGCCTAATCTAACGATCAGGCAAGTAGACAGATTTGTTTCTTTTTTCCAAGCGTATTCAACTTTCGTTAATTTGGTTAATCTAGATGACTTAGATTTTGGCAGCACAAGCAGCCAGAGCCACTACAGCGACCCCCACCGCAGAGAACGATTTTGGTTGTGACGTTTTAACATTCTTATCACGTTCGATTCGCACATGTTTTGCATACTCCGCACATTATTGCATACACATGCCTATCTGCAATCCAGCACCACCATTCACCATTCAGCTCTCAGGAGGCACCACTTCCACCAACAACACTCTACATGCCTTCCTTTTCTGATGTTTTTGTTGTTTTTTTTTTTTATTTGTGTTGTTGCCCCACCAGCAGCACCACTTGCTCGGGCTGTTGCATTTCCGACACTCGTCTTCTCTGATGACTGCGACGCTTTGACATGCATTTAATTGCCTCTCTCTCTGCCTCTCTCCTGCCTCTATCTCGTCCGCTCTATCGCTCGCGTCTCTCGCTCTCAGGAGCGTCTGTCAGTCAAGTGAGCCCTCGCTTCTGCCCAGCCACCCCTTTCGAGAGCTGCTCGTCGTTCCCTTAAATCCGCTTCGGCAACAATTAAAATTGACACATTTCGTTGCGTTTCAGTCAGCGGCATTGCCTTTGATTTCAGCTCTTTGTCTTCTCTCAACTGCATCTGCATTCTTCTCGCTTTGTTCTTATGCGTTGGCGTTGGCGTTGCAGTTGCAGTTGAAGTTGAAGTTGAAGTTAACCATGAAGTTGACTGTTGAAGTTTTGGATTGTTAAACTGTTGCCCAGCTCGCCAGTTGGCCAGTTGAATGCTATGCGGCTTTGGGCTTTGGGCCTTCACTAAATAAATCTCTTACTCTCTTGGGGCATATCAAATGCGTTGTTGTAATTAAGCAATTTCATCATAAGACGACAACAGCGCTGAAAACAGTTTTAAGCTGATGCTGTCGCTGCTGGTGGCTGCTGGCAACTGACAGTTTTCATTTCTTATTAAGATCCCTTTTGCAACACACTCTGCAAAAATCTCATTTGCAAGGCTCCAAAGTATTTCGAATATCTTGAGACATAAATTATGGTTTTGATGAATAATATATGTGTTCGTTCCATTTAAGATCAATAATTAAATGTACTTAGATCAGTATATAAAATAAATACGCTATGCCGGTTATGCATTGGGTGAATGTTTTTCTCTCAGTGCAGTCAGCTATAAAGAAAAGTACACAACAAATCATTCGCCATTTTGGCAGTGTCCATTTTTGTGTAGCAATTCCCGTGTATATTTTTTGGTGGTTCAGCGCAATCGTAACCGCAGCCGCAGCAGCAGTAGTCGTTAGTAAACCCAAAAGGCAGCACCACTAACAAAAATAACAACAACAGCAGCAGCAGCACCACCACCACCACCACTAGCTGCAGTTTCAGTGAAGTCTGCGTACCTTCCTTGCTGCGTAATCTTGGCCAGGGCATAAATCTCGAGACTGTCATTTTTGTGTCTCCATTTTGGCGACCCAAACAATATTTTCAATGTTTTTTTCGTATTCTTCGCTTTTTCATATTATGAAAAAAGATACACACAGACACACACACATACAAATACCTGAGCCCTGCAGAAGACCTTTCTGGTTGTTTATTTTTTTATGTTATGCTGCGAAACGGTTTTTGCGGTTTTGCATATTAAATTCTTATATGCGCAGAGTGGACGCTACCCGCCCATCCCCAACACACCCCTTTGCTAACCAATTGGTCTCACATTTTTCTTCAGTGATTTTCGGGGCCGCCAACTTGGTCGGAGTGCATAATTTCTTTTTAATGCCCATTGCCAATGCAAAGGAACAAAACTTTGCCTCAGTTGCCTTTATTTGTGCTGCTTTGCCTGGGAATAAGCTGCATCTCAAAGAAAGATAGAGAGAGAGAGAGGGAGAAAGAGAGACGACACTCGTTTTTGTATTTTTTTTGGGAATGAAATTTTAAATGTTCTGCTTCTGCCTTCGTAATCTTGAAGTATGAATTATTGCTTTAAGATTGGATTTTCAACACTGTTGCTGAGATTAAGATACCGCCAGACAGCAAAAGCAGCAGCAGCAGAGGCAGCAACAGCAGCAGAGTATCAACGAACGAACGAACCCTCTTCTCGCTTAAATACCTAACAGCAAATATAATCTATAATTGCCTTGGCTGCATTTTTATTTACTCCTTATTTACGGCCTTACCCCTTTCGCGCTAAAACAGGTACGCGAGGATGCTGTCGTTGGCCATGTGGTGGGCTCGATTAGTCCCAATGAGCGTGCCGATCTACCACCAGTTAGCAGTAATAGTCTGGATGAGCTGACCGATCTGCTGAGCGTCACATACAGTCTCAATCCTTTGACAAAGGATCTGATTGAGGGCGCCTTCGATATTGATAGGAATACAGGCAATTTGGTTGTAGCCCGCCAGCTAGATCGTGAGTTGCAGTCGGAGTTTCGCTTGGAGATACGTGCTCTGGATACCTCAGCTAGCAATAATCCTCAGAGCAGCGCCATAACGGTTAAAATCGAGGTTGCCGATGTGAACGATAATGCGCCAACTTGGCCCCACGATCCCATTGAGCTCGAGGTGAGCGAATCCTTGATGGTTGGCTCTATCATCTACAACTTTACGGCCACCGATGCGGACTCGGGCACCAATGGAGAACTGCAATATCGATTGCTGCGCTATACACCCCAACTGAATGAGACTTTGGAGAAGACAACGCCAATTTTTGCCATGGACTCCTTGACAGGGTCCTTAAGTCTGCAGGCACCACTGGACTACGAATCCTTGAAGGAATATCTGTTAATTGTTCAGGCTCTCGATCAATCCTCGAATGTAACAGAGCGCCTTCAGACATCAGTGACTGTACGCCTGCGCATCCTGGATGCCAATGATAATGCGCCACAGTTTGTGGTGCCCAGTACAAGTGGGGGTGGTGCAGCCACCGTTTATGTCAGCGATGCGACGCGGATTGGTGAAATGGTCACCCACATTGTAGCCGTGGATCGCGATGCTGGAGAGAATGGACGCATCACCTATGACATAGTCAATGGCAATGGTGAGGGTCGGTTTCGCATTAAGCCACAGTCGGGTATCATTGAGTTGGCCAAAACGCTGCCACCTGCCTTCGAGCAGCTGGACAAGACGGGGCGGTTCACGCTCACCATACGTGCCAGCGATCATGGTGTCCCCAATCCCATTCAGACTACGCTCAGCCTTCAACTGATGGTGCAGGGCAGCCACAGCAATCCACCTCGATTTCTGCAGGCTGTTTATCATGCAACTATACTGGAAAATGTGCCCAGTGGCAGCTTTGTGCTGCAGATCGCGGCAAAAGCCTTCCATGGATCCGATAATGGTATGTACACAGTTTTAATAATTGAACTATTTTTTTCATCGAGAAGTGAAATTTAAAGTTAGTCTAATTTAAGCATCGAGTCGGGCTTAAATAAAGGCAAATGCACATTCCTTTGGAGTTTCTCACTAATTTAAATTTCGAATCTGGTTTCTAATCACAGCAAATCTGAGCTACGAGATACCCACTGGTGTCGCCGACGATCACTTCCACGTGGACTGGCAACGGGGCATTGTGACGACGCGCGGCCAGTTCGATCGTGAGCTGCAGTCCCGTTACACTCTGCCCGTCTATGTACGCGATGCGAATCGTATGTCAGCCACGCCCACATCTGCCGTACGCAAGCAGCGCTCCTCGGAGAGCAGCGCGGAGCTAATGAGTGGACAGCATTTCGATGTGGCAACGCTTATCATCAGCATTGGCGATGTCAACGACAATGCCCCCGAATTCCGACCCGGCTCGTGCTACGGTCTCTCAGTGCCCGAGAACAGCGAAACGGCAATTATTCACACAGTTGTGGCCAGTGACCTCGACGAGGGTCCAAATGCGGAGATCGTCTATAGTATAATCGGTGAGTGAAAACTGGGAATTAATTCCTATATGGAGGACATAAGTAAATACAGTGTTTTGGAACAATCTTTGGATGTATATTTTCACTTTGATTTGCATCTCATTGGCCTAAAATGACTTTTTCATTCTAACATAAAGACTAAGCCAACTCTCTCTCTCTCTTCCTTTCTCTCTTTTGGCAAACAGGCGGCAATTTAGGCAACAAGTTTAGCATTGATGCACGCACTGGAGAGCTGAGCGCCCGTTCCTTGGATCGGGAGCAATACTCTCGCTACACGCTGCAGCTGCAGGCCTCGGATCGGGGTCAGCCCATCACCCAACAGGGTCATTGCAACATCAGTGTTTTCGTCGAGGATCAGAATGACAATGAGCCGCGCTTCGAGCTGGCAAAGTATATGGCCAGTGTGGCAGAGAATGCGGCCATTGGAAGCAGTGTGCTGCGGATTAAGGCCAGCGATGCGGATCTGGGAGTTAACTCGAGATTAGTCTACTCCCTGGCCAATGAGACGCAATGGCAATTTGCGATCGATAGCAAAAGCGGACTCATTACAAACGTCGGGTGAGTTTTTACTATCTGCATACAAACATTCTCATATATTTAGTACTACAAATATGTAGTACTATATAGTAGTATTTATATATATTATATAAGAGGGGCAAAGATTAGTTAAGAATTGTTTACTTTACATATATAGGAGGAGCGGCACGGACTTTCCAACTCATGCCATTTGTGCGCAACACTTAAAATATTTATATAAAAATATTATTTTACGGTCCATTTAGTGTGCAATAAACTTGTCTTTTAATGCCGGTAAAAATGAAGCTTGAACATAAATTTGTTGTGCACCTGGGCAGTAAAGTTTTAATTTTCTATTTCTATGCTGATGAAATAATAAACTCTACGACCCCAAGGCCTGCTTTGCATTTCACATCACTAAAGGTTTTCAACACTATTCCAAACGAAACGATTTGTAAATGCTAAAGTGTATAATTTTAACTTTTGGCACACTTATTTTTTGTTGGTTTTTGCAATTCTGAAAAAATAGCTCTAGCTGAGCCAAATTGAAAAATATTTTGAGAAACAAGGTTCATTAGAACCGCAAATACCAACCCTATTCAACTACTGGCTAATTTTGTATCGATATTTTCATATTTCATATTTAGACAACTTCACAAGTAGTATTTAACACTACATTAGGTGGCGCTACAAGGCAAGAGGAGTAGATTGTGTAAAGGATTAGGGTTAAGGTACGACTAACCTTGGGTTCATTGCAATGCAATCATCTTATCTGCGAGCCACATCTCTGCGCAAGGACTGATCACGGCAGTTGAAACATCGAAATACTTAATTTCGCTCCAATATAACAACCGCGAACTAATGCGACGGCGTTTGCGGAGTCAAGTACAAGTACAAGCCAGGCAGGCAGGCAGCAAGACAACAACATCCTACGCAGCAACAATCTAAGAAACCCTCGATCCCCCTTATAGTTATAAATAGCATTCGGATAGTGTATCTCTGTAGGTGTGTGTGTGTGTTGAATACGCATACGTTCAAAAAGGATTGGCCCTACTTTTTTTGCTACTTCTCCTGCGAGTTGGCTTATAAGGTCTGACCAGGGTCTGGACTTGAGACGGACGGTATGGGGCCCCCTCTGGTGCAAATTTATGCTTATTGACAATCAATGATGACAACAATTGCTTGTTCCGTCTGATACTAAAGAAGGGGAGTGGTAAAAATTGCGTTTCCAGCGCTCAGTTCCGGCCTGAACTGCAAGTTCTACACTTGAAGAAAAATACGGCTATTATTCCTACAAAATGTTTGACACAATTGCAAAATATTCGCTGCAAGTATTTTAATATATAAAACGATTTCGCAACTAATTTAGTTTTAGATCAGAACTAAATAGTTTATAACAATCTTAAAGTGAGCTCTAGGATTTTTGACCTGGGCTGGATTTTGACATTCTTTGTACTTCATCGTAATGTTTTTCTGCGTGTGCAGTTTCTGCTCTTCTCACTAGAAATGGATTTTAGCTTTTTATCCTTTAATTTTTTTTTGTAGCACTGGAAGCACTTCTTTCGAGTTGACAGTAGCGTCAGTGTTTGGGCCATTTATACGAACGCGATCCGCTGTCATGTACCAATTTTTATCTTGCGCTGATTGTCGGCAAACAATAAAAACGAAATCCCCGCAAAACCAAACATCGACAACAGCAGGAACAAAAAAAACAAACCAAACCCAAAGCGAACCAAAACAGAACTTGAAACAACAACGATGAGAACAGTGCAACAGAGCACCACGCCACATGGCGAGGTAGAAGAATTGTAGAGCGACAGTCAAGACTGGACAGTGTGGACAGACGTACTGGACAGACGTACAGACAGGACAGCGTTGGGACAGACAATTCGTGACGTTGTTGTTAGTCTTGGATCGCTTTCGCGGTCTTGTGCTCTTGCACTTGGACTTGGGCTAAATAAAGGCTGGATTGGGTGGGGGACAGCAACAACAACAGCAAAAACAAGAAAGAACGGCTATCTTAGGCACGCCGAAGATTACCGGAGTCAAATTGCCGACATCTACATTTCACTATAAATTTAAAAAGCCAACCAAAATGTGCTTATAAATGCTGTATACCAAATCTTAGTAACATTATTAAATGCATATTCAGAAAATTTAATTCGAATATCTTATTCACAAAAAGAGTTGGAATAAAAAGCAAGCAGACGGACGGACTCGAGGGTTATTGATACTAGTTAAGAATGTATATACTTTGTGAAATCAAAAACGATTCCTTGAATGCGTTACAAACGTTAGGACAAAATCATAATACCCTCTACAAGGGTATAAAAGCAAAAAATGTTGTTTGGAGCTGGTATTTTGTTTTTTCCTACTTGCTCTGACGAGCTGACGAAGCTGGACAAGACTCTAGGCTCGCTTGTTGTAGCTGCTTGTCTGTCTCTCCATCTGTCTGTAGATCAGCAAGCGCAGCCGACAATGACAAACAGTAACAACAACAACACAAAAGTGCTGACTGACCCTTTGAAAGCATTTTTGTTGTTGTTTCTGCCGTTTAAATAGACAACAACAACAAAACTACGACGACGAATCCGTAACGTGGAATGTTTCTTCAGCCCATTCCTTCACTTTGACTGATTCAATTCATAAAACCAGAAGAGCACAAAAGTTGACTTCACAATTCCGAAGTTGAAATACTCTTACAAATACTGATCGTTTAGCTCCTAATACAGAGTTACTCAACAAAAGCATTAATTTCATGATTAGTTTTTTCTATGAGGAATAAGAGAATAATAACACTATTCATATATAGTCCAAAGAATGTACAATTCTTAGCTTAATCAAAATATCTAAAATGACTCGAATATTTTTTATAAAACTTCTCATCTTTCAATGAGGAATTTTTCATATTTCCTGAGAACATAATTCAAATAGCTTATCAGCTTGTCACCCCAAACAATGTATTACAAATTGCATGTCGGAAATTTTAAACACCACATTGTTAGAGTATAATCAGACTGAACTTAAAAATGGATAGCTCGAGCCGAAGAACTTCAGCTGAAACTGGATGAGCTCGTAATTTGCTAAATTCGTTTTATTGGCCGACATGCAATCGCAGCGAAACTTGCTCAAACCCTGCGGACTGCGGCAAGGATTTTAATCATTTTGGTTTATTATTTGTGGCAGATACCACATACCAGAATGCCACTTGCCCAGCCAGGTGATGAAGAACCGCACAACAAAATGTACTGAAGGGGGAGCGGCAGGTGGAGAGGGGAGGGCGTGCAGCTTGCTGTTGGATTAGCCACATAAAGGAAAGAGAAGCGCAAGTGTGGATCATTTCAACAGGCAATATTTGCTGGCAAGCAAATGACTTAATTACCCAGACACACCTCAACTCCTTGTCCCTCGAAATGGAACTCGCAGTGGACTTTTTCAGCATTAATTCTACATCATTTCGTGTGGATAATTATGGCTAGGATTACGCTTAGGCACAAGAGCAGCAACACTAACAGCAGGGGGGACGACTAATTAGTGTCGCTAAGGATGAGCAACTGATCTCTCGCTGTCCCAATCAGTGATTCTTATAGCCATTAAAAATATGTGAAAAAGTTGTGCAAATTTAACAGCAGGAATGGGCATTAATTATACGGATGTATATATTCTTTGTCAGTATCAGCTAAAAGTATACCCTTGTCCGATCTCTGAGATTAAAAGAGCTATGCTTGAATCTTAACGATAATTATTAGATTTCGACAGCTCCTTCGAAAGTATATCTTGAAGATTGTTTCGATGTATTAAGCACAAAAGTTATTTAAAAATTGATTTTCTATACTGTGGATGTCAAGAAAGAAAGAGCACAAACATTGCCACAGGTAAGAAAAGAACACAGACATTACACATACAGCCACAAAACTATATTAAGGCGGCTTACAGGGTATCATACAAGCTAAGAACTGTAGACTAGAACCTTTTGTATTCTCTTACATCCATTATTGTCCTTTACTAATTGACTTGCATTTTATTTTTGTGCTCTCCAAACAGCAAATTGGATCGGGAGCTGCAGTCGAGCTATGGCTTCATGGTGCTTGCCACCGATTGTGGACGCTATGAGGTTCGTTCCGGCAGCGTTGCGGTGCAGATCAATGTGCTGGACATAAACGACAACAAGCCGATCTTTGAGCGTTACCCCTATAGCGGTCAAGTGCCGGCACTCATTCAACCGGGACAAACTCTGCTCAAGGTTCAGGCACACGATGCCGATCAGGGCTCAAATGGAGAGGTGCTCTATGCCCTCAAGGCAGATAGTCTACTGGGCTCAGCGGCGATAAGGAGTAAATTGTATTAATCCCAATACTGGAGCTTTGAGTGCCACACAGAGTTTGGCCAGCGAGACGGAAACCTGCTGCAGCTGGAGGTGATTGCAAGGGATAAGGGTAATCCACCGCAGAGTAGCGTGGGTCTCATTGAGTTGATGGTGGGTGAAGCGAGTCCCACAGCGCCCCAGCTGCATTTCCAGAATGAAACGTATAGATTGAAGCTGCGCGAGAATTCTCCAGCGGGCACAAGACTTCTCCAAGTGGGTGCCGTGCGAAGCGATGGGAGGAGGCAGAAACTAAGTTTCTCCTTTGGTGCTGGCAATGATGAGGGCAGCTTTATTCTCGACTCCAGCACAGGTGAGATACGGGTGGCAAATCCTGCTCTGCTCGACTACGATCGCTTTGCCACGCCCACATTGGAGACGCCAAATCGCGGACGTGCCATGCACTATGAAGAGATGCACGACCAGCAGGAGGAAAAACAAGAACAGGTTGAGAATTCCAACAGCACAAATCGCAGTCAGCGAGCCTTGACGAGCTCGTCCTTCCCATTGGCTGCCACACAACCGCATGAATTGCGTCTTGTGATGGTGGCACGCACCACAGAGCCACCATTTTTGTCCAGCTATGCCGAACTTGTCGTTGAACTTGAGGATGAGAATGATAATAGTCCACAGTTTTCACAACGCCAATTTGTTGCCACTGCCTGGGAGGGAAATAGCAAGGGCACCTTTGTGGCCCAAGTGCAGGCCTTCGATGCGGATGAGAATGCAAATTCCAGGATGCGTTATCACATTGTTGATGGTAATCATGACAATGCCTTCGTCATTGAGCCAGCCTTCAGTGGCATTGTGCCACGAATATCGTATTGGATCGGGAGATAAGAGATGTCTACAGCCTGAAGATCATTGCCACCGATGAGGGTGTGCCACAAATGACGGGCACCTCTACGATACGTGTCCACATCGTGGATGTCAATGACAATCAGCCAACGTTTCCGCCCAGCAACGTTGTCAGCGTCAGTGAGGGTAAGTTTGCACAAATCTATTAAATATATATATATAGAAGACTCCCCAGGAGACTGAATAGAGACGCAGTATTATTATAAGACTTAAAATAGAAGCGAAAACAGTATTTCAGATTTACAAACAATTTTCTTTCGATATTTTGAATGGAAGTCACATAAGCTATTATCACTAAGAAGACAATACATTGGATTAGTGGTATTATATAGTTCTCCGATTCTAGCCTTATTTAATCAAGTAACCAGTAAATAGGAAACCGAATCGAAGTTAACTAATTAAATTAAATTAAAACCATTTTAAGGCAAGTTCTAAAAAGTTAATTAAGATGAAATTTGAGATACAAAATTTGAATTAAAGACCTTTTATCAAAATGAAATATTGTCAACTAACTCATCCTCTCTTCCCACATTCTCTTCACTATGTCTCCCTCTACCTATTTATAGCCACCGAACTGGGCGCTGTTATTGCGTCGGTGTCGGCAAACGATGTGGACACCTATCCAACGCTTACCTATCGTTTGGGTCGCGATTCACCTGTTGAGGTGGAGAACCTTGCAGTCTTTGGCCTGGATCGCTATAGTGGCAAATTGGTGCTGAAGCGTCGCTTGGACTACGAACTGCAGCAGGAGTACCAACTGGAGGTGATTGCGTCCGATGCAGCGCATGAGGCACGCACCACTCTAACGGTGCGCGTGGCGGATGAGAATGACAATACACCGGAGTTTGTGGCACAGAAACCACCCGCGTACTTTGCACTACTGCCGGCGATTTCAGAGCTGGTTGACAGTTCCTCCATGGATATGGAGCTGTTAACAGTAAATGCCACAGATGCTGATGCCGAGGGTCGCAATTCACGGATAAGCTACCACATTGAACCGCCCGCCAGTGGATTTAGTGTACATGCCACATCGGGTGTTGTGTCTGTCAATATGAGCCAGCCGCCTGCTGCCGTCTCCAGCAGTGGTGATTACTTTGTCAACATTGTGGCCAGGGATGCGGGAAAACCGCAACGCACAGCCAGAACCCTGTTGCGCGTTCAACCCGGAGACAGTGCCACCGGACGTACACAATTCCTGCAAACGCAGTACCGTGCACAAATCAGCGAGGCAGCACCGCTCGGCTCGGTGGTGCTGCAGCTGGGTCAGGATGTCAAGGATCAGGCATTTAGCATAGCCAATGGCAATGAGGAGGGCGCCTTCGAGCTGCTGCCCACCACAAAAGCTATAGTGCTGGTAAAACAACTCGATCGCGAGCGGAACGATCTCTACAAATTGCAATTGCAGTTGACTCAAGGGAATGTTCCAGGTGGAACTCTTTACAATTCCAACTCCAATTCAACGGCTGGGATTTCGGTGTTCGTTAGTGTGCTGGACGCAAATGATAATGCCCCCGTGTTTGACGCCAATGCAAAGTACGAGGCAGAGATAAGTGAACTAGCGCCACTCCGCTATTCCATAGCTCAATTGATTGCTGTGGATGCCGACCAGGAGAACACGCCCAACTCTGAGGTGGTCTATGACATTAGCTCGGGCAATGATGAGCACATGTTTACCATCGATTTGGTTACCGGTGTCCTCTTTGTGAATAATCGTCTCGATTACGATAGTGGTGCAACGAGCTATGAGCTAATTATACGTGCCTGTGATAGTCATCAGCCACGCTCACTCTGCAGCTTGCAACCGTTTCAACTCTCACTGCACGATGAGAACGATAATGCACCACAGTTTCCACTGGGGGAATATGTGCACTTTCTGGGCGAGAATGAACCCGTTGGTAGTTCCATATTCCGTGCTCATGCCACTGATCTGGATCGAGGTGCTTTCGGGCAGTTGAACTATAGTTTGGTGCCAGCGGAAGACGATGATTCGTCGTGGCGTCTGTTTCGAGTGGATGCAAACAGTGGCATTGTTAGCTCCGCGGCTGTCTTCGACTATGAGCAACGGCAACGTTATAATCTCCAGTTAAGGGCCAGTGATATGGGCGGAAGGAGTGCTCGGGTGGCTCTGCGTGTGGAGATTGAATCGAGGGATGAATTTACACCACAATTCACGGAGCGCACCTATCGCTTTGTGCTGCCGGCAACGACGGCACTTCCACTGGGCTTCATTGTGGGTCAGGTGCAAGCCACCGATGCGGATAGCGGTGCGGATGGTCGGGTGGTTTATCAGTTGAGCGCACCGCACAGTCACTTCAAGGTCAATCGCAGCAGTGGTGCAGTTCTAATCAAAGAAAACTCGATGACAGTCTCATCGATAACGATAACGGACGCGATATCAGCCTGGTAATCTCTGCCTCATCGGGACGACACAATTCCTTGACCAATATGAGTGTGGTTGAGATTGCCTTGATGCCCTCGCACATCCCAACACGAATCTAGCCTCCATTGGTGGCGATGCAGCGGGTGGTGCGAGTGGCTCCTCTTCGGGTGGCCCCAGTGATTGGATTGTGGGTGTGCTGGTCACAGTGCTGCTAATCCTCTGCGCCGCTGCGGGAATCTTCCTGTTCATCCACATGCGCAGCCGGAAACCACAAAGAAATGCAGTTAAGCCACATCTCAGCAGCGAGCAGGTTGGTGTGGGCAATTCCAATAGCTATGTGGACCCCAGTGCCTTCGATACAATGCCCATACGTAATGCAGCGAGTGGTGGTGCAAGTGGTGCTGTTGCTTCGGGTCAGTTTGCACCACCCAAATATGATGAAATACCACCATTTGGACCACATGCGGGCAGCTCGGGTGCAGCGACGACCTCAGAGTTATCCGGTTCGGAGCAGTCGGGTTCGAGCGGACGCGGCTCTGCCGAAGATGATGGTGAGGATGAGGAGATTCGGATGATCAACGAGGGACCGATGAGTCATCGCACCGGAGCTGGTGCTGGTAGCGACGATGGTCGCATCTCGGATATATCTGTGCAGAATACGCAAGAGTATCTGGCACGTCTGGGCATTGTGGATCATGACCCCAGTGGAGGCGGTGCAGGCGGTGGTGCGAGCAGCATGGCTGGCTCCAGTCATCCAATGCCCATTCCCATGTCAATGCCAATGGCGATGCCAATACCAATGTCCACGTTGCACATGTTCGATGAGGATGCAACAGCCCGATCGGATATCACGAATCTCATCTATGCAAAGCTGAACGATGTTGCCGGTGGTGCTGGTTCCGAACGTGGCAGCAGTGCAGATGATGCAGCCACAACAGCGGGCAGCATTGGTACAGTGGGTCATGGTCATGGACATGGTGGATGGCCAGTTATGGTGAGGTCCCAGTTCCTGTGCCTGTTGTCGTTGGCGGCAGCAATGTGGGAGGTTCACTCAGTTCCATTGTGCACAGCGAGGAGGAGCTGACGGGCAGTTACAATTGGGACTATCTGCTCGATTGGGGACCACAATATCAGCCGCTGGCCCATGTCTTCTCCGAGATTGCAAGACTGAAAGATGATACCATGTCGGAGCATAGTGGACACAGTGGCAGTGTCAAAAGTAAACAGTCCATGGGTCACTCCTCGACGGGTGCGGGCAGCGTAGTGCTCAAGGCAGCACCAGCACCCGCCACACACATTCCTCCGCCGCTGCTGACAAATGTGGCGCCACGAGCGATTAATCTGCCGGGTGGTTTGCGCTTGCCACCACATCTCAGCATGGCAGGCTTGCCACGCTCACCCATTGGCCATGAAGCGAGCGGTGGCTTCAGCACCTCTTCAGCCATGTCGCCATCCTTTTCACCTTCGCTCTCTCCGCTGGCAACGCGATCGCCTTCCATTTCACCCCTGGGCGGTCCGGCAACCCACATGTCGCATGTCTCCCTGCCCCGCCACCCCCCACAGCCCACGCAGCGAGCGAATGTGGGCACACGCATGTGAAGTGTGTGCTATAATCTGTAAGCCCCAATTCGTGTGATCACCAATTTAGCGTTAAAACAAAATAATAATAATACACACTTAGATCTAGTTAGTGGCAGAGACTTGAGTTCGAATGGAGCGCAGCGTACATGCATAATAGTATTACTTGCACCACCCTACCCACCACAAAAAAAAACCACCCTTGCACACACAAGCAATCATTTATAATCATTACAATACATAAGCCCACAAAAGTCTCAGCAACACATTTTACAACTATATTTGCAACCTTATTTATTACTTTTTTAACTTTCCATTTGCTTTCTAAAATGTATATAAATATAAGAACCCTTTTGATTCAACTTTTCCCATGAATGCCTAATAATCATGCAATAAAATGCACTTCTACAAAAGTCAAATATTCCTTTTGTCCACTACCAATGCCATCATAAAGTGCTTGCTGGGATCTCATTAAGCATATCAACATACCAACACACTTATACACACACATACAGACACACTTCAGCACACATGTATATAAATATATATACATAATTATATATATATATATATATATAGTCTATGTACGATTGTAGTAGTATACGACCACAAAGCCAACAAAGACTCTCTGAAAAAATACGCTTGGTTGGCCAAAGCAGCCGCCTTGAAGCGCCAACAGGGCCGATTGACAAACAAAAATAAGAAAAACAACAACCAAGCCAGCCATAAGTTGTAAGCATTTCTTTAGAACTAACAAAATGAAGAAGAATATAAAATGTTAAACTTAACGTAGTACGTAATAAAAGTAGTATGTAATACGTAAATACGTAGAGCTAAGCATAGAAGTCTAAACTAGTTTTTAAACGAGACGAAGCGAAAGGAAACGCGACTAAACGAACCCAAGTGCACTTAAACCATTAAACATTACCATTTAGAATCGAAATGAACAGAATAAGGAGTAGAAGAAGAAGAACCGCTCGCATGTCTGCCTCCATTCACATTCGCATTCCATTTCCCCATACCCCATACCACATAGCCCCATGATTTCGCATTATCAAAATAAAGAGAATAATCAACTGAGATATAGAGAAGGACCGAGACGAAGAGTTCGCGAGGAAAGGAATTTGTAAAAAGTTGTTTTTAGTAATCATTGGAGAGCCCTTGTAAATGTTTTTCATACTTAGCACGAAAGCGTATTTAAGTACATACAAATACATACATATATACGATAAATTATATGCGATATAAGTATATGTTATGTAGCTCGTAAGTTGTAGCTGTTTAATTATTTTTCACTTTTTGTGTGATGCTATTTGTGTAATTTGTGTCTTGTGCGATCTAGCAAAGCTGTAAAAATTTATAAATACATATATATATATATATACTATGTATTCCCAGCCGTATGCTTAAGATTTAGTTTTTAATAGCGAAAGAAATCAAAAATAAATATGAAATATACTAAAAAAAAACTAAAAAATGTTAAGAGACCTTACCACATTCAACATGGGTTAAAATTGCAGTTGCGGTTGTGATTAATTTCCATTAAAGTTTCGGTGGCCCCCGGCAACAAACCACCAAGCAACAAACTGCCAACTTGCAACCACAAAGGACTGCAAGTTTGTTGCTGCCGTCGACGAGGTTGGCTATCATTTGGAAAAAAAGACCTGGAAGTGGAAATGGATGGCGGGAAGAACGCCTTCATTATTCATTTTGTTACATTTGTTTTCTTTTTGATACCCTTGCAACCGGTATTAACATTTGTGTCACTCAATGTGTAACGTATCTGAAGATTTCAGAGTAGTAAAGTAAGTATATAAATACATTCTTAATTAATTTGAGAAGCTAAGAGCATATTTCGAAGAGCGCACAATGAAACCATTTTGATCGACAGCTGATTTATTCGGACTATGTAAATATACAAAAGATCGGTTGAAAAGTGAAATAAAAATAACATTATTTACAAAAAATTAATTGAAAGGCGTTTAGACAACACTCCCAAAAAACAACTTTAGGGGAGACTAGTAAAATATAATTACACTTTTTACACTTGCAGACAGGGTATTTAATCTTCATGTTATTATTATGTTGGGGGCAAATGCAAAAGTGGCAGACACGCCCCTGTCAGAGTGAGAAGGTGGGATCAACGCAAAGGTCTTGCATAGCTGCTGCTCTCACATGTTCAAAGGTAGGTGGCAAAAACGTAGCTGAACTCTTGAACTGACAAGCCACATACGCAGTAACAAACACTCTCTCTCTCTCTTTCTCTCTCTCTCCCTCTACACCGCCCGGCACAACTGCCGCTTGTTGTCCCACTTTGCAATCTGAGTCGACGATAGGCGGTGGACGCCTTGTTTCCACAGTTGTTGTTGATCTTACTGTTGCCACAATTGTTGCTGAAGGTTGCCAAACAAATTCTAGACGTTTCGCAGACGTAGCAGGTAAAGAAGAGGCAAAGGCAGTTGGCATTGGGAAAGGGGCAAGTTGAACAAGAAGCCAAGCGACGTCCACTTTATCTTCATTTCAAAGCCGTTGCATGAACTCATTTATTTGTTTGTGATTCCTGGCCAACAACACACCTCTACGGCTTGAGGCTGGACTGCACCTCTTCAGCACACCCGCTGAAGCCCCTCAAGCCCTTCAACTGTTGTTGTCGTCATTATCATTATATCATTATATGCCCTTCACTCCTTTGTGGCCAATCTGAGTTACAGTCAAACTTCTCTAAGTCGAACAATTGTAAACAAATTTTTTGGCCAAATAATAAACTATATCTTTAAATATATCTCCATTAAAAATGTCATTAGTCGAGTTTTCAGCTGAACTTGTGTACACAAAATAAATTTGAGTAACTAAATTTAAATGAAATTAGTATTTTTTAATTTTACTTCAACTAATTCAAGTCTAATTTTTGTTTGTTATTCGACTTAGAGAATTTTGACTGTATTTCCAATTTGCCGGTTTTGACTTTTGCTTCTTCCCGCTATCAATTACTTTGGATAACGAGGGGTATTGCTGAAAATATATTTTTTTTGCGCTTTCGGTCACCACGTCGGTCTTTTATGCTAGAGAAGTTGGTTATTATTAGAGGACGCGTCAATTCATATTACAGCCAATACAAATAACATCAAGCGAGATAAGCCACCAACTGGAATCTAGAGCTTAGCTGGAGGATCAAAGACAGCTTCAACTAAAACAACGAATTCTCAGCTGATGATGATTATGGGTTGCTGCTCTCGCCTAGGTATTCATTTGGGCCACGGAGCATTCTTCTCCTCGTTGCTCTACTCGCTTCACTTCTTCCTTTTTGGGGTGTGTTCGACAGACAACGTTGCGACGGCAGAAAGTGAAAAGCCTTAATTTGTTATCGGCCGAAAACAAAAACAACAACAACAACTCAAAATACATACCAGGTTCGTTTAGTTTATTTTTAAAGCCATTTAAGTGGCTGTGTGGCAGTGTGGTTGACTGGTTGCTATGTGGTTGTCTTAACTATGCACACGTACACGTATTCGCCGTTCCTTACATTGTTCTATAGCGTTACAGGGACGCATGAACATTTTTCACTTGTGCTGTCAAATTGGGACTTCGACAGCTTTTAAGCAGAGCAGCGCCACCAAGCCAACAAGCCACGCCACACCACTGACGAGGGCCTGGCGCTCAATCGGTGACTCTAGGCAGTCCATAGGGACAAATGCCTATCCTATACTCTATCCGAAAATGGGAAAAGGTATGTGAGACTCTTAAATATATATAGTTTTAATTAAAAGATGTCCCAGAAAATCAATAAAATAAACTGGCAATTTTTTAAAGACTGTGAAGAATATTGGAGAAATTCTCAAAATTCTTGTTAACATTCTACGCTAAGGCTTTCTTAAAACTGTAGAATCACATTTGCCTTAAATGATAAACTTTTATGTATTTTTGCCCAACAAGGCTCTTTCCCCAACTCTTGAGAAGCTTCCATGGAGTACCTTACAGTCATAATAATATTATTTTGCCAGTCTGTTACTTGGTCAATTAATTGAGGACTTGCAAACTGATCTTTAATGTTGGCCTGTGATTTGGTCCAGCTGATTGCAAAATAAGTGATTTGCAAGTGGAATCTGCTGCGTGATAAGGTGCAATCAGTCGCAGAAGAGCAGCAAAGCGAGAAAGGATTCAAATGCAGATGCAGGCAGGCAACGTAGCAATGTCTTTATAATTTGTCAATACATCAAGCACACAGTAAAACGATTATGATTACGATGACGATCGTGATTAATCTGTAGCCATTGCAAGCAAAACTGAAAATGTAGCTGCTGGCAAATTGTTTAAGATTTCCAACGACAAGAGCATCAAAATTATGCTGAAATACAATAATAACTTTATTTTAACGCTGATGAGGAAATTAAGGCCGCCATCAACTTGTGTCTTGAGCAGACTAAGCCAAAGATGAAGAGCGCGCTTCGACTTGAGGCTTAATAACAATTCCATTAGCAGCTAATGTCTTCATAGCAAGTGTCAGTTTTTAGAGGGACGTGAGAGAAAGACGCGCCCCGTCTCCCTATCCCTATCCCTCTGCCTCTCTCTCTCCATCTCTCCGTCTCTCCCAATTGCTGACGTTAAACTGACTGGCCGGGCACTGCCCCCGACGTCGTCGTCGTCGTCATCTTCACCAGCAGCTTGGACTTTTGCTTAAAATCCCGATGTGAGCACACTCGGAAAAACTGTGCCCACGAATTTAGAAAATTCCCATAAATCAGAAAATTTGTTCGTTAGCGAGACACTAACATTAAATTAATTATATATGTAAAAAGTAAAATTAACTTTACATATTTATGAAATGTATTTCAAAATCTCGTTAATATCTTGTCTAAATATGAAACAAAATATTTTTAAAAATTGTTTTTCTATTTTGTTGAAATAGTTTGTTTAAAAATAAAAATTAATTAATTATTTCTGTTCCTAGAAGTCACCACACTTGGGAAATGTTTTTGCTAATTTAAGACAAGTCCTAAGTAATATTAATAATAAATTTCAAGTTTTCTGGCTCTTTTTCTGCATTCCTGGGTGTACTTTTTTCGGAGTGCACCTGTACAGAATTATGGCTTACAGAGAGCTCTCGTCTGTGTAGTCTTTGCCAGTCTTCTTGCTTGGCCGTCTTTGACTACGTCGACGTCTTCGTTTCGCATGTCAGTTTAACACTTTGCCAAATCCTTTGAAGTCGAAGAGTGCGCTTTTATTGTAGCGCACGCTTAATTATTGTCCAAAAATTTATTGCAATGTGCCGCACACTAATAAGCTCGTTCCCAACTCGTTCTAAATATGTATGTATACATATGCATGCATGAATGCATGCATTTACATTCCCTTTGCAGCTCAACTCACTTCGAGTTAGCACTCAAGTTGCCAACAAATGCGAAAATAATTGCTGCAAAATAAAACTGTGCTGACTGAGAAACCAGTGAGAAGCGGGATTAGCTGAAGGAGGGGCGGACTTTTGCTAATTACCGACATGATTGGAGCAGTCGCAGTCCCGAGCCGAAGAGCATCATCAAAACTCCGCACAATAAGGAGATTGTTTTTAATGAACATAGCCAGCAATAAGTTCGTTGCCTAAGTCTTTTGTTTAGCACATGCCGTTTCCGGTTCCGCTAGCACAGGAGTTGTGCAGTCTGGGATTGAACTGGAGTATTAGGCAGTTTAAGCGCCGCTATTGATGCAAACACACATGTACACGTAGAAGTGTATATACAAATTCATATATGGCAGATATGAAGCCCTTGAATTGCATCAAAAGAAAAGATGCGCCGCCGCCAAATGTAATTTGATACGTTTGTGAAGTTGCACTGGCGCCGCTCTCCCCACCAAAAGATGAGCGATGTGAGAGATGTGACTGCTGCTCATGCTGCTGCTGCTGTTGCTGCTGCAATTGCGAGTAGAGTGGAGTCTGCACTCAGCTCTGCCACTCTCTGCTCTCCTCCACTCCGCTCTCTGCTTTACTTTGTTTGCTCTGTTTTGCTCAGCTTGTATTTCAACAAATCCCAATGCCCAATACCAATACAAATACCAATCCCGCAGCCAGCCATTAGAGGCTGAAAAGCAACAGCAGCAGCAGCAACAACCAGTACAAGCTGTCTAGTCAAGAGTGCACTACTGGCAAATACTCAGTAAAGAGTTTCCTAATCACATTTTGTGTTTTTATGTTAAGAATTTGAAGATGGCAATTTGAAAAAAAAAATTTGTTATTGTACTTCTCTACAAGAAGAGCATAGTTTAAAAGTGATGTTTACTGATTTCAAGTAATAAAAATATGAAGAAAAAACGTATACGCAACTCAAATTAAATTATCCTTTAGAATATCAACTGTGCACATTGATAACAGCTACAGGGTATCAGAGCTCAGCCGCATAATGGAACACGCGCAATGTTCTGATCATATAATGGCAATGTTCTGACCAAAAGATGTATTGTGGATGAACCTCCACATGCAGTCATCCATCCAACCATCCATCCATCCACAGACACCGAAACTCAATTCCCGCGCAAAGGCGAACCCATTAAAATATAATAATAGCTGCAACAGCAACAATAGCACCAGCAACAACAACAACCACAACAACAGCAGCTACTGTGGCCAAACAATTTCGACATGACACACACCAGCAAGCAACCCAAAAAGAGCAAAGAACAGTCAGCAGCAGATGCGATGATCGAATCTCATAATGCCAGTTCAAAAAATAGGCAGCGGGGGTGATCGAGAGGTAGATGGCAGGGGAACTTGGATTAGGCAGCCACGCCAAACTCAACAAGAACAATCTATCCAAATGTCCATCTATTGAGCAGATAAAGCTGCACCATCTTCTTCGTCGTCTTCTGCTCTAACTGAACTACACCACTTCAAACCATCTCCACCTACCCTCACCACTATTGAAGTGTGTCTAGGGATTTGTGTGAGCTTACACTTTGCGCACAAACCGCAAAATCCAATGCCAACTACAAACGTCGGCTGATGAAGATTAGCTCGGGATTTCCCCCTCCTCCCCCTCACTGCCTCCCTTCCACCACACATCTCTCACACAACTACAACTCGAGAGATTTTGTGATGCTGCTGATGTTGCTGTTGCTGCTGATGTTGCTGACGTTGATGTGCCACCAACAACATCAGCAGCAGCAGCAACAGCAACATGCAGCCATTGTTTTGCCAGCTGCTTGTTGTTTGCTGTTGCTGCAATTGTTGTTGTTGTTGTTGTTCTTGTTGTTTTTGTTGCTGTTGTCCTTTTAGCATCAAAAGAGATTTGCATTTTATCGCATTGCGCATTCGCCAGCGGAAATAACAAAATCAACAGGCAGCGATCGTTGTTGTTATTGCTGCTGTCGTCGGTCTTTGATGCCCGCTGACAGTCGGACAGTCGCTCAGTTTTCGCTATGGCAACTGGAGGAGAGAGTGCTGCGGGGATAGCGGAGAGAGGAGCAATCACAGTCGCTGTTGCTCAGTCATTTTCGGCGGCCTGTCAGTTAATTGAAATATTCGTGCCGTCGTCGTCATCAATGTCAGACGCAACGGGTCCTCATTAAAGCAGCGCTTAGGAACATCGAACAACAGAGAGAAAGAGAGAGAGAGAGAGAGATAACGAGAAGCAAACATACACTTATAAAAAATGCATATGTATATTTACATGCTCTGGCATTTAAAAAACTAACATAATTTTGAAATTTTAAAAGGCAAGTTAAGATTTCTAACAGCTGACTGTTTGTTGATTTTAATCCGCAATCCAAAAATATCCTTTTAGAAAAAGTATCTCTCCACTTTTTGAGGAACCGAAAGGAATGGAATGAATCTTTAATTGTCATCATATACGATATTAATCTACATACGAAACCTTGATAAAAATAAATGCATTGATTCTGACAATCAGTTCAGTTCTCACAATATTAGTGGAAAGTTTGAACCCTTTCCCAAATGCGATTTTTGTTTAAATATTAATTTAATCTTAGTTATCTGACAGACTAGCTCATAATTTAATCTAAGTGTACACCGAGAGAGAAAAAGAAAGAAAGAGGGAGAGAGAAGAGAAATGCGGTATGCAAAGGCAAAAACGTGTTAATGTGCCAAATGAAACGAGGCAACAGTTGTCAGTGAATGCAAATGGGAGGCACTGGCTGCCGTTGTCAGATTCCAAGCCCAAATCGGAGTCGGAGTCCAAATCAGAGTCCGAGCCCCAGCCAGAGTCCGTGGACAAGGAGCCCTAAGGAGCTAACCCGCTGTGCAACAAAGTTAAACAGAATCAATTTATAAATCAGCGGCTTTAAAGGTCAGTGATAACAACAACAACAACAATACCAACAACGAGGCAACTCGTTCTCCTCCTGCGTTTGTAGAATCGGAGTCCAGTTCTCATCCGCGATGAGCAATTTATTGTGTCAAACTCAATTATACTCGTGTGATATTTTTGTTGCCCACAAAACAAAGCAACAAAATGCCAATGCGCACACACACCAATGCACACAAACCACACACACACACACACACAGCAAAAAGGAGCAACCAAAATTCTCAAAATGTTCCAACTTTTGAGAGCAGCAATAACAACAACAAAACACAAGCCAGACAAAAAACTGCAGCCGAAATGAAAGAAGAAAAGTTTCAGATAAATGAGCCGAATGGTTTGGCGAAAGGCGCAATTCAACTGCCAAAATAACAAAAGCCTCCCAAAAAACGACAAATAATAAAGAACAAGCAAGAATGCTCTAACAGTCAAGAGAGTGCAACTTGCAGATATCCCGTAAAAAAATTAATAAATTACCAATATTTCAACTACAAATGATTACATTAACTCAGGAATTCATGAACTCAATTTTGAAGCTAATCAGAGATGTAAAATAATGCTTTTAATTTGACATTTCTCACAACGAACATACTTTACAGTTCTAATAGAATTTGATATCATACAATCAGAGCAGACGGATTCAAGATATATCTTCATTATAAATGTGGCAGCAGAAGGATAGCTAACTTAAGATTGATGCAGATCTAGTATACTTTAAAGAAGATATCTGCTTCGCTACCTTATTAACCTTATGCATTTTACATTCAATTACACAACTCGATTATAGCCTTTTGGGGTATTTTGTTATTGATTACAGGGTATACAAAAGGGAAGGTAATAAAAACAAAGTGCTCAGCACAGACCGCTCAGCTTCTAAAGTCGACATGCGAATGCCCTACAGCAACTAAGGAAATATCTTATGATCATTAGCAGCTTTATGAAAGTTGTTTCTACATTTGAATATTGAAAAAAACTTTGTAAATACAAAAAGATGATATATTTATTGAAAGATTATTTTAACTACTTTTCAGATCTGTTGGAATCACATAAGAGTATTTCAATTTCGCTCGTTACTTTTTCTACTATCCTCAGTGTAGATCATTGGCAGGATCGCATTGGCTGATTAAGCGAGCCCCAAAAACAGAAGTCGACTACAGAGCAGCAACCGCAGCACAACAACTACCTCTACTCCCTCCCCTCCATCATCTGCTCCCATTACCCTCCTGCGGCGGCTCACGACCAAGCAACACTCACTTTTTTGTGCACTGGGCAGCCAAGAATTTCACGTTGACACTTTTAAGTGGACATCAAGCAGTTTGCGCATATTTGCCCCTCCACCGCCCCCCCTTTTTTGCTGTGCCATACTCTTCCACTCCCCGTCCGCCAATCGCCGTCGCAGCTGCAGCTGCAGCGTCAATGCTGCAGTAAACTTTCGGCTTTTTGGTCTTTTCGGAAATTTACAGTTGAGACTGCAGTCTCGAGCAGGCAGGCATGGATGGTATGGAGGCATGGAGGCAGAGCGGGGGGTTGAGGAGCGTGCGAGTTATGCGATCTTTGGACTTTTAACGATTCGGCTTTGTTGTTGTGTATGGAACTCTTCTGATGTTTACTTTTTTCCTTCTTTCTTTCTTTCTTTTTTATGTTTGATTTGGGCAGTTGTCTCGTCCTGCGCTGGGTCAGAAATTCAGTTAATTTAGCAAGAAATGTACAAAAGTTGTCAGCGCTGCAACGGAAAATGCAGTGCGGAGGGAGGGAAGAGCGCTGTGAGCTGTGTGGAGCCACGGGCTAGAGGTCGCCAAAGGGGACCGAGGGGCAGCGAGAGAGAGGGAGAGAGAGCTGCCAGCATATTCTATTGCATTGTGAAATATGCGAAACAGTTGCATTCAAAAGGACACAATTAGGCAGCGCATTGAATCCAATTGGGCTGAAACTCATCAAAGCGACTAAGCCGACAATAAATCTTCACATAAGCCAAAAATCCACGCGGAATTTTTATTGCTTATTATTTGGGCAGCTTTTGGAAACTTGCGAACTGCAAGGTTTGTATTTGTTTGTTTTTTTTTTTTTTTGGTTCACAGAGCCAACAACAAGGCACCGAAAGTATCGAATTTCATTTCCTGTGCCCCTTTCTATAGGGACTATAGAGGTCCCCGTTCACTTGTCATTATGATGGCGAACAATGGCAAATTTACAATGACCTCTCCCTGCATGTATATATATAGTTTTTGAAATCAGATCTTCGTTGGGAAATCATTCGCACAATCAACGCACACAAATCGTAACGATTTCTCATTTTAATCAATTAAAAAGTCAACGGACGCCGAAACGATTCTCATTGTAGATTTCGCCAGCGTAACTGTAAATCGCTCTGACACTTGCCAAAAATATGCCAGAAAAATTTCAACAAAACCAAAAGAAATAAAAAATCTGTATCCAAGACGCAGTTGGAGCTGGAACTCGGACTCAGACACGGGCTCGGTGCCCTTTTGCATTTTGTTTGATTAATGAGGTGAAATGTTGTGAAATATTGTCAGTTGTTTATTTTTGCGGAGTTTCAGGGGCGTGGAGGAGGGGTGGTAGAGGTACGTCGACAAATCAAATGGAAATCAATACCTTGCATGAAATTTAACGCCTCGCCAAAAGATTCCCGTTTGTCAGCTCGTTACAAGTTTGTATATATGGGCTCCAAAAAAAAAAAACAACCAAAAAAATAAAGAGACGCCCCCGTTGACAACATGCGAGTGCATTTGGCAAAAACACCGCTCCTCCTCCTACCCCTCTCCAAATATGGCCAGACAACTGCAGTTGCAAGTTGTTGCAGTTGTCAAGAACAGTCAAAAATGCAGCCAAGTGAAAACAAATTAAAGAATTGTAAGAAAATAAAATAAAAACTCAAAAAATAAGCAAAATAATTTATTCTTTGGAATGATTATGGTCGATCAACAAATGCCCTGTAACCTAGGCTAACGGACTTTTGAATGCAGCTATAAATAAAGAGATGGATGAAGCTGACATCTCTTTTGCCAATGGCAAGGCTTAAATAAGTAGACAGTCTCAAACTTCCTTAAACATTTTTTTCTCAAATAGGAAAGCTATCTGTAAATTATTACAGGGTATAGTAGCAACAATAACAACAACAACAGCACACGAGTTTAAAGTGTGAACATGTAAACGTCACTTCAGTCGAGTCGCAGTCGTTGCAAATTCGAATGGAGTTGCGGGCTTTGCTGTAACCTGAGATCTGAGACCAGAGACCCAACAGCAGCTGCAGGTGTTTCCCAAACGAGCTCTTGGAAAATCACCGACACCCAGCTCCACCCCCTACGTCTCTATTCCACAGCGACAGCGACTAAAGCGTGAAATGCACAATTTGCGGTGAAACTAAATCAATAAGCACGCGGCGTATACTTAATCGAGACATAATGCGCACCCAAGTCCTCAAATCGCAAAACGACATCGAAGCGCTGGGAGTTGCCACGAAATAATCTGCCAAGCTGGCGCAATATCAATGATCACCATGATTAGAGCAGCAACTGATCTTCAACGTGAGATTTGAATATTCATGCCACTAATCAGTTGCGCCCCGTTTAGTGATCGATAACAAGCTATATGAAATCGATTGGATGGCGAAAGCGTTGCAACGACCAGATAAACATTTTTAAGGTATACATTTTATGTATGCTTAATATATACTCGACTCTTATTATAATATAGGTCGACAAACAAATCTCTACTAATTAAGGGTATAAATTTAAGTATTTGATGTTTGGTTTTCAATTTCGCAATCGGATTTGTTGTCTAAACGCTAAATAATAATTAAAATCTTTTTGAAAAAAAGTATGCATGTCATAAAATCAGTGATGACTTTGTTCCAATTGTTGTTAATGCATGTACGTATATCATTAGAGGCTAAATGAGTAGATAATACAAAAGATAATCATCTACACATATCTATAGTCGAAGTACTTCAGATTTCAAAGCAAGCCAAGGAGATATTGATGGCGTGTCGAAATTTAAATTGTCTAGCAATTTTGTTGGATGACTTGTAAAGGTTAGTTTGCCTTTAAAAACTGTGTTTAAGTTTAACTGCAGATAAACTTCAAGGCAATCTCATGAATGTGTAATCATAAATTTTCAAATTCAGTTGCTCAAATGTAATTACTTTTTTTGAGAAGTTCCCGTGCTGCACACTAAAACAAAAAAATATTGTTAGTAAATGTGATACTGCTATAAATCGAACTTCTTGCCAATTTATGACTGGATGTCAAACTTATAGTTAACCGTCGTGAATTGATTTAATGAATCGGTGTTAGATGAATGAAAACATGTTACACAAATCTAAAGCAGCTTACAACGCCTATTACCAAAATTGTCAGTTACTTGATATGCGTGTTATATTTTTTCAAATCTTGAATTTTATACCAGAAAATTAATAGAGAAGAGATTACAAATTACAAATAAAAGCTTGCGATTGTTATAGAAATTATTAATAATATAATGTCATTATCATTATCGGACTTAAATATGTTCTTTCTACATAGTTTTTGCATTTAAAACTTAGTTCCTTACATTTATCAAGTCAATGCACACACAAGCACATCCTCCCAAATCAATAATATCAAAAATACATATATTATTAGCTAACAATTCTGGTTAGTCTTTCGGTACGTTCATTGATGCAGTTTGTCATCCTCTGCACGAAGCTGGCAAACTGTTGTTGACCCAGTTTATTTCGTTTTTAGGCTTGAATAAATATGGGACTGTGGTGTAGTGGTTCAGTAGTGGTGCTTTTGGTGGCCACATCTGCTGCCTGATGCCTGCTGTCTGCCTTCTAGCCAGCGTCGACTTGAAGCCGGGGCGCATTAAATTCTAATAATTCGCTATTATGACATGATAGTCACGTATTAGGCAAAGCGAAAAAAGACACAGAAAACCAAATTATGAGACGTTGCCACAAAACAGCAACCGGTTAAACAGCTAACCGAAAACCCCAAAGCCCAAACGCCAAAATCAAACCCATGCCTCGAATTTCCCGTCCAGCCAAAAAAAAAAAAAAACGGTAAGCGTCCGTTGCAATTGGAAAAAATTAAAACGAATGCGCGCAAATGCCAAAATATTTGAGGCAATGCAGCAGTGAACACACAAAATTTGCATTCGCATCGTGAAACTGGCCCAAAAAAAAAAGCAAAAAAAATAATAATAAAAAAAGAAAAAATAACCAAAACCAATACCGAGTAAATACTGCAGTGCAAGTGCTGTGGCAATATGAGTGGATTTGGGGAGGGGGCATGAGTGTTGCTACAAATGCGAGGCACATACGTATGTATGTATATTGCAGTTTTTCCTTATAGTTGATTTTTGTATTTTTGGCATGGGGAACGCGCAGCATTTACATAACAAAGGCGCAAGAGTTGGCGCCTGCAGGCGAATAAACAATCTATCCATCTCACACCACCTCCCACCGCCCTGCTGCTCCTGAACCAAGTTATCCCCCTCTGTATTGGCCACCCCTTTGGGAGGCACATAAACCGATCTCTAACTGGCAGCCATGTTGGCATTTGGCCAGTTGCGTTGACACATTGCAACAGTTAAAAGTTATGTTTGCTTTGTCTTTCAAGCAGCCCACACACATAGTCACACATACACACACACACATGCACACACACATTGTTCTACAATTGCTGCTGATCGATTTGTGCCACTTAATTTGATGCCAAAATGTGGCGCACACACGAGTTGCTTATCTCATATTTAACTGGCTGCTAACAATGCCGTTTAATGCCACAATGACACTGGCGCTTGCATTAATTTGATTAATCGGTGCTGACAAAGCACTTTTCTGATTTCTGTAATCATTAATAGATATAAAGTGCTAACAGTTGTTGTTTTTAGCAAGGAAAGCAGTCATAAATGGCTTTGTTCCATGACGATTATCAATAATTGTTAATTAAGACAAATATCGATAACACATGGCTGCTCTGGAGGTAGTTATCGATATGTGATATTTTTACATACATATGTTGTTACATGATATTAATAACAGAAGTTTGTGTTTATCGATTGTTGTTAAAGTAGTCATCGTGGTGATTCAAACTTAATTTATTATTTCAAATGAAATTATTAATACTCATATTAAACTATCAAGCAATCAATTATATTTAAATATTCCTTTCTCTATTATTCGTTTTCCCTAACCGAATGGATTTTACATAATAGATTTATATTGCTAATTGTCACTTGAAGCCAATGTCATTGGGCAGTGTCGCGCTGTGGCTCCAGTGTCCAAGTGTGGTTGTTTTTGTAGTTGTTGTATCTGTTGTAGGTGTTTGTTGTTGCTGTTTGTATCCCGTTGGTGACGTGTTTATAGTGGAGCTTTTGCTGCACCCGCGTATTGAGCTGAAACTTGAACTTCGACTTTCGAAAAAGCACAACGACGTCTGACTAATGAGAGAATTATGCAAAATGCTAGAATGGAGCACGAATGCCGTTGGGACAACGCTGCGTATGCGCAACAGGAGGCAGCAACGGCAACCGCAGTCTCAGCTGAAAAGTGGCTCATTAGCCACGAGCGCTGCCTTGGCTAATCGCATTGGGAGCTTATTGGGCGCCTGGTGAATGGTTGGTTAGAGCCAACTCTAAGCCACGAACGAACAGACAGACAGCGGCTATCAGCCGAATGTGCGAGCAAAACGGCAAACACAACATGAACACATCTTATCAGGCAGCCAATTAAGACAAAAAACTAAACGAGACTAAAAACTAAACTTGAAAATGCCAGCAGCAAATCGATATGAAAATCAAACGTAGAGTTATGTATATACATATATATAAACTGATAGTCAGACAGACAGACAGACAGACATACGTGCAAGCCACACACACTGTTTATATTTTAATTTGATTTGAAGCCGTATCAAAAGTGTTGTTTATATGAAGGGGAATAGGTGTACGGGACGCAATGTAGTCCAAGTTGTTAGCAAGTTTTTGTTTATTTTGTATACCTCGTAACCATTGAAAATAGGTTCCTTTCGATTTAAGTTGTACTTTTTATTACACACAAATGTTCACCTTATACGTTCCCTTGAGTAGTTATCTTCTTCTCTCCATTATAGTTTATAAATGACTATAGGGTATATACTCGTCAAGCAGGCCATGTCTCTGAGACTTGCATAAGTGATTCTCGCCATTTTTTGATTTCTTTTGCGATTAAACCAAAATAACCAAAAATACACCAGTATAGTTCATACGAATCTCAGCCTGAGTCTGACCATTTAATGAGCGACGTTCGACGCGGCCAATGGCAATTTGCAATTGACAGTCTGGCGGTCTGACAGTTTTTGGCAATTGGAAGCTGTGGTTGTTGCCACCTGTTGCGATTGTGCTGTTATTGCTACCAGTTTCTGAGAGTGTGTGAAAGATGCAGAGATAGAGCGAGTGAACAAGTCAACAGCATGTCAACCATTTCAGTCAACAGCAATGTTGGCCATAACTCTCAGCCACATCACAATATGTGTGAGGTGTAGATGTAAATAAATCAAAGGATGAGACATGCGAGGGGGAACAGTGAGAGGACAGCGACTAATTGAATGTATTTGTGCGTGGGGGCAGCAACTCCATTGCCATCTCCAACAATATTACACTCGAAAAAATACGCACCAGAATTTAAATGTCTCCATTCTCTTGGGATATAATTTTAAATAAAGTAAATGAATAAACGCATGATTTTTTAGCATGTATTTCTGTAATTGCGAGTTTTTAGAGTATTGTCTTTGAAGACAAGCGTTTTTATAAATTATTTTGGTTTTAATTTTCTGAATGTGAGGACCCTTTTTGTCGGAGTGCACCGTTCTGCGATTTGCATTGGCATCTGGGCAGCTGTGGCATCATCGGATTTCACGTTCAAAGGTTATGACGTTGTCGTGTCAGCATTTCATTATTTATTGTTGTAAGCCACAAGCTCACAATAAAAAAAGAAGAAAAAAGAAAAGGGTTTGCCGCCGCCCCCAAAACAAAAGGCAAGAGCAAATGCGCCCACTCCTCGACATGTCTGTTGCCTGTCTGTCGCCGGCTTTCAGCTGCGATCTGTTCTCGTCCTCGTCCACTTCCACGTCTCCCACTTCCTCCCGTCTCGTCTCCTGGCTGCACCCTGCGCCTGTCAGCTATTAATGGAGCGTATGCTATTGTCTGCTATCTAGTTCTCTAACGGCGCTTTGATTTTTCTTGGCACTAAATTAGCATTCAATGCAACACAATTCTGCACAACAAATAGACGCCAATCAACGCCCAAACTAAAATCACAGCACAGCAGACCCCAAGGGGGAAATGCTTACCCCCAATCTCCTCTTCCAGAGAACAGCTAATCAAAAATTGTGTGCCATAAGGTTTAGGGTTTAGACTCGGCGGGGCTGAGTGTCTGATCTGCACAAATTATGCACAATTATGCGATTGTAAAAAATTAAATAAAAAAGTATTAAGAATGACTGCGAAATACTCTGGTAAGAGCACAACATGCGTAAGAACTTTAAGTAAGTGGTGAAAATATCATGCTCATTACGAGTAAAAATAATTTCTTGGAATCTCTAATTATGTTTTTTCCTACAGTTTTACGTGTAAGTTATAAAGAAAAGAGTTTAAGGCTGATTAAAGGGCAAACAACAGTTTTCAGTCACTTTCCACTCTTGGATGTGAAAGAATTCTATTGAAGAACTCTCATGGTAGACAAATCCATAGTTTTCCATGAAACTTATAATCTTTTAGTTGTTTTTTGGGATATAGTTTAATCATCATGCAGAATTTTAGCAATTATAACCTGTACATAAAAGTTAAGTATATAAATATACAAAAACATAATATATATATAAATATACACTGAATTCCTTATTAGAAACAGTTAATATATAATGGGTACAACGAGAGTATCAACTGAGATATGAACGCAAAGGCGGCAGTCACAAAAGATCCACTGTTCCATCCCCTCATCCATCTGCTCCAGCTCGCATATGTAGGTGGCGCTGTCGACATCGACATTGCACATGCACATAAGAGAGAGAGAGCGAGATCGGGTCATTAGATAGTCAATCTGCGCGCAATCCTCGTCTCCATTTCCCGTCTCCATTACTCGTCTCTCGAGTCTTCAAGTCATCGCTCCTAATCGCAATCGTGCGCAGTTTTCATTCTTATTCTCGTTCTCTGATTGTTAGATGGATGCAGACGTAGACGCAAGTCTCAGATGTGGTTAAGGTTGAGGACGCGTCTTGATGCCGGGACAATGTTGATTTCAATGTCTCAGATGCCGCAGCAACAGCAACAACTGCAACAAAAACAGCAACAAGCAGAGCCCGCCTTTTAATTGCCGTACCGCCAACAGACATTAGAACACAGCGACGACTGACGATGAAGATGACGAAGATGATCATCATCAACAGTTGTTGCTGTTATCTTTAGGGTCTTGGCTGGTTTCCGTGTTTCTGTTGTTACTGTGTGTTGTCATGTGGGTGGAGAATATGACGCTGATGTCTGTTTGCCGCTCCTCTCCGCCACCCGTTGTCTTTTCTGCATAAATGGAACAATGCTAGAACTAAGCTCCAAGACTCTAGAACCCAAGAACTCTACACCAAAAAAAAATTGGCTGTAGTAAATTATATTCTTAGGAAATGAATTGTTAACAAAGTAATTCTTTAAATTTAAAGTACGATTCACAATGAAAAATAATGCAATTAATTAAAATTATAAAAAATATTTTTAAATGATTATTTTATTTTTATTTGAAATATTGCTTACTATTAGTAGAAAACAACGGAATGGTCAAATCATTCTTAAACGAAGTATGAACACTTTATATTGAGTACGAATAGTACGATTTAAAAAAAAGAGAAATTTAATCAAAGTTTCGTACTTGTGTTAAGAAGGTCACAATTGTTTACCTTTTCTTTCAGTGTAATGCCACAGCCCACAAAAACGAGGTAATCATCTGGTTGTTGCTATTGCTGTTGCTGTTGTTTGACATTGCAATTGTTTTTAATTTCAGCGACAACAACATTTCATTGTGAATAGCCAAATGCAGACATTTCCGGACGGGCAGAAATAGATGAAAGGTATATAGAGATATATATATATATACGCTGAGCTGTTTTCTATATATCTATATATATATACGTATAAGATAGGTGTAACCATTAGAAAACCGCTCATCGTACGGTATTACCGACTATTGGCGCATGTGTCTGCAAATCGATATGAGAACCTCAGCTGCCGCAGCAGCTCGGTTTAGTTCAGCAGTAGCACAGCAGCATCAACAGCAGCATTAGAATTGCTAAAACCACTCAAAATCAACGACAGCAGCAACAGTTGCAGCAGCGGCAAGCAACAAGCCAAAAATGTTAAAGTGATCACGTTTTTCCCCAGCTACAAAACAGCAGCAGGAAAATCCTTAGAAAAGCGCAACAGCAAAAAAAAAATCTCTTCTGCAACTGCTGCCGTTGACATTCCAAGCGCTGCTGCTGCTGCTGCTGCTGCTTGCTACGATGGCAGCAACTGTTGCTACTACCTTTGCGCATGCTAATTTTTTGTTGTTGTGTGACTGCCCAGCGTGTTTATCGTATGTATATAAACTTCTCTATATATATATATATATAGATGTATATAGTTTAGTACTGTGCGGCCCTAACAGTAAAATCCAACGCAAGCCGCTCACCAAGTGAGCCATGAAGCATGAAATCCAAATAGCAACAGTAGCAGCAACAACAATAACAAATACACATGTATTGTTGTTGGAATAGCGTATGTGTGATTTTTGTATTCACTGCCGCTCAACTCTTGCCCCCCACAGAAACAATTGTCATTGAATCGATATATGTATGTCCTTTCTCCCTCTCTGCGAATACCCTATAAAACAGTCAAAAGAAGCAGAAGCAATTTGTATACGAAAACCAAATTGAGGCTGGTTAATCTTCTTGGTTTAATATTGCATCTACAGTAGAATTTATTACTTTAGAATTTGTTTATCATATATCCATTTTATTCACATTGCTCATTTTTTATTAGGCAGCGGCTCAAAAAAAGCTTTAATTCTTCTTAGCAGTAAAAACTGAAGAAGTCTTCCTTCTTTTTAAAATTCAAATTCATGGAATTACAATTTGTCGATCTTTTGTTTATAAAATGTATGGAGATCGATATTTAAAGAAAAGGTCAGGTACAGAGTTTCTTACAGGGTATCAGCGAGATAAGCACTCCATCTTCTTGTCTCCCCGGCTGCCTTTACATTTTAGTGAATTAAAGGTAAAGCATGGGCAGCAGCAGCAGCAGCAGCAGCAGCAGCAGCAACAGTAGCCAGCACAGCAACAGTAGCATCGACAACAAGCGGAGCATTTAGAGGGAAGGCAGTTTGGGGGAGACGATTCCAAAATGCAAATAAATGCCGATAATTCAACGATAAGTTTGTCTTTTGTCTTGTTTGCAGCTACCGTTTGTTGTTTTTTTTTTAGACTGTTGACTGCTTGCTGTTTGCCATTGCCCAAAGCAACAGGCCATTATGCCTGGCATAGACAAGCAGATGGATAAGGGGGGAAGGGTAGAGATTTAGCAGGCAGGACCATGATCACGATTTTCAAGTTTCGACATTTGATTGAGTTTTCGTACTAACGTATTTTTTGTTTTTCTTTTTTTTATTTTGCGCCAGCCTCGAGTTTTTGTCGTTGTGTTTGTTGTTGTCGCCAAAGACTGTGAGAGACACTGTGTGGGTGGAGTATACATATAAGCATATATATGCATATATATGTATATATATACATACGATTTTGTGTTGTTATCTCGTTATCTGCGTTGCATACGCTAAAAGCGTTAATTTGACACAAGTGACCCGATTAAAGCGGCAGGCGGCAACAACAGTAAAAGACGACAATACCAATAAGAAGGAACGACAAACTAAGGCACACCGAAGATTAGATACCCTAACAGACAAAAGTCAACATTCCGAAAGCTAAATTTCACCATCAATTACAAAAAAAAAACACCGATTGTTCCTATGAAAACTATGTGATATATTAATATGATCTGAATGGCTTAGCCTGCAGCAAAAAGTCGGAAATGTTCCAATTTCATCAAGATAGCTTAAGAACTATGAGAATAGTGATGGTAATCAAAAATATATATAATGCATGACAAACCTCAAGACAAAATTATAATACCCTGTGCAGGGCTATTAAGAAATAAAATAAAATAAAAACTTAGAACCCGAACTGGCTGCAAGCGAGCGACGGGAAAACAAAAATGTTAACTTCACATGTTGATAAAAAGATGACAAGTTGACTGTCATTAGTCACACAATAAACATATACAAATATTGCAGGAAGCGCCGAGTATTGCTTGTTGTTGTGCTTTTGGAGTCGCCTCAACATCGACGGTCACGTATCGACGAGGGTCTCAAAGCAGCAACAGCAACAGCAACAACAGCAGCCGAAGAGGGCGACGACACAGGAGACACGCTGACTTCAGCAAATTGTCAATTACTCATACGATGAACGAAAGGAGCAACAACAGAAACATTGACTGGCCGCGGCCATCAGTTGCGCAACTGTTGCTGTTGTTGTTTCTGTTGTTGATGCTACTGCTGCTATAGTTGACGACTGCCTTTTAAAGCATCATTAGCAGCGATAATTAGCGCCGTGCAACGACAGCCAAGAGATTGCCACAGGAAGCCACAGAGGCAAAGGCACAGACCCAGCAGCAACTGGCAACAGCCACAGTCACTGACTGACTGACTCCTCATCCTCAAGCTCTCCATCTCCCCTGTCGTTTCCCTCTCTTTGTCAGGCAACACATTTTTAGCTAATAAATTCAAAAATTTTAAACGTTTTCGTCGATTTTCGCTCGTTGGTTGCCTTGGCAAATTTGAAACTCGTGAGAGATTTGTTTAGTTCGCAGCAGCAGCAACCTGTGCAGCTTGCTTGGCGTATGTGTGTTTTTTGTATTTCTATTGCCATTCAAGAGGCATTTTAATGCGTAGCGCACGTAACTGTGAATTGCTCAGCTGAGGGGTAACTTAAGGAGGCGCGAGGGCGCCTGACTTCATTTGTCGCTGCTGCTGCGACTGACTGACTGACATGTTAATTAGTCGCTTACATGACAGCAGTTTGTTGGCCCAGGCTTTAAATCTAGAGCCCAAGCTACATTCGGCTTGTTATTCATTATTCAAATGCTAATTTCGAAAGCGTTGGCCAACAACAGCAGCAGCAGGCAGCTACAGACAGCAGCAGCGACAGTTGCAGCCGCCAAGTGTTGAGTAATTTTAATTGAGCAATTTACGTGATTTTGATTTATTTTCATAGTCATTGCACTGAAGTAAAAAAAAATATTAAAAAAATAAATAAAATAAAATTAAGCATCACAAATGTTATTCGCAGCTCAATTTGCAATAAAATGCAGCAGCATATTGAATGGTTGGAGGGGCTAACGGAGACTTATATTTCTAGTATGCAGTTTTGTGTTTGAATTTAGTGTAGTGACTCATGTTATTTGTATTGAACAATTTTGAAAATTAGTTTCAATAAATACGTAAATTGTAATTACAAAATAAATTAAGCAATTAATGAAATATTTCGAATTAGTTTGCTATTGAGTCGGAATTGAACAGCTTGAAAATGACAAGCTTGACAAGACTTAAAATATGTTTGAATGGTAGGTTGATTAGAACTGGCTCTTCTGTAATGAAAATTTGGAGAGTGTAAAAAGTGATTTATTAAAAATATGTTAAATAACAAGAACGTTGTTAAATGAGTATTATTTACAACTGCGAATAACAATCACAACAAAAGCAGCGGCACTTACCCCCTCCCTTCTACCCCATTCCACCCTCCGCTGCTAGTTTTGCAATCTTAAGCAGAAATTTGCTTAACAAGCTCGCAGCGTGCAAATGATGCTATTAAAGTGGCATTTAAAATTTAAGTTGCACTTAAGTCGCACCACTCTCTCGCTATCTCCCTCTCTCGCTCTCTCTCTCTCTCTCTCTTTCTATTTGCCTCTTTCTCGCCCCCTCTTGCTACCCGAGTCACTCACTTTTGATCTTTGGCAAGCCACAAGTCGAAGCCATTTCTTCTGGCAAAAGACCACAAAAAAAAACACAACAACAGCAATCAGCACAAAAGAACAACAATGGCAGCAGCAACAGCAACCGACACGACTTTTGGCCTGCCTTTTGCATATGTATAAAGAGGCATCTAATCTGCACGACGTTGTCTATGTGTGTGCGAGTGTGTGTGCGCGTGTGTGTGTGTGTGTGTTTGTATATTGGTGTGTATATTGGTTTGTGTGCAGTCGTATAAGCATCTAAGATGCCGCTTGCGATGCACGTTGGTCGCTTATATCGTCACCATTGCTGGCAGCGCCTCGTTGTTGCTGCTGCCGGACTATCAGCAACATTTACAGCTGCAACCGTCGCACTTTTGCCATTTGGCTAAACTGTCGACTGTTTTGCTCTTCACCCAAGAAACGAAAAAGAAAAAAACTGCAAGTAATCAACAGCAACAGTTGCAGCAATCGCAATTGGCTCAAATGTGTTACGGTCACAAATGCTTAACTTTTACTAATGCTTTGCTTTTTTTTTTTTTTTTTGTGGCAACTCCTTCACGCCTTTATCGCCTGCCACAACAAGCTGTTACTGATGTTGCTGCTATTGTTGTTGTTGTTGTTGCTGCGCGTACGATTTCATAGATAAACATTCTATTTGGCAATTAATTGGCGTTTTGTAAGTTTTCCACTTGAATTTGTATAAATGTTTTTTGTGCGCTGAGTGTAGTTGCCGTTGTTGTTGCCGGCCCGCGCACGATATTGAAATGCAGGCAGCAACAAGTTGCTGTTGCTTGGTGTTGTTAGTGTTTAGACTTTTCGTGATTGTCAACAATGATTACTACTCCACTAATAGCCCCTCCCCTGCAAAAGCCCCGCCTCTCCGGTCGATCTACCTTTTTTATAGCTAGCTATTAGAAAGTAAGCTGCTAATTAAATTAAAGGCGGATTCTGAGCTTTCAGGATTTGAGACAATGCAATCAGCCCCTAGGGCCAAATGGCCTTATACCTCTCTCTCGCTCTCTATCTCGCTCTCTCGCCATTTGTAAGTGTATTTATGGCATGGGGCAGTAGCGAGGCCAATTGACATTAGCCCTAACAGCGACAGATGCTAAAAATGCGATGCAGCCGAGAGTTGGAGCAAGAGTCGCTGCTGCTGGAGCCAGTGCAACTGGCACAGATGAATTTATGTATGCAAAACAACAGCAAAAGAGAGGCAACTACAAGGACGGCGACTTGGCGGGCTGAGGAGGGGCAGCAGCAACCGAAAACGATCGTCCGTTCGACTGACTGACAGGACAAAGGAGTTATTTTTCACAAAAGAACTAAAACAAAATGGGACGCGACGTAAACGGCGGCTACTTCAAGTGATGCAACCACAAAGGGAACCAGCAGCAGCAGCAGCAGCAACAGTAGCTGCAACAGCAGCAGCAGCAACACGGGAGCAATATACGGAAAAGTAAAAGTAAAATAAGTAAGAGTGCTCTAGAAGAGAATTTCCGACCTGAAGTTATCCTGTACCTAAATCCCTGTACCTAATTTAAATTAAATCTGTTTACCTCTAGCGCAAGATATGATCCATGGTATATTGATTTATTTGCAATCTGTTTTATTATATACACAATGGTGTTTATCATATGTCGACTTTCTCATTTCTATCTGTATAGCTCTAGTTTGGTATATTTCAGATAAGCTTTTAAGCCAGGCTCAGAAATGTATAGTTATCGATATTCTTCGATATTCTCTGAGATGGTCTCGGCTTGGTATCATGTCTCCCCTTATGATGCCCTTTATATGCATAGTTAACAGGGTATACAAAATAAGTGCGCTTTGCGATTACGAGTGTATGCAAAAATGCCAGGACATAAATTATCTACGCCCAGGCGGCGGACAAAATGCTCGAGAAGTGAGCGAATGAAGGAGCGAACGATCGACTGAGCGAGTGAGCGAACGGAACAAATGAACCGAGTGGACGACGGTCGACAGTTGCAAGTTGCAAATGCAAGTTGCAAATGCAAGTTGCACAAGTTGCAAGGCCTGTCAATTGGAGCAGACAAAAGCGAAGCGAGTAGCTGCCGCCGCCGGCTGTCAATAACCGAATCTCGGCGATTTGCAAAAGATGGACAGAAGAGACGCTCGTTGCGCTGGGCACCCAAAAGCAAAAGTGCGCCTTGGCAAATAGACAGCGAACCCCAAACAAGAACCCAATTGTCAAATGCAAAGAGAGTGAGATAGAGGCAAAGGCAGACATAGAGCGAGAGCGAGAGAGAGAGAGAGAGAAGGGCCCAAAAGGTAGGCAGAGAGAGCTTGATTAATTTATGGCCACAGCTTTAGTCGCATTCAGGCAGCCAAGATTCAGCCAAGTCCAAATCGAAATCGAAAAACCAGGTTCATTGTGAGACCAGGCAGTTTGTTGGCCTTGAATGACGACAATGTCGCTGCCATTTGAATCAATGCAGCAGCAACACTTGGAAGAGAAAAGGGTGAGGGACACATTGCATCCAAAGGTGTCTTTATTTTATTTCGTTTTTTTTTGATTGTGTGGCGAGAAAACTTTTCGCGGAAAACTCTCTCAGCACATAAGTCATGAGTTGCAAGCAAGCAGCGAGTTTTTCGGTTGCATTGTCTTTCAGATATTTGGGATTTGTCTTGCTTCCGCTTCTGGTTGCACGACTTTCAGAACCGGACAACAACCGCAACACAGCAGCAGCAACACAACAGCGTGATACTTTGCTGCCGCTCATTAGACGAGCACCAAAAATAGTTTAAGCAAAAGTATGGGAACACACAAAAGGAATAGAAAAAAATATATATATATACATAGATCTCACTAAATCGAACTAAATTCTATTGTATTACCTTGCATCAGTTTCTAAATCATTACGATGGTGCAACATTACGGATTCTGAAAAATAATAAGGTATATATTAAATATGTGAAATTATTTTGGGAAACAAGAAATAAGCAAAATATAGTCGAAACGATCGCGCAATCAAAGTAAACCGGAACCATTAACCAAAACCCGATTCACCGATTGAAATACAGAAACTGAACCAAAGCCGTAACCAAACTACGATTCATCATGACCGATATTAACCTATTAAAATACAGAACCATAACCGGAACCGGGTCCAAAATTTGATTCGGTTTGATTCCCTGGTTTTGTCACAGATGTGGTAGCTGAAAGAGGAACCGGAAACATAATATTTAGAAATTTGTAATAACTACCATCTTCTGCCGTTCTTCAAGTCGAGAACTCTCAACTGGAGCACTTCGTCCAATACATTCTGATATTTATCGATGTTGGCTTTAGTTTCTTGGCATTGCAAATGTGAGGCAAAAACAGGAAAAGTTCAATGTTAACAAGAATCAACAAGAACAACACATGAAAACAGAGCTGCTTTCCTGGCTCAGTTCCACATTTACATCAACAAAAAAAAATATATCAAAAAATTCAAAATCCGCTCCCAAATCGATGGACTAAATTGAGAAATTTAAGCCTAATCAGATAAAAAAGCGTGCGACTCGAGCAAAAAAACTACACTAACAACAACAAAAGCAGCAAAGAAAAAATTGATTAAATATGAAACACGCAAGCGAACCACCTGCTTCCTCTGCCTCCTCTCCCCCGTCACTCTTAGCTAAATCGCCCAACAGCAAATCTTAAGCCGCATCGCAATCTTGCCTCTGCCCACTCTAGTTGTCCCTCTCTCTCTCTCTCTCTCTCTCTCTCAAGCGCACTGTCTCTATCTGTATGGCTGTCTCGTTCTTTGAGGCTGGCCGCCGCATTTGAAAAATTGAAAAATAAATTGAATTCATAAAAAGATTTATTAAATAAAGCCGGCAATTTTCGGCAACTGCAGCTCAGCAGCTTATCGCAAGCTCAAAATCACACGATCTGTGTTGCCTTTTTTTTTTTCTTTTGCAGTAGAAGGGGCGTGAAGGAGGAGGGGGCGAACTAGGTGCAACGTTGCGTTGCATGTTGCTTGGCTGACTGGCTTTATTTTTTTTATTTCTTTGTGGATATCGCTTGCCAAGGTTAAACATCAATTAAATACGGTAAAGTGGCAGCAACATCAAATCTAACGCCTGCAATGTTGCTGTGACTTTGTCACCAACTGTTGCAGCAGCAAGCTGCAAGCTGCAATCGCTCGTTGTTTGTTGGCAGTTGCAATTGCAATTGCTCGCTGCGCATTTGGGTTCATTTGCATAAAACAAATTTGGTATTAAATGCTAGACGATGCGATAAGATCACTTAACATGCCTCCAATGCAGTAGTGCCCCCTGAGCCACTTCTGCTGCTGCTGCTGCTCCTACTCTGTTCTTGGCCGTGTGAAGAAAAAAATGTGGTAGGAGCAGAGTAGTTTGTTGCAGTCTGCGTTCCATTCCACCCTCCCCCTCTTTCGTCCTTTTTCTAGTCTGCCCGCCCCTGGGCGGTAGGCATTTAGCCAGCTAGTTAATCTGCCAAACTACAACAATGATAAGGCAAACTGGCAAACCAATTGGACACATTACAAACGTTGCCGTTAGACAGTTGCTGCTAACGGCATATTATGAAACAACTCAAGAATGCTACACTTCAACGGTGCTTAGCTTAGAAACACCCTGTAATATTTGTATTTGTTATCTTTAAAAAAGCAGTTGTAAGAAATTTGTATTGAGTTTATGAGAAGCATACAAGATACTTTTTAACTATTGACATATCTTACTCGTATATGGAATAAAAATGAGGCTGCAGTAGCTGTCTCCATTTGCCTGTTGCATACAATCGCACAGCAATATTCTACCTACTGCTAACAGGGTTGCTGGGTATTCGAACGATGGCCTGTAAATTTCATTCATGGCACAAATCAAATGCCACAGTTGCAACGAAACTCCGCACTTTTCCAGCTAGCTCATCAGTGGCAATTGTTGGGACTTTGTTTGCATAATCTTGGCCCTAATGAAACCATGGCCATGAAACCAAAGCAGTCATGGATATGACCAGAATATGGCAGCAATTGCCAATGGCAGGCAGCAACTGTTGCTGCTGTCTAGTGCTATTGCTGCTTGTGGCTTGTGTTGTCGCTGCCTCGTCGTGATTCTACAATTTCTCCATTTTATTTATTTAAGCATTGCAAACATTTTTTCCTGTCTGATGTGATTCCAGTGCCGTTGTCTGCTATCCGCTCTAACTACTCGACCCCCCTGTCTGCCTGCCTGCCCCTTATTTTGTTAGTTCTGATAAGCATGCTGCATCTATCCCTCTCTCGTTCTTTATATCTCTCTCTCTCTCTTTCTCTCTGCACTGCATGTAGCAGTATTTTGCCATTTTTGCAGATGCTGCGCGTAAGATTTACAATATTAGAAATGTGTAAGCGGCAAGCGAGAGAGAACGAGAGAGAACGAGAGAGAGAGAGGAGAGAGGGAGGGGGCGTAGATGCAGGAGTTGTTTTTGCATTGGGAAATTAGCCAGAAATTGTCCAAGCACTGTGGGGAGCAATTGCAGCTGCACATTTTCTGTTGGTCAGTGGGCTGCCAAACATAACATGCAACACTTGCCAGTTGCCAGTTTGCCAGTTGCAAGTTACCAACAACAACAAGCATCGCCTCCATTGCTCATCCCTCTCTATCTCTCCAAATTGAACCTGACCCCAAAGCAGATGAAGAAGAAGCAGCAATGGACAACAATGCAACGCGCGAAATGCGAAACGCCGCTGCAGAAGCAGCAGCAGCCGCAACACCAACAGTTTCAACTTTAACTTCAGCTGCAACTTCAAGTCAAGTCAATGGGCAAATGCCCATTGGTAGTCACATTTGACCCCTGTCAGTAGTCGCAGCCGTTTCGGGGTGGTCTCCCCCTACCTGCCAAAGGTTAATACACTTGCTTCATGTTTAAACTTAAATGGCATTAAAATATTTATAATAACACATTTATATATATATATATACCCTAGCATGAGTATGGGATGAAAGCAGCTGTATTCATTATGTTAGGAGATGTGTTAAGAATAATGTAATATAGAAAAAGAGATCAGTGATTTCATATCGCCTATATGTATATATATTCTTGCATTGTATATATATTCTTTGTGAGCAAAGCCTTGGAGTGAAATAATCTGAATGATAAATATATAGAAAGCCTCCAGTCCCACTCGACCCTTTGTTGAATCAGTCGAAGTTTTCATGGAAAAGTCTAGTAAATATTTTTGATGAAAAACTAACTATTTTATCGTATAGCTAATATAAAATCAATTCCTCGAGAGTCAAGGGTATTTAATCTTCCACATTTGCAGAATAACGCTTTCTGTTTGACTTTGACTTTGGCAATAAGGCTGAAATTGCGGTTTGTCCAGCTTGAGTTTACAACTATTCTAAATTACACTGTACTGCAGCTTACAAATACGACTAAACACGAAAGTTTATAATACAAAAATCACTTACAATGTGGTTTTTTCTAATATCCAAACAGTTCTTCAAGCAATCTCTGTAGTCATTAAAGTAATCATAAAGTAATTAACATGAAGATTTAATCCAAATGGCGCCGTTAGCAACATTTTTAATGTGTTTCAATGTTACTTAGAGATTTGTGTAGTTGAGTGTAGACGCAGAATGCCCCAAAGTAGACAAATTGCATAAGGCAAGCGTGGAAAATTTGAAGAACATTCGCGGAGCTTGTTGACTGAGAGATATAGATAGAAAGGCGAGGAGAGGGAAGGGAACAAGGGGTTGCAGAGATAGATAAGGCGGGCAGCAAACGCACATAGCACACACAGGCACACACACACACACTGGCACAGTTAGACGCCCACTTAGTACGGTAATTTCTAAAACGTGCTTCTTTGATGAGATATAATCTCGATTGTTGTTCTTGTTGCTGTTGCTGTTGCTGTTCTTGTTTGCTAACTCGAGATTAAGTGCACCCAGTCAAAGGAAGCTGTGACCAGGCATTCAGCCATCAAGCATCGACATCAGAGATGCAAAAGAGGGGTGATTTGCAATCGCCCCACCACACCCCTCCCAATCCCGTCTCCATCGCCAAGACAGCAACCCCGAGGGTTAGAGTACATTCATTCGTCTGCATTATGTCGACGACTCATTAGACAAGGAGCAACCGTCGCCAGTTTGCCAGCTTTCCAGTTTGCCAGCCTGCTAGTTTGACAGTTATTCATCACTCGCAGATCTTTTTAACTACACGCTACAAATTTTAGTTTGGAATTCAACTCAACTTCTTTTGGTGTTTATTTAACATTTTTATATTATAAATTCAAATGATCTGTTAGACTGTTTTCATTAAAAGCTCAAAGAATTTATTTAGTTGCATACAATTATTTTTAAGACAATAAATTTCTTATAAAAGTTTCCGCAAACTATTTAAAGTATTTAATACTTAAATTAATATATAAATCATCTTATAAGTTTTTTTAAATCCAGTTGACAGCAATGCCATTCTTACTCTCTCTAAACTTAGTACATAAGTAGATCAGCAAAGCAAACGATTAAAACCGGGTTGGATTTCACCATTCCCACACCATCTTAAACATTTATGAACATTTATATAATAAAATTGCAAGAGCTGTTGCGACTCTGGGATGATTAATAGAAATTTCCAATTATTTTTCCATATGTATTTCACTTCCAATATAAATTTTGTTATGCATGACAATTTTTTCACTGTGTAGTTACAAATAGAATATATATACTAGAGAAGGACAACGGGGACAATCGGCACGACAGACAGTTGCAATTGCCGTCAGACAGTGCAACCATTAGAGAAAGCCTCCGACGTGGTAATTAATTAGGCTTCCACAATGGCATCCAAGACTTTGACTGAAACAACAAACTTTAACTGCATTTGTGGGGGCTATCGCAGTGTTCTTGTCTGAGCCTGTGTCTGTGGGTTGTGTAGTCTGGCCAGCTATTGCTTAACCTCTGTGCGCTAAGATCTCATGCTCTCGGGCACCGTTACAGCAAACAGCGGTTGGGGGCCCACCTACCCGCAAGTAAAACATTGTTAAGCGATTGGCGCACAGGTGACTGTAGCAGTGGGCTGCACTTTCGCCCGAGCTGAATTGGAAAGCACATGGAAACTGAATGAAGCATATGAATTGAGCATAGCACTCCAGCTCCAACGGCGGCTCGTGCTTCATCGCAGATTTAGCTTGGATTCAGCTAATCGTTATGCCTCATCAGCAATAGCAGCAGCAACAGCAGCAACAACAGCAGCAGGAGCAGCGATTCCAACTTGGAGAGTTTGCTTGTTGCAGCAAATGGAGCCGCTGCTGTGGGGGGTTACTGGCTGTATTGCTGTGTGTAAATGTTTTGTATGTGTGTGATCAACTGATGGCTAAAGTATTCCCCCTTTTGGCACAACCTAGACTCAGCTCATTTTAGCTGCAATTAAAAAGACATAAGCTATAACAAATTGCAGCAGAGCATATGGACATATATTTTGACCAAATACTTAAAAAAGGCTTAAACATGTTGAAAACTAAAATTGAAGCGACTGTTGTCAAAACTTATCATTTCAACCGCAGAAAAGTATTCTATAAAATCCAAAATCATAAACAGAAAACATTTATCCATAGCAAAGTATTACCGAAAAGATCACAGTCTTAACCAAAACGTTCTAATTTGCGAATGTCTACTGTACTCAAAGTGTAATGCATTTTGGGGGAGGAGGAGACACAAGATTTTGGACAGCGAGCGACCTTTGATTTATTGTTATTTTCATTTAAAAGGCAAACGACAAAAATCAACAAGGCAGGCAGGCAAAGAAGAGAAAACGCAAAAGAAGAGCAGCACCAATAAAACGAGAAACTGCAGCAGCAACAACAAAAGCGACAATGCAATAACAACAACAGCAATAACAACAACAAGAGCAATCAGGAGACAGCAAGAACAAAAACTAAAAACAGCAGCAACAGAAAGAACAAATACAACAACAACAACAACAACAAAAAATCGATGTCCCATCGCGCGTTTTAATGACAACGACCAAGTTGCAAGCATTTCAACAGCAGCCACAAAAAAATTCTATAAATTAACAATATATATATATCGAATATATATACATATACATTAAATACATAAGAGACTTTATAGACAGAAAAAAATCAACAAGCAGCTAACCAAAAAGGATGGCCGGCGGCCAGTTGTAAGTGAGCCACTGGCCGATGACTTCAAAAAGCGAGCGACGACAACAGCAACAACACCAAAAACAACATCGACAACGACGACGACGGAGACGGCAACAACATTGATCGCAAATCGCATATCGAGGACAGACTGAGACACCCCCCAATCCCTGCGTTGACTTGCGAGACTCGCTCAACAGAATTCGTATTCAATTAAAAAGCGTTTATGCTGCAATTGCTGAGCGGCAATCGGCAACAGCAGGGCGCGACGGGGTTCAAGGGCCCACGGGGCGTATGAGTGTTGCATAGTTTTCGAAAATTCAATTTGCCAACGGGGAGGAGAATGGGTTAACTGACTGTAACAGCAGCAGCAGCAGCAGCAACAACCACAACAACTAAAACTGCAACTGAACTAGTTTTTGCCGGCAGCGATAACAACAACAGTTGCCGCAGCAGCATCCTCGTTGCGTGTCCAGTTTTTGGCCTGCAGCCGAGTTTGCGTCTTAAATAAGTTATTATCATTGCTGGCTTTAATTGCTGTAATTGAAAGTGAAAATGTTTGCGTTTTGATTTGTGTCACAGCCTGCAAAAATGTGTCTAGGTGTCAGCTGCCACAAATGCCACACTGCAACGCAGAGTAAGGCAGGGCACCGAGGGGGCATAGATCAGAATATACAGCTTAGTGGGTCGTTGTTGTTCAAGGACACAAGAGACAACAGCGGCGCAAACGCAGTTTGCCACATGCTGCGACAATGCTTGCCATCAATAAAAACTTGTAAAGTTGATTACAAGAATATGACTAACAAAAAAAAAAGAGAAACAATATTGCTGCTGTTTTTATTGCTATTGTTGTTGTTGGTCATTTCAAATGCATTTTTGCAGTTTTAAACTGAGCTGCTTCAATATCAAAGTCGTGCGCTGTCAAGTAATGAAGTTGCCAGATCAACAAAAACCAACAACAGGCAGCAGCAGCACAAAAAGCTGTCCACACAAAACAGCAGGCAGCAACAGCCAACAACAACAACAACAGGCAAAAGCAACAGTATCAACTCCTTCTGGCGCTGGTTTCTACCTGTTGTGCCTTGTGGCTGGGCAAATCGTGCAGACGATATCAGTGATCTACATGTTGCCATGGCCACCAGGAGCACAGGGAGTCCCAGTCGCATCCTTTGTGCAGCTGCAGCAGCAACAGCAGCAGCAGCAGCCGCAACTTGTTGCGACAGCAACAGGCAACAGAAACATTCGACAACAATTGCAATTGCTACCGATTTTTATTATTTGCCGATGCGACTGACAAATCTGGTGACCCCTCCCACCATATGCCACCGCCCTCCTCCTGCTTTCAACCCGTCTAAAAGCAGCAACAGCATTGTTGTTGCTGCTACGGCTGCACTCAAAAAAATGCCATTTAAGAGTCTAATTTATTACAACTTTCCCGTTAAAACTGGACTCCAGAAGCTAGAAAATTGTTCTTCTAAGAATCAAAATTGATAATTAAAAATTTGTTTTCTCTCGATTAGAAATAATATTCATGGGCCGTTACAGAGATTCATTATCCCAAAACTAAAACCAAATATGGCAATTCAAAGTTCGGGATCATATTTTTTTTGTAGTGTGCTTTTTAGACATTCTGCTCTGCTCCTAATTACAAACGGCAACAGCGATGATATGCCGCTTTTGATGGCTGCGGCTCTCCGGCCGAAAAACGCGTTCCCAGCTAATTTAGACACCTCGCATGCCACAGTTGCTGCTGTTGTTGCTGTTGCACTCATTAAACAGCCGCTGCAATTGCTGATATCTCAAAGTGTTGAGGGACAAACGTAGCAAGAGGAAGAGAGATAGAGAGGGGGTTGAAATGCAACAATTATGGCGACAGACTCGCGGAATTTGCAACGCTTGTAAGCGGCTGGCCAAAGGCTTCAGGCAACAAGAAGAGCATCAGAGACAGCAGCAACAATTGCTACCGCCGCGGCTGACCTTCGTGTTGCCGTCGTCGCCAAAAGAAAAAAATGAAAGACGAGCGCTAGAAACTATACGAAATGAAACAAAACAAACAGAATCGGCGACAATTATCTCCGCTTGTTGTTATTGTTGCTGTTGCTGGCGCTGTTGGGCACTTATTTAAATTGCTGCAATGTAACATTGTTGCTGATGTTCTGCTGCTGCTGTTGCTCTCAGCAATGACATCAGCACAATAACAATTGCAACAACAAACAAGAGCCAGCAAATTTTGGATGCATGCCACACACGTCAACGGTGCCGCCAATGCCCATGCCAAACGCTTTGTTGTTATTGCTGTCGGTGCAGCACATCGGCAACATTCCCACTAGTTAATGGTCGAACTAACTATATTATTTGTATTAACTGTGAATTCTCCCATTAAATAGTGCCTCACTTATAATGAGAGCAGTGTCCAACAATATGATTCTAAATAAAAAATCTCTCAGATATTTGATAGGGATGATAAATTATAGAGCACTAAATTTGGACTCAATGCTTATGGAAGAGATGACTTAAAACTCATTTCGACTTATTCCAACTATTAAGAGTAAAACTCGTTTCTCAGTAACCAATTAATTGCAAAGGATTTCAAATAGTAGCTAACAAATAAAATCCATGTTCATGGGATAATTTATGAATGTATTATAAAGATGGCCAACAACTCTTTACAACTTATTCGAAAATGTGCAGTTTGTGATGGTTTAATGGCGTTCTAGTTCTCACATTGAGATTGGCGTACCCCCAAACCGCCTCCCACTGTTTGGGCTGTTGTCGTTGTCACCACCATCAACAGCAGCAATAGCAACAGCAGCAGCAGTAAGAGCAACAGCAACAGCAACAGCAATAGCAATTGTAAACTGGTTGCTGGCCTGGCCTGGCCTGGGTTGGTTGGCCATTCTCCAGTTGGAGTTGGAATTGAGTTGCAGCTACGCCGCTGAGACGCTGTCGAAATTCATTGAATTCAAAACCAATTTCAAGTCCAGTTTCAAGTTACACGCGTGGCGTTTGTTTCTATTTTTTCCATGTGTCGTTTGCCAGGGAGAGGAGGGAGGGAATGCTGCCGCTGGCAGAGAGCGAGAGAGGATGTACAAACTGCGACTGCGCACGCGTTCAATTAGCTGCAAATTGCAAATCGTGCGGCGCATGCTGTCCAGTGGCAACAGCATGTTGCTGCCTCAGCATCTGCAGCAGCGGCAGCGGCAGCAACAGTTGCTAATGTGTTGTCAACAGAACTAGCGTTGACAGCAGAATCGAAAATATTTCATTTCAAATTTACAGGCAAATATGCGCGTGTGAGAAAGTGTGTGAGTGAGAGAGAGAGAGAGAGAGAGAGGAGGGAGAGAGAGAGGGACAGAGAGAGTGTGAGTGAGTGAGTTAGCTAGAGTTACTGTTGCTGCTTCTGCTGACAGTTGCTGGCAGTTTTAATTGTGCGCTCTGAGTTATGTTATAGACCTTGAGATCACATCCTGTCCCATTCTCAACTGTCGCTTTGTTGTCGCTCATTCTAAGCGAATGCAAAAGCGCAGCTCGTAACTCAGTAGCAACATTTGCATCTGCAACAGTCAGGCAGCAACAGGCAACAGTCAGCAGACAGCAGTCAGCAACAACAGTCAGTAGCATTTCATTGAATTCCTTTTGCAGTTTCAGTTTCAGTGCGCGCATTCGCCTGACAATTTTTGTCATTTGAGTGAATGATAACTGACAGTTAAACAGGTCTCGGCAGCAACTGTTGCTGTTGTTGCTGCTGCTGCTGCTGTTACTGCTGTTACTGCTGTTGCTGTTGCACTGCAACTGTGGCCCTGGCCTGTCGTTTGCTGTCGCTGCCGCATCCTGAGGGCACTTTTTTTCGTTACCGGCCAAAGGTAAATGTCAATAAATATTGGCAATGCTGCCTGTGACTGCAGACTCTGCTCTGTCATTGTCATTGATGCTGTTGCTGCTGCACTGTAAACAAATGCGGGGTGACTAAAATTATTTTAATTTCAATAATATATTTTTTTCGGTCGCATACAGTGAATATTTTTATAAATTCAAATAAGTTGTGCAGAGCATAACTCCATAATTTGTCTTTTATTATCTTTCAACAGATTGGAATTCAGAACGAGAACTGCAACCAGCACCAAAATTCGACTCGCTTGGATTTACCATGGCATTTAACTAACTCCAAGCAAAGCATTGAAATATTTACTATATTTCTCAATATTGATTGTACTCTCTCCATACCTCTTTCTTAGCTCTCAAAAACTGTGGCACGGCGCTCGTATAGCAAACGAATGCCAATGAAATTATTCCTCAATTTTAAATTTCGCAGTTAATAATCAAAATTGATTAAACTTAAGCTACAATTGATTTTCTTACTGTGTGCACCTTTGGAATTCCTCAACTAGCAACTATTGCGACTTCTGCCAGTTGCAATTGTAGCAGCTAAAGCCTGGCTTGTTATCCAATCCGTGGGCAGACATAAATTCTATCAACAAGCAAATGGAAATATTAAGGAAATTTAGATGTTGCATAAATGAAGGCAAAAGGGAGACTTAAGGATAGGCTTTTGTTTACGCGTTCAAAGCAACCGCCGCCAATATTGTGAGGCAAGGCGAGGTGGTTGTAGTTGCAGCGCAGCAGCAACAGCAGCAGCAGTAACACCAGCAACTGTTGTTGCTGTGCGAAATGCGAAACCAACCGCAGTGTAACATACATCATTTTCACACCGAAACGCAATTGATGATGAGACGTCGACGATGACGATGAAAGGAAACCTGTGGCAAACCTCAAGGCGAGAATTATGAGCGACAACAGCAGCAGCAACAACACACGCAAATGGTGGCGCAGCAAATGACTTTGAACTGAGAATTTGCAGCTAATAATTTACACAAAAGCGTTTTTAATCATCCCATGCTGAAAGCCTCCACGAACAGGCCAATAAATTGCCAGCGTGGCAGCAGCAGCAGCAACCGACAACAAAAACCAACAACAAGCAGAAGCAGCAGCATCATCAGCAACAACACAGAAATATTTACAACAAAGCCATCAATCAGCGCATGGCTCAATACGCGCCCATCGTCAATGATACCGCTGCATTTTGTACCACTGTGCCGCAGCCTGGCATTGTGTCAGTCAACAGGCAGACAGACAGACAGACAGACAGACAGACAGATAGACAAGCAGCTGGGAGCAGTGGGAATGCCAATGCCAATGCCAATGGCAATAGGAAAAGAAATAGCAGCATTGGCAGCGATGGCCAACAGAGATCATTGATAATGATCTGCGCTCGCAACTAGAGCCAACTGAAAACTCCTACGAAAGACCAAAACTCACAAAAGTATGCGTAATGGCCCCAGGGAGCTGCAACTGAAGCTGGGGCTGGAGCTGGAGATGAAGCTGAAGCTGAAAGCTGAGCCTGCGGGTTGTTTGCCTTTTGTCTAGATGTTGCTCGCCAGCGATGAGAAAACGCGTCATAAATGCGTAAAGTTGATGACAGCAGCAGCCAGTAGCAGTTACACACAAAGAAAAACATGGTAATAGATTCAAGAAATTCTAGTGAGACTTTCTACAAATTCGATGTTTTAAGTTCGTTCTAAACGATTATTGAGTTCAGATAATTCTTTCATAATTTTAAAAGTGAATTTTAATGTTTAAGGTTTGTCTCTTAGCTAAAAAGATCTTCGTGTAAGATTTGACAATGGGTCCAAATTTTCCAAACTTTCTCAAGAATTCCATGTTCTGTTCTCTATTTATTCTGCAAGTGCAGCGACTGATGGACATATGTAGGTTTACGTGGGACAAGTGGAAGGAGGGGGGAGGAGTCGGTGCAGTGCTTGTCTCGGCAGTCTTCATCATATTTAATGGTTGTGTGATAATATGCCACGTTGCAACAGCAGCAGCGACTCTGGTTGCCGCTGTTGCCGCCAATGTTGCTGCTTTTGCACGCCAGCAACATGGCCATAAACAGTCTGTTGCAGTTGCAGTTGCACAAAATGCAACGCAAAACTCAATTAAAGAACGCATTGCAGTCATGATACTTTAGCTACCAGCAACCACAGCAGCACATCAGCAACAGTTGCTCATCATGATGTTGTTCTTGCTGCCGCTGCTGCTGCGGCTGCTGCTGCGGCTGCTGCTGCTGCTGATGATGATAAACAACTGACGTTTTGAAGTGCCAGTTCGACAGCGTTGCTTGCTTTCTCGCTGCTGCCTGCAACATTGCTCATAAATACGGCAATTGCTACAGTCATCATCAACAGCAAAATCATCATCATCATCATCATTGGCATTGGCATCGGCATCGCCAACGTCGTTGTGGTCATCTACAACTTGGTTATTAGTCGCCCGGAATGTTGGCGATGCGCGTTAATTAACTCATCAATTTTTTCGCCTTTTTTTCCCAGACTGCAACATTTTGCAGCGTTTTTGTTGCCGTTCTGCCCAAAAGGATTTTGGCATTGTCTACAACGCAATGTACTTAAAAGGTCTGCGCTGCTGCTTAGTTAACAAATCACAAAGCAAGTCAACAATGTATGCAAGTGCGGTCTGAGTCTGGGTATTAGTTGGTCAATATAAATCCGCGATATTCTTCCATGTTGCAGTTCCTTGTTCCAGTGGATCAATATTATGTCAAGGTATATTCATACCATATATGAAATTGGTATTCGAGAAAATATATAATTTAAAGCCCTATCTCGCACAGTTTCTTATAAAGCTGGATTGATATGGACGGACGGACATTTGAACAGATAGAAAGACGCTTATAGATCGGCGGACTAGAACGTTTGATGCGGATCAAGATTATAGATAATTAATGGAGTCCGAGGTGTTTCCTTTTGCCTGGAGTTAGATTTAAAATTAAGTTTATTTTCACCTGGAGTTTAATGTTTAAATCAAGCATATTTATTTCAATTCAAATCAAGAAATTGTCCCTGTGTTTTTGTACACTTGTTTCAAGAAAATAAGAAGAATACAGCTCAAATCGTAATTTAAGTTCTACCCGTAACCACACCAACAATGAGTTAGTTAGTTGAATTAAACCGAATTTATTCGGTTAATTCTTTCATCATTTGCTGTATGCAGACCCAATTGACGCCTGAGCCACGACTTCTCTCAGTTTCGAGTACGTGTGAGGTAGGCATTCTCCATCCGCCGCCCCCTCAAGTTGGTGTATATATATATATATATATAGGTTTTTTTTTCTTTCTTGCAGCAGCGAAATTAAGTACCTACTAGAATGTAGTTGAAAATGTCTTTAATAATGACAGCAACTATGTGTGGAACTTGAAAAGCGCGTAAGCATCATCAGCTTCAGAACACGTTCATGTGTCGTTGCTCATGTCTGTGAGTGTGCCCCCCACCCCTCCCACACACAGCCGTAGAGCATCAGCCCCTCCTGAGTGCCCCATTGTCTGCGGCTTGTCCTTTTAGCTGACTGGCTGCTAGTAGCTGTTGTTGCTAGTTGCTGTTGCTGCTAGTTGTTGTTGCAGTTGTTGCTGTTGCAGTTGTTGCTGTTGCTGTTGTTGTCTGTGCGCAATAATCTGGAACGTCATTTTTATTGCTGCCACTCGCTGGGGCATTCCTCGTGCCTCGATTCGTGTGTTCATTCCTTGTGATGCCATTCACATTCACAGTGGGCCACAGCTAACAGCCAACAGCTTACAGAGCCACTGACTCAACTCTGAAGATCGCCAGCTTCTCAGTCTCTACGCTTCTATCTCAGCCTGCTCGTTGTCATCTTAAGCAATCATCTCATAATCGGCAGTGGCAGTGACTCTGACTCTGACTCTAGACTTCTGACTCCTGACTCTGACTCTGACTCTTGCATTTATGCGGCGTCTTGGCTGTCAGCAAATCCCAAACAGCATCCCCTGTGCAGCCAAATCGGTGCAGCGGCAACAGCGACTGCAACAACAACAAAATCAGCAACAGTTGCTGACACATCGTCAAGGAGCTGATATAAATCTACGCATCGGCTCCGGATCTGGAGCGCTTTTTGATTGATTGCTGAGCTTGCCTCCGCTTGCCTTGGCTTGGCCCGGAGGCGGCGAAGGCGATGGTGGCAAAGGTGGCAGCTGCGTTGGCGATTTTGTTGCCGCTTTTGGTGTTAATAATAATTATTTGAAGCGAATTGCCAGAGAGGGGCAGCAAGAAAGAGAGCAATATATATATATATATATATATATATATATATATGTATATCGTGTGAAAAATAGATACGTAAAGAGAGTTAGGAGAGTATAGAGACTGTGGGAGGGAAGCAGAGTGGAGAGTGCAGACAGACAGAGTAGAGATAAAAAAGATGTTTATAAATAATCTCAATTAATGCATTTAAGCAAGTTAAGCATTTTGCAACACGAGCTTTCAATTAATTTATTTATCAATGCTACTGTTCTTATGAGAATATCAATTGGAATAAACATTGAGCTGTAGGCTTTATAGTTGGTACTCGAATCTCTAAATATTTTATTTACTTTATAAAAATAATTTTCCACAATTCAGAAAGGAGGCATATCAGAATTATCAGCCTGATTCTTTTTATTGGGATAAGCTGACCTTTTTCTCTTTTGGTTAGCTTTTAACTTTTAATAACAATATATAAATAAAAACAATGCGACTAAAAACTATATAAGAATTTTTTGCGTACTATATGCTTATGACAAATATGTACTCAAAAGAGTATTGAATATTCGGCATATCCTTTTTACAGCTGTTGCGCCAACATGTTGCACATTCCGTCGCATAATTTGCAGCCAGAGTCGTTTTGATTTTGCACGCGATATGGAAAACACCCCCGACACAGAAAACGGAGATCTGGAGATCTTGATGTGTTTGTTGTATGTGCTATGCATATCATTTATGAAAACCTGCTGCTGTTGTTCGAATGGAGGCCAACTAGAAAGAGACAGACAGAGGCAGATAGGGACAGACTCAAGGCGAGAGAGAGAGAGAGAGAGAGAGGGAGAGATATATGTGGATGCCAGACAAATTGTTGCCTACAAATCAATTAAATTGCAAGTGCAGTGCGACAAATAAACAAAACAGCAGCAGTAGCAGCCACAACAACAAATCTTGTAGTAGGCCCACAATTTAATGGAGCCACATTCCAGCGTATCTGAGCAAAAAATAAAAATAAAGAAAAAAGCGCCATTGTCGTTGGTTAAGTCAGCTAAATTACTTTAGTCAGCCAGTGCCGCCAAAGCGACCACAATAAATGCATAAACAGTTTGCAGATTGTTCTTTTCATCTTTTGGCCAACAACAACAGCAACAATAATAATAATAATAATAATAAGGCCAAGATCACAACAATGGATGCACATTTTGGCAAAACTTAAATGTAAAATGCAAATAGAAGAAACAGAAAAATAAAGGTTAGAAATATTACTAAATAAAACAATGAAACTTGAGTAAGGATAAGAAACATGCACATCAACTTATAAATTGAAATACATTTTTAGAGACTCAGATAAATTTATAGTGAGGTATACATAAATATAACAAGAGAAAAAGTATAATTTGATTACATCTCAATGACTAATGACAATGGCTAATGACTAAAATATTGAAGTGGCGAATTTTTGGGATATTATTTTTACATTTGAGCGATTATCACGTTTCTAAATATAAATGTAGTATTAATGCTGATAGTTAATTATGACTTAATCTGTATTACGCTTAAGAATCTATTCACTTTAGACCAATTTATGATAGTGGAAAATGTGGCCCACAATGTGGAGCATTTTGAGCCACAATTGCGTTTCCAACTTTGAGTGTGGTATGACCAAGAAGTAATATTCAACAGATCGAACCATGATCAAGAAGCCCTGTTTTTTGAAAATTGAATGACTTTTGAGAAAGTTGTACCAGTAATAAATTAAGAGCCAACGCTAAATGCTAATTTTGTGGACAGAATTTCTGACTGAATATTAAGCGAAAAATCAATTAAAATTAGAATTATTCAGATGCAAACGTAACTAAAAATGCATAGCTTTTCGAAATTATTTCACTCTTCACGAAGTTATGACAGTAGTAAAATTTGAAATCGTTCCCAATTGGATATTGTGGAATTGAGAACAAAAAATGTTGATGCTTAATTTCATAATTCATAATAAAGTTAACTGAATTAGCCAAAGTAAAATACTATCCGTTAGCAGAGTGTGTTCAACCAAAAGAATTGGCAACATGCCGAAAGAGACGGCAACAGGTAGCTAGAAGAGCAGCAGGATGAAGAAGCAAGAAGAGCAGCCCTTTGGGTTTGGCTTGTTGGTTTTTCACATCGTTTTCTGGTCTATGTTGTTGTTGCTGTTGTTGCATCGGTTGTTTTCGTTGTTGTTGCTGCTTCTGCTGCTGGCCAGTTGGTTATTAGCAGCACTCAACAGCTACACCCATTTAATTAGAGGTCTGCTGCTGCTTCACACAGCTGTCGCAAGAACAACAACAGCAACAGCAACAATGATGGCAACTTTTGCTGCTTCAGTTTGGCGGCCATTTTCAATAATGTCTGAGTATAAATGCTTCTCCTCTTTATTCTGAGCTAAACTTTCTATTTCCACACAGGCAATTTATTTGCTAGACTTGCAAGTGTTCCTCTTATTAGCTGAGTAGTTTTGCAGTTGTTTGCTGCTCGCCCACTGATTTGATTTATCTATGCAATGCTCATAGAAAGTTTGCCGCTGCTTTTCTAGATGCGACACCTGCAGCAAGTGGCAAGTGATATTGTCTGCGCTGCGTCCACGAAACCGTGTCTCTTTGGCCAACTTAATTAGGGTTTGCTGTCGAAATGCTGCGCGAAAGGCGACTAATGCCTTTCCACGCCCAGCCAAAAAATAAAACAAGTCATACATATTCCACTGATGACTCAGTTAGGAGAAGGAGAACGAAAGAAATCTCCCTGCTGCTGCTGCTCATCTTTATCAAAGTTGCCCTGATGACTTCCAGTTGCCACACTCTCTCTCTCTCTTTCTTTCCTGATGCCACAGCTCTAATTTGAAGCTGAAGAAATGTGTTAACAGATTGCCTCGCATTTGTCTTGGTCAGTTTAAAGTGTACGTCTTCTCAACTTCATTAGCCTGGCCAAAAAAGACCGTTCTGGGAAAGATTGCAGCTGCTCTTTCTGCGATCTTAACAGTTAAGTGGCACACGCAACGCCCCCACACCTTGCTACACCTTCAGTGCGAAAACCTTCTACTGTTCTCAGTTAGTTTTTTTGGGCAGTTATCAGCATTTACTCAAAAGTGATGTCAAAATACAAAACTGTTTTCTTTTACAGTAGAACTTTTTAACTTAAACTAGAGCGACTCTATAAGTATTTGTAGTTATTGTATACAAATCTATATTCCATAAATGGAGTATAAATGAAACATTAGCTCAAGCAAGTTCAAGTTAGCGAAGTTCCACTGTTGTCTTATATATACTTAAGGCTAACATTAAAATAGATTTTTCGTTGGATTTCAACTTTGCAGTCAATTTTCAGCTGTTGTTGTTGTTGTTGGTTGTGCCTCTCGCAATTTTTTCAGCTCCTCCTGATGCTTGAGAGTAATCTGAAGAAATTCTAAATAATCAGCATCCACTTGTTCCACATCATTGTCATCAGCATCAACAAGTTCCACATTACAAACAGGCTGCAGTTTTTCCTCCTCCTCCTCTTCATCGTCGACGCCAAAGCTATCCCCCTCCTCGCTTGTGGAACTGCCACCATTTGGTTGCTGACGACAGAAGCTGTGCACCTGTGCCTGATGCCACTGCAGCAATCTTTTGTAGGTGCTGCTCCAAATCTCATAGGTAGCAGGCAGCATTCTGTTGTTGACTGCCGCTGCTGCCGCTGCTGCAGCTGCTCTTGTTGCACTCTGTTTGAGCCGCTGATGTTTGCGTTTGCGCTGCTTCCGTCGCTTCCTTGGCCTGCCCCTTTCCATTGATTTCCTTCCGCTTTATTTACTTTGTTTCACTTATTTATGTTTGCTGCATTATTTGTTTATTTTTGTGTTATTGTCTGTCAACACGTATCGATTATCGATATGTTGACTCGGGCTGCCAGATTACGGAGAGCAAACAGCTGTGTACGGCAGCGTTGCCAGCTGGGCAGCGTGAGTTAACTGATGAAATGAAGTATAGATGGCGCCACACAAGCGTCGTTGAATTTAAATCGTAATTTAAAATTGATTTTATATCAAATTTGCTCAAATAATATACATATATATAACCTAACAATATTTATATATAGTGCCCCGTTAATATTAGAAAATAGTATTTATAAAATATTATGATAAAAAAATAGAATTTAATGTTGTGCAATTTTGGGAACAGAATTTTAGAATTTGTAGAACTTTTCACGCTTGCTGTTTTCTACAAAAATCCAAATTATATTAGATCAGCTGATATAAAGTTAAATTAATTTAATAATTGAATTAATTACCTAATGTATACAAAATAATTACCTGTATTAAAGAATATTTTAAATTGCCAGAGAAAAATGCGTTTAGTGATCCAAAATAATAAAAAACTTCTATCAAAGCTTATTTTAAATTGAAATAGAATATATATATAAAAGTACTTACTCCACTCCATTTTCTTGGCCGGACAACAGACTGACTTCAATTTGCGAGGCAAGCAAAGGCAAGGCGAAGAGGCGGCGAGTGGCAAACTGAGATTGTTTTGCTGTTGTTGTTGTTGCTGCTGTTGTTCCTTTCAGTTTAAATCCTGACTAGAGCCGGTGCTGATCGACCTCCTTTGCCTCGATCCTTCGACGAGTTGAACGCAAGGCAAGAAGAGTGGAGATTAGGGCGGATCAATTTGGTTGTGGTGCGAATGCAAATTGGCCAGCGGTATGATTTAAATGAGGCTCAAACAAAAGGCGGAAGCGACCGATTGAGTACAGATACCCATACATATATATATATATATATATAACAGGCTCTGTATCCTGCTGTGCCGGAACAACAAATGTCCTTTTTGAGGTCGCCTGAGCTTTGAGCGGAGCACAGGTCGTCGACACATAAAGGAAAATTAGGTTTACACCTACTTTTGCAATATGCTCATAAAACAATTTAGAGATTTACAAGGGATCAACTTATATATGTGGTCCACAGTTTAGCTCACACACACACACACACACACACACACACTCTCTCTCTCTCTCTCTCTCTCTATCTCTGTCCTCTTGCCCCTGTCAATTTGTTGTGGGCGCGTGGTCAGGTCCTTAAAAAGCAATCCTCAATCCTGCTCAGCTACTCGGAAGCAACTCAATGCTCAGTTTTTGGCACTCTGCACACACACCACACACACACACCACACACACACACGACACACACGTGTTTACTTCAATGGGGGATGAGAGCTTTTTCATTTTCGATGAAGTAATATGCGCTGATAATATATGAGAAAAATATCCCGCGGCCAGGATTTACACGCACTTATTCCCTTTTTAATGGACTTCTCCGCTGCTCACATTTGTTTACATTTTGGTTTCTCTTCTGCTCGTTTATTTTTTTGGCAATCTTTTGCATGTATTTTGCATATTTTTCGCATACATTTGCACAGCTCCAACGGATAATGCGCCACACACATATTATTCAGCTTTTTCTTCTTATTTTTGACATTGTTTTGATTTTTTCGTGATTGCCAAAAACTGTTGTTGTTCTTGCTCAGACGCCCTTAATGCCCCAGAATCACATGTGTGGGCGTGGCACCCCGCATAATTTGCCAGTAGCACAAAGATCACGGTACTAACGAGTACTGAAGGATAATGAACCGACAGTTAATGCACAATATAATGATATAAAGTAGCCGAGGCTACACTCAGAAAATCGCTTGAATTTTAGAAAATCGACCTCAAATTAAAATCACAATGAAATCTAAAGTTTGTCGTGTTTTTAGAAATTATTTCTAAAATAAAATATTAAAATATGTTATTTTTCTCTTTTTTAGAAATAATTTCTCTCTTTTTATTAATCAGACTAGTGTTTATAAATAGACCAGATTTATAATAGACCAGATTTATAAATAGATATTTACATTATACAACACTGAGAGTTTCCCATTTATTGGTACATTTGCCAACTTATTTTAGGTTAATAGATTGTTATTAGTTGTTGAATGGACTCTCACAAATTGGAGCTCAAATTGATCAGGCGTAGAGATTCAACAATAATTACTGCACTCTATATAATACATATAGATATATATATATACATATATATATTCTTTCGAATGAATTTCTTTTCAACGGGCGTGGCAAACGTGACAATTTGCCTTCATAGGGTTTTGCAAATTGATCTAGTCCTCAGCAGGTATATATAACTATGTAGTTAAACTGGTGGGATTATAATTCTTGAGCACGGGATGAGCTGCGGCTTGGGCCGGACTAGCCCGAAAAGAGGAGAGCGAAAAAAGAAAGGGTAGAGTGTCAGCCCTTATCGGGGCGAGCTGGAAAGGGTCGGGCAAGTTAGTAACTCTCATTACTTTAAATGGATTTCAATTAAGTTGCAAATTGATCTCAAAACAATTGAGTTGCCGCGTCGAGGCGTTCTCGAGTGCCTTCAGTAGTTTATGCGTGCTTTAACCGATGCTCGCTCGTCCTAAGCCAAAACCCCGAGCACAACAATGGGACAAAAGGCATGCCACTGATGCTGCTTTTGCTGCTGCTGCTGCTGCTGTTGATCCACTTGGTGGTTTTTGTGTGTAGGCGGCTGGCTGCTGGCTGCTGTTTTGCTCTTTTTTCTTTTTTCATTCATTCAACTCTTGTAAGCGATACGCGTCGCGAAGAAGCCAGCAGCTGCCAATTGCTGGAGCAGCACTTGATAATGACTCGCTCTGTGCGCACAGCCCAACCTCCTCCACCTTCCTCTAAACCCCAATTCTAACCGCAACTCCAACCCTTGATGACTGGCTGTTTTTCCATACTCTGGCGTTGACAGGATAACGAGATTTTCAAGTGGACGCGCCTGTTTCACACCCTTTTCTAATGATTGAAGTGCTCATAATAAACACATATCTTTATATATATATATATATATATATATGTGTATATGCTGACCCAGCTGCAGCTCAATTCGAATCCTGGGCCCAGTTCAACTCCTACTCAAGTCCAGGTTCAATCATCAACATAAGCAAATCTTAATCTGCGCCAAGTCTTAACGATTTTTCTCGCAATTAGTTGCAGGAAATTGGGAAAAAAGTAAGAACGACAAAAAAGGCAGCGCAGCGCACCAAAAAAAAAACAACTAGAAGCGATTTTCCAAGGACTTAGGCACGCTTTGTCCAGGATCGCCAGCAACAATAATAACAACAACAATAACAACAACAACAACACAAACAATGGCAACAAGGGCAACAGCAATCAAATGCGCATCAGCGATCAGCACAAAGTGCCAGCCCAGCCCAGCCCAGCTCGGAGCTGAGCCGTGTGATGAGAGCAAAGAAGAGCAAAGAGCTCCTTTGTGACCCTACACTGAGCGAGATGAGTCTTAGCATTTTAAAAATATATTAAAAAACAATATAAAAAAATACATATATATAACTACCCAAATACGTATTATTGGTCAGAAAAATACAGATACGTAAATATGTAAGAATAATTGAGATAGCAGCGCTTAAAAGCAAAAAAAAACATTAAAAATATACAAATATAAAGCTGATTGTGTACATTTTTAATAGCGAACGCAGAATTGTCCAAATAAATTATTCAGCTCAGACAAATGCTATATTAAAAATAGAACGAATCATTTTAAAAAATATAAACAGATTAATAAAAAATTTATGTTTCCATGAACTTTCCCATGACTTTATATTATTTCATATCTTATTATTAATTATATAGTTTTAAAATAGAAGTTTACTTGGGCTGCGAAGCGATGAAGTTCGCAGTGAACGCAGCCAGAGCTTTATTCTAAGTCCAATCTGAGACAATATATAACTCTGTAAAATCTTGAACAGGTAATTCTCTCAATAGGGTATTTTTTACAGTAACGAATAAGAATTAGTATTAAGATTTCCTATGTTCAGTCTCGACATATATTTGATGTAAGCAAATGATTGATGTTAAAGCGAACATAAACGTGATGAGAATATATTTTAATAAATCGTCATTTTTTCAAACAACGCAAAATTGGGAAAATATTAATTGTTTTTTTTTTTTGTGCTCAGTGTACAGTAATTTGATGTTGGACCGTTTTAGAGAACTATGTTGCGGGGCTACAAACATGGCTTATCCCGGCTGAGCCTTGTTCCGATTTGAACGGTCAATTGAAAAAGCGGCCAGAAAAACGATCGCGTTAATATAATGGAAAAACGAGGCAAGCTGCTGGGGAAAATGGTGAAAATGGCAAGAATGGCTGGTTCAGGTCTAGAAGCTAGAATTGTTTTGGCTCAGTTAGCTGGCATTGTTTTGCCATTGTTTTTTACGGGCGACGAGGCAACAAAACAGAACACGGGATAACAAGCAAACCAACAAAAGAGAGGGAGAGACAGAGGGAGAGAGAGAGAGAGAGAGGAGAGAGGGAGAGAGGGAGAGGCAGCAGAGTGAGCTGTAGGCGATGTGTGCTCCGACAAATGTAAAAACAAACACACACACAAACACACACTCGTCCTGGCAGGAGAAGGAGGAGGAGCTGCCTCCTGATTTCTCAGTCTCGCGTTTCCCAGGCGGGCATCTTTGGCAAACGGCCCGTTTCGTTTGTTTGGCTTTAACTGCCTTTTGTGCGAAAGGTGCGGCAAATTCCCCATTCTGATTGTGCGATTTGTCAAGAAAGAGTTAAGCCAAATATAACTGGGCTCACAAAGGGCCCACACGCAATGCGGTTCGTGCCCGTGCCCGGGCCCGGGCCCGGTCCCCCTCCAAGACTGGCTAATTAATTGAGTTGAAGTAATTTACGGCAGCTTATGATTTATTCACGTTGCTTTTTTGCTTGCCGAAATATATTTTACGTTTTCACCATTTCCATTTTCCATTTTGCATTTCGCAAATATTTGCCGCCCATTTGTTGCCTTGCGAGCACATCCTGCCTGAGGCACATCATTTTAATTTTTAACTACGCATCAAATCAACAAAAATTATGACAGCCATCAAATTGTGACTAACCAGTTTTAACCCCAACAATGCTATTTGATTATAATTCCATTTTCATTCAAGATTTGTTGTGGCTTATATGCCCATTAATAGATTTTAATCTACAATAAACGAATTCATTTGATGATTACTTAAATGTTTATTGATGTAGTTTTAAGGTATATTTATGCTCATTCTAAACTGTCACAAAAATATTATAATCTGCAAAATTATAATTTACAGAACTAAAAATCATATATCGACTAAAAACATTAACTAAAACTGGTAGAATAAATGGCAATCACAAGAGAAACCTTTCAAGGGTCTTGCAAAACGAAGGAAAAATTAAATTCAATTAAAACTAAATTTGTTTTTGCCTGAAAATCTAAAAATCGAAAGAGTCTAAAATCTAGAGTCTATTTGAATGTTTACCTTCTCAGTGTATATCAAATCGAATCAAATTTGTGTTCTAGTAAAAGCTATGAATTGGTTCCAATTTATTTGCGACTCCAGTTCTGACTAACAATATCGGGTTCATCAACTGTTTCTTCAATAAAGTGTAGATTTTAGGTTGCATTTCTGAATTTAACCGGTCCAGTTGCAGTTTTGGTTGCGGTTCCGGTTGACATCCGGCGTCTGCTATAAGCTTTGCATAAATGAACCTTTTCAAGTGTCGATTTCAAATATTAAGTTCGATCAACGCTGCAGCAAATCTTTGATATATACTAATTCCATCGCCCTATTTTATTAAATTTGTTTATACGAAACTAAACCGAAAACACGCAAACACAAAGGTTTTGGCGGTAACAAAGTGTGGTCCCTGCTGTTTGCTCTGAATTGTGTGTGTGTGAGGTGTGTGTGAGTGTGTGAGTGTGTGCGAGTGTGTGTGAGTGTGTGGAGTGTGTGCGAGTGTGTCGAGTGTGTGTGTGTGTGTGGAGTGTGTGTGAGTGTGTGCGAGTGTGTTTGAGAAGAGAAGCAGCTGCCCTGATCTGACTGACAGGCGGACAGGCTGACAAACTAAATTCCTGCAATGCGAGCAACCATTTTGTTTTGCCTCACGCCCCGCTTCATTCATCCTTCATTCATCCAGCAGCTCATTCCTCTCTCAGCTCTCAACTCTCAACTGAAATCATTCTCTGTGCAATTCCAGTTTCCATTTTCCATTTTACGTTGCCCGCACACGCTCGGTTTTATTGCACCTTTGTTGTTGTTTCGCTCTCTTTCATCCGTTGCCATTGTTGTCTCTTTTTCGCTACCATGATATCATCATCATCATCATCAGCATCAGGATCGGGATTGGGATTGGAAGGAGCAGCAGCGCATGCGTAATCATAGCAATTTGCACGCTTACGCATATCGCAAGATTAAACTGATCCGGATACTGATCCCTCAGTCCCTGGCCTGATCCCTTGATGCCATCCATGTCAGCAGCAACAAACTGCGACGCATAAAACGATATTTGGATTAAACATTTAATTGACTATACACAGCAACAACAATAAAAATTGCCGGAAAATAAAAACCGGTGTGACTACACTTAAAAAACAAGAGTCCTAAAGCTAAAATTTGAACGAGAGCCAGTAATTTTCTTTATGGCTTAGAAGTGATGGAACTTTCTTAAATGAGACTCTTGACAGAGTATATTAAGAATCGTATTAGTTTTAATAGTTGCGATATATTTGCTCTATTCCTTTTGATTCACAACTGTTTAAAACTCAGGGACATTCATCTATTTCTTCGAGTGTATGCAACTTACGGATCGGCCATTAAGCATTGGATCGCATCGGTCGGGGTTGCTGCCGCTGAGGATTATAAATGGTGACGATTTCATTAACATATCAATGTCAGCATCAGGCGTGAGGCAAAGTGATTCTGCTGTTGAAGCTACTTCTGCTGCTGATTTTGATTTGAGCGCTTTTGGCTTCCACTCGAAATTCGCTTAAATTTTTAACAAGACAAATACCCAAAGCTCATACAGCATGCCGCACACCCTCCTCCCTCCCCTCGCCGCTCTGCCTCATCTAGCAAAGTAATCAGCAGAACAAGAGAGAGAGAGAGAGAGGGAGAGGAAGAGAGAGAGAGGTGCGGAAAAGAAGCGAAAACTTTTATAATTTCACAAACTGAAGAGCAGAAAAAGAAGCGAAATGGCAACAAAAAAATTGCCGGCGGCGCCATTTTTGCGAAAACGAAATCAGAATCGAATGAAAATCGAAATAAAAATCCATCATGAGCCAAGAAGAAGCAGCAAGGAATGTGCAGTTGGAAAAGTAGAAAAACCTTTTATTCCACACTGTTTACACAGTCCTTTGCCAATTGAACTTTTCCCCGCTGGTCGAGAAGTGGACGCGGCAGCAGGAGTGGTGAGGGGCGGGGGTGGGCAGCAGGCAGGAGGAGGGACTCAACAGTCAAACGGAAATGTTGCCAAAAGACTCGCAACAATACTTAGACGAGTTAATATAATTTGTTATTTAAAATTCAATCTACGAACTAAAACAAAAAGTGCCTCAACGAGAAACCAAACTTTCAATTTGATACAAAAAAGCGAGGCGAAAAATGCGAAAAAAAAACTCATGAGTAGCGCAACCGGAAAAAAATAGAGATTTCTCGCTGAGATGCCGAAGTTGAAATACCCTTGCAGATGCTCGAAATAATGTTCCATAAGACAAGTCAATCTTTAAGTGCGGAAATCGAAATAAAATGTTAACCAATGATTCAAAATAAGAAAAGTCTATTCTTAAATGAATATTTCTTTCGCAAGAAAATAAGGAAAACAACTCCATTTTTATGAGCTGACAAAAAACGATCTAAAGTTGATAAAAAAAATCTATGCCACAATATGAAAATAGAGTAAAACTTGCAACTGGTGAGTCTGAAGAAGATATTACAAAACCCAGAACAATGTTTATAGTAGGTTTTTGGTACAATTGTTCGATGCTGGCAAGGATATGTGTCTACTTTAAGCAGCAACAAGTTTAAGCAATATAAATGCACTGAGAACTTAGTTCAAATGGGTTATTGCAGACGAAAATAGCTACACAGACAAAAATTCGTTCTCTGAATAAAAAAAAAACCGTTACACACTTTGTGAAAAAATTCAAACACTCTACACCAGAGAACATTAAAAAATGTGTGTAGTAAAGTTGTAGAATTGGTTGCTTCTCTGGCAAATTACAACTTTTGAGCTTATCGAGGCGCACTCCCAATGTTGACCAGCAAAGGGAAGCAATGTGTGTGTGTGTGTGTGTGTGTGTGTGTGTGCGTGTGTTGACATATTCCCGTCGGGAATTGCTGGTTTTTGGCACATGTAAGAAGTTCAGAGCAAAAACAAATAATAGTGGAAGAGGAAGAGAGAGAGAGGCAGTCGGCAGTGGAGGAGTTCACTTCCCTGATGATGCTGACTATTAACGCTCCAGTGGAGCCGCAGCAGCTCGAACCTGAGTTGCTACACTGCTGCTGGCTGGCTTGCTTAATTATTCAATAATTTCTAAAAGCATTGGCAACATTCGACAGCAGCAATAGCAGCAGCAGCAGCAGCAGCAGCACATGTCGCACATGTCGCACAGAGTCGCCCAGATCCTTTCATCCTTTTACAAGAGAGGCAGGAGCGGAGCAGTGCTTCACCCATCATAATCAGTTGGATACATAACGAACAGAGAACGGCGGCAGGCAGGCAGGAGGCAGCAGAAGCTGCACATAAGCTCCTCTATGTATGTAGTTGACATATGACCACAACAGGACGACGGGACAGAGGAGAACACACGAGGAGACCGACCGTTGGCTGCCATTGCATTTACCATTAGTCCTTGGCATTGTTTTGTGCTCGAAGCAAAATCTGGGATTTTGCACTTTGAGAGCATGTTTGATGTGGAAACTTTAGATTAAAATATTTTCCTATGCAAACACACACTAGAAAACAAGTAAGAAGTGTGCATAAATAAAGTTGTGCACATTGTGCGATCTTTGGCTTAGAATTTCTCAATTAAACTTTCGAGAGACTTTACACATTCTACGCAAGTTCAACTATTCGTCTAAAAAAAAACTCAGTTAACCAAATCGACTTATAAACTGAGAAAAGAAATTTTTGTGATTTTCAGTTAAAAAGTAACTCGAATTGATGCTCCAATTATAGAGCAATTTGAGATATGTATGTGGTTCAGAATATTTTATGGAACTTTTTTCTCGACAGTTTTCAGAAGACTGTGTACATATTTAATCTAACGGCGCATTTAGCTAGTCTGTATATAAGGAGTTGCCAGCGAATGGACCCAACCACCCCTCCAACTGGGAGAGGAACTGCTGAAGAAGCGAGCCCGAGGATTGAGCGCATAATGATGTTTATATGTTGCCAAAAACATAAAAGCATTAATTTAGTCATTATCTTCTTAAGATACGGCGGAGCAGAGCAGCGACTGCGCTGCCAAATTTCCAATCTCAGCAGCGCGAGCTTCAGCACACCATTTTACACATTACGGTAACATTTCGCATTCTCTCTCTTCGCATTCTCCCATCATTTCCATTTAGATGCACAAGTGCAAGCTGGCCAGCATTTGTATGGCGCATCTCTTCACACACCATGCTGACACGAGCCGCGGGGGCTGTCAGTGATGACTTTATCTGTATAAATAACTGTCAGCAGGCAAAAAAAAAAAAAAAGCCGCAGCAGCAGAAAGAGAGAGAGAGAGAGAGTAGCACGCCCACGTCGCAGCAACAGCAGCAGAGAGGAGACACAAAACTGAGCACCATTATCTTTAACAGTGCGCCATCTTTTGCCCTGGCCAGCTAACGGGTAACGGTAAGTGTAGATGTCACAGCAGCAGCAGCAGCAGCAGCTAGGCAGCCAAAGGGCGTCCACCATGGCAGCCAGCCACCACCGCTATTTAACGAAACTAACAACGAGACAAAAAAACAAAAGCAACAACAACAACATAAGCATTACAAAGAGAGCACACACAGCTGCTCTCTCACTCTCTCTCGCTCTCGCTCTCTGTGTGTGTGTGTGCTTGCTGTACAAAGGCGTGGACTGAAACAAGTCAAGCTGCACGCTGATTGGTCAGCGCTTGAAAATGTCTGCCAGGCGAGTGTGCGTGTGTGTTTGAGAGAGAGAGAGTTTGCTTTTGTGCATGTGTGTGTGCGTTCAGCAACTTGTCGTGCGCATCATCGTCGTCGTCGTCAACGTCGCTGCTGCCAGCGTCCGCATTCAAAACAGTTTCGCAGCTCGAGCGAACAAGAAGGGTTCAACACACACAGAATTTACAGTTAGTCGCACGCTTCGCAAAAGCACAACAATTTCGTCGCGTGTGTCTCGTCTGATCTCGTCTCGTTTAATGAGTGTTGTTGGTGTGTGAATTACAATTACAAATTACAAATTACAAATTGCAAATTACAAATTGAATTTAGCGCGCAATTATTTTGCTGCCGCATTTTTCTTGGGGTCGCCGCTTTTCTAAAAATTCGCCAAAATTCTGTCCTCATTGTGGAGCACGCCGTCGCAGCTAGCGAACGGCGATAGCAGCAGTAACAGCAGCGCCGCCGCCGCCGCTGCCAAGGCCAAGTTCAAGATCACCGTTGTGAGCACGCCGAGTCCCTCGCCGGGCTCCCCACCACCGACACCGCCACTGAGCGTCATCAATCACAACATGGTCGAGACAAATTCACCGCCGGCTGGCTACATTCTCAAGCGTTGCGGCGCCACCGATCTCAGCGAACAGCAGCAGCAGCAGCAGCAACAGCAGCAGCAGCAGCAACAGCCTACGCGACAGATACAGCGTTCCCGTTCGCCGGGCAACAATGCCGCCGCCTATCATTTAACCACCGCCATGCTGCTCAATTCCCAACAATGTGGCTATCTCGGCCAACGTCTCCAATCAGTTCTCCAACAACAGCAGCAGCAACAGCAGCAGCAGCAGCAGCAGCAACACCAACAACAACCGCAATCGCAGACGCCCTCCTCGGATGATGGCTCCCAGTCGGGCGCCACCATTTTGGATGAGGAGCGACCGCGTGTGAGTGGAGCAACTGCAGCATCTGCGGCAGCTGCCTCACTCTTTACCATCGACAGCATTTTGGGCTCACGCAATGCGGCAGCGGTTGCAGCAGCCGCCGGCAACAGCCACAACAGCAACAGCAACCACAACAACAATAGCAATAATAACAACAACAACAACCACAACAACAACAACCATAACAACAACAACAGCATCAACCTTAATGGCAGCCTCGCTTTGGGGGGTCTGGTCAAGCGCAGCACAGAGTCACCTGCCTCCCCGAACTCCAACTCCAGTTCCAGCGCCGCCGCCAGCCCAATACGCCCGCAACGTGTTCCTGCCATGCTGCAGCATCCCGGCTTACATCTGAGCCATCTGGCGGCGGCGGCAGCCAGCGGCTTTGCGGCATCCCCATCGGATTTTTTAGGTGAGTGGAGATTGAGAATCAGGTTGACATTATTTTTCCGATCTTTTGGGGAGAGTTTGCAGAAAGCTGGACTTGTTCGTCACATAAAATATTTATCATTTATTTTATAGAATTTTTAACTTTTGAGTAAGTTTAAGCTACATCATCATAAGATATCCAACTTTGTTTTAATAAGATCTCTCAGATATATAAATTACCCGGAAATTCGAATTTTTAACTAATACTTTTAATTTGAAAAATAGTATTCAATAGAATTTCGAAAAGCGTTCATATTTCAAGTTTAGAGTTCCACCTCCTCCATTTAAACCCTGTAATCCTTAGTCTTCGCCTAGGCTCAATCTCTAATCAAGCTTAAGGTTCTTTCTTATTACAACATTTTTATTCAGCGAGTTTTTTAAGAACAAAATGCTTCGTTTTTTTATTTATAAGCTTAAAAATATATTGCCATGCAAATGTAGAAAAGATAAAAAATGGATGTGGTTGCATTTTAGCTTTAGGGATAAGTCGAGCAACACAACCACTCTGCCACCCACCCCCCCATCCGCTGCTGCTGGTCCAGTGAAGCGTCTTTGGCCTGAGCTGTAAAACACCTTAAGGTTATATTGAATGGATCCTTTGATTCGGAGCAACGAGCATTGAACCATCAGGCCTAACGCCTGAATGGCATTATTCATAATTAGTCATTCAACCGTTAAAGATGATTTCCACATTCCGTTTCATATTCTGCATGCGGTGAGAGGATTTGCATTGTAAGTCCTTCTGCTGTCCGTTAGCGGGATGGGGAGTATTCCTTCCTTCCTTCCGTCATTCCTTCCTTCCTTCCGGCTGAAGGTCTTATGTTGATTCGAGCGTGCCGTTTTCTCGCCGCAATTTTTATGCAAAATCTTGTGGGTGCAGGCAACACTTGGCCCGATTCCCCGATTTTCACATATTCGCCGCATTCAAATTCATTTCTCGGCATGAATATTAAAACATCAAGGATTCCATTTTCATATTTCGGCTTTTGGGGCTTTACTGCAATTGGCGAGCGATTTTGGTTATGCGCATTTTTAAGGATTTTCTTGCGCCTCGCGAATTGTTTTTTGTCGTTTTTGGTTTATTTTTTTGTTTTTGGTTGCGGTTGCCCAATATAAATTTAATCATTTTGTTTTTCTTTCTACTTGTTCATCTTCTTCTTGTTAGTGGCGTATCCCAACTTTTATCCGAATTATATGCATGCTGCTGCCGTTGCCCACGTTGCCGCTGCCCAGATGCAGGCGCATGTGAGTGGACATGGTGCGGCTGCCGCTGGATTGAGTGGACATGGCCATCATCCGCATCATCCGCACTCGCATACGCATCCGCATTTGTCGCACCATGCCCAGCATCATTTGGGTCTGGGGCATTTGGGGCATGGCCCGCCGCCGAAACGCAAGCGTCGCCATCGCACCATCTTCACCGAGGAGCAGCTGGAGCAACTGGAGGCCACCTTCGATAAGACCCACTATCCCGATGTGGTGCTGCGCGAGCAGCTCGCTCTGAAAGTCGATCTCAAGGAGGAGCGTGTCGAGGTAAGTTTTCACTTACAATTTTTCAATTCAGTAAAATCAATTCAAGAAAGCGAAGTAGGAGCAATTTTAAACAGAGCTTTTAAAGGTTTTGCAAACACTTAAGAAAGAGTAAAGCGAATATGCGAATTTAATAGTTCAAATTTGGCAACAGATTAGATAAGATTATTTTAATAAAACGGTAGGAAGCGAAATCAAAGTCAGTTTCTTCAAAACTGACTGGAAATAATTTAAATTGCGACAATCTTGATAATTATAAAATCGATTTGAGTTCAAGTCTAAAAATTCTGAAAAATAATCTTCAAAAACAAAGATTTGATTTAAAGTAAATCACCCAAGTAAAAGTTAACTTAGCCAATGGTTACGGCGATTGTTCAAAGACTTGCTGATTTCAAGAATTCCAGTTTTCCACTTCACTTCCCAAGAGCCGTAAGCCGACCAACGATCAGTGGGGGGCAGTAAATGAAAAGTATTTCAATTAAATTACAAACAAAGTTTCAGCGCGAATCCGATCAAACTTTTAAAACATTTTCCCCAGTTTTCCCAGCACAGAGTCGCTAATTTCACGCTCATTTTAATGCTCGACGTGAAACCAATTGAGTGCTGCTGCCCCGCCCCGCCCCCCACACCCCCTCAACAAGCAGCCTTCCATTTGTATAGCAATCTGTGGGCTGTGTCTCTCTCTCGCTCTGAGAACTTCTCGCTGTTTATTTAGTTGTCAGCGTTTAGCATTTGAGAGGCTTCCCTCCTTACTTCCCCCCTCGAGCTCTCGTCCTTTCGTCCTGCCTGTCGACAGCAAAACAATGCCATGATTCACTTAATTTGAGTAATGGGCCACAAGTTTGAGGTTATGGCCGTATCATTGCCAATGTAAACACAACTGGCTGTAGCTGTAGCTGTAGCTATCTCCGAGGACTCTTCCTGGATAACAAAGCCTACCCCAGGCGCTGCTTACAACCCTCGAGAGCGGAACAGAACAGAGAGAGACCCGTGACCGAAACTCACATTAGGCAAATCAGTAACAAATCTGTGCCTCGGATTCTCCACAGGGGGTTGTTGGTTGTTGGTTCAGTTCACATTCAAAATCCATTAGTGGCCAAAAACGCAAAGAGCAAACAACGAGCATTTTCGAGAGCGACGACAAGCAAAAAGTTGACAATTTAATTTGTAAGCGCAATTTATTGATGGCGCTGATTGTCGACGCCTGTTCGAATTAACAAAGTAGGCTAGGGGGTGGGTGGGGTTTGGGTTTGAGTAGAGGTCGGGGGAGATGGCTTTTGATATCGCTGGCAAAGCGTCTTTGATAAGGATTACCGTCGCCTGTTGTTGCCGTGTTGCCCGTGACAATATGCTCTGCCGGTCAAAGTTTAAGCCTGCCAACAGGCAATAAGCAAACCGCCCAACCAACTACCCCCCACCACCACCACCTACCCCTTACACTTGACAAAATATTAGCTGGAGTTTGGCGAATTGACAGAAATAACTTTGGCTTTTGAGGGGTCGATTTTGGTTCTATGAAACCAATGTTGATAAGCAAATTTTTCTTTTTATGTTCTAAGAAACTCTCGCTCCAAAATTGGAGACTAATCTTCAACTTTTGCAGAAAGTTCATATTTTGCTTATTCAGAATATAGAAAATTCAGCAATTTAATTTTTAAATTTAGCAGGAATCCAGCTTTTTATTTAAAAACAATAACCACAGGAGACAGTCCAAAAAATATTTAGTTTTTGCCTTTTTTTAAGGATACATTATTTAGCTGAGTGTAGCTCGCAGCGCATACACCTAGCAAAAACATCACCCACTTCAGATAGAGGAAGCACGCCAAGTGCGACAATGTTGACATTTGCGTGTGCATAACTCAAATGGGTTATGGAGTAGAGGCAGGACTTGGGTTAGGGTTAGGGATTGGAGCAGGGGTATGGGTTAGGGTAAGGGTTGTACACGCTGCTTGTTTATGCTTGTTAGTTGAAATGTTTGCCATCGAGCTTAAGACAACTAACAGTGAGTTGATTAGTATTAAACTGGGAGCAACAATCTGCTGATGGTGCTGATGGTGCTGGTCTTGCTGGTGATGCTGATGATTAGGCTGTGACATTGGCTCGCGGCGAAACTGACGCCTTCAACAAACGGGGCGACAAATTTAACCGCGGGCGCTGCTAAGCCGATTAGGATATTGTCAAGGCTGCTGCTGTTGATAAGAACGCTCTTTGATTGCTATGGGAAATTTGTAATTGAAATTGAAAACATTTCAAAAACGGCCGTATTTTAAATTGAAAAAAAAAGCAAAAACTCTTCAGAAAACTTGCAGCATCACAGGGCAGAAGCGAGGAGGGGTGTATGTGGCGGGTTGGGGGATAGTGAGCTTAATTAACATACAAGAAAGCGACTTGAAACTTGTCTCTGACAGAGGGACAACAACAACAATAACAATTATGCCAAGAAGCCAAATCCAAATCCAAAATCTTGTGCATCGTCATCGTTCGTCATTGACTTAAGCAGCATAATCAACTTCAGCGAGCTTCTCCCCCCTCTCTCTCTCTCTCTTTCTCTCTCTCTCTCTCTCTCTCTCACCCCAATCTTCTCTCTCTTTCGCTCTCTCTCTCTCTCTCTATATATATATCTCTTCTGTCGCTCTTGGGTCCGCACTTTAGTCTTACAGGCCTCTGTCAGCTACTGTTTAGCATATTTGCTTGCCAAGTGCCAGTTCAGAGCCCACTTGAGCCCACTCCGCCCATGTCCGCGTCCGGCAAAGTCAAACACACACACACACACACACACTATATATATATGTAGAGTGAGAGTCTCTTCGGAGTCTCTGCTCTCGCTTTGGCTTTATAGTTATGGCAATGCCATAAGTGGCAATAATTATTAAAAATCTTGCCTAAGACAACAGCAACAGCAGCAATCACAAAGCAACCAAGAGTGCTCGAGTGTGTGGAGTGTGCTCGACTAAGGGATACTCTTTTAAATAATAATATTGTTTGATATTAGAATAATAGGTAATAAATAATAGCAATAGTAATGATAGTAAAAGGCAGTCTATAAAAACATGTGACAAAATTCAAAGCAGAAATCAAAAATTGATTTATTATTATTGTATTGGATAAAAGAACTAAAGTAAATGCTTTGCGAAAACTTGCAGACACAATCAGATAACTTAAATATTCAAAATTGTATTTAAATTTAGCTGCGTTTCATGTCTGAGAGATTACTTATCAAAATTGGCTGTCCCCTCACAGTCTCTGAGATGATATACTCAGTAAAATTATGAAACATGACTCAATCCACATGTTTCTATAACTATAACTTTATTATACCCCTTATGACTGACTTCAAATAAGTACAGGGTATGTCACAGATCACAAAATCACAATCACAAATCACAAATCGTATGCAGAGTTGGTTTGTTTGGGTTCCCATTGCCATTTAAATGATCTGCTTATTTTGACTTCATCATTTACAATTATTATTTTATTTAGACAGTCGAGTGTTGAGGCAAACCAATCTTTGCTTCTCTCTGCTGCTGCTGCTGCTGCTGCTGAGTAAAACAGTAGCTGGCTGCTACTGCTGAGCGTTGAGCGCTGAGAGGAGCTGGTTGACCACACAGCCTCTCCTCAATCATTGTTCGGGTTTTTTTTTGTATTTATTTATTTATTTATTTGTATATATACCTTTTTTGTTCTCATTGGTGCGTGCAAGTCAAATACGCCTAATCCCGCAGCTCAAGTGATTGAGGTGATTTCGATTTCGGATTCCAATCGTAATGATCATCGTTCATCGTCATCATCATCGTAGTTCAGCATGCAGCATCATTATTGCCGTCCAGTTTTGTAGTCGCTGCCAAGTCAATAAACTCTTCAAGCGCAGCGCAAATATTTATCTTTGTCGTCGCCAAGAAATTAGTAATCATCTCAGCATAATTTCAACTACTCAATTCTCGCTCTCTCTCTCTATCTCTCTCTCTGTCTCTCTGTCTCTTTCTGCCTCTATCTATCTATCTATCTTCTCGAATCAAATATTGTTGTTGGCTTCTCAGAAAAGGGTCGCACGGAGAATGTGCTCACTCATCTTTGAGGCTATTGTGATCGTCGTGGCAGGATTTGCGCCCTCGCCTTGACAAGAGTGAATAGTAATACAGAAAAGAGTTTAGGGTTTTTCTTCAAGTGTGTTGGCGGAGGTGTTCCGTTTGCGCCGCTTTTGATGTGCGACGGGATCTGGGCCACCTGCGCTGCAACAGCAATTAGGCAATCACTGCGATTATTATTATTAGCATTATTATTGTTATAATAATAATTATTATTATGATTGCATTCGCAGCAGTAATAATAAACATATGTGTGTTGCAGCAGGGGCGTTCCCTTTCTTTCCAAATGAAATTAAAATGGCAATGAGCTGGAATCAGCAGATTTTCGTTAATTTCACAAAAAAAGAAAAGGCAGACAACAACAACAAATCGAAAAAGTGGCCGCCGGCAGGACAAACAAAAACCACTGGAACCACTGAACCACCCACCAAAGTTGCCACTTTGCTTTGCCGCAAACACAGTCGCAGGACTCCCCACTGTTAACTGTTGTTGTTGTTGTTGTTGTTGCTGTTATAATTTTTCATAATTTTCCATTATTCAAACACTTGAGCGCAATTTCGTTTCGCAATTTTACGCCTTGTGTCGTCGACAGCGTTTAAGAGTCTTTCTCTCTTTCTCTTTTTCTCTCACACACACTCTCGCAACAAGTCTCGCGGGACTTTTGCGGCGCAAAGTGCGTTTGTTGCCCCAGGCAAACCAGGATAAGGGAGCTGAGGCAGGAGTAGTGGGCTGAGCGACGTCCGCTTCATGTTTGCTTTACAGTTTTGGCTGTCGAAGCGTGTAACCATAGACAAATATTTTGTGGAGCGAAAATTGCCCTCGAAGCTGCATAAATTTACACAAAAACGCGCTAAGCTTGAGCTAAAAGAGGGTGAAGCCACTTGAGATATGGGGTGGGGGAGTAGATGGGAAGAATGGGGGAGGCGGTTTTACAGGTGCACATCGCTAAGCTTTTAAAAGGTCACACTCCAAGTTGCGCTCCATGCCCAGCGATTAGTAACAGCTAAAATTTATTATTATTTCTTTATTTTCCGCTGGAATTTACTTTATTTTTGAGCAGTTTTTATTTTTTTATTTTTTTATTGCGAGCTAAGCTGAGACATGATCTGACATGATTGTAGCGGGCATTATTGCTGAAACGTAAACAAAAAAGCTTCCACTCAGACACGCATGCATAAGTCGCTCCATCCTTGTCGCACGTACAAGCATTCATGGTTGGTGTTTGGCGATAGCAATGGGAAAAGAAAAGAGACAAAGGCTTGAGTGAATGCTTGACTGACTATTTGTTACAGTTATTGCGCTTTCCTCTCTTGTCTACAAATGTCTCTCAGTCTTAGCCGCATTTACCGTTTGCTTTTCAAAATTATTAGTTGTCCTGCTTACAAAATGATCATGCGAAAAAGCATTGCACACAAAACGGATTAAGCTGCAAAGAAAATGGAGAAAGAGAGAGCGAGAAACTGATGCTTGTGTTCATCATTTACAGTTTAATTGTTTAAATATATCTCACTCGCCAGTGAAAAAATGTCACCTAATATGTTAACATATTAAATTTTTACTTACACAAAACGACGCGCCCGACTTCATTGGCAGCTGCGGAGAACTAAAACATGCCGAAAAAAACTGCAACTTCAAATTAATGACACTCTCCAAAGTTCCCACACTCTTACACACATACACATACACATCTACATTAATATCGATACTTACTAGATACAATGAGAGAGCGAGCGATTGATCTGATTGGAAAACAACTGGAGCTGCCAGGTGTAACTCAATGCAATTAGTAAGCCATTGTGACGTCATGCATTGTCGCCTTTAATTAGCGCACATGTTAAAGCATTTTTACACACATACTCGTCATTATAAAAGCCACCAACAACTACAATAACAACAACTGCAGCCAGTGAGAAATGCGTAACGAGCAATTTTCACGGCTGCGCGATTTTTAATCCAACAACACGAAACGGTGACAGAGCAATTTGTAACGTTAACTGGCGGGGACTGGTGAGCGGGAGGGGTTGCGGGGTGCTCCATGCAACTTTTCCTATGGTTTGTTTTGTGACGAACATTCCAAGCGACTTGCATTGCCAATTTTCACTAATTAGAGCATCTTGCAAAGGCAGCGCTACCATTTTGAGCTGCCTCAGGCACACACACAGAGAGCAAGAGAGAGAGAGAGAGAGAGAGACACACACACATGTGTGTGTGTGTGCCAATCAAGTGCAGCCAAAATGTTGCAGCTTCGAACTTTTTTGGGGGGGGTGGGGACTTTCTGTGTTTGGCTTTTGTGGGTAAATTTTTGCCATAGCCGGAAAAACATGAAAATTAGACGTGACCAGCTGCAGCGATTAACGAAGCGCAAAGTTATCATAGCAGTCAGCCAGTCAGTGTGACCAAACACACACACACACATGCATGCATGCATATGTATATATATGTACATATATGTATATGTTTATGCATGTATGGCAACATTTCACGCTGGATTGCATTTTGGTAATCTGAGCAACACTGGTCAGCATTTTGCGTTGCCCCAAAAATCAAACAATAACAGAAAATGGCACGTTTAACGCTCCAAACCAACCAACCCCGCCCCTCCCCCCACACTCTCCACTGCTGCTTCAACTGTTGTCTGGCGAAGCGGCGCTGGCCATAAAGCGCTTTTGTAGTTAATTAAAAATCAACTGCCGTCGGTCTGTTTGTTCAATGGATTTCATGCACGTTTCCCGTTTATGCCCCCACCCACTCCACCACTTCAGTTTTTTTTTTTTTTTTTTTGCCACTGCTTCGCGGATTTTGACGTATCAGCGAACTATGCGCTTTTGCCTGAAAAATCTGTGGCAATATTTACCAAGGCGGCTCAGGCTGCATGCCTGCCAGTGCTGCCAGACCAATCGAGCAGGCCATGCATGCCGAGTTTGTCGCTTCCAGCGGCAGCCATTTTGTTGTGTTTGCGACCCATTTTTTGGGCACTAACCGCAAATCTCAATTTGCATCCGGGCATTTTCATTGATACACATGGGATAAACTCGCAATACACCTACAACACACACACACACACACACACCCGCTTCGCTTCGCTTTTTTTGCACTTGTGTTTATTTAATTTGTCGAACATTTTCACTGCGATTTTTCGGCGCAACTTTTGCCACGCAAAAAATACGCCCGCGGTTATTGCAAATGTTGTGCGTTAGTCAGATTTTAAGCGGGGTGGCAATGCACACACACACACACACACATGTGTAGGCTAAAGCTACTCCATGTTGGTCGTAGAAATTACGGGATTAGGTTTTTTACTCACTAACTGTTGCTGTTTCTACCCCAACCCGACTCCGCCACCGCCTCCGCCTGACCCACGGATTAGAGTTCAATGCGTTTGGCACTGGCTGAGTGGCTAACAGTTAATTAAAATATGAAACTTTAATAAGCGAGCCGCAAGCGATAAAAAATAACTGTGCTTTTTCAAGCCTTTTTTTAGATTATTGGCTTTTAAACTGTTGCATAGGAAATTTGTGTATGTGGCTCAACATGTTGACACAATTAAGCGGCTAACAAAATTGATTGGCTAACACAATGCCGCATAAATGGGAGATATCCTGTAAGGCGACTAAATCTGATTCAGAATTAAGAAACTTTCAATATTTTTAAATTGGCAAAAAAACAAAGAATTTACCGATTGAAGATTTATTTGATTAGGTAACTGCTTTTTCTCAAATCAGAAATGTTAATTTGACTTCTTTGCAACGATTTTTATGCAGGATATTCAATAGTCATATTTTTAAGGTTTCTCACATTTTTCATATTTTGAAAAACTCATCAAAATAGCCGCAAATTATTTATATATGTATAGATGGCAATGTATGCGTTTGGCTTTAATAACTTAAGCTCATAAAATTATGAAATTATGAAAATAAATAGACAGAAACAAACGCACACACGCACACACACACACACACAGCACACACACACATAGACACACACATAGACATATGGCTGTAGGCAATTTATAAAATTAAATTATTTGAAATCAAAAATGCATTAGATGGAAAATTAAATTTATTGTGTCTGTGTTGACACATGCATTTTGACAGCTATAACGAGGCGTGGCTGACTTCAAAGGCGGACAGCCAGTCAGCCAGCCAGCCAGCCAGCCCGTGTTGCCAACTCATCAGTTGGCGCGTCTGGCTGGGAGTTCAAAGGTTGCCAGGGCTGCCGCCATTTTGCCGCCTCCTCATGTCCTAAGTAAATAAGCTAGGCAACGCTTCCCTCGCCCACCTTCCCTTCCCCTTCCCCTTCCTCCTCCTTCTCCCAACTCCGTCCGATTCACTTCTCTCAACAGCTGCGCAAATTCATGCAGAAAACTTAAATGAGCTCAAACAGATAGAGCAGATTGTGGGGGAGGGGGAAGTGGGGTTGTTTGGGCGGCATTGGTCAGCTGCCAGTTGGTCGTGCTTATGAGTTTAGCGCACTTACCAACACTACTGTTTGCTCATGTCATTCGCCCTCAGCTGCTCTTTTCTCACTGTGTTATTTCAACAAATTCAGTCGATTTGCTGCATAAACATTCTCCATTTGCAGCGAGTGGTTGGCGAGGTTGGGGGCGTGGCACTGGCATGGCAAAACTTTTCACTTTGGCAATGATAACAAAAAACTGGAAATCCAAACTCAACCCGTAAAAAATTGTTAAAAAATAATAAAAACAACACAAAAAGTTTTACCCAATTTTTTTTCGCTAATTTTTGTAATTAAACTTTTCGCTCCAATGTTGTTTTGGGGTTGTGTTGCAATTGCAATTGTTGAACAACAAAAATAGCAACATTTACTCGCAGTTGTATTTATTTAGCAAACAATAATAATAGGGGTTGCATTTTGGCATTTTGGGATTGGGTGAAAGATGGTTGCCAGTTTATATTTGTAGCTCCACCCCGTTGCCAATGAGACAACAACAGCAACAACATCTGCGCTAAAATGACAAGAGACACGCGATGCATAGACAGGGGTTGGAACTGGCCACTGTTGCCCCCAAAAACCCATAAACTTCCCCAACCCCTGATTTCGTTACGCCTTTAACCAGAGCAAATTAACCCCTAAGTCACTTGACTCAAGCTTTTGTTTTAATTAACTAAGTAGGCCGGGGTTGGCCCGGGCGACCTATACATAAATATACATACATATATATACATAAATGTATAGCCTGAGTGGGTGTGGGGCGAGTATGAGTGGGTGTGGCCTGTGTATGGGCGCCTAATTAAAAAGACCCAAATATACGGGAACAGGCCAAACATTCGTAAAAAAAACGTTCTTTTTTTGTTTCTACATTAATTACAATTACAATAAGCTAACTAATTAGGCGGAAAATGTAAAAGCCAGGCACAAGAAAAAACTGAAGGCGGTTGTGGGTGGTGGGGGGAGGGCTGTTGTTAGGCAACTGCCTCAACGCAGATAAACCAACAAAATAAAACGTAAAATGGGCAGCCATAAAAAACATTAAAATATTTACAGTTGAGGAAGAGAAAAAAGTCGCACGCGCTCCATCATAATAGGAAATATAATTTGAAAAACGGATGAAAGTGTTTTTGAAGCCCTACCACAAAAATTGTTACCACGACAGCCAACTAAGACCCGCTCTTCTCTCTCCATCCACTTTCTATATTTAGGTCTGGTTCAAGAATCGGCGAGCCAAGTGGCGCAAACAGAAGCGCGAGGAGCAGGAGCGACTGCGTAAGCTGCAGGAGGAGCAATGTGGAAGTACACCCAACAACAACAACAACAATGGCAGCAATAGCAACAACAACAACACTGGCTCATCTCCCAGTTTGTCAGGTGGCAACGCTGGCATCAAATGCGACTATGCAACGCAATTGGTGCACATCAAAAGCGATCCAAACATTTATACCGATGCAGACGAATCCTCCGATCTGGAAGTGGCCTAAGCCACAACAACTAAAATGTATCCCTAACTGTATATATTTTCTCTCAATCTTCCCCCTATTGTTTTGTATATAAATAAGTAATGGTAACTTAAAAATAAAAATATAAACTGTTGTTATTTTAAGTTGTTGACTTTAAGTGGTGGAGAAAAGTGGAAGCTTTAGAAGATTAGTCAAAATGTACAGTCACTTAAATGTATGTGTATGTATGTGTGCGTGTGTGTGTGTGCTTGTGAATTTTTATCTAGTTGTTTTGTGTCCAATGTCCAATAATAAAAATTAATAAAAAGCATACAGTGAACGCTAGGAATTTAGAAAGCTTTAGTTTCCGAGTTGAATAAAATATTTGAGTTCGTAATAATGCTTTAAGCTTAATGATTTTTGTCGAACATTTTTCTAGCCACTTTTCAAAAATACAATCAGTCAATACAGTCAAAAGTTAAATAAAAGGAGTTTCCAAGAGCTAATCATTTTAAATTTAATTTCCACTATCAATTTTGCAAAGCCTTAATTTAAAATCTTTTCTCAGAAATAACAGTTGCTTTTCTAATTTCTGTAAGCTCTATTTTCCAATCGAGCACTGTATTTAAATGTAAGTGTAAGCAAAATTGTAACCCAAAACCGATAACGATAACACTATGCTAAAAAGTAATGTTAAACTTAAATTATTAAACAATTCACACAAAAATGAAAAAAATACAAAACAAACAAACAAAAAATCAACACAAAACAAAACAATTATAATAATAAAAACCAAGCCAAAAGAAATCAAACAAAAAAAATATAAAGAACTCACAAAATGTTTTTATTATGGACAAAGTTTATCGACTTGCAGGGAAGACCCTGCGGGATTTGTTCACACCTGATCTCGTTGCGTAATACGAGCAGTTTTGGCAGCGCCCCAAAACTTCTGGCCAAGATACAAAATAAGGTTTAGCAGAAGAGGTTGAAAGACCAATGCTGGTCAATTGGAAAATAAGTACGCACTTGGCAGGACTCCTTTGTTATGCCAAACCCCCAAACAAAACCAATTTACACGCTAAAGTGAAAAGTACAGCTGGAGTTGTCTGACAGCTACACAGATATATATATATACATATATACATGACTAGCTGCAGTTATAGCTAAGGATACATAAAGATACATATATCTAAAACACACTTTCGAAGCACTGCTAAAAGTGGATGGTTAGAGGGGGGCTGTCTCAAACCTTCAGGTGTACGTGTATATATATGTATATATAAATGTATCTTTGTATATCTGACAGCTCTGCTGTCTCATCATCTTCAACTTTAACTGTTGTCCGATTTCATTTGCATTTTTGCATCAACAGCCAAGCAAATCGTTTGACTTCTGTCTCTTTCGCACATACACATCCTAATTGTAAGGCCGCTTGACAGCAGTGCTGCCATTTTTTGGCTACTTAAAAGCTAGCTTTATTTTTTTTGATTATATAATTTACAAAATAAATATAAATCGCCTGTGTTGCGTTTTGAAGGCTGTTACCCAAAGAAAACTGTATTAACTTTGCAAGATGAGAGGAGTTTGCTTAACTGATTGTTGATTGAGTAATAAATGAAGTTATTTATCAGCTATTTATAAATGTAATTATGCCTGCAGTTGGAAAATGCAATCAGACCAAATTTTGGTAAACTGAGATATGTTCTTGAAGTAGGTTGTTACTACTAATTTGAATTGAAACCCATATCGCTAACAACAATTTTGCGAAATTCGGAAACGGAAGATTTTTGTTCAAAACGATAAGATTTTGCGTAAATTGAAGCACGTCTGCTTTATTAGATTTAAAATGTTTTTCTTTTTTTTTAGGTGTGCATGTTATTATTATTATTATTATTATTATTATTATTATTATTATTATTATTATTATTATTATTATTATTATTATTATTTAAATAAATCACTCTTGGTGTATATATTTATTCCCATTTCTAGCTGCTTTATCAAAGTTGTTTAGCTGATTTTGCTTTGACTGGCATCACTGTTGGCCCAGAGCATCTTCCAGTTGGCTCTGCAGCTTCTTCTACTTGTTTTGTATTTTGCACTTTTCAGTTGAATAACCATTTTAACAATGACTTTTCGCAACAAGGTTTTGCTGTTATTGTTGCCTTCGTTGTTATTGTTTTTGTTGTTGTTGTTGTGTTTGCTGCTACTCTCCAATCTTGACCATTTTTGTTGCTACATCGTCAGAGAGATAGGGAGAGAGAGTTGTCAATTTTTGTGTGTTTGTTTCCTTTTGTTTTGTGACATCTTTGGCTTGTTATTTTCCTTTGACCAGTTGCCAGTTAGTTCAGCCAGATGGCCCAAAATACAAATTTATTCCTTGCTCGCCGCTTGCCTCTGTCTCTTTTGTGCCACCTCATTTGGCTGACCATCTTTTGATTTCGTTTGCCGTCGCCATTTTGTATGCCTTGTCCGACGACTATTTGCATAGGTCGTGTCTGCTTTTCTCTTGTCTGTTGTCTGCTTTTCTTTTTTCTTTTTTCTTCTGTTCTCCGCTTTTCGACGGTGACGATGACGATGACGATGATGATGATGATGACATCTCGAGTTTCGTTTTCCCGGTCTACCCTAATTTTGGGACGCGTTTGTATGTTTGTGAGCCTTGTTAATAGTTCGTGTAAAAATCTACAAATATTTGCACTCTATTAATTTTGATTTCTTCGCTCCGTTTTTGTTGTAATTTTTTCAAATTTTCTTCATTTTTTTTTATTTTTGTTTTTCTAGTGCACGCTTCGCATATTATTTTTTTGTTCGCTTTTCCTCGATTTTTTTCTGCTTTATCAACATGAAATTTAATATATGTTAGCGTCCCGCGTCCGGCTGCACATGCGCCCCTCTCCCCTGCCCCCCATTCGCCCATTCCTCACCATCGCCATATCCTTTACATCCTATTTACATGGCATACAACGGCGAAAGTTTTTGTTTTTAAAATAAAAATTATACCAACCTTTAAGCGCCACATTTTTTTCGTATATGTATGTACATTTGTGTGAGAGTGTGTGTGTGTCTGTGTGTGTGTGTGTGTGTGTGTGTATGTGTGGCACATGGAATATTTACCCATTAAATTTGCCTTTAATTAAATGAATGCCGTTTTTTATAAATATATATGTATGTACACATCACATATGGGAGTCCTTTCGTCGCCGTTCCGTTTGTTGAAATAAAAAATAATATTGTTAATTGCAATTTATTCACATGAACACCTCCACGTTTCGAGTGGATAGGATATGGCACCCCCGCCCCCTCCCCCATCTCTCTCTCCCAACATCATTCCCCTCAAACCATTACATTGATTTTAATATTTCATTATGTAAGATTTCGTGCGCTGCAAATGAATAACTCCAGAACGAAAAACCCAATAATGAATAACTAATTTTGATAAAGGCCACATTATTCAGTATTCTGTTGTTTTAATCATGACATAAGTAATTTGTTTTAAATACTCTTGACAAAGTATATTAAGGCAGCTCCTTGATTCCCTTTGGAAATATAGTACACTTTGTGAGTAAATTCCAGTTTTGTATAATAGCATAGAAACTTTTTCTCAATCTGCATCTGGTGTTGTTTCCAGACATTTAATATTTTAATTATTTTAAAATTATATGAAAAATATTTGCTTTGTACCATCGTCCTCTTAAAACACTCACAAAATAGCTACAACATTTAAAAGTTTTTCATATTTTTATATAAATATAATTATATTTATTGCTTGGTCGCCTAATTTGAATGTCTTTAACTGGCATCATGTCAAGTTTTGTTTCTTATTTCTTATATTTCGATATATTTCAAATCGCGAACAAAAGAAATATATAAATCTTAGTTGCAAAGAATAGAAATCGCAGATTAGGAAGTAGCGAAAAGCTGCTCAAGTTAAAATTTGGCTTTAAGTGAATCTCTTCAATTCCTTAACTATTCAAGATTGAAATGTGTAAAATGATTCGTTTTAACTTTATCCATATTCCACCTAGTTTTGAGCCATGACCGATGAACTCGTTGACCCGTTGAGCTGTGAGCCAAAAACACCAATTAGAGTCCGTTGCACACCGAGCAGACTTGCCTAGCCAAGGGCTACATTTTTAATAGATTAGCAGGCGAGCAGGTGAGTTTAATCCATAAAATGTTCGATTATTGCGTTTATGCAGCCCGAGGCGAATTCAATATAAAATATGAACAAACGTTAGAGAAATTACAGCACAAAAGCAGAACGAGACAGAGACGGGGAGAGAAAGGGAGAAAGAGAGAGAGAGAGAGCGTGTAAGGACACAATGCAAGGTTGCTAACGTCATTGTCCTTGTTTATAAGTATAACACACACACACACACACACACACACACATACACACATACATATAAAACTGGTCTCCAGACATTGTTCTGTCGTCGTCACTTATTTGACTATCGATTAAAGTTTGTGGTCCTTGTGCACACAGCCTCAAGTGCTCGAATCCTGCTGCCGTTCCTGCCTCTGCTCGCATGCTCTTTAAACTTGCACGAAACATTTTCGATTAATTTCAAATCATGTGTGCATGTCTGACAGGATCTGAGGCACAGACGACGGGGTTGATCACCGCCTCACTGAACAAGGCTTAGGCAACAGGACCAGCCACAGGACCAGTCTTAGGCCCAGGTCCAACCCCATCCCCATCCATCAAAGCCCAACCAAAGTCCAACCACCGCGTCCGTTGCGTTGCATTGTTGCACGGACCATCCAATGGCAACGAGTCAACGACGATGACAATTTAAAAGCACACTTGAAGAAAAAACCTTTCTACTTTAATTTCATTAAGTTTTGCTCGTGTTCAAATTAAGTTTACTTTGTCTTCTGAAGTGATTGTGAATCAGACTTCGAATTTTAAATAAAATGCACAAAATACTTCGTTTGAGAAATTGCCTTCGGGGAACGAAATATTTTAGATATTATCAGAAAATTAAAAAAAAAATGTTTGTTACTAACTTGCTTTAAAATTTGATGAGAGAACTTTCTACTGCTATTCATAAAGTTAATAACTGATAGTCTCCAAGAAAAACAAAATTAGAAAATTATAAAAAAAAATACTGAGTTTTATCAAAACAATTTGGTGCATTTAAGAATTTTGGAACCTTAAAAAATAGACCCGTAAGAGAAGAAGTAATTTTTCTCTTTAATAATTTTCTTTGCTTTGAGTACTTTTTGTGATATTTTTTCTGAGTGCAGGATGATGCAACTTGCGGTGTGTTCCCCTTCGCTGCATCCTTAACTCATCAGCAATTAGCTCATTGTGCGGTGATATCGACCTGATTATGACTGAGGCTGCAAGCAGTAGGAGCATGGGAGCATTATGGTGGCGCCTCCAAGCTCACCGATAAGGCAAATCCACAAAGAGCTTACAAATGTATTAAACTCAGTGCACGTTGGCAGTGTTGCGCTTATATTAAGCCCCGACTGTGACTGTGTGCAAATGTGTAAATGTAACTGTGACTGCCCAGGGGACATCCAAGAGAAGCTTGGCCAGCTTAGGCCTTCAATGCAGCTTATGACAAGGATTCGCAGCCATTGCGCTAATGACGCTAAATGGAAATTTTTGTGAATTTACCAGCGGAGGGGAGACTAAAGAAGGAGCTGTGTGGTACAATGTGGTCAATGGAGGTGGTGTACTTTGTGGTACATTTTTAAGTAGGTAGGAGCAACTGTGCACTTTGTCCCGAGGCGCCCCAATAGCCGCGCACCCCGCCATTGTTTGGAAAAGCAAATGTTATTTTCGAACAAACAAACTGAGAGAAAACCCGAAAACCATTCAAATCATACAATTAGTTGGCTCTAATCCGAGCCACAAATACCAAATGTTGCCTGCCACAGACAGGGGCACAGTTGGAGAGAGGGGGATGGGGTAGTGTCGAGGTTGGGGGGTAGGGTGTGCGTGTTCTTTGTTGGGATACAAACACACGAGTGTTTGGGAATCCGTAGAAGCATGTGCCACCAGGCAGGATAATAGCTCAAGCAATGGGTACGAGAATTGCTGAAACTTAAAGACAAAGAGAGAAAGAGCGCGGGGGGGGGGGGGGGGAGTTAAGATTTAAGAAGAAGCAAGGAATATAGTTTATTATTTACTACTTCGATGAAATGCAACCAGCAGCAGCTGAGGCATCTGAGCAGTTCGACAATTGAAATATTCTTAAGGAAAACCCATTAGCAAAATTTCCTTTGACTTGAATATTCCGACAAAGTTATTGAAGTTTTATCTTACCACAGAAAAGTTCTTCCATGCTGAAACGATAAACTAAACATATCTTATATAAGCACCTTAGGAATATATATTATAAAGAGCATGTGAAGCAAAAATACAGCTAAAATCGTATAACATTAACTATGCTTAGAATTCGCCTAGATAAATAAACATAACTCTTTAGTTATTAGACGCCCACATGATGATGCAGCTGCTCCACCAGCTCACTAATCCCATCCACACCGATGCTAAGAGAGGGCAGCGTTTTATCCAGCACCAGCAATGAAGGCGGCGATTTGGGTGCCGACTCTGAGCTGAGCAGCGAAAGACCACCAAAGTTGGGATTGAGACTCATACCAACACCGATCCCAATCCCGTCCAGGCAGAGCGAATGCAAACCAGACGGATCCGGTTCCCCATAGGCAGAGCTGTTGTTGCAGTTGTCGGCGGAGCTGATGGGATGTGTCAGCGGATGCTGTTTATCATCCAGTTGCAGGCTGTGCTCCATGCTCAGAATGCAGTCCGCCTTGAAGCTATCGATTGTGAACTGATCCACGCTGAGAAACTTCATCTCATCATAGGCAGAGGTATCGGACATATCCAGATCGAGGGAGGCGCCAAAAGCACTGGCCAATGCCTGATGCTGCAACGGGCAAACCTGTTGCTGATGTTGCTGCTCCTGATCCTGATCCAGCAGCAATTGTTGTTGTTGGTGCGGATGAGAATGAGAGTGGTGCTGCTGCTCGTGCTGCTGGTGTTGTGTTGTTGTTGTTGTTGCTGTTGTTGTCAGCTCTGGAGCATGCGTGGAGCTCGTGGACGGCGGGTAGGTGGACCACTCCATGGACAGACCGCTGCCACCGCGCTCCAATCCCAAGTGATCAATATTGAGATTCAGAAAGATGTTGGGCGACAGACGGGACGGCGAAAGTCCTCCGGTGCCATAAGGCGCCTTCAGCTCATTGTCCAGGGAGTTCGAAGACTGCGGTGGAGTATCTGGGAGCAGTGTGCCGCCACCAGCTGCAATATGGGAAACACAATTAAATCTTTGATTTGAGTCAACGTTAATAATTCATATTTAGTGTAAATTCATTTAATTCAAGCGCACTTGGAATATTTAACTTTTTGTGAAGAAATTTCTACAATTCTGTTCAAGATTTTTGTGCCACAGCTACTCACCCAATGCACTGTCCAGCTGTCCCAGCACGGCGCTATCATCAAAGTCCACATTCAGATCGAGACCCGAACCATCCTTATAGTCCGCACCGCCAATCTTCTCCTGCTTGCGCCACTTGGCACGTCGGTTCTGGAACCAGACTTGGACGCGCGCCTCCGTCAGTTCGATGCGCACCGCCAGCTCCTCGCGAAAGAACACATCCGGATAGTGAGTGCGCTGAAAGGCCCGTTCCAGCTCCTGCAGCTGCAGCGTATTAAATGTGGTTCTGTGTGGAAAGATAAAATAATAAATGGAAAGTATTAACTGAGTGAATTCTAAGACTGTGACTCAAAAACAGTGACTGAAGTCGACTCTAAACTTCAAGATGTGATAAAATAAATGCGAGGTGCATAACTCTGTAAGAGACTTGCAATTTGGGGAGACCGCAAATATAAAACTTCTGTGACTTGTAAACTGTGATTAAAAATGTTATGCTAAAACTGTATACAGCATTAAAAATGTTTGAAACTAGTTACGGGGACTCTTAGGCTATGGTGGATATAGACTTTTTGGAGTTTGAGGGAGACACTTTCTGGTGAATAGACACTTTCGGAAAACATATCAATACTCCCACAAAATAAGGTTGACAAACACAGCTTCAAGTCTGAGAGAGATATTCAAAAGCATCTCGAAATAAAATGTTCATAACACTTTTGGAACCAAAGCTTTTCCATTTTCTCTTTTTGTTGGTAACAGAGTACTCAAATGATAAAGTTAAAATCGTTATGGTTGTTATAGTCAAAGTCTGCTGTAGCTAACCTGTATCTTCTCTGCTTGCGCTTCATTGTGCCTTTGTCCATGCGAATCCTGAGTGCAGCCGTCGCTGTGTGTGTGTGTGTGAATGGATGTGTGAAGTTTATTGGTGTGATTTGTATGTGGATGGATTTTAGTCGTTCAGACAATTCGTGACATAGTCGCAAACATTTGCCTATTTTTAACGATTTTCAGCACAACCACAACAACAACGGGTCGAAACACTCTTAGGGCTTCCTCCCCGAAAGACTGCTTTAACAGTCCAAGCGGATAACTGTACGGGATCCAGCAACAATAACAACCGACAACAACCAGCGAGCGAACTTTTGATTAACTTGCGCAGAGATTCACACGAAAAACGCGTCCTTTTCGTTGTTTTCACTCCTTTTACACACTCTCGCAACAGTTTGAGAGCCTCGCTTAACAGTTGGAGCGATGCAGGCACGTGTCTGTGTGTGAGTGCGCTTGTGCTTGTCAAACTGTAAGCCCCTACCGTGCGGGGCAACGTTGCGCGTTCAACTGACTTGAGTGCTAGAGGATTGTGTTGGCGTTTGCGCGAGTTCTTCTTTCAATACTCTGCTCCCCAGTGGGAAAGAGAGTATATAGGCTTAGTGGCTTGTAAAGCTGGAGATTATTTATATTGATATATTGGCGTCACAAAAACAAGTAAAAACTCATTATTTTTTCATCAATCGTAATATGTAACTTCGTCTACAAATGATTTATTTGATCAAATTGCGGTTTGAGTTAGAATAGCTTGACTGTGAGCTGACCTAGCTGGAGCTATCAAATTTGGCAGATAGATTACTGATGACACTCTTTAAATCATCGATCGCTAAAATGTCAATATCTCTCACAGTTTTAGAGCCACTATCAAAATATTTAGAACTAATAAACGTCTCTCCCAAGAATGCCTTACTAAAATTGTGATCACACTGACATCGAGAGTAGTACAGAGTCGATTACTTTCGACTACAACGTTCTCACTTGTTTCTTTTTTCGTCACGTGAAGCCTTACAAATGATTTACACCCCAACCACCCCCGCCAAGCGCCTTTGGGCTAGAGCCAAAATGCACCTGAACCGCTAGTGTTAGACTAGCAGCCCATGAGCTCATAGTTGCTGTTGATGTTGCTGCTCCTCAGCGATTGGCATCGGGGGAAATGTCTGGGTCAGTGGGTTTCCTTTCTTTCATTTTTATTTATTTTTTTTGGGCACACACATAAACACTTGAAGACATTTTTGGGTGAGCTTAAAGCTAGTGGTCGAGCTCCGTCCATAAATAGCCTGGAATTGACACTTCACTCACTTCCCTGACACTTGAGGAACGGGTCCCCACCCCCAACCCCAACTATACCTCCGTCTCCGTCGTCGTTCACCGCCTCCACAACAGTGCTTTGTTATTGTGTCAACAGTTGAGCGCCTTTTGTTTGCCAGTGATACTGTGACTGCTTCTGTTTCAGCTGCTGCTGCTGCTGCTGTTGCTGCTCTTACTGTCCATGTGACGTGCCATAATGGACAGCATCCAGCACAAAAGGTAATCCGAAGCGATTCTATTCCATTGTTCTGCATCTGTGTCCTGTGGCTATAAAAGCGCCACACTGTCCCCGGCAGAGTCGCAATTGGAGCCAAACTCGCCAGCAGCACGGTTCGAGAAATGCCATGGGTGAGTTTTTCTACGGTTTAACGCTGGAAACTTAGAAACTACAAGAAAGAAGCCCCGAATGTGTGCATACTCTTGCAGTAAGATGTTCTCCAAATTTGATTAAAATCTATTAATTATTAAAAGCAACTTTTGATAAAGTGGTGCCAAAACGTTTAAAAGATAAAAAAGCTGTTCTTAAAATAACTTATTTTATAGAGCAACTGATTCGAAAATTATATTACCTGCAGCAAATAAGGATATATCCAAAAGTTTCATAAATATTGCTACAATAAGAGCTGAGTTCACATAGGTACATAAATATAATGATCATTATTTTGACCAGGCTATTGATGTAGAACAAGAATCAATGTCTCCAGTAATGCATTACACATTGACTACAGCATAATATAAAGCACTTGTAAGATGTTTCCATTTTTATAGTTCCTATATTTTTTCCATTCCTTAGATGGCCTCTATGCTAGCGGCGCTGGCGCTATCGCTCCTGTGCGACGTCAGCGGCATCAGCGGCGGGAATCGCTTTGCTTCCTACGAGGAACTGACCGCTGCTCCGCTGATCGCTCGCAGTTTGCCCAAGCGCTGCAGTCGATTTCTCGGCGAGTGCACAGATCGGGCGGCAGTCCCAGTCCCAGTCCAGTCGGATGCAGTCGATGTGGATGCTGATCTCAATCAAAGCACTTCCAAGATGTTAAATGCCTTGTTTGGCCTGTCACATAGCACACCGGCCACAGTGCATCAAACGGAGGCCTTTTTGCCGCCCTATCAGCTGCCTCCAATGTATTACAATGACTTCTACGAGGATCTGCTCACCAGCAAGCGAAATAATGCCCACTCAGCGGGATGTGACTGCAAAATTATGGTGAGTTCAAGTAAATTATAATTTATTTTCATTTCTGGATCTGGGATACTTGTTCCTTTCGTCCTTACGCTTTCTTCTCCAGAATGATCTCATCGACTTGGGCAGCACATACTTTCCCCGCTACTTGATGAGCGCCGTCTGTGAATCGCGACAGGATGCCAAATGCTCGCAAGGCGCCAACTGCACGCCGCTGGAGTACAAGGTTAAAGTGTTAACTCTTGGACCCAAACCGGGTGTCTGGCTGCCCGAAGAGGTGACTCAGCCATCGGAGTGGAATTTCAAGACGGTATCCGTAACCGCCGGCTGCTTCTGCACCAACTAGCTAAACCCAATTCGTATTTCAATGCCCACTGATAATATATATATTAAATTTGCACAATATAGCGCTAATAGAAAACGCCAATGTTGCTTTATTGAGCTTTTTACGTTTATCGTTATTCAGAAGATACTATATCCAAAAGGATATGTTAAAAATGTTCGAGAAAGTTTGAATTATTCGAGTAGATTTACTAAAACTATTTGGCTCGTTGCGGAACTCCTTGTTTTAGCTTTCATGTCAAATTGCAAGAATTGTGCAAGAATTTAATACCTAGCATATTTTTCTTTAAATTCTAACTAATTTTCAGTTTTCTCTACAGCTTTGAAATACGAGTTAATACACAGAGTAAAAAGTATAGCTGCGTTGAAAAGTCTTGCAAAATATGACATAAAAACTAGAACTTAAACAAAAGCCAACAATATATATAGAAAAAGAGAGCGTGCTGCTTATTAAGGCACTTTGGACGGTTTCAACTACATACACAAAGGTACATAAATGTACGGCACACAGTGGTAACTACTAACTAGTGGACAAATGTGAAACAATTACAAATACAATTACTTAGCTTCCTTGGAATGGGATATGTGCGTTTTGATATAAAAAAAACTGAAGTGAGGTTCGTCGTTTGGTTTCAAGGCGTTATGCCACGCCTTTTGAGTAGGCCAATTGCTAACAGCGTGGCTAATAACGTCAGCAAGTTGATCTCCTGAGTTTTCGCACCGCTCTGGAAGAGATTAGGTATTAAAGTAGTAATTAAGAGTCAATGAAGAAGCAGCCAACGCCCCACTTACGATCACAAAATAGTTACATCTATCGCCCTGGCAGCACTCGTTGCATGCCCAATCCTCGTACCAGATGTGGGTGCAATACAGTTGCATATAGCGTCGTCGCTTCGACTGACACTGTTCCTTGGTCATGCAGCGTTTAGAGACATAATATTGCTTGAGTGCACCTTCGGAGAAATATGGCTGACTGCCCCAGCGTATCTCGGTGCCGCAGACATTCTCAGCTGGCTCGCAGGTCTTGATGGTGTTGAGGCACTTCTCCGTGTTGCCCGTCTGATTGGAGCACACATAGCATTCGAGCCCCTGTACAAAATCAACTGGAAAATGCATTTACAATTTCCACATGTGTGTGTCATTCAATTTGTTGTCATTTAAGGTGTGGCTACAAAAATGCTCACCTTGGCTGCACAGATAAACGGCGGCCACGGCCAGCAAAGCTATCTGCCAGGATTTCATCACGCAGTTGTTCACAAATCTGCTGCAATCTTATTCAGCAATTAGCAATAGCAATATTGTAAATAAACTTGTAAACTAAATTAAAATATCAACAACGACATTGACAACCACTCCCAGACTTGCATCGGCCGATAACGATAAGCGATAACGATATTGCCCAACAAGTTGCAGTCGTTCTCAGCACTTATTTTTATTAACTGACGAATTAAACAAAATCAGCGCGTTATTTTGCAAGTATTTGAAATAAAACAAGTAATTTACTTAGAGATCATGCAATTAAGAAATCTTCTAAGATATGCATGCAAAAAGAAACCTGTATTATCAGGCGTCAGTCGCTTTGCAGCACTGCCTTTTGTGAATTGCCGCCATAAATCAAAAGAGCAAGTAAACTTTTTTATGATTTAACAACAAATAATAAAATATGTTTTATGAATGGAATAAATGTATTTAATCTGATCTTTTTGTGTGATCTGCTGAAAATATAATAATTCTGTTATTATCAACTATATGTGTCAGCTATGGTACTGCGTTTCATAAGCTGCGACCAGACCGCAAGATGTTTTATGATATGTTAAATCAAGTTTACCCTTATGAGTAACATGCTAATTAAAAACCACTATTTTTTATCAGAGAGCGCCGCTTTGCAACACTACTTCTGCTTTTGCGCTGTTTTTGCTGCAGTTGTTGCTGCTTTGATATTTTTGAGTGCGAGTCCAGACATGGCCAAAAAGGAACAAGAAAATGTGATAGCATCGCCAGTCGTACCGATGGGCTACCGCCAGCTGGGCACACAGGTCGCTGGCCACAAATTCGAGGCAACAAATTCGACTGCCGTCGGACTGCTCCAAGCGGCTGGCGAAGGCCGCGTTTTCAAGCCGCTGGGCAAACCGGAGTGCGGTGTGCGTGAATTGAACTTCTATGAGTCACTAGCGGCGGCGACGGCAGCTGTGGCGACGGTGTCAATTGCGTCGTCACCAGCGGGTGCAACGCCCCCATCATCACTGGCAATAACCTCAACGGCGCTGGCGACGGAGGGGAAAGTGAAGCGGATTCGGGTCTGTTGGCCGCTCTCGCGGCGCATGTTCCTCGCTACTACGGTCAGGTGAAACTGGTTGTGAATCAGCGCGAGCACACGTTCATCAACCTAGAGGATCTGACTCACGGCATGGCCAAGCCATGCGTCATGGACGTGAAGATCGGACGGCGCACCTGGGATCCGTTGTCATCGCCACACAAGCGCACCATTGAGGAACAAAAGTATGTGATTTGTAAACAGAATCTGGGCTTGTGTCTGCCCGGCTTCCAGGTCTATCGGCGCGACGAGGATAAGCCGGAGGAGACTACACTCATTCGTCAGGGTCGGGACTTTGGCAAAAGTCTGAATATTGAGGGATTCCACACGGCATTGGCGCTGTTTTTCAACACTGACAGCAAGCTCCACTGCGATGTGCTGCTGCACGAGGTGCTCCGCCAGCTGCATGGCATCCGCTCCTGGTTCAAGCGACAACGGCTGCTCCACTTCTATGCCAGCTCCCTGCTCATCTGCTATGACTTTGAGCAGCTACAAAGTGTGGCGACTAAGCCGCTGCTTAATGGCTACCATCAGGCTGCTACGAATCCTGTCCTGCCCACCACTGCAGCAAGTCAATGGGTACGCGTGCGCTGCATTGACTTTGCGCACATATTTCCGGCTGAAGACGCGCAACCGGATCATAATTATATGTTCGGACTGCAGAGCCTCATCGATATTGTCGAGTCCATGCTACGACGATAGCAGGCAACCGGGAACACTTCTCCAAATTATGGTCCAACACACACACACACATAAGCACACATACTTGTATTAATGCATAAGCCAAAAGATTAGTCCACAGCAGAGCTGTAATTACTTAGAACGAAAAGAAATTCGCAATTTCCACTATATCAATTACTCAGTAATTAAGCATATTTACTCGAGGTAATTGTAAAATTTCCGGCAATTAATTAATTTCTTTTTATAAAAATTCAATCTTTCGGTAATTTTTGTACAATTACCATTGCAATTGATAAGAAGTTATGCCAAACTTGAATACCACTACTAAAGTATTTATGAACAAAAAATGAATCGCAAGATAAAAAAGACAATATCCTATATCAATTATTTGGTAATAAAACTTTAATTGCCATTACAATTGCTCAAAAAGAATTGCAAAAAAATGTACTAATAGTAATTATAATTATTGATATTTCAAAATGTCAATGAACTATGGGCGATTATAGATTCCAGCTAAATTACTTTTTAATTGCTGGCAATAACAAAAATATATGCGGAATGGTAATATAATTGAATTAATCGCAAATTTCTGGCAACAAAAAAATGCGTCACTGGATTGGATACTTAACTGAAAATTATCATTACTCCAATTATTTGTTATTGCTAGTAATTAAATACACACATCCAATATACCGATGCGCAGTACTAATGCCTAAAGTCAACTTACTTAAGTAATTGTAATTGATGTTGCTAGTAATTTAAAATTGTAATTACCATTACAAATGCTCAGTAATTGCTGGTAACTAAAATTGTATTTAAATGCAGTTAATGAATTATACGATTACAGCTCTGGTCCACAGTAGTTCCATTGTGTTGCGCAACTACTATAAAAATTTAGAATAAATACTCGTTTTGTACAATTCGCGTTATATTTGTGTAATTCATCTTAACCAAACTAGAGTAAATTAGATGCTGCAGCTCCTCCGGCTCCGGCTCCGGCCCCAGCTGCTCCTGCTTAGAGTGTATAGTCCAGCTCGTAGCGCTCGTACTGGTTCTTCGGATCGTTGGTGATGCGCGGATAGCCAGCGATGAGCGAATCCTGCCCACCAATATACAGCGAATTGTAGATCTTCCAGTAGACATCGCGCACCTTGCGCGCCGGATGAAACAGACCCTGCAACGTGTACTGCAGTATCTTGATGGAGCCCAACGACACTCGCAGCCCATCCACCGAGTCCATAAAGGCCTGCACCAGATGTGGCGATGTCTCAAAGATGTTCGGCCACACATAATTGAGCAGATGTGTGAGAGCATCCTCGCAGCCAAAACCATAGACACCGAGGGACATGTGCTTGATGGCCGAACAGGCCGTCTGGCGATGCACCAGATCGCGATCCATTAGAGCATCCTCGAGCAGGGGGCACACCGCATAAATATAATCCTTGCCCATCTCGCCAATGTATTCGAAGAGAAATGATAGAGATTTGAGAACACCATTCTGTACATTCAGCTCCGGCACACGGTACTCATTCATCAGGGCAGGGAGCACGGTGAAGGGACGACAGGTCTCCGCAACAATGGCAATGGCCACCGTGGTGCAGACACGATTCTGTCGCTCCTGCACTTTGAGGTTATTCAGCAGCGTGGCAAGCACATCGTGTGGACCAATTGCCTTGGCTATATAACCAAAAGTGTTCACCGTCGCTCGCCGGATCGCCTTTTTGTGCGCCTTGAGCAGCTCCAGCAGCTCAAAACAGATGCGCATCCATTCCCTCGCCGAGACGTATTCCGGTCCGCGATCGGCAATGCGACCAACTAAATCGATGCAGTTCTCCTGCACTTTCTCGTGCCGGTTCTTAAGTATGGGCGTTAGGCGGGGCAGCAGATCCTTGATCGGTGGCGTCATCTTGGTCATGCCAATGACATTGACAATAGCCTTGAGTGCACCCAGAATGCTGCCAAGCACCTCCGGGTACTCCTCGCCCAAATACTCGTAGAGCACCACGCCCAGATGGCCCATGAGCTTCTCCTCCTGGCACGTCTTCATCACAACAGCGATGCGTGAGATAAGATCTGCCGCCTGCTGACGAACCTTGGCGGATTTGTTATTGAGACGCCACAGGATGGTGCCGCAAATCTGTGGCAAATACGGTTTCACACGCTTGCCCAGCTGATTGACGATGGTGCCAAAGCCATTGAGCATGACCACATCCTCGGTGGTCTGCTCCTGAAAGGCATATAGGATGCCATCAATGAGCTGCTCCTCGAGACGCGAATCAATATCCGCTGCGCCAAGATTGCCCATAATTTTCTCGACCGTTTCCATGACCATCTTACGATACTGTTCATTCTCATCCTTCAGATCATCGACGACACGATTAATGATCTCCGAGGTGCCCACCTTGTTGGCAATCTCCACTGTGGTATCGACCAGCTGGCGATAGTTGCGTCTGTCCAGTGCCATTCGATGATTCCAAAAGAATTTGAAAAAGTGCGGCAAAATCTCCTCCTTGATGTACTGCGGCTCCACACCATCTGTGGCGCAACATTGCTTCACCACCTTGAGCACAATCTTCTTCATCTCCTCGTCGGGCGACTGGAACTCACGGATCAGAATCAACATCACCTCACGTGTATAATAATTGGCATACTCGGCATCCATCAGGGGTATTAGATAACCAATGGCCTTGAGGAACGCAGCCAGACCCTTACCACGATGCGTCCTTATGCCCTTCCACAGGGGCTTCAGCACAGAATCGAAGGACTCAATGCCATATGGAGTTGCTGCCTCGGCAAGCGCTGCAATTGCCAGCGCTGTTATGGTGCGCACCTTCTGCTGCTCATCCACCAGTCCGTGCTCGATGATCTCCACCAGCGCCTTGAGATGCGGCAGAATGGCGCAACCCATAAGTATAGCAATCTGTTGCACAATCTTAATGCCCGTGTGCCGTGCCTGCCACGACTTCTTCGATTTGCACACAGCTTTCAGGAAGGGCAGCAGCGAGGGTATTCCCAAGGCGGAGGCAACCACGGCAAATGCACGCGCCGTTGTATTCCTCACGTACTCATCGATGTTGTCAATATCCGGTCGCATGGTGGATATCATTGTTGCCAGGCCAGCAGCTTTCGCCAAATTCGATATAATCTCTCGGCCTTCGATACGTGCATAGTAATCCTCATCAATAAGCAGCGGCTCAATGACAACCAGAATTTTGTGCACAAACGGACGCACCAGATCATCCAGTTTATACAGTACACGATCGATGACCTTGACAAGCAAATGCCGCTCCTGATCCTCCAGTGTAGGCGACATCAAGAGTGGAAGAATCTGATTGAAGAGCGGTCCAGCTCCAAATTCTCGCGCCTTGTCCGTCATCTGACGCAGTGCAGATTTACGCATTGGTGGCGAACCATTCTTGATGGTCAGCAGTAGTTTCATTATTTTACGCTCCTTCAGCTCCTCGGGCGACAGGGCATCCTCGTTGACATCGACGAGCAGCTTGTCGAAATATTGCGCATCCTCTGGCTTCATAAACGGTAGATTCAGTCCCTTTGGCTGGTTGTCCATAAATTTGGCATTCTTATCCTCCACCTGAATGAAGAAACCAGCCGGTGTGCCAGCTATGGGCGTGGGCGTGGCCATTAGCTTGCGTCCAGGCGTGCGCAGTGGCACATATCCGGCGGGCGGCGGCAATATCTTATAGCCGGGCGGAAACATTTGATCAAGCTCCTCGTCAGTGTAGGGTCTGTTCCGTTCATCGATTTCCTTCTCCCAGCGATAGGCTTGCAGTTGCTCTGGTGTCATCGCGGCCAGTGCTCCTGGCGTGGGTGTTGCCATGGCCATGGCTTTGACGCCGATGGGTGTGCTGCCACCGGGTGTGAGCATGGGCGTGCCATGTCCTGGTGTTACATGTGGCGTCATGCTGGGCGTCATGGCGCTGCTATTGCTGGGCGTTATCGAAGGTGTTGCATTTGAGGGCGTCTCGTCCCAGCGCGAACGTCGCTTGGACGCTCCCGGCGTTGATTCAATGGAGATGCTTTCGCCGGCACCGCTGCCCGTGCGATCCGGCTTGGGTGTCTCGGCCCAGCCGCTGTGTCCGGGCGTCTCACGCTCCGTCTTTGGTGTCTCATCCCAGCGATTGCGACGCGCCGACTTCTCATGGCCGGGCGTCTCATGGCCAGGCGTCATGGCGTGGGCCGGCGTCGCATCCCAGATGCGTGTGCCCAGTCCAGGTGTTGCGCCAGGCGTCTCGCTGCCCTTGTGACCGGGTGTTTCATCCCAACGATGATCTCCAGGTGTTTTCTGAAATTAATGACAACAAAGATTTTAGTTTTTATCTGCAAACTGTTCAATGATTGCCGGGATTTGCTCTGCTCCGTTGCCCTAAATATAAATATATATGATTTGTACTTACGTCCTCCCAGGTGGGCGTTGCTGCGCTGCTGGGCGTGGCTGCCACTTTGGCGGGAATGAAGCTATCGCTGACTGTCTGATCCCAGCGCCCACGCTTCCGTCCGCCATCCTTAGAGGCGGCACTTTCACCATTTGAAGATTTTACAAGGGTGCCCTCCTTGGACTTCTCCATGATGCGTCTACGCAGCTCCGACTCCTCGCCCTTGAGCATCTGTTCACGCATAATGTCCGTGTAGGTGCGGGAACCCACATCCGGTGTCTTGCCGCCATCCGCAAAGGGATCCGCACGATCCGGCGAGATGATAATGCGACGTCTCTTCTGTCTGTACTCATCCTCGCGATCGGCAATTGTGGGTCGCCGGCGATCCGCCAGTGGATCAACATCCTCCTTGCCCTGTGTCACATCCTTCAGCACAGATATGGGTGCCGTGTATGTGGTACGTTTCTGTGGCACTGGGAAGCCATCGTCCTCCTCATCCTCGTCGCCCTCATCATCATTGGCCGCTATCGATGTGTTATAGCCCTCGTAGCGACTTTTAGCCCCCTTTCCCGTCGCCGCCTCATCGTCGTACAGATCGGTGTCGAAGAATCCACCGCTTTCCAGCAGGCCAACACCTGCCGCCGCCGCATTTGTCTTGGCCAACTCTGTCTTTTTAGCTTGTATATCCGATATTTGCGCCTCAATGTCTGAAAATTTAATTAAATACATTAAAATTGATTTTTATTGTAGAGCGAAAAAAAACAAACATACAACACATACCACAAGGAAATTAACCGTTTCCTAGGGCAATTTTCTGTACACCAATATTAATTAGTGTTAACTACAGCATATTTATAATAACGTTTCACTTACCTTCATGAGTACGCGGTATATTTTCCATTTTATTTTTATCAATTTTTATGGCAACAAACGTATGAAAAACGCGTACATGAAAATTGTTCGACAGTGTTGTGAAATGGTTACATACACCGATAAGCATTAAACAGCACCTAAATGGGCTTCCAGTCGATAACGATATGGTTATTCTGTTATCGGTTCTGTTAACACCAACAGCTGTTAATTCTCAAATTGGTGTCAGCTTTTGCCGGCTAAAAGCATATATCTTTTATATATGATATACTTAAAATCAAAACTTTATAAAGTGGAGCGAAAAAACATAAGTGTAGTTTATCATATTCTTGTAAAACAGAACATTTGTCTTTCAGAAAAATATATGTTACTAACATGTTAGCAAACTGTTAACAGTTAACAGAGCAGCGGCGCACGTGTTTTGTTTTGTTGTTTTCATTTGTGCGTGTTTTCTTCGACTTCTAAACGCACATAATGTTCGCAAAGAAACAGAAAATGGAAAGTAAACCTGAAGCGGTGATTGTGGCGCCACAGACGCTGCAAGCCCGCCTAATATCAGACACAGGCGAAGAGGCCGGTCCACCGATAGATCTGCCCTCGGGGATTACAACACAGCAGTTGGGCCTCATTTGCAATGCACTGCTGAAGAACGAGGAGGCGACACCTTATCTGTTCTTTGTAGGCGAGGATGAGATCAAGAAGTCACTGGAGGACACACTCGATCTGAGCACTGTGGATACGGAGAATGTCATCGACATCGTCTATCAGCCGCAGGCAGTTTTCAAAGTGCGCCCAGTGACCAGATGCACAAGCTCCATGCCGGGACATGCCGAGGCGATTGTGTCGCTGCACTTTAGTCCAGACGGTGCTCACTTGGCCAGTGGCAGTGGGGATACAACAGTGCGCTTGTGGGATCTCAATACAGAGACGCCACATTTCACCTGCACCGGCCACAAGCAGTGGGTGCTCTGCGTCGCCTGGGCGCCGGATGGCCAACGGCTCGCGAGCGCTTGTAAATCAGGTAACATCATTATCTGGAATCCGGAGACGGGGCAGCAAGTCGGTCGCACCTTGAACGGCCACAGGAAGCACATCAACGCCCTCAGCTGGGAGCCTTATCATCAGAATCCCGAGTGCCGCAAATTGGCGTCGGCCAGTAGCGACGGCGACTGTCGCATCTGGGATGTTAAACTCGGTCAGTGTCTGTTCAATATCGGTGGGCACACGAATGCCGTCACTGCCGTGCGCTGGGGCGGCGCTGGTTTGATTTACACCTCGTCCAAGGATCGCACTGTAAAGATGTGGCGTGCTGCCGATGGCATCCTGTGTCGCACCTACTCCGGCCATGCCCACTGGGTGAACAGCATTGCGCTGAGCACGGATTATGTGCTGCGCACGGGACCCTTTCAGCCAGTAAAGGATCGTCTCAACGCGCATCTCAGCATGAGCAGTAAGTGTGGCAGTAATTGTACCTATTAAATATCGTATTAAAATAATTTCCCACCTGCCCCTTTAAGCTGATGAATTACGCGCAGCCGCTCTGAAGCGCTACCAGGCCGTCTGTCCGGATGAAGTAGAATCGCTGGTGTCCTGCTCAGACGACAACACTTTATACTTGTGGCGCAACAACCAGAACAAGTGTGTGGAGCGCATGACTGGCCACCAGAATGTGGTAAACGATGTCAAGTACTCGCCGGATGTGAAACTTATCGCCTCCGCATCATTTGACAAATCTGTCCGTCTGTGGCGTGCTCATGACGGAAAATTCATAGCCACATTCCGCGGTCATGTGCAAGCCGTCTACACGCTAGCCTGGTCAGCGGATTCGCGTTTAATTGTCTCCGGCAGCAAGGACTCCACGTTGAAGGGTGCGTTTCTATTGCTTTATTTTTATTGATTTAAACTGTTCTGATTTGGATTAACTTGTGGAGTGTATTTGAATATTGCAAAGGAGACTTTTCTAAGTTTCTACATTTAAGTAATGACATCTTAGGATCGGTCCATCAAATCATATAGCTTATATTCAAAATCAACATCCTCTTCTCCACAATTAATAATTTTTGGCTTCTAAATATAAGTAACAACTTCTTTAGATCGGTCCTCTATATATATAACAAATTGATAATCAAATGTTTGCTCTTATTAATAATGCAATTGATCGCTGTGTAGTGTGGAGCGTTCAAAGCAAGAAAATGGCACAAGAGCTGCCTGGACATGCGGACGAAGTCTTTGCCGTTGACTGGGCGCCCGATGGTTCACGCGTTGCCTCCGGCGGCAAGGATAAAGTGATAAAGCTGTGAGTTAAATCAAATACTATATATATTATAGAAAGGAACCATAACAAACATCACATTTATTGCCACTCTTTCAGATGGGCCCATTGACGAGCTTTCTTCGTACACATATAGGAATCCAGATATATATATATTTATATATTAACAATAAATTGAGAACCCTGAATGTTCAATTAGTCGTCGTGTCTGATTTCAGTTTCAGACTCTAGATGCTCCGGCACTGCAGCGTTTTCAGCGTCTGCTTGAAGTTGCTCTCGAATGTTTGCGGATCGGGGAAATATGTTGCCGGCACAGCCGATTCGGAGAGTAGAGCTCGCTCCGCCGACACAAAACCCGCTGCGACGCATTCATCTAAACTGTGATCCTTCAACAGCGCGGTAATGAAGCCGGCACAGAAACTATCTCCCGCACCGGACACATTCACTATATTCTGCACTTTCGGCGCCGCATAGAAGCGTGTGATGTGCTCACAGCTGGGCGTCAGTGAGAGCAACTTGCTCGCATCGCATTCGGCATCGGAGCGAAAACTGAGCAACACTCCATGATCCCCCAAGGTGGCAATGATGCAATTGAAATGCTTTTCAATTTGCTGCAACAGCTGCTTGGCCTGCTCCAGCAGCTGGGAGCGTGCCACTTTCGTATTTGGCTGCCACGCCACATGCTGTCCAGTTATGGTCTCCACAATGGTCTTCAGTTCGTGCATGTTCGGCTTGAGCAGACGAATGTTCTGTGTTAGATCCGGACTCAGCTTGAACGGTTTGCCGGCTATATACATATCCGTGGGCTCAAAGAACACAGGCACCTGAAAAGAAAGTTGTTTAATTATTTTTATTTTTTTAATCATCGTTTTTCAATTTCAAACTTCAAAAGTATTATTTTAGAGTTCGCTTTACCTGAAACTTCTGGGCCAACTGCAGTGTGTAGGCCATTGCCTGCTCCGATATATTGCTGTCCATCACAATGAGTGGTGCATCCGAGAAGAGATCGGATTGTGTGGCTAGCACCTCAGGCGTAATGCTATCATGCACCTCCATGTCGCCCAGGATCAGCTTGCAATCTCCGGACTGATCAAAGACTAGCGAGCAGAGTGATGTGGCATGAGTCTCATCCACAATAAGACTACGTTGCAGTGCCGCCGGCATCAACTGTCGCAGCATATGTCCCAGCTGATCGCTGCCCACCGCAGAGATGAGGTTAACTGCTCCATAGAGCTTATAGATGCCCTCGGCAATGTTGCGTCCAACGCCACCGGCTGCCTGTTTGGTTACAGCTGAATAGGTGGCGCCATCCAGCTGCATATCCCTCTGCTCCTTGACTGTGAAGGACAAATCCAGAATGGAAGCGCCTATCACAAGGGGCTTTCTTGAGGAACTGCCGCTCGGGGATGTCTTTTGCACAGATTTATTTGCCAGCTCGCAGGCAATTTGTGCCGCCACTGCGGCATTGTTCCTGATCAGCGCAATGTTCGCCTGCAGACTGCGACCCTTGGTTAACTGTGCGATGTGCGCCAGCAGAAAGGAGTCACATCCTTGCCGCTAACGCCTTGCGCCTGTGCAGCAACATTTGCTTCCCTAATTGCCGCATCTATAGCTGTCTTCTCGGCGGCATATTCAAGTGGAATGGGCACGCCGATGAGCACGCCGGACTCCAGTTGCAGCTCTCGCCAGGATTTGAGGAGCTCTGCGGCTTGGGCAGCTGTGGACAGATTATAGGGCACCTTGCAGCCACTGTCGCGCGTATAGAAGTCAGGGAAAACGCCACCTGGACTCTGATAGCTGGCGACACAGACGCCCTGCGTCTCCAGATACTCCAGCGTGCGCGGTATATCCAATATGGACTTGACACCGCTACAGACGACGGCAACTGGTGTGCGTCCGAGCTCAACGAGATCCGCAGAGACATCGAGCGTTATGTGACCTTCGCGATGAACGCCACCAACGCCGCCAGTGGCAAAGATTGGGATGCCGACGCGATGCGCCGCAATCATGGTGGCAGCCACTGTTGTCCCACCACTTTGTCCCGTTGCGACCACATAGGGCAGATCGCGGCGCGAGCACTTGATGACCTCCTCGCGCGGCTTCTGCGCCAACGTCAGCAACTCCTCCTGTGTTAGGCCAACTTTGATGCAGCCATCAATTATACCAATTGTGGCCGGCAGAGCTCCGTTTTGACGCACCTCATGCTCCACCTTAAGCGCTGTTTCCACATTTTCCGGCATGGGCATGCCATGGGTAATAATCGTCGATTCCAACGCCACCACCGGCTGCCTGTGTTCCAGGGCATATCGAATCTCGGGATGCACAACAATATGTTGTTTGGTGGCAAAGGTGCGGGAAAAAAGCACCCGAATGCCATTCGATGAACATTTTTGCAGTAGCATTTAGGCAGAGCACAAACAAGTACCAATATTGTATGAAATGGATTTATTATTAGCTTGGAAATCTTATTTATGTTGACACTAATCTCATGTTTGTATATTGTCAACAAACACGGCACGCGAACGCAAGAATCTAATTAGAATTCTATGTGGGGTTATGTTTAACTGCCGGACAACTGCAGCCTTCAGCAATGCAACAATTCTCTCCAGTATTAAATTAAGTATTTTTTCTTGTTTTTAAATTTATCGCTATTATAGTCAACCTAAAACACAAAAATTAATTTGTGTAACAGAAAAGAGCTGATTTTGTGCTGTTTTACAGCAAGTCTTGATGATTATTTAAATTTATCACAATTTAAAAGCACATATTCAGTTCAAATCAGGGTTTTTCAAACACAACAGATCTGGTCACACCGTTGGCTCATTCAAATATCGATACACGCCAACTATCGCTATGCTCGATTCATATGTTTTTTAAGCGATTCCCGCAAATTTAAGCATCATATTTGTTTGTTTTTAAAGGTTGAAGATAAAGCAAAATGGATTTCGAACAAAGTGCCTATAATTTGGAGTTCTTTAATTTTACGCCTGAACAAATTTCTGCGGAGCGTAGGTTACGTGCATTGTTGCACGAAGTAAACTGCGTTGCTTAAAATTTGTGTATTGTTTTTCCAAGGCGATAATTTGGTGCAAGCGCTCGTTGGCAAAGCTGTTGAATCGACCATTAAGAAGATTGAAACGCCTGCCACATCCGTGCTGCTGAATGAGCAGAAGGAGGCAGTCATAGGTCTCATGCAGAAATCCGCTCAGGCGAAACTAGATCGCTTGCACGAGTTGGACAAAACCAACTTTGAGGTGCCGCCGCATGTCCTGAACATCAAGGACTTTGAGCTGGAACAGAACTTCACCAGTGCCGAGGAGGAAGCAAAGGCGGCCAAAATGGAGGAACTTAAGCTACGCTATCGTCAGGTTAGTCCGATTTAAGTTAAAGCCAATCTCCATCTAATCTTTACTCACTTTCATTATTCTGCACAGAATCTGGCCATGCTGGCCGAGCTGGAGGCGGATCAGGAAAGGTTCACAGCCATTGAGCCGCTCATTGAGCGAGAGCAGGAAATGCATCAGAAGATCTACGATGCATGCGCCAAATCGGAAATTAAGAAGTTATACAAATTTGCAGCTAATATGGCAAATGATCAGCAGCCACTTTGAGTGTCTCTTGAGTGTATCTCACTCTCTCCTGTATTCCATATGTCATTAAGTATTTATCATTAAGCAGCAATGTAATGAACACACAAATAGGCTAGCTATAAAATATTTATTTGAAAACACACTGGGTGCGAAATTGTTCATTTTTGATACCCTTGCAGAGTGTATTTTAATTTGGTCATGAAATGTGTGTAACCCATAATGGGATTATGTTAATCAATGCTAAGTCATTATTTAAGGCTGAGTTGAATTGAATGTGAACTAATATTCCATTTCAGAGTCTACCATTTACTGTAATTTTGAAGTTTTTAATTGAAGCATACATTTTGAACTACATGATGCTCCTAACGCATAAGCAACAATGTCTGTATGAAACAGGAAATAAAGCCTAAATCTGGAAGGGTATAAAAAATTCGTGAAACCGAAAAAGACTCATCTTGTTATGTTCTTAAGTTATTTGTGAAACGATCCGTGTATATATAGATATATATATAATATATACACTCTCAGCAGCAAAAGTTTATGGTTTGTATTTCTATTTCTGACTCACTGCCTCGAGAGACAAATGCGAGAGTCCAGTTTGTCGTCAATAGTTCAACAGCCGATGAGGACACGAACTCGCTTTGGATTTGCATTTGTGTGTGTTTCGGTTGGGGTGTGTGTTTTTACTTGTTGTGTGTGTGTGTGTGTGTTTGGCACGACTATAACACAGCCACACGCCGAGTTTCGCTACTCTGCTACAACACAGAACTCGAAACACTAAACAAATAGCAACAGCAGCGGGACCAGCTGCCGGAGGCTCGCATAGAGATTCGATGCTATTTATAAGTTACCCGCGATTCGGCGGCAACATTTCTATGTTGTTTCGTTTTCCGCGAGGCGTATTTCAAAAACGAAAAATAAACGCAAAAATTGCTAGCACAACAAAAATAAAGCTGGCGAGAGGAAATTCGCGCAGTTCGGCGTTATTAATAAAAGCAGCGCTGCTAACGTGTGTTGGGGTCCGGCTGCTTGTGTATCGGTTGCCTGGCTGCATTTATTCGCATTTCGCCATTGGAGTTGCACGTCGTAGTCGTCTCTGTCGTCTCTTTGCAAATATCTGAGGTATTGTCTTCTTCGACACACATTTCCACACTTTATGTAATACATATTTTTACTTATATGTATATCTAATTTATATATCGATTATAGTGTATAGCGTATAACCAAAATGAATGTGGAGAAACTGAAGCGGCTGCAGGCAGAGGTGCGCATCGGTGGCAAGGGAACGCCCCGTCGCAAAAAGAAGGTCATGCACCAGACGGCCGCAACCGATGACAAGAAGCTGCAAAGCTCACTGAAGAAGCTCTCCGTGAGCACCATACCCGGCATCGAGGAGGTCAACATTATCAAGGATGATCTAACAGTCATACATTTTAACAATCCTAAAGCGCAGGCCTCACTCTCGGCAAATACATTTGCAGTGACTGGTCATGGCGAGACGAAGAAGATTGTCGAAATGCTCCCAGATATTTTGCCTCAGCTCGGCCAGGAGACAGTCGTTCAGCTGCGCATGTATGCCAACACCATGTCGAATAACCAGAAGATCCCTGAAAGTGGCGGACCAGCAGCAGCCAACAATGGCGAGGAGGATGAAGATGTGCCCATGCTGGTGGATGATTTCGATGAGTTGGCCAACTTGGAGGCCAACAAGCAACAGCAGCAGCAGCCGGCTCCAGCTGTCGATAAGAAAAACAATAAACAGCAGGAGCAGCAGGCACAGCCCGCAGCTGAGAAACCGAAGGATGCCAAGAAATCGAATAAGGAGAATAAGGACAACAAGCAGCAGCAGCAGCAGCAGCAGCAAATCAACAGCAGCAGCAACAGCAGCAGCAGGGAAAGAAAAACAGGAGGGTAAGAAACAGCAGCAGCAGCAGCAGGATCCAAAGCAAAATGAAGCCAACAAGAAGCCTAATAATGAAAAGCCGAAGGACAAGCAGGATAACAAGAAATCTCAGTCAAAGACACAAGAGCAAGTGGAGAAGAAGAATCAACAGGAGGCGCAGCCCACTAAGGAGCAACCGAATAAAAACAAACCCGATGCAGTTGCTCCCCAAGACCAGCCCAAGCCAGTAGCTAAGGAGGACCAAAAACCACCAGCAATTGCTGTGGATATTCAAAAGACAGAGGAGCCTCAAAAGCCACAACCTGAAAAACCGTCAGAGGCACCCAAAGCGGAACAGTCGAAGCCAATGGAGACCAAGGCTGAACCCTTGCCAGCAGCACAGCCTAGTCCACCCACTCCGACTCCCGTTGCTGCTCCTGTGCAGGTGAAGACGCCGCCGGCTGTTCAAACATTAGCTCAAATTGTTGCCGCTGAGCCACCAAAGCCAGCAGTTCAAGCTCCAGTTGCAGAGAAAACCAAACAAAAAGTGGAAAATATTATTGAATTGAAAGAGATCCCAACTTCTGCTGCTCCAGCTGCCGAGCAGAAGCCAGCGGCAGTTGCGGCTCCAGCTAAAGTTGAGGTAAAAGCTGAAACCGCCACAGCACCGCCTCAGCAGAAACCAGCCGAGCCGAAGCAAAAGGAAGCTAGCCCACAAAAGGGCACTCCACAGCAAGTCAAGCCGGCAACACCGAAGCAAGTGACTCCACCACCAGCAAAGCAAGTGACACCGCCAGCGACTCCACCAGCTGAAGCTAAGCCTGTTGTAGAACAGCAGCAACAGCATCCACAGCCAGCAGAAATTGCCACTCCGGCAGCTCAAGCCATCAAAGAAGCGTCAAAGCAGCAGTCCGAGAAAAAATCAGGACATAAGAAAGCTGGCACGCCCACACCACAGCCTTTACCACAGCCGGCAAAACAGGCATCTCCCAAGCAGGTGACTCCGCCGGCGGAGCCTAAGATGGAGCAACAGCAGCAGAAACCAGCAGAAGCAGCACCTTCTGCTCCAGCAGCTCCAGTTGCTGCTCCCGCTGCGGCAGATTCAGCTCCCGCTGCACTAGCTCCGACTCCAGCTCCTGTTCCAGCTGCAGCAGCTCCAGCTCCTGCTCCGACTCCAGCTGCAGCAGCTCCAGCTTCTGCTCCCGCTGCATCCACACCATCTCCAGACACGGCTCCTGCTTCCGCACCGGCTCCAGCAGCTCCTGTTTCTGCACCGACTGCAGCAGCACCAGCTCCTGCCCCGGCTGCAGCAGCACCAGCTCCTGCCCCGGCTGCAGCAACACCAGCTCCAGCCCCTGCTGCAGCAACACCAGCTCCTCCACCGGCTGGAGTAGCAGCATTTCCTGCTCCAGCTGCAGTAGCATCAGCTTCTGCTCCGGCTGCAGCAGCACCGGCTCCTGCTCCGACTGCAGCAGTTCCTGCACCGGCAGCAGCAGTTCCTGCACCGGCAGCAGCAGCTCCTGCACCGGCAGCAGATGCTCCTGCACCGGCAGCAGATGCTCCTGCACCGGCAGCAGATGCTCCCGCACCGGCAGCAGATGCTCCAGCTCCTGCTCCTGCTCCAGCTCCAGCTACAGCAGTACTAGCTCCTGCACTGGCTTTAGTAGCACCAGCACCTGCTCCAGCTTCAGCTGCTCCTGCTTCAGTTGCTCCTGCTCCTGCTCTTGCTTCAGCTGTAGCAGCACCAGCTCCTGCTCCTGCTGCACTAGCTCCAGCTCCTGCTCCAGCTCCAGCTGCTGCAGCTCCTGCGCCTGCTGCAAATGCTCCTGCTCCTGCCCCTACTACAGCTGTAGCAGCACCAACTCTAGCTCCTGTTACAGCAGCACCAGCTCCTGCACCGGCTGCAGCAGCTCCAGCTCCTGCTCCGACTCCAGCTGCAGCAGCTCCAGCTTCTGCTCCCGCTGCATCCACACCATCTCCAGACACGGCTCCTGCTTCCGCACCTGCTGCAGCAGCTCCAGCTCAAAAGCCAGGAAATGGCAAGAAACAAGATCAAGGCCAGAAGTCCAAGCAGCAGCAGCCTAAGACCGGCCAGACACAACAACAACAACAACAACAAGCTCCGAAGCAAGCACAAGCCGGCAACAAACCACAACAGCAGCAGCAAAAGCAGACGGCTCCCAAGTCAGCAGGCCCAAAACCTGCCCAACAGCAGCAGCAGCAACAGGGCAAGGGCCACCAAAAGGCATCGCCACCCAAACAGCAGTCACCCAAGAATAATCCTCAACAGCAACAACAACAACAACAGCAAAAAGCGAATGATGGCAAACCCAAGACACCGGCAAATACACCCGTTTCGCAGGCATCGCCCAAATCGACGCCGTCACCCAAAGCAGGCACTTCGCCTAAAGCGGCCTCACCGAAGGCGGGCACGCCAACGACCCCCAGCTGGGGCTGCGGCTGCACCGCCTGCTGCTCCCCAAGGCAATTAAAAATGGTTTCAGTGCATTTTCAAATAGTAACGATCGGTGCATTGAAAGAAGAAGCAGAACGATTGACAGTCAGCTGCGCTCGCAGCTCTACAGTTTATCGATAACGCCGATACGTTTTTATTTTGTGACATTTTTTATTGAAAAATAAACAAATTAAAAAATGCAAAAAACAATTAACCCATTGGGCTTAGCTAGAATGTTCCGGTTTTCGCTCAGCTTTCTCGGCTTCGGGTTAAGTTTCCACATGGCATAATTCAAGGCAGTGGCAAATCCCAGCCAGGCCATGTAGGGAACAAAAATAAGACCGGCCGTCTTATTGACCTGGTAGAACATTACACCACAGGTACCAGCCGCCGCTGTTAGCGCAGCAATTTCAATAAGCCCCTGTGCGTGATATTCACATAGAGATAAGGAATATAAGCACTCTCTAATCTGTCCAGCTCAACTTACGCCCTTGATGTTATGTTTGCCAAAGAATATTGGTGTCCACGCCCAGTTCAGAGCCAACTGTGTGGCATACGCAACCAACGGCAATTGGGCATTACCATGGAAGCCGCCTCCATCGCGCCACACCAGGTAAGATGCATAGCCCATGCCGGCATACAGTGATGTCCACATCGGTGCAAACACCCAGTTGGGCGGCCTGAACGTGGGAAAGTTTAGATTCGCATACCAATTCTTGAGATTTTTACGTGTCACGTAGCCGCCGAGCAGACCGCCCAGATTCGGCAAGATGACAGCACCAGCAATTTTAAGTGCATTTCCAGCTCCGTTTTCTTCAGACATTTTTGCGTGGCGTGTTGCTCTTCCAGCGCAGCACTATGAGTTACTGTTTGTTTCTCGGCTGCGTCGCAATAGGGAAAAATTGTTTGCTCTGCTCGCCGGTAACTTCCAATACATTTACAAATGTATATCCAATATGTGCGTTCTGTGCTCTCTGCTTTGCCGTGTGTGCATATGCGAGTGTGTGAGTGCGTGAGTGTTTTGTGTTTAAATAGTGACTTTTGCACTGCAACACTTGCCAACAAGTTTGTGGCTTAAGCACACTAAAATATATTTCCGGGATTTATCAAGATAGCATTTGGAAATTGTTATTATTGAGGCTGCACAATACAGTTAAATTGACAGAACACTTAAACTTCATATTTTATTATATATAAATCTATATTTGTTGCTTTGAAGCATATGCAAATTTCGAATTCTAAGTTTTTATTTCATAGTGTAATTTTTGTAGCCGATCATGTGCGTAGAATTTAAAGGGGGCGACCGACCGTAAATCTGATAAGCTGTACGAAACAAGTTTTCTAATTGTGAAATAATCGCTGTTGAAGTATTTCTAGAATGTTCAACTAATTGCCATACAGTCCAGGGCTGCCAAAATGCTGGACAAACTGAGCAAGGTGCATAAAGGAGCTAGAGGAATTACTATGGCAACCGTTGCCTGTTATGGTCAGCGGCTAAAGAAAAGAGAACAACTTTTGCGCCGCATAGAAGGCACATTGAATTGCACAAATCGCAAAGATGACTCTCTATTTTGATACAAAAATCGAGTTCCTCGACTCGGATGCGGTGAGCACCATAAGTAGCTGGCATCCAAATGAGCCGCTCTTTGCCGTTGCCTCCTACAGTCACGAACGCGGCGGAAGTGTCACCATATTCGCGGATACGGTAAGCTAAGAAGCATGAAATTAAATTAAACAGGCGATTATTATCTATATTTGTCGGCAGGGTGAACCGCAACGGGATGTCACATATCCAGTTCATGCCACTTCACAGGCAACGGCTTTGTGTTGGCATCCGGAGAAGGCGCTCCTGGCCACTGGGTGGGAGCATGGCGACATACATGTGTGGTTTGCCGGCCATCGTGAGTTCGCCACCGTTAGTGGTCCCCACAAGGCGCCCATTGTGCTCCTAGAGTTCAGCGAACAAGGCGGCCGCATGGTTACAGCAGATGCCATGGGATTGGTAACCGGTTGGCGCTGTGATGGCCAATACCAGTTTCTCACCATGTTCTCGCATGATCTACGCGAGGCTTTGCTATTGATCTGCTTTCGCCGCACCATCGAGAGCGAGGCGCGCGAGGAGATGGTCAGTCTGGCCAAGGCAGCGGTAGCTGGGGATGAGAATGCCCTGGACACGCTCACCAACTGGCGGCCGCGCACTGCCGCACGTGGCCATGCAGGTGTGCAGGACAATCACTGCTTCTATGCGTGCACGCAGGGTGGTGTCGCCTACTACATAAACCAAGGCGGCACCTGCACCGAAGTGATGAAGAGCGGCCCCCACCAGCCATCCATTCTGCAGATGCTGTGGCATCCCAAAAAGTAAGTCTAAGGCTAGGAAGTAAGCATTAAGAGCATGTAGATTAGGAAATTATCTAGTCATGATCAAAGGAGTATTAATAACATAGATATATATATATTTCACATCTGCTTTTTGGCCACAATTTTATTTACTCCACAATATTTTTTTAGAGATGCAGTTATCTGTCTGATGGATGACTTGACCATTACGCTGTACCTTGTGGAATCCACGGGCATTCTGACAGAGCTGGATCGCGTTAAGCTGAGTGGACGTGGCACTAACAAAAACGGTGCCATTGCCTGGGCAGGCAACAGTTTGGCCATCATCACTGGCGATCTGACGGTGCGCATTTGGGACATCGAACGCAGTGATAATTATCTGCTCAAGATGAATTTACCCAGCTACAGTCTTGCACGCATGAGCTCATCTATGTCGTCTAGTCAGAGCAATCTAGTAATGACAGCCACCTCTGCGTCCAACAATAATGCCTTCTTTAGCCAGGAGAGCAGTGGCGAGAGCAACGTTAATAATTTGCCCAGGAAGATATCCAAATATTCGAAGCTCTCCACCGGCGAATCCTTCACCTGCCTCGCTTACAGCACCAGCAATCAAACGCTGTGCGCTGCAACGAATCTAGGCAATCTGTATACATGGAAGCGTTCGGTGAGCTGCTTTGTCAGCGCTCCCGAGGATGCCTGGCAGTTGGGTAACATATCAACGCTGTCGCGACAGGGCGCCGTCAAGAGCTGCACCTGGGGCTACAATGAGCTAACGAAGCCCTGCATTCTCGTCAATTGTTTGTCGAGTGTTTTTATGCTCAAGGAACAGCCACTTCTGGCGAGTCACACGCGCACCTTGTGGGCACTGCAGTGCTCCGCCAAGAGTGTCCAGTTGACGCACTGCAGCGGACGACATTGCACGGTTCAAGCGGATTTTGCAGTGACGGCCTTGGCTCTCAACGAACTCAGCTTGGTTGTGAGCAATGGTCGCTCCATCTCCACATACAGCCTGCAGAAGATCGAAAAGAGTTTGGATGAGTTTGATGAAATACTGGAGGCATCCGGCGCTGGTTCCACTGCCTCCGTGAAGAGCTCCCCGGCGCTGAATGTGAAGCTCATGCAAACGTTTCAAGCCGAGTGTTTGACTCTCTATCTGCACAATCAGAACATCTTCTGTTTGACCAGCAGCGATATTGTCATCTATTCCGTTGGAGGCGTCGTTCTGCACCGGATTCTCGGCAATGATATTGAGGGCAAGATCATTGGAATGGATTTGACAGCCTGCTATTTGACCGTATTTACCATGAATGGTTATGTGAAAGCCTATGATGTGACCCGACATGATCCCAAGCTATTGTTTCCTAGCAAATCGGGTCACGAGATCTTCGATGACTTTGGCGAATTCATTCTGGCCAAGTGCAATAGTCTGGGCAGTCATCTGGCATTGGTAATTGCCAATAGCAGCTTTACGCCCTGCGCTACCGTCTACTGCTGGGACTTTGAGCGTAACAATCTCTTCGAGCATCAGCTGGGCAAAGACGAGCAGGAAACAGAGAAAGATGCGGGCGCAAAGTCAAGTTTGCCTGTACGCATAGTCTGGGACACGGAGGAGCCACGTCTGCTGGCCGTCGAGATCAAGTCGATGATTATGTTGACACAAAAACCGAGTCGCCAGCAGCCTACTCACTATGTGGAATCCCAGTTGCTCGTCATGTTCTATTCAGAGAAGAGCGAAGGCAAACTAAATGTGCTGGAAACTCAGGATCTCTCTGCCGGCTCACAGCTTTTGAATCTCTGTGTGCCCAGCGTTGTCTATCTGCAGGTGAACACTGTGAAGGAGCAGCCGCTGAAGGATTTCGCGGATCTGCAGCAATGTGATGCCAACACGAGGAGACAAGTTCTCAATTTTAGTCTGCATGTGGCCGAGGGTCAAATGGATTTGGCTTTTCGTTGCGTACGCTCGATCCACTCGAAGGTGATTTGGACGAATCTGGCCAAGATGTGCGTGCACACGAGTCGTCTGGATGTGGCCAAGGTGTGCATGGGCCACTTGGAGCAGGCGCGATCGGTGCGTGCCTTGCGGCAGGCAATGGAAGATGATGATCTTGAACCGGAGGCCAAGGTTGCTGTACTCGCCATCGAGCTGGGCATGGTCGAGGAGGCTAAACAGCTATATAAACGCTGCAAGCGTTTCGATCTCCTCAACAAGCTGCTCCAAGCCACCGGGCAGCTGGATGAGGCGCTTCAAGTAGCGGAATCCGAGGATCGAATACATCTTAAGCACACTTATTATCAGAAGGCGCAGGCACTGCGTGATCGTGGTGACATCCAGGGTGCTCTGGAGTTCTACGAGAAGACCCAGAATCCGGTGCAGAATATCACACAACTATTGCTGGAGAACCCCATGGCCATGCAGCGCTATATACAGACGACCACCGACCCGAAGCTGCTCAAGTGGTGGGGCCAGTATGTGGAGAGCTCTGGGGATATGGATGCGGCTCTGGCAGTCTACAACAAAGCCGAGGATTGGTTCTCGCAAGTAAATATGAAGTTGTGAAAATGTAGAGACACCTCCAAATATATTCTCAATTGCATAGCAAATAGAGATCAAGAATCCTCCTTTGTAAATATCACGATGATGCTAAGATTAATTTCCTTTGTCTGATGTTCTATTTTATATAGATATTACATCTTTTATTTTTATAAACTTTTCACAGGTTAAGATACTCTGTTATCTGGGCAAAATATCGAAAGCGGATGCGATAGCTCGGCAGTCTGGAGATCGGGCAGCCTGCTATCATCTCGGCAGACACTACGAGAATGTGGGCAAGTTCCAGGAGGCGATAATGTTCTATACGCGCGCACAGACATTTAGCAATGCGATACGCATCTGCAAGGAGAACGACTTTCAGGAGGAGCTCTGGACAGTTGCCAGTTCCTCTCGAAGCAGGGACAAAGCCATTGCGGCTGCTTACTTTGAGGAGTGCGGTAACTTTAAGTATGCCGTGGAGCTATATCATCGGGCGGGCATGCTCCACAAGGCGTTGGAAATGGCATTTGAGTCGCAGCAGCCGGAAATACTCGAGATTATAGCCAGCGAACTGAATGCAGAGTCGGATGGGGAGTTAATTAATCGCTGTGCTGATTTCTTCGCCAGCATTGAGCAGTATCAAAAGGCTGTCCAGCTGTTGGCCAAGACCAAGCATCTGGAGCGCGCACTGGGCATTTGCCTGGAGAAGGGTGTACCTGTCACCGAGGAACTAGCTGATATGCTAACGCCCAGCAAGGAGGACTTTGAGGAGCTCACACGCACTGGTATTCTCATCCAGCTGGGTGAGCTGCTTCAGCAGCAGGGTGACTATCACAGCGCCACCAAAAAGTTCACCCAGGCGGGCGATAAAGTGAGAGCCATGAAATCTTTGCTGAAGTCGGGCAACACCGACAAGATCATCTTCTTTGCCTCGATGTCGCGACAGCGTGAGATCTACATAATGGCGGCCAACTATCTGCAGGCTCTCGACTGGCAGAGTGATCCGGGCATTCTCAAGCACATCGTCAGCTTCTACAGCAAGGGACAGGCTTATGATTCGTTGGCCAATTTTTATGCCATTTGCGCCCAGATCGAGATTGAGGAGTATCAGGACTATGAGAAGGCTCTGACAGCCATGCAGGAGGCAGCCAAGTGTCTGGAGAAGCTAAGTCACGCCCAGCACGCCTACAACAATCTACAGCGTACCGTTGCAGACGTTAGGAGCATCCTGGAGATGCAGCAGGCTCTGCGTGCCGGCGATAATCAGGCCGTTATTGGCTCCTGTCGTAGTATGCTGAGTAAGTTGCTCCAAAATTAGGTGAAAACTTACTAGAAATCCAAGAAAACTAGGTTAAACCAAGGGTAGTCCAAGGGTAGTCTTTGATCTGATACTTACCGGTTTCATTAGCTCTTATTATTAATATGTTGGAATCTCCATTCTATTTTCATACTTGCTAGCGTATTCTAGATTTAAAGAACATTTATTGAGTCCAACTGTCAGCTCTATTAAATCTTGTTTACATTCTAAATATCTTAACAGTTAAACCCGAGCAGCCGCCCATTCGCCACTCCCACATTCTGGCCATGCTGGTGCGTGCCCTGGTCTACACCAAGCAGTTTCCCGAGGCGGGACGTGCACTCAAGGAACTGGCCGTAAAGGACAATTCGTGGAGTGCCTCTGGTTTAGTGGATAGAGCGCTGGTTCAGCGCGTAGCCAAGGAGTGCGATTTGGACTTTGATTTAATCTGGAACTCTGGACGTCAAGTAACCGCCTCCACAACGGCAACGGCAGCCACAACTATAACGATGACAACAACTCCAACGGCGACCAGCGATGACGAAGCTGATGACGAGGAAATCAGAGAGGAACTCCATTGAACTGACGCTAATCATTGGTCCAACACTCAGAAATTGCTATGAGTAACGCGAGGAAGCTATCTTAATCTGTAGACCTAGTTAGCCTCTATTATGATTTACTCATTGGGTCCCTTTCGATCTGGATTTGCTTCAAATCGGAATAGTGAAAATGATGAGAAATAAAATGTTTTTCATTATGAATTCAACCCAATTGCTAATTAGATTTTTCTAGTTTTTTCCTGCTGGTAACTAGTCTATCTAGTTTTTAAATTTTCACAAAGATAAACAACGCTAAAGCAGCGAAAAATGTTTACGCAAAAACTCAATGTTTTGGGCGGCGGCGATTTATGGACTAACTGTTGCGCAAATAATCGTAATTACTAAGTTTAGACAAACATACATGCCTATCTCAACTTGCGGTTCCATTCAATAATACTCAACACATTTAATGTCTCAATCAGAAAACCCACAGAAAGAATAGTAAGTATAAGTATTATGACGACAATTATCAACAGTCAAGTTATGAATGAGCAATCCGTAATTTCGTCAGATCACATAAAGCTTTTACCAACACACACAACAAACACACACACACATACAAACAACGAGAGTCTGAATGAATTTTACGTATGGCTCGTAAAAGCTCGCGGCACAACAGGTCATCAGATATATCAAATCTTATTTCCCTCGCAGGAAACCAAAATAAATACAATACTTATCTGTAGCACCAACGCCGAGAGAAAGGTGAAGGGCTGGCAACCGGGGCAGTCGAATGGTATGAATCACTTGCATTTAATGCGGCCTCAGCTATGAAATCACAATTGATTCTCGGAAGCGCAAGCTGAATTCGAGGAATTTCAATAGAGCAATCGTCTATTTGTTGCGCCCGTTCAAATACTACAATATACAAAATAGTAATTGTGCACTCAGCGAAAAAGCTGTCTACTCAAAATGAATACTTAAATATTATTAATAATAAATAATTTCTGATCTATTGTCGATTGCAGAACTTTAACTCTTGATTTAAACTAATACAGTTTTATGTGAACATAACTAGCACGTAAATCAGAAAAATTGTTCATTACTAAATCACAATAACAAAGTGTGTACTTCACGAGATACTCTCTATTTTTTCAGAGTGTACAGAGCTTTGCAAATGTTTTTGGATTTTGGACGCGTAATGTGCGATTCCCATGAATGAGCGACGAGTAGCAGCAGCCGCCACTTCAAAAAAAGACAAGCGACGCATCGCGTCTCGATGATCAGTTGTTGTGTTCGGGCAGCCGACCAATAAAGTAATGCCCAAAAATGAGCCGCAAACTTGCCGCCAGAGAGAGCGACAGTGAGAGAGGGAGACAGGGAGAAACCGAGTGAAAGAGAGATCGTGTTGAAGACTCATTCCTCATTTCTAGGAATGATGACGGGGCCAATCGAGCGAGACAGCGAGCAAATATATGAATGAATGAACTTATTCAACAGGCAGACAAACGACCTTAGCCCCCTTTCCTCGCACACCCATCACCCATCACCCATGTGCTGTTGCATTTCGTCCACTAAATAAACACAGATGCGGTCAAATTAATGTGGGTGTTGAAAATTAAACAAAAATAGCTTAATATATTTTTAAAATAGTGAGTTTTTTATTTTGTATAAGCCTTCTTTTCTTTAGCATAAATAGATGAGAAATTCATAAAAATAATATTATAATGAATGCCTTGAAATTGAAAAACGATGAGCTGTTCCACACAAATGTAGTGGATTAGTTTAGTAGTATCTATCTATCAATGACAATTTAAATATTGCTTGGCAATCTTTAACCGTTTCGCAGCATTTGTTTGTTCTTTGTTAGTATTGGGAATGTTTATAAAATAACCATCTATTTTTATGAAAATATTCGAAAATAAATTCATTTTGAATCATTTTCCAAGAAAACGCAAGAAAAATATTTTTTTTACACATTGATCCCGGTATACCATCCAATGAAAATACCCATTAAATAATGATATATAGTTATTATAAAATATATATTTTCTTAAAAAAAAAAATGGTTTACCCAGAATTGTCCCGATGGATTTGAGTGTGCAATGGCCTTATTATCTTGACTGTAAGCTGTGCTCAGAAACCTGTGTGCCTGGGGAACTCCACGACACGTTTTTCCACGTTTTGTTTGCGTTCACTACGCCCGTTTGGTGGGTGACTCACCAGTCACCAGCCGATCCGGTCAAAGTCGTTTCTTCACTACGTCATGCTTACCGAATGACTTAGCGAACGTAAGAGAGTCGCAGTCGAAGTCGCATAGACGCAAGCTTTTTGCGATCCCATATAAAGTTTCGCAAACAAAAACCGGTTGCGCTGATTGCCGATGGAGCCGGCAATTATCGACGAGAGAGAGAGAGAGAGGGAGAGATCGAAAGAGCAAGAGGCAGCGCACGCGTGTGAGATTGCCGCCGCCGTTGGTGTTGTTGTGAGCGAAAGCTTTGACGCATTGACTTCGTCATGAGTTTTATCGTCGTTCATATTTGCTGATCATTAACTGGTCACAAGCGAACCTGTGCGGATGGCTTTGCTCAGGCAGCGATTAACGATCGCGTATCGTATTAGCCAGCCAATAACCGTTATTAAGTTCTCGCACTTTTCCATCGAATTTTCAGAATTTTCCACTGAGCTTTCCGCTGTGACAACTACTTATTTAAATACAACCAAATTAAAAATTGTATAAACACCGGTCTTTAAAGCGCACGTGCATTTCAAAACTGTGTGAATCATCTGACGATGTTTTAAATCCTAAGCGGACCTGGGTGTGAACAATCGTAAAAGTCTAGAATCGTTACTATTCTTTTTGAAATCGACCATTAAATATGCATAATAAAATTTCCAAGACACCGGACTTTAAAGTGTGCATTTAAAAAAAAAACTCGTGTGAATCACCTGACGATTAAAATAAATCCTAAGTCCGTAAATAAAGTGTTTTCCCTGCATTCAAATAATATCAATAACAATGACGCGGAAAAGTGTCAACTGCAGCTGATAGTTTGTTTCTGTGTTTGTGTGTGCCGCAAGTGTTCGTTCCACATGGCCATTCTGTGCAACCGCAACCAAAGTCAAATACAAAATCAGATCCTGTGCGTTGCAAGGTCAAACCAGGTGCTGAGCTTTAATGCCATGCACCAAGATGCAAACCGATCAAAAAGTTTCGGAGAATCCACAAATCAAAAAACAAGAACGGAAACAAGTGAAGCAGAAACGACGCTGGATGCAACGGAGGAGAAAAAGGAGAAACGTCGACGACGTCGTCGTCGGAGACGCTGCAGCAGCACATCCTCTGACTCTGATTCCACAAGCTCCGACTCTGACTCAACCAAAAGCAGCAGCAGCAGCAGCAGTAGCAGCAACGGCAGTAGTGACAGCAGTAGTAGCCGCAGTAATGGAAGCAGAAGCAAGAGGTCATGGTTGCCAGTGTCGGTACCACCGGTTGCACCCACCCCCACCTCCCCGCCATTACCGATACCCACACACGACTCCGATGAAGAGAGCAGTGCGGAGACGCCTGTGGTGCCCGTGGATCCGCATGCCTGGAGCGCAGATGACATTGCCAGCTGGGTGAAATGGCTGACACGCAAACTGAAGATCGATCCGGAGCCGGATATCAACCGCTTTCCCAAGGATGGCAATGAGCTATGCGAACTGAGTCGCTCGGATTTCTGGGTCTGTGCTGGGTCACGTCGTGGTGGAATTCTTCTAGCAAAGCATTTCGCCTTGAGTCTATACCGTGCCACCGGACGCGAGACGAGTCCCATGCTCAATGAGAACGAGCCAAGTGAGTAAAGGTTTCATTTTTATCTATGCCCACATAAATCTGATGTGTCCAGATTGGTGCTGCTTGTAAATTGGCTGCACGTCGTATTCCCAGCGGCACGTTTAAAGTCAGGACACAGGTCGAGGTGCGAGTCCTTCCTTTGTGGTCAAGCATCAATTGAAGCCTTTCGCAGCAGCATTCGATTCAACTTAATGGCAACTGATTAAGATGTTGAGGTGCTGATAGAAACGTTAGTTATGTCCTGCATTGATTGTTTTTCACACCCCTCAACACACAATCATACACACGCGCTCTCTTTTAGAAATTCCCTGCCATTGATAAGGGCATGAAATTAATGGCAATGCTGAAGGGGTATCAGCATGTGTGTAGCTGCTGTGTAGAGGTGCACGCGAAATGGCTTGCTCAAAATCGACGCGAACACGATCCTTCCTTTGCAAGCACGCCTACTCAAAAATGTTAAGTCATACTTATTGTGATAAATAATTAATACATAAGTAATTAGTGCATTTTCTTTATTTACATACTTGTCACCTTGTTGTTGTTATGCACCACCTTATGCAGTAAATAATAATAATAATATATAGTTGTTGAATTTACATGATCACTTTGTAATTATTATTAATATTGAAATAATGTAGTCCACCGAGTTCTATAAATTCTTATCTTGCTCACCTTTTAGCTATAATGCATGAGCTATTGCTTTATTTTACCTATTTTTATAACAACTAACTTATCTAATTTTTTGTTGTGCTTAGTAATCTTGTGCGGTGTTCGCGTAATATCAAACCGGAAGTAAAAGGGGAATTTTGGTATGGGGCTCTTAAAATAGATTTAAGTGCTTTGTAGTTTTTTGTTTTATCTATTCTTAGAATACACCATTTTAACCCTAGCGAATTGCCAAGAGTGCCGCAAATTCGTGTCACGTCTCAAACCAAACACGACACGCGCCCATCGCTAAAGTGCTTAAAGACTTTAACTACTCTTACTTACTCTCCCACTTATCAGCTGCCTTTTAATTATAGATAAATACTTGCTGCTATATTAATATATGCTATATATATATACTTATACCAGTCAACGCGGGGCATTCTTAACTAAGCGAGTAGCTTACAAACTTTCTACTCATAAACGTAAATCGCTTGGAAAATGCCTTCGCGATACGCCCCGCAAAATATGCAACACTTTTTGTTGGCTGCCAAGACAGTTATTAAGTAAGGGTGGGTGTGTTAGGGATGTGGGCGCTAAGGGAGGGGAGTGGTGTTTACTTTTCGAGTGATGAACTTAATAATAAACGATGTAAATATGATAATTTCTCACAGGATGTGGCATCTAATAATAAAATCAAAATAATCCCAAGTCAGAAAAGTCACAGCCTCAAAGCCGGAGCCCAGAGGCAAAAGTCGCCAGCCTGGGAGTCCTGGAGTCACAGTGACAACAGCGCTGCGGGTGGTCAGCTTGGAGTTGGGTGCGGGTTGGCAGGGAAATTGGGGCGGTAGTTGGGGGCTGGCACAGGAAAATATTCAATTCGTCGCATCCTTCCTGCGATTTGGCGCTCTCGGCTGGCATATGTTAAAGAGCAACTGTGTCTGCCAATTTAATTGATTTGTTTTTTATGCCAAAGAGGATTACATGTTGTTCGGGCGCAGCTTACAGCGTGCAATTTCTGTGGCACAACCCACAAAGCACCCAACCGCCAGCTCGCCCCCTGTCAGAGGGCTGAGTGTCTGCACGTGTCCTTTTGTGAATCTCTTACTTTGCGACTTTTTCGGACCGAAGCCGAAGCTGCGGCAGCATTTACCACCAGCTGCGCAGGTGAGCTGCTCCTCGGATTCGCTCGTGTAATGATAGCAATACACACATAGTATATATGTTTGTATATATAGCTGATGATGCGTTGCAGTGTTTGATTTTAGTTGTCACACGGAGTTAGCTCGAAACGGTTCACATTTACGCTGATACCCCCAACAAAATAGAGTTAAAAATAAAACGGTTTTTTCACCGTTTCGATATTGTTGTTAAACAAATCACAATTAGTTTCAACCATGAGAAAATCGCAAATTTTCATCGTAAAAACCACTTAAGGCTTAGCCAGTTCTATGAAAAGTTACATTCATACATAAAGAATATTTTAAGATAAGTGAAAGAAATAATTTTAAAAATTTGAGCATATACTTTTATCATATACAAAACAAAAGACAAGAGCTCTTCCGTGGAAAGTTAAAAGATAAATAAATAAAGTTACAAAGAATCAACCAACTACATATATCCGTGATATATAAAAAAAAACAAATAACTTACTCAGATAAAAAATAAAATGCAGCCAAGGGCAATTCCGCAGAAATTAACACATGGAAAAAATTAAGTTATTAATAATATCGACGACTCGCAATAAAGTGACTTAAGATCAAACAAAACTTTATTAATGTACAAAAATTATGGGAAATTTCGTGCATACATAAAAACATAGATATTCCAACAGACGCCTGTTCGGAAAATATGTCCTTGTAAACTTCTTGTAGTGCATCCAAACTTGCAACATGAGCGTCAGCGTTGATGTGGGCGTCATGTGGCGCCTCTCGGAAGACTTTAACCGGCGCTTCGGTTTGCGCATGCAGCCAGCCCCGCCGGCAACACATCATCCGCATTCGCATCCGCATCATCATACGGCCGTACATCACTATCATCATCAGCACCCCCATCTCAATGGGCATGCTGCTGGCACGCACAGCTCCATGATCTTCAATGGTACATATATGTAAAAGATTTGATAATCATCTCTTTTAATTGGTATTTGCGGAACAGAATATAAGCAGATGCCGAAATGGCATAAGAATAGAAATAAAACAATCTCTCGCCAGTAGAAACTTTTATAAATCAGAATTGTGCAGAATTCACTAATTTTTTTAGATCTCATCAATCAACTTGTGTTGTGATTGAACCGACTTTTTTAAACTCACTTGACCTATTGATTAATTTTTTCATTTAATTTGATTTTATTATTAATTATCTATTTTTGTATAACAAAATATAACTTGAAAATATTTCGCGATTTTGAGTCACATCCGGAAGCGTATAATTTATCGACCGTCTACTGTACATAAGTTCAATGGAAGTAGACGAAACAAATTCCAAATCCAAGCGATCTTCTCGCTCTCTTCTCGTGAGAGATACACATAGCACTGGGCGCTGCTTGACCATGAGTCACCTTGGGTTAGGCAGTTTTCGTGACTGCAGCCGACAGCATTTTTAAACGGGGGGATTTTTTTTTCGACCTTGTGCAGCCTTGAAGATAACTACATACCCGATCTAGGCAGCACATGTCTTATGGCGGGAATAACCCAAAACCAGGTCCGAGATAATTTTGCCATAGGTTTCTCGTCTCGTTGCTAGCTGGAGGATTTATGTGCGCTTGCGGTTGATTTTCTGTTGAATTGCGGCGGCTTATGTGTTTTCATATCGCTTGCATGCCACGTCGGAGAGATGCCCTCTTCCCCCCATCCCACATCCTTCTCTCTCCCGCTATAATCGTCGTCGCAGCCATTGACCAGAAAATCTCATTTATAGCATAAGCTCTTTTTGTGGGCGGCTCTCGCTATATCTCTCTCTCTCTCTCTCTCTCTCTCTCACTCTCTCTCTCTCTCTGTCAGCATGTGTATCTGTTGCTTTATTTGTCTGTTTTTGTCTCTTATTTTTTAGATCCATATCAGCTGCTGAATGCTGCCTCGCACCGATTGGTCGCCCAGGGCTCGGGCGGCCAGATACAGTTGTGGCAATTTCTGTTGGAGCTGCTCGCTGATTCGTCGAACGCAAGCTCAATCACCTGGGAGGGCCAATCGGGCGAGTTCCGGCTCGTCGAACCGGACGAGGTGGCCAAGCGTTGGGGCGAGCGGAAGGCGAAGCCAAACATGAACTATGACAAGTTGAGCAGAGCTCTGCGGTGAGTAGCATTTCACGCTTTCAATTGCCACAAACTGGTTGCCAACGGAACACAGCCACAACTTTTCGCTCATAACAACGCTTAACGCCAATTCCTGCACAGTGACTCATTCGAAACTAGTTAGAGATTTGCCGAAGGTGTTGTGAAGTTTGTGTTTAAATGTGTGTGTCATTGAAGAAGGCACTGCTCCATATAAACTTATTCTGTCTGCCTCTGTATAAGTGAATTAAGCTCTTTGTGATGTTATCTTCATAAATGTTGGTACATAAGCTTATTATTGCTCCATTCGCTGCTTCACACTGAATAATGAGTGGAATAATGAGATTTTCTTAAAATTTGAAAAGCAAACTTGAAAATAAAAAACTTCGCTTTACTTTAGTTATAGCATTTAAAGCTTGATATCGTACTCAAACTCACCAAGGCCTAATATTTTTCTAGCTAAAAATAAAAATTTAATCAAAATCGCACAAATATGTGCAGCATAAAGTTTTCTTAGAACCAGTTAACTTTTTTGTTTTTTTTTTAAATCATAATCAAACTCACCAACAAAGAGCTTTACTCGTTGATTCCCCTAACTATTTCTTCATTACAATCGAAATTCTTTTTGTTTGATCCTTACAGCTACTACTACGACAAGAATATCATGACGAAGGTGCATGGCAAGCGGTATGCTTACAAGTTTGACTTTCACGGTCTGATGGCCGCTTGCCAGGCACAGGCGCAGGGCTGCGATCCAACCAGCAGCATGATTAGTTCCTACAAGCATCATCATCATGGCGCCGCTGGCGGCGGTCCACATGCGATGCCGCCGCAGCATCTGCAGCATCATTTGGGACATCATTCACATCCTCATGTGCATCCCCATCCGCATCATACGCACGCTCAGCTGCTGCATCCACACGCCGCCGCGGAGTTAACATCGCCGACTTCGACCTGTTCCAGCCTGGGATTTCCCTCACCCTCGACAGCATCTTCGCTGCCCTCGCCTGGTATTCAGGTGCCGTCGGTGTTTACGGGGCCAGGCCCTTATGCAGGAGTAGTCGCCACATCCGCCGGCACCAGTCAGTCGTCCGAGCAAGCACCCAGGACATCCATAGCCTCAACTTCGACCTATGAGCAGCGCACCCCGCCCAGCAATGCATTTAATTGAAATGACAACCCCAATTTGTTTGGGGTTGCTTTATAGTGCGGTCATCAGAGGGGTGGAATGGGGGTTGGGCGTTACAGGACTTGCGCAAGGACCGCCCGCTGCGCACAAGACAACGGTTACTGTCTCCATCCTGCTCTAGCAGCCACCCGGGTCTGTGCGCTGGACTTAACTGTAAAAAGGTCATTTCGCTTAATTCTAGCTACATTTGGGTTAATTGAGTAATTTTTCCGTATGTGATAAACATGGAGCAATGCAGCGAGGAGCATCCCAAGAAGCAATACGAGTGAAGGGACTAAATTTCCCTGGGCTAATTTGTTACATCGTCTGTTATCTGTCGCTTTTAAGCCTACCTTTTAATTTAAATGCATGTATCTATGCAAATAGAGCTCTCCACATAAGGAGCGTAGTTCCAGTAGTTTTAACAGCAGTTTTATGCGGCAAACTTAATTTACCGAAATAAAGTTATTTTAAGCATCAGGGATTATGTTGGTACGCTATATTGTCTTGTGAGAAGGTTAATCACATCTGGCTACTTTGCGAAAAAGAAAACTGAATCCTCTCTGAAATCAAACATGTGATTTCACATGTATAATTCGAATTCTTTGATATCCCCTATCCGTAACTATAAAATGAATAGTATTTATTTATTTCTACAAATTAATTTAATGCGGTTTTTGGCAATATGCCAAAAGTGCGATTCAGGACATTTTTAAGTTCCAATCTTCCAGCGACTTGCCAAATCTACTGCACGAAACAGCTGCTAAAACTACTGAAACTACTCAATAATATTTATATAATTCTAAGCCCACATTGAATATTGTCATAAAAAAGCACACACACATATAGAAATTGCAATAGAAATACAAGTTATCTATGAAGTACACACAATTAGTATTACAGCCCGAACAAATGGATGAGCAGTTGAGATATATACATATATACACATGTGATCCTAGATGGCATAGACAAAGGACAGCACTATGAAGACCAGGCTGAAGGTAATGAAACAAATCCGATCGACGGCGGTGGCCAGCAGCATCCAATCGAACTGCAGAGCACGATCCGAGGGCTCTTCACTGGGATTGATGTCCAGCGGATTGGTCAAATCATCTGGATTCTCGTACAGTTGGTCGTCCAGCTCCTTGACAATGCCATTGCCCTGTCTCGACTGCGACTCCGCCTCGCTGGTGAAGTGCGAGAGGAGCAGCCAGGTGCCCAGCTTGCCGTGCAACAATCGCTTCAAACAGTCCGGTAAACGACGCTTGTGCTGAGCCGTAGCCAGATAGAGTACCATTACTTCAATAATGGTAGATAGGCTCAGGATTACGAGACTGGAGCTATAGAATATCACTGTGGAGCAGAAATAGTGGAATAGATTAAAGCAACTCTTGGTATCCGACTAGTAGATACTTTGTACCTAGTTCTAAATTTCTGTAACAAACATTCCTTTATATTCACACTCTAAAATATTGTTTTTTAAAAACCTTTTATAATTACTTTCCGATAGCTTTAGAATCTTTATTTAAACATAAGCATTTACCAAATATATTTTTGGCTCAGAACGTAAGGTAAGCATTGAAATATCAAACATTCCAAATATCAATTCCAAATTTCAAAACAAAAATTAGATTTTTGTCTTCGATTTAAGAGGGGAGCTTGAGAAGTTATTAACATTTTTTAATAAATTTAATTGGTCCTGTATGACAAACTCAATACGAAATTTAATTTTTCTAGTTTATCAAATATTCGAGATCTACTCAAACAGACATAACCATAAATGAAATTTAATCTGCTTTTCATAAGCAAATTTAAGATCTTTAACTTTTAACGATTTTTATACTGATATTTTATGGATATGTATGTCTTCATCTACGTATTACTACTACTATCAAATCTTAATGACTATAGGAGATAAACGTTCTATACAAACTTACCCACAAGTGGTGTGTTCCCTGCCAGCACCGGCAGCAGTTGGGCAAAGTACATAAGGAAGGCGGCAATCAATAGGATAAGTATGCCATTGAGTAGTATCTTCTCGCCCATCTGCGGAGGCAACCAAAAAGTGGAGAGTGCCAGGATCATAATGCAAGAGGCGGGCGTATAGATGACCGCAGTGTACATCGAGGAGCGTCGCTCAGCCTTAAACGTAAACTCCACATAATTGTAATGGTCCTGTCGTACAAATTGCGTCTGTCCGCTGACAATATCCCACTCGGTGGATTGGACCATCTCATCATAGTCGAGCGCTGGCCTGCGCTTATCGTAAGTCGCCACAATGTGACTCTGAGACCAGGTGCCAATTTTCAGCTTACACGTCTGCACATCGTAGGGCCAGTTGAGCATGTTGAGATTACAGTAGGCGGTGTAAACAGCTGGAGGTACCCACAGGAGCCTGCCATCATGAGAGAGTATCGCTTGAGTCTCCGCCAGATAATTATTGTCATCCGCGGCAGCATTGAAGAGTGTTATCTCTGGCTTCCACAGCTTGGACGCAGGCACATGCACCTTGGTAATGTTATCGTAGTCGAGTGGGTTCCACGATAGAAGCTCATCCATCCAGCTCTGCCATTAGAAGAGTCATTGTTAAATAAACCGAGTAAACATGTTTAGTTTTATCTGTTATATACACGCTTGCAGAGGGATATTTTAATTATGAAATAAAGTAAGCCAAAGATATCTGCAAGGGCATATAATCTTCGGCAAGCCGAAGTTAAATGTTTTCTCTACATAATCTTTACTTACGGCGCTCAACCAGCAATGCAGCGTGATCTTGCCGTTTAGCTCATCGATATCTAAATAGTTCACCGAGAGACCGAGACTTATGTTCGTTGGCTTGCCCCGCACAGTGGGATGGGCGTTAGTGTCATAGTTAATGAATAGATTCAAATGAAGCCGATCTAGTGGGCTGACCTTGGCCATCCGATCATTTCCATCTGCATCGTCCGGCTTAGCTGATCAAATGTATAAATAATAATAATAAGAAGAATTGTTTTTGATAAGAGATAGATATTTGTTTATCTATGCATTCATATTTATATGCAAACACTTACAAATGGTGCTTGGCACGGAAATGAGTAGCAGGCCCACCAGCAAGAACGGCAGCCCACGACCGGAAATCAATGCTTTTATCGCATACGACATTGTTGTTTCTCAAGTTCACAGTGGCATATATTTAGTGAGTTTTTCGAAAACATATAAAAATACACTTATTCTAATTTAATGTGCGCGCACCGAAATCTGAATGTTGAGTGAGCATCGACTGCGGCTCGAGAGCCAGAAAAGGGGTTTCGCACATGGCTGCAGGCTGTGATAATGTAAGCGACAGTTGTGTGACTAGCGAGTGAATAAAAGATAACGCTTGAAGAGTAAGTACAATGGATGACGCAGACGCCCACACAAACAATGGCTGCTAAAAATTTTAATTCATTTGTAAAAATTTCAAATTCAGTTGAAGATATTTGAAGCTAACGAATTATCATTAGTGTTAACATGAAAGGAGGTGTCTAGCAGTGCCAATCTGAGCTTAACAGTAATGTTATTCAAATTAAAAAAATAATTAGCAATAACTATTTTGCTCAGTTTAAATGAATTAAAATAGTAACAGACAAAAATTACACTTAAATATAATGTAATTTTGGAAAGTTATACACAGTATTTTGGCTGAAAATGGGAATACCTTATCAACAACAGTGCACATCGATGAATCAGTATGTTATCGACCATCCCTAGCGTTGACGTGTGCGTCAGTTTGCTGCTGTTGTTGTTGTGTGGCTGCGTGTCAAAAAAATTGTTACCCTCGCCGAACGATTTTCAACAGAAATCGTCAACGGCAACTAAATATTAAAGCTTAAACGTAAACTAAGATTAAATTATTATTCAACAATTGAAATGGCAGAAGAAGTCATTGGCAGTGTAAAGGATGCGATTAAGGGCATATTCGAAAACGTAACCGGGAACCCGAAAAATGAGACGGTTACCAGCGAAAAGAAGCCATCGACGCCAGAAGGCATTGCGGTGGCGTACGGCAGCCTCGTCATCATGGCCATGTTGCCCATCATATTCGGCTCCATACGTTCCGTTAAGCTGCACAAAATTAAAAAGGTGGGTGGTCGCCCTATCTCCCCATTGATTTTCGCTCTATTTGCTTTCACTTGCACTTTCACTTAAAACAACATATGTTTATACATAAAAACATATATATATATATATATATATATATAAATATATAAATACATATTTCACAGTCGACTGGCGAGAAGGCCGACACAATGACCAAAAAGGATGCCATGTATTTTCCGCTGATTGCGTCCGCAGCGCTGTTCGGCCTGTACATGTTCTTCAAGGTCTTCCAGAAGGTGCACATAAACTTGTTGCTCACGGGCTATTTCTTTGTGCTCGGCGTAATTGCGCTCGCCCATCTACTGAGTCCTGTAATTAACTCGTTGATGCCGGCAGCTGTGCCAAAAGTACCATTCCATATACACTTCACCAAGGGTGAGGGTAAACACAAGGAGGACATCATCAACTATAAGTTCTCCACGCACGACATTGTCTGTCTGATAATCTCGTCGGCAATTGGAGTGTGGTATCTGCTGAAGAAGCATTGGATTGCCAACAATATGTTTGGATTGGCCTTTGCCATCAATGGTGTGGAGATGCTGCACTTGAACAACTTTGTGACGGGCGTGATTCTGTTAAGTGGCCTTTTCTTCTATGATATCTTCTGGGTGTTTGGCACAAATGTTATGGTCACTGTGGCCAAGAGCTTTGAGGCGCCCATCAAACTAGTCTTTCCCCAGGACATTCTCGACAATGGCCTGAATGCTTCCAATTTTGCGATGTTGGGCTTGGGCGATATCGTTATTCCAGGCATCTTTATTGCCCTTCTGCTGCGCTTCGATGATAGCAAAAAGAGGAAGACGCGCATCTATTTCTATTCCGCACTGGTTGCCTATTTCCTGGGTCTGCTCGCGACGATCTTTGTGATGCACGTGTTCAAGCATGCGCAGCCGGCGCTGCTTTATCTTGTGCCCGCCTGCATGGCTACGCCACTCCTGGTAGCTCTAATCCGTGGCGAGCTGAAGGTGCTCTTTGCGTGAGTCCTAATTTTCCAAATAATCTTATTTCCTTCATTAAGTTGAAAATGTCTTTCCCACAGCTATGAAGATCATCCCGAGGATAAGCCTGAGAAGAAGGAGAAAAAGGAAAAGGACGAGAGCAGTAACAGCAGTAGCAGCAAGAAAAAGGATTCGAAAAAGGCCAAGTAATTCATGGCATGGATTACATATGTAGACCATACTTTCCCGAGCCAACTCCCCCGCGTACATGTCTTCTATTATTGGCTATTAAGATGTTTTAGTTTTTGTTTTTATTTAATTTCGCATTTTTCGCTTCATTATGCTTCCTGCAACACAAATCTATAAAAGACGATTTTGACTATTATGATATGTTAGCAATAAGTTCCTTAACCGGGGCACATCTAAGCCACCACTGATTTCGTACAGAAAGTTAATTATTTAATTGTACAAAACAAAGTGGAAATCTTTTTTACCTAATATCAAATTAACTAACAAACTTACCTACAAGTTAAGAAAAAAAACAATAAATTGAAATATTCCAAGTGTTTGTGAGAAAAACCAAATAGAGAAACGATTAACTTATAAAATATGTCACTTTGGTTGGTTGTCATTTGAGTAGTTGCGGGATTTTTTACTAAACAATTAGACTTGAAACAGAAAACGAAACGAAAGTTTGTACAAAGATTTGATTAATAATTTGGTATTTTACGGCATTTTTGCACTTTATTAGTTTGGTCACATGCTGCTGAAAATACATCGCATCGATATATCGATATCGTCTGTCATCGCTAATGCAAGCCGAAGCCGTCAAATTGCGCTAATTTTGCGCATAAAATTTTCAAGTTCAGTAAAAAAAACTATCAAATTGCGAATTAATTAAGCCGTCTAAGGTAGCGGGCAGCATACACAGGTATTTATTCGCAATTGAGATGCATGGGCTTGCGGTACTTTAGTGTTAGTGGCTGACAACATTTTTCTAAATCACACAGCAGACGCAGCAGCAGAAGCAGCGTGTACAGCCGTAGGTAGAAGCAGAGACAGAAAGGAGACACCGCAATAGATTTTGATTTCACAAAAGCGAGAAGCGAGCAGCGAGAATCGGTAAGAACGTCGCGCGCAAAAGAAAACAACAGTTGAAAGGCACAAGATGTCCGGCATTGCTATAACACGTTTGGGTGAGGAGCGCAAGGCCTGGCGTAAGGATCATCCATTTGGCTTCGTTGCACGACCGGCCAAAAATCCCGACGGCACATTGAATTTGATGATCTGGGAATGCGCGATTCCCGGCAAGAAGACTACACCCTGGGAGGGTGGCCTCTACAAGCTGCGTATGATCTTCAAGGATGATTATCCAACGTCGCCGCCCAAATGCAAATTTGAACCGCCGCTATTCCATCCGAATGTGTATCCATCGGGAACTGTTTGCCTGTCGCTGCTCGACGAGGAGAAGGACTGGCGTCCGGCCATCACAATCAAACAGATTCTGCTGGGAATTCAGGATCTGCTCAATGAGCCCAATATCAAGGATCCCGCTCAAGCAGAGGCCTACACCATTTACTGTCAGAATCGCTTGGAGTACGAGAAGCGCGTTCGAGCCCAGGCTCGCGCCATGGCAGCCACCGAATAAGAGGACTAAGAAACTAGCAAGCAACAAATATACCCTTACTCTCCGTGAAAGCACATTAAGCAGCCACACAATAAACGATACAGCAGGGCAGACAGGCAGAGAAGAAGTGATCATCCACACACAAAACACAACAAAACAAAAACTTTTAGTAGCGAGAAGCGTTTTCGTGAATGCTTCGTCTTAATTATGAATATATTAATAATTCATAGGTTGATGTCAAATGTAAAACGATAAATATTAACAATTCGGTTTGCACCAATTTATAAATTATACACATATGCATACATATAAATTACAATACAATTACAATTAAATCATATAGATTTTCTTACTCTTGCTTTTTCAGAGCACTGTAAGTTTCCAATTATAAGTGTATCAATAAATATATAAATGTGGTAAATGTAATAACATTGAAACGGTTCCAAAAGTAATATCGCTGTGCTGACGTCATAGGTCTGCTTACGTGGAAGAACAAGATTACTTCTATAGTATATCAACCCTAAAAGTATGCAGTAAACATTTCCCCCAAACTCGGTCAAAACTAATGGAAATCAAACAATCTTTAATAACTCGGCCATTTACAGAACGATTTCAATGCCCTTTCGCCTGATGATGACCACGGAGAAGACGCATCGCTTGCCAATATTTATTATTTGAGGAACTATCGTCCTTTGACTACTATACTCACCTGATGCAGAATGAGCTCTATCTACTGGCCATGGGACACCAAAATAGTCCTTCAAATGGCAGAGATAAAGAAAATTCTTTGATTTTGCAAAAATGGAGAAATTCTGCAAAACTTTGCCAATCGCTAGTTACGCTCTCAATGAGCACAAAAATATGTGACATTTCAAAATTGACAGGATATGCCAGAGCTATGGTTAAAAAAATTATATTTTTTATATAATTGGCTCTAACTCAGCTAATCCTTGACAGATTTGGTGCATTATGTTCACAAGGAGAACTTCTATCGAGGGTCATCTAAGGATCAACAAGTATGATGTCCTTAGGCTAGTAATAAAAGACATATTCCCATTTATTTTGAATAAATTAATTAGCTTTATTGTCGCACACTCTTAATAAATACATATACATAAATATGTATTCGTATATAGCATATACATATATATATATATTTAAATTACACAGTTTTATTTGTTATATCCTTGTACGCTTAGACGCGTTACAAGCAATAATTACAGCAATAATTATTATTATTCGCGTTATCGAATCTATTAGGATTATTTACCGTTTACATAAAACGTCGGTAAGTTTCATAGTTGGTAGTTGGTAGAGATACTATATCTAGATATTGAAAACTTTTAGTTTCTTGCACTCAATTGTAGTTTCTCTTCTAAGTGGTAAGCTTTGGCATGCATTATATGTCATGATTTCTACAGTACACACATACTATATGTATTTAGATATATATATCTAGGTATGTTATGTAATTATGTATCTATATATCTAGACTGCCTGGATGCTCTCAAAAACAGGAGCTAACTATTAATGTCCTGGCGCGTGGCGTGTTGTGGCTTGGAAGTGGGGCTATTATTGTGGTTGTTGTTGTTATTGTTGGAGATTCTCCGGGAATACTTTCGATACTGTATCGGTGGCTGTGGTGGGTTTCTAGAAGCACTTGTAGTACCATTCCAGCTGCTTGCGTTGCACCTCCCACATCAGCTGGCTCTCTCAAATGGCCGCCTCCTGCAGATTCTCCTTGTTCTTCTGGAGCAACAGCAGCTCGCTGGGCGACTGCAGTGGCATTGAGACGCCACCACCAACCGTGGGACTGGGGCTATCATTTGCCTCGGGTCGAAGCGGTTTGCTCTTGCAGTAGAATTGCTTGTGCGCCAGAAATGTCTTCACATAGTTGAAGGATATGTCGCAGGTGGAGCAGTATTTTTTCAATGCCTCCGCTGCGCTCGGCCCAAGCGGGGAATGGGCCATCGGCGGGGGTAGCGACGGTACTGATACATCTACTCCAAGTTCCATGGGCTCCGCTTTAATGTGGGTAAGTGGTGTGCCAATGGGTGAATTGTTGTTCTCATGCACCAGACTCAATGTGGCCACCGGTGCCTCCAATGCCTCCGTTTTAATGTGGAAGCTATCAGGTAAACAAACAATAGATTTAAGATCTGTATTCAAATGTTGTTAGTTGGTTCTAACCTGGGCACAGCTGCTGCCTCCCGTTCCCCATTAACCAGCGCTACTTCGGGTAGGGCGTGTGGATTGGCTTCGTGTTCGCGCGACTCGGGTGAAATGGAGGGCGAACTAATGGCCACATGTGGATGCAGTAATTTCATGTGACGCAGCTGAGAAGTGAGGTTGGTTAGGCATTGATCTGGATTGGTTTGTCTTAGGTAATCAAGTGAAACTCACCACATTGCCCTTGTAGGATGAGGCATAATTACAATGATCGCAATTGAAGAGCTGTGCCGGATGCTGTTCCAGTTGCTCTTGAGCTGCTGCTGCTGCTGCTGCCGCCGCCGCTGCTGCCACAGCGGGCAGATCTAGATTCAAGGATTGAGTTGGAGCAGCAACTGCAGCTGCCACCGCTGCAGCATCCTCCTCAAAGATGCATGTCATGTAGTGCTCCTCGTTCACATCGCTGGTCTTCTTATCGAAATGGGTGCGAATGTGGGTGCGCATCCCGCGGAGAGTGTTCCCTTTATACTGGCAAATGGAGCAGCGAAAAGCCTTCACCGTTCCATGCATCTCCATGTGCTTGCGGGCGAGAGCAGCAGTGGGACTAATTACGCCACAAACGGGACACTTATTGACACTATTCGACGTGGCAGAGGTGGAGCAGGGAGCAGGCAGTTGTGGAGTTGCTGGTGGTGGGGGTGCGGGACAATTCTGTCCGTGCTCATGATGGGTTTTGCATTTCGGGCACTTCTCCTTGGGATGTGCGGGTGGCAGTTGTGGTGCTGGTGCTGCCTCAGCTGGCGTGGCAGCTGCCGCAGCGCCACCTTTCAGACAGTAGTAATTCTGATGCGCACGCAAATTATCCAGCGAGGTGTATTTAATGCCGCAGGCGGCGCATATTAGTTGCTGATAGGCAACGGGAGTAGTTTCTGCAGAGGAGGCGCCAGCATTACCGCCAACTGATGATAGTCCACTGGGAGGCGTTACTGCGTTTTTGGAGGCATCTCCATCCAGGCCCGTCTCCTGGTTGCGTGCCGAGCAATAATGTTGCTTGTGCGCCAAGTAATTCTCATATTTGCAGAAGACAATGTTGCAGTCCTTGCACTTGGAGACGCCCTGCTTTACATAGATCTGCGGTGCATTCTGTGCAGAGGATGGTGCAGACGCACCACTGCTGGGTGCTGCGCCAGCTCCTGGAAATCCTAGTTTGGCCAGCTCCGCCGAGCCACTGCCTGCCACAGCAGCCGCTGCTGCCGCTGCCAGTTTGAGGGCCAGCTCTGGATTCGTTTTGGCCAGCAGCGATTCGGAGAGATTAAAGTCGGAGGGCAGCATGGAGCGCAACGGCGGCAAATTATCCAGCATATGGTGGGCTGGCGGTGACATCGACGAAGCGCTGCCAGCTCCAGAGCTGCGTGGACTTAAAGCACGTCGCTTGGGTGAGGGACTCATCGAGGGGCTGCTGGGCAGCGAGGGAGCGCAAACAATTTGCTCGGGTGTAACGCTGCCGCCACTGATGCTCTCCAAGTGAGCATCCTTGCCTGCAGCATCCTCGGCGTCGAGCAATGCAGCGGCAGAGCGCGCGAGGCGCTGGCGCTGCAACAGCGCTGAGATTGGCGAGCGTCTCAGCGATAAATCCAGTGGCGTCGTCTCACTGCAAGTACGTTAAAAAGGGGATGTTGAATTTAAGCATACAGCCGATTATTATCTATTATCTCTATTTTAACTTATCATAAATCGAAGGTTTTTCTATGATCTTCTGATGAACGTTGGAAAATCGAATAACAATAATTATTGCTTACTTTTGAAAAAACACAGGAAATTGTTCTTATATTTAATTCCTGAATTTGATTTGAATCTCATTTTACTTACCGTATGCCGGTTGTTTCCTTGCGCTTGGGTTCTGCTGGACTTTTCTTGGGTTCCGTTTCCAGGTTGCTCGAAATGCTCACAGGAGTTGGACGATCTGGCTCTAAAGCGGGAATCGGTATCTGATTGCTGCTGGGCATAGGCGTAGGCGTAGGCGTAGGCGTGGCACTGCCCCCTAGCGTATTTATGTTTAGTGCCGTGGCTAGAGGCTTCAGAGCGCCATTGTCGAGCGTGAAGCATGTGGACTCCGGATTCACAATGCCCGACGTAGAAGTGGTGCTAAAGAGAAGAAAGAAAGCATTGAAAATTAATACAAAATTAACAAAAAGTAGATTACATGATCTACGATGAAATGGGATTTAATTATGATTTTTAAATATATTTATTTGTTTTAGAGTGAAAATATTCGACTAAAATGCCAAAAAATTTGTATTTTCTCAAAGAGTATGAAATCTTGAGCAACAGAAGGATTGGGCTTTACTTACAGTGGTCCCGGTATCAAGCTGGCAGCACGTATTAGCGAGCAGGGCACTATGATAATCGGATTGGTGGGCAGCGCTAGGAAGGGTTGCGGTGGTGCCACCTGCAGCGAGGCAGCAGCAGCCGCAGCTGCGGCGGCGGCAGCAGCAACCATTGCTGGCGTCGGCGTCTTGTTGCGCGTCTGTGGACTATGCTTGCCGGCAGCAACAGCAGCAACTGATGCAGCTCCACCTCCACCACCAGCACCAGCTCCACCAACTCCAACTACAGTCCCAGTGATGCCACCCGCCTCCGGCTTGGGCGTCAGTTGTCCGTCGCTGCGACGGGAGCTGCAGTAGTGCTGCTTGTGGGCGCGGTAGGTCTTGATGTTGTTGAAGCGGATATCACAGTCGCTGCAGTAGCGATCGATTTGCTACGGGGTGAGATTAAAATGCAATTAGTTTGTGATTTGAGTGGGGAGCACAGGTTGCTTTGTCGGGCAGAGGCTTGCCGCAGTATTGCGTCAACCAACTCACTTGACTAGAGCTCTCCTCGAGCTGCGCACCAGCAGCAGCAGCAGCCGCCGCAGCGGCGGCAGCAGCAGCGGCAACAACACCATTTGCTGTCAAGCTGGAGAGGCTGTTTAGGCTGGGTGCCGCTGGGGATGTTTGATGCATGCGCATGTGTCGATTGAGGGAGACCTTCTTGTCGGCACTGTAGGAGCACTGGGTGCACGCATATTGCTTGCCAATGCGCGACACCTTGTTGGGTGGCTCGGAGCCGGCGGCACTTGAGCCGCTGGAGCTGCTGTTGGCATTGGAGGTGCCACCGCTGTTGGATGTCACCTTATCACCGGCAGCGTTTGTCTCCTCCTCAGCATCCTTGTTGCGATGGGAGCAGTAGTAGGCCTGGTGCGCCTCCAGCGTTGATGGTGAACTGAAAGCGATGCTGCAGGGCAGGCACATAAATCGGGTCGGTTTCAACGGCGGCTCCACATCTGGCTGCAGAGTCGGCTGCTGCTCCGGCTTGGGCGGTGGACCAAGCAGTCGTGACTCGTGCAGATTGAGCTCCTTGGCATCGGGCTTCAATGCCGGATCTGAGGCAAGCAACGCATTGAGTCGCAGCTTGGGCAGTACAATTGGCGGTGGTGTGGGCGTGCGCGGTGGTGGACTGGGCGTGACTGGAACTGAGGGAGGCGTATCAGCTCTCTCCAGCTTTGGGACCAGTCCCGGCGTTGGACTACGCGGCGGCGTTGTCGTGGTCGGGTTGTCCGCCAACTTCTGGTCGCTGGTATCCTGGGCTGCCGCTTGTGCCTCCTCCAGTTCCTGTTCCATGTCAGTCTCGACGGGTTGCAAGGAGGAGTGGTTCGACTGTTGCTCTAACTGCTCGTCTTCGGCGTGATCCTCGAGCTGTTGCTGTTGTTGTTGGTGCTGCTGGTGTTGCTGTTGCTTCTCCTCGCTCAGCTCGTGTGCGGCCAATTCTTTGGAATCTGCAGATTTAATACATAAATATTGTTTATTGCAACGACATCAGAATACATACAACTTTATTATTATCTATTGTCTAATCTATCTATTGTCTAATCTAATCTAATACTTAAAGTCTTATCCGTAGTACATCTTGGACAACATTAGTTTGCTTCACAAATGTTCATTGATTAAGAGTCGTTTCATGTATATTTATAAGTATGAAAATCAGATTTAAATGCTTAACTTTTCTGTGATTTTACCCAAGATGCTTAAGTTCCAATGAGGATGTATAAATGTGGAACACATCAAAAAATGTTTAAAACTAGTCTGAGCTGCAAATAGCAGTCATACTTTTTACTTGCTTAACGTTTATATATTTTCCGACTAACAGAATTAAATAATTTCTTCAAGTAGATCTGATGATAATTAAGAAACAATGGCTTCAAAGTGTTTGCCAAGATTATATTAATTATAGAAAATTATATATGTTGGTCCACTAGCTCCCAGTCAAATCCGTTGTATGTGTCAAATGTGGTCAGAGAGGTTAGCAATTATTATCGAACAAATTGTCAGCGGTGCGAGTCAAGCGACAGGCAGCTGTGAAAACAATGCGACGTTGTCCAAGTCCAAGTCGAACTCCAACTTAGACTCCACAGTTGAAAACGAGCAAAAGGCTCCCAGATCGAGGTTGTCGGCCAGTCGAAGAGTCAAACAGTCCAACAGACCATTTGGCTGTTTGGCCCGTTTGTGCCGTTTGGTTATCCCGCGAACGCATCTCGACGCTGGCATGGAATACGTGGAAAAGCCGGCGAAGTTGGAAAAGCTCATGGTGGTCAGAAAGAGCAGTTAGCAGTTGGAGCATTCGAGCATTCGAGCATTCGAGCATTGGATTGCTTTTTGCATTCGGCTTGATGATTAGAGCGGGGCCAGAATGCTGACATCTGATTTGTTTTTGGACAACAAAATATTATAACGACCAGCGATGCGGCGGATAAGACACAGTGCACAGTGGAGAGGCATACACACAGAACATGGCTGCGATAGATATGAAGGCGCCGATAAGCTCCACGGGTTTCTGCTTCTTCTGCTTCGTCTTCTTCTCGTGCGGGCCGCCAATGCGCGTTGACCTGTCAATTGTTGGCTATTGAAATGTCAGCATAAGTTGTTGTAGCAGCCCGCCTGCAACTGTAATTTGTTGTTGCTGCTACGTTTGCAAGTTCGTCGCCTGAGTCTTTTGATTGCTTTGGGTCGCACTGACGCGCTAACCGCGCCCACTTCTCCCCCATTGCCATTCGCTCTAATTGCAGTGTCGATTTTCACGAATTCACACACAGAATCCCACAAGGGAAACCAAAAACAAAGAAAAAAAAAAACATTGCTGCACGTGAACAATCGACAGCATCTCTGTGCGAGTAATGCTCCTCCAAGGCTCTTTTGGGCTGCTGCTGCTGCTGCTGCCGATGCTGATGCTGCTTCTGATGCTTGGTGCATTCCAGCGCATTCTGCTTATTTGTAAGATATTTATTGCCATCGATTGGCGGCGCGATAAGCAGCACACGTAAAGTGTTTGCCCCGGCGCAGACAAAACACGCCAGCAACAGCATCAGCAACAACAGCAGCAGCAGCAGCAGCAGCAACTATAGCTTCAGCTTCTCCAAGTTTGGTGATATTCGACGGGGTAGAAAGCGGATACACTCACGAAAAACAATACATCATATTTTACTCAAATTAAGTACAAACTTAAAAAGCTCTGAGCAATTATAAATCCAAAAATAAGTTGGCATAAGTTAAGTACAATTGTTCTAATTTAAAAATAGGTGCGTTCTCCAACTGTAATATTTATCATGAAATGCGATATTTTATTATTGGCCTGCCAATCCAGATCTTGAGATAAAATTTGATCACTTCGAATAAAGAATTTAAGTTAAGAGCTAGCATTTCTAGGACTTCCTATAATAAAATAAGTATTTATACTATATTTATGGCCGAGTCTTTCTTTGAGTGTAGTTTAAAGTTTTGGCTAACAATGGAAAAGCTGCAGTTGCTGCCGGCAGCGACAGCTGCTGCTGCTGCTGAGGATTAGCTCTCTGCTCTGCGTCATTTTATTGTTGCTGCTTGCCGCATCGTTTGTTTAGCCATTTCGTAACGCCGCACACACCTTGGCTACACACACACACACACACACGCGTACAACAACTACACACACAACACACCAACACACAACGCCAACAATTGTTTATCAATTTGTTAAATCAGCTGAGCCGCTGTTGCCGTTCGCCGTCGCAGCTTTTGCGATCGATCGTCGCCGATAACGCGACACACACACACAGCTAGCGAGGAGTTGAGGGTCACAAGGGGGGCGAGTGAGGGGGTGGGGGCGGGGGGACTAGCGGGGGCTTTTGCTGCACTTTATCAACCGGCGGCTGGTTTCTCACTTGGGCAACTTTGCTGTTGCTGTTGCTGTTGCCGCTGCTGCTGTTGCTGCTGCTGGTGGGCGTTTTTGCAGCCATAAACAATCGAGCAATTTGGTGGTGCCCCAAACAAGGGCCACAATGAGCAGATTAAGGGGTGGCGGTTAACGGAGGCAAGGGCAGGGCGACCCTTTTGTTCATTTGTCGCTGGATCCTCAACTGAGGCTGGACCGCCGACGCGGCTAATCGTTGGCAAAGGCGAAGGTCAGTTAACCCAAAAAAAAAGAAAAAAACAAGCAATACTCTAGCAACTGAGCATAAGCGACTGCGCGATACACTGCCAGAGAATCCCTAGCTATGCAATTTGTCTGTCTAAGCTCGTCACACAAACTGTAAAATTTATAGTAAAAACATGGCAGTTTTTAACTCGAAATATATCAAATTTTGAAGCGAGCTCAGCTCAGCTACAGTCGGTAATTTAATTATTAATTAAAAATTGTAAATTAAATGTTTTAAGCAGTTTACATCGATTTTATTACAATTGTGATTTAATTGACATACATAAAAATAAGTACACAACATTTTCTCCTTGGCAACAGAGTATGAGAAAAAACTGAAGAAGTAGAATCGAAGCACATTTTTTGGGCTGAATTCAGGATCTTGATCGGAGTCAGGTATTCAGCGCGCCTAGACAGATCAGGCGACGCCGGTTGGTCTGGTCTGGTCTGGTCTGGTCGAAACAAAACGAGTCCGGAGTCGGTTGCGGGGGGCGTATGCGTATTTTAGTGGGAGGAGGGCCGTGATAAGAAGCGCTCGCTTTGCATGCATCCACAGCTGCAGGGGTGCAATTTGCAAGTGGCAGCAAATTTAAGTAACTTATAATTAAACAAATTTCCCAGCGGCTGGCTGCACAGCCAAACAAATTGAAAAACGTGAGTCCGCACAATCGGGCTTAAAAAGAGTTGGCCAACAACCAACAGCAGAGCGTTGAATTGTCTGCTGCAAGCAGCAGTCTGAGCAGTCTGAGCTGAGCTGCTGATAACGAAAATCTTCATTTTCGCCCGAAAATGTTGCCACCTTGTGGCAATCAACGCCATCAGCAGCCAGTAGGGACTCCTCACCACATCGCACCACTCTCCACTTGTACTCGAGTCGACTTCGACTCCAACTCCAACTCCGTCTCTTCACTTATCAATTGTTATTAATCAACAACAAAGGCAGCAAAACAAATGCAGAGAGCGCTAAATTCAGCAATTCGCCAAATCGCGTAAAGAGAAAATAAAATCACGTTGCGGACCAACATTTCATTTCACACTTTAGCTGCAAGTTCAATGTTGAATACCCTGTAGCCTTGGCAAATGTCTGACAAAGGGTATTCTAAAGTTGGTAACATAAGTTAACATTAATTCTTGTCTATATCTTTAATAATATTAGGAGTTCGTTATTAAGTGAACAAAGCTTATAAACGGCATAAGCTCAGAAGTTATTTTAGAAAATATTCAATATTTTGCTAAGATTCAATCTTTTTTGTTTGTACTACTGCACAGGGTATCCTATTGTTAACCCATTGTTACTCGTATTTTTGGCTGCAACTTTATGTGCATCTTGAGCGTTAACCCGTGCAAATAATCAACATTCTCATATCTTGGGGGGCTCTCGCAGCTATTCGTGATTTACTCGCAGCTTGCGTTGCGCTTATTTTGTTTTTTTTTTTTTTTTCAGCACCTCCTTAACACTATGGGAAACGGCGTGCCAACGAAATTCTTTGATCATTGAGGATAAGCAATTTAAAGTTTCTCAGTTTTCTCCACGCTTTATACTCCTTGTGCAATTTGTTAAAATAACTCTGATTATTATTCAATATATGCGAATGTATGGGGGAGTATCCAAATGTTGTAAGTGGATGTATTTTGATATCCTGTCATCTATCAAAAGACATCCATTCTTGAAGTAAGTATGTATAAAGGTCACCTCAAGGTATATTACTCAAACTATCTTTATGATCTCAGCTAGCTCAAACTTGTTGTATATTTATTTTTGACAAATGTATTAGAGAGAGAATTGAAAAGTTTGTGCAAATTAAAATTGATATATTTAAATAAAACGCAACTAGCACAAAGGGAATCTCCTAGCTCGAGCTAAGATCGAGTTGAGAGTCGAGCAGTCTTACAAATATGCTCCTTATTCTAGCCTTGAACTTGTATACAAGAATCGTACAAAGCTCGTCTGACTCCGAGTTGAACTTAAACTACGATACAGATTCCGACGTCGTCTTTAAAGAGTTCCGAGTCTGCGACTAATTTAGTGCACGTAGCTCGACTCGTAGATGTCACAGGCGACTGGGCATATGTACATGCATATAAGAAGGAAATATCGATGAATGCTACTACTACTACTACTACTACTACTCGTAAGGGGGTAGCCATGTGTACTCTATCTGCCATCTGTAGAAGCTACACAAAAAAAAAACACACACACACACGGGACTGGTGGGACTGCGGCCAATTCCTCGAAATCAAGCAAGTCTCAAACTCTTTTTGATGTCTTAATTAAAAAACGTGCAAATGATGCGGACTAAGGCGGGTGTAAAGGGGGTTTGCGGGGCGGGCGACTGAAACAGTTTGTCTGGGATGCTGTGCACAGAGTTCAATGTTGAGCAATTGATGCAACTGTTGAGATGTGTTGCTGTTGTTGCTGCAGCTGTTGTTGTTATTGTTGTCGTTGTTGTTGTTGCCACTGCAGCACGGCATGCTGATAAGGCAGCTGGGGCAAGGGAGATGCAGAGCGAGAGGGGGGATTTGGTTAGGGTTTTGGTTAAGAAATTGTCGCAGTACTTGAAAATTTCGTGTGAGCACGCTCAGCGTCGATTGTTGCTGTTGCTTGATCGCTTGATCAGCAGCAGCAGCAACAGTTGTCGTCGGTTAGCACACACACACACACACACACACACACTGGAGCTCCCATTCGGTTGATCAATTGCGATCTGCAGTTTCAGCTGCTGTTGCTCCCACAATCTCGTGTGTTGTTGTTGTTGTTGCTGTTGCTGCTGCTGCTGCTGTTTCCGTGCCTGTTGCAACTGTTGCACAAATTTAAATTGACCCAAGTGCAAGTTTGAATGTTGCTAATCTATAATCGCTACAGTCAGCCAACCAGCTAGCCAGCTAGTGAGTGTTGTTGCTGCATGTTGCTGTTGTCGACGGCAGCAACATGTTGCTGGCAGTCTCATAATTTGCGTTTATTAAACACGGCTTTCATTTGCATAAACGTCTGCTCTTGTTTATGATTAATATCGCAGCGCAATGTCGCTGGGCTGTGATGCACAACAGTAGCAGCTGCAGCAGCAACAACAACAACAACAACAACAACAATGGCAGCATTGCAGCAACATTTGCAATTGCTGTAAACAAATCACGCTTCTGGCAGATCAATCAATTACATTTCAGCAACTTCGAAACAACTGACAATTGCTGACAATTCAATTGTGTGTACTTTTCCTTGTGCAACCCCTCTGACAACACCCCCTTCTCATAGACACGACAGCAACATGAAGACGACGGCAACATGGAATACAAAAATAAACGGCATTTCTCTCGTTTACCCAGCTGCCCTCGTTTACAGTTATACTAAGTTCGTGAGGGCGGCGACACGCCCCCGCACACAGCGACCGCCCACATAGTGGCCACGAGGGGAGTGGGGTGCTAGCAGTAGTTGCAACTGAGAAATCGTGTCTCGCATTGTGTTAACTTCATTGCTTTGGCAATTTTGATGACTTTGATGAGTTTATCAACAATAGCAGCCACGACAATGAGGGCGAGTCGAAACAAGGGGTGTGGTAGGGGGAGCAGGGCAGCGGGGCAGCGAGGAAGGGTGTCCAGTTATGTCGCTTCGGCATCTTTTTAGCAGTAAATTAAAGAGGCGCGAACATTGCTGCGAGCTGTGTGAAGAACGCGCACTGAAATTGCAAAAGGCAGAGGACAACAAGGTACAACTTGCTGTCGAATGTAAACGACTGCGTGATACTCTGTGCCGAGTGTAATAACCACTGAAAATAGCGTGAAACAGCGTATCTCTGATTGATGCAGTTAGTGACTATAAAACCCAGCTTTAAAGTGAAATAAAACTCGATTAGTTTATGGAGAGACCATTTTATTAATATCACTCATTTTTGAGCAAATAAAAAAGTGTGGCAAATATACTGGATATATCATATGAACGCCTGACGTACGTATTAATAGATATTTTGGCACTAAGATTTATGTGTGTAAGTTTGCCCAACTCTGCAAATTCAAAATTGCATTCAACCAATATACTCATTTTCAGTTCGCGATTAGAGTATCAAAAATTGGACCGCACACACCGAGAATGAGAAAGAGAGCAAGGAGGTGGCAGTGGCATGAAGAAGGAGGCAAGCAAACAGGCGTCGCCTCTTCCAAGTTGCTAACAAGATGCGCGCAAGCAGCGACAACAGCAGCAACAGCAGCAGCAACAACAACAGCAACAAGAGCAACAAGCAGTTAACAAGAGTACAAAGTAAAATGCCGACACGCAGTGACGGCAGCAAACCAAGAGACAACAGCCAAGAGCCAAGTCCAGAGTCTCCCAGCTACCAATTCCAGTTGGAAACATTCTGCTTCAAAAATAAAAGGAAGAAAAAACGGGCCACGCAACTCTTCGCTCGAGTGACTAACAAAGCGGCGCAGCAGACACATCATTACCTACCAATTAGGCCCCCAAAAGCATGCGTGTGTGTGTGTGTGTGTGTGTGTGTGTGTGAATGTGTGTGTGTGTGAAGCATGGCCGGATTGAGGCGCTGAGCTGCTCTTTTGGTGGCACAATAAACGTTTACAACGCGCAACAGCCACAACAACAACAAAGCTGAGTGACTGACAAGGCAGCCAAGCAGCGAAATAAGCCATAATGCAGAAAAGGTCTAAAGCAAGAAGAAGAGGCAAAAGCAGCCGTCAAGAGGAGGCTTGTATAACGTCCGTCTGTTTAGCCTACCTGGTGGCAGATTCTTTTCTCTCTTTTTTTTTTTTGTGCAGCAGCAGATGATGAAGTGTAAAGTGCTCACTAACAGCTTGTAATGAGTTCAAAGTGTTGCCTTTTATGCAAAACTTAACGTGGACAAGAGAAGTAGAAAAATAAGGAGGAGAAGTGGGGGGCAGAAGCAGAAAGGCGCCTTCTTTTGACGCATAAAGCGTCATATGATAAACAGGTCCTCATACTTCCAGTTTAGGGCTATAAAAAGGGGAACGAAGGTGAACGCATCAATAAAGTGCAACACTTGACAAATTGCGGATAGCTCTTAAATCTTGTGCTTAATAGATATGGTATTAATATTATTTTATACATTTATATTTTATAGTTAATAATGTTAAGTAATGTTGTACAGCTACAAAAAACAAAGTAAATTTCAAAATTTAGTTTTTGAACTGGTAGTTTTCTTGGATGAACATCAATTTTTACATCTGCAACGCTTTAGAAGGCTATTCGCTGCATATTGGAGTCCTGCATCAGCTAAAAGCTAAACAAGCAACTAAGCAAATCAGCTTATATATATAGCATCAATATATACAGATATGATAATATTTGCTCACAGTATTAAAAGTTGCTTGTGCAAGCAAAACTTTTATTCACCATAACTTTTTACATAAAATATTTCTGGCGCTGCTTTGACCAATGATTTTTGTGCAGTCTCATCTGGCATTAATCAACACTTAATCTCACATTTACTCACACACACACACACACACGTATATATATATATATACTACAATGCCAGTTGTTTCAACAATTCAGCTCAATCAGCAAAAACCGTTTCGAATTCAATTTCAAATAATTTCTGTTTGCCCCACCTCAGCTTTGGTGATTGTCTGCGCTTTGTGTTATAATCAGCCAATAGAAAAAACAACAACAACAACTATAAACTACTTGTGGCAACAAGAAATATCAACACCAACCATTTCAATAAATATTATAGCAAAAAATGCCATTTGGACGAGGGTCATTCGATCCACTTCAAACAGAAATGAGTAGCAATAAGTCTGAAAGGAAGCGGAGGGGAAAAGGGAAACTGGTTGCCATATTTCCGACTCTTAACTAGCTAATTGACAGCCATTTAAATATTTATACATGTATACTCAAAATGTCACACAGAGCCTGGCAAGATTTCTGCCCATGCCACAGTCGCTTATATTTATTCCCCATTTAAGGTTCGGGGCTGGGGCATGCCAAAAAATGATGAAAGCTCATTCTACACATATAATGCTACTCATATCACATAAAAAAATTACAACATAAATCACACACACACAAACGCACACGCACACACATTTATGAGTTACACACTCACACGCGTACAAATTTTGGGCTGCTGTATTAAAAATAATATCGTCGTCTGGTCGACAAAGATAAGAAAATTTATCCAAAGGATTGCGTGGTGTTATGGCCACCACTGAGCCAAGTCACTCACGATGCCAGACAGTTTGGGCAGCTGCCCCCTTTCCATCATATCCGACACAAATCCCATCGCACCATCCTCATCTCAACCACCCCGTCAACGCTGCACTCGGAGAAATTATTGAAGCAGTTCTCAAAATGTGGCCATTGGATGAAAATCATAAGCCCACAACTAAATTCTTATCTTAAACCCGTTTTGCTAATCTTCAAATAAAAAACTATATTTGTTGAAAGTTAATCGAGAACGTTTCACACTTGTTTTAAATACAGTAAGTAAAAAAAAAGATGAATTCAACTTGATGTTTTCGAAACAGAACGAAAGATATCCTAATTCTTGAATTAACTAAAATTGGAAATTGGAGTATTTCTCCGAGTGTACACTTCGTTTGCGCAACCGCAAGGACAAGTCCAAGGCAGTCAACTCACTCCCCAAACACAAGCACACACAAACACATATACATATATATATAGAGAGATTTTATGACCAGTTCAAGTCAAACCCATCATCATCATTATGCTCATGCCCAAGCTCATCATCGGCCAAGACAGGAGCAACCGGCCAGGAGCAGCAACAGCAGCAGCAGCAGCAGCAGGACTTAGGCCGCTGGCTGTTTGCCTCTGCGCTTCGACTGCTCCGTGATCTGTGGCCGGTGATAAGCTGCTTTCTTTTTTTGTTGGTAAACCGAGCGAATAAATTCCATAAATGCTCGCGCGCCAGTAAAAAGGATTACGAGGCCAAGTGGCTCTTTTTCATGTGTGTGTTTGTGTGTGTGTGTCAATATTTGGCCACATGTGCGGCAGCGTTCTGTAATTTATTGTTAAAATGTAAAGTAAAGTTTATTTGCCACCCTCGCCAAGAAAATGGGACCCACCTAAATAATAACGTAAAAGAAAGTGCAGATAAAATAAGGAAACGCTTATGTGGAACCAGCTGAGCTTTCGGGACCGCTACACATTTAATGCCCTCATTAAATTGTAGCTATATCAGTTAAATAAACTATACTCTAAGCTGATGTTAAACAAAAACTAGGTCAAATAAAATTTTATCACATTGCATGTTATAAAAATGAAATGCAAAAATAAAGCAAGCAATGATTTCTCATTATTCCTTCGATATGATGATCCAATCTTAAAAAATGTTGACTAAATAATATTAGAAACATATTTTAAGTGATTTTGTATGATTAATGTGTATATTTTGACAAGAAATTGTACAAACAGATAAATATCTTTTCCACTTGCGTTGCATATTAGGTGTCAAAGTTGAAATGCCCATTGCAAGGGTGCAACTATGTTTGCAGCGATAACAAGCAAAACACACGCGCAAAAGACAACAACACCCAAAAGCTATGCACTTAATCATAAATACAAAATATGAGCTGGCGCCAGCGTTCAATTCAAGCGAAAGTTGTCGTTCCGTTCAGTTCAGTTCCCAATGCGGTCACAGTGCGTATGCGTAATGTGAGGTGGAATGTTGTTGCTGGTGTGATTGTTGCTATTGTTGTTGCTGTTGTTGCTGTTGTTGTTGTTGTTGTTGTTACTGTTGGAGACGATGGACGTTGCTGATAAGCCGGGCGCGTAATGGATTTTTGTTTTGTGGTGGCCTCACTCTGTTGCTCGATTGTTGTTGTTGGGTTTTACATTTCGTTTTCTTTTTTTTGTGCAGCGGCTGCTGATTGTTGTTGTTGTTGTTGTTGTTTCTGTTGACTATTTTGTAGCCCGCAGCAAGACCTGCAAATGCGTCCCGCATGCCAAAGTTTGCTGCTGCTGCTCCTGCTGGTGCCTTTAACTTGAGCGCGATAGTCAAACAGCAATAGCAGCAATAACAAAAATGAAAAAGACAACAAAAAAAGGCCAAAACAAAAACTCGGCCGTCAAATGATTAATTACATGCCGAAAAGCTATCTAACAATTTGACTCGCTGTCTGTGTGTATTTTGGATTGTCATTAAGCCGCACAGCAAAAAGAAGACAACAACGCAACAACAACGAATAATAAAAAATTATGCCTCAGATAAAATGCCATTAGAGAGTGGCGCTCCAATGTGCAAAATGTGTGCACAAAATGGGGGCAGAGGTGTGGTGTCTGCGGCGGGGCAGGCAGTCAGCTCACTTAGCGCCATTAGAAGACAGGCAGCAGCAAGCCAAAGAGCAACCGACCAAAAAAAACCCCACCAACAACAACAGCAACAAAAGCAGGGAGCGTACTGCAAGTATGCAATTCTGCCAGATAAGCTGAAGCATTCATGAATTTTACAGATAAAAACCACACACACACACACACACAGAGTTAGCAAGAGTGAGTAAGATACATAGTTTGTAGATGCGCTTACAGTGCATTGCACAGCAACAGCAGCACCAGCAACAGCAGCAGCAGCAACAACAACAATTGGAGAGCACCAAAAGTGAGCAGCATCATCAACAACAACACCACCAACAACAAACAGTGCAAGATTGCCTTGCTGGGCGGTTAACTTCCCAGTTGGGACAGTAGCAAAGCCACCAAGGCGACTTGCAGATGCCCTATGAATCTAGTTATTATCGATTCTTTTGCCAATATATACTTTTATTTAAGCTTCCAAATTATAATGTAATGCCTCTTGATAAAGTGCCAACCAATCTGTGCATTTTAAACTCTTGATCACATTATCGCTAGTTGGGGCTACTACTATCACTCAATGGACTACTTTTGAAAGCTTTGAAGCTTTATTCTATACCTTAAGTATCTTAACGCAAATTGTATTTTTTAAGTAATTTCTGTGTTTTACAATTTGCAGAATAGTTAGATATGATTCTGAAAAATAAAACTCTATATTTAAAGCAAGGAGCATGATGGATGATAAATTGAATTGTGGAATATAATACCGTTAATAATTATTGAATAAGTTATTGTAATTCTAAAAAAAATTGAAAGGGCTTCATTAATTAAGTTACTAATACTGAATTCGTAAAATCCAGCGAGCAACCGTTTTAGTCAGATTTCCCTCTCAGGTGTCTTTACATGTTGGAATTCAGGCGCACACACAAAAGGCAAAATCAGTTATCAGGGGTGACCACTGGACAAAGTGTGGGGCAGGAGTAAAACAACGGGCAGAGAGGGTGAGTGAGATAAAGAGGAAGAAAGAGACAGAGAGAGAGAGAGAGAGAGAGAGAGAGAGAGAGAGAGACAGAGCATGCGACGAGGCTGAAAGGAATGTGACTCTGCGCTTTGCCACACTTTTTTGTTAGCATTGGTTTTTGTTTCTGCTGTTGTTGCTGGCTGGGTTTGCTGCTTTGCCATGGAGTGTCAACAGCTAGATAAAGATTAGCGCAGACAAACGCCCACTTTTGGCGAGCTGTTACGCCCACTGGGCCACACTCTCATACTCTGTCTCCCTGTGTGTGTCTGTGTGTGTGTGTGTGTGTGTGTGTGTGTGTGTGTGCTTCGTAGCTGCTGCAAATCTTTCACTGACGCAGCACAAAAAGAACAAGTGGGGAGCTGGGTGGTAATACCAATGCCTGCCGGCTGAAGGGGATTATTAATGATGAATGCTTGAGAAGGCAGCGAAATGGCGTGGAATGTGGAGCAGAGCTGCTGTTGCTGCTGCTGCTGCTAAACTCCTACTCTGCCCTACCATATCACACCCTATTACATCCCACCTCCACCTCTACCCCTACCAAGCAAAAGGTCGCAGGTTGACCAGGCACAAGCTGAAGCCACAACCACAGCGTCATCATTTACAAACAACAACATCATCACCATCCTCATCAGTTTGCACATTCAATGCGCTCGAAGGTTAGTTGAGGGTAAGGGTTGAGGTTAGTATTCATAGGGTGCTGCTGTATGGGTGTCTGATGATTATGAAGTGATATGAAATTGATGCCAATGATGATGCCAGTTAAGTCAAAACACGCACAAACTTGACAGCCACAACCCCTGGGGGAGGTTGACTGGTTGCTTTTGGTTATTCCATCATTTCCGCTACTGTCGCCAGAATGACACACAAAAAAAATACGAAGGGAGAAAAGGGGTTGTCAACGCTGGCCAGTCGAAAGGGTTCGCACTTAGTTGAGGTATCAAAAACGCAACCGCACTCAGTCTGCCGTCGCAGCTTAAGCGGGTAGATGGTGGCTCTTGGGTTTGGTCGACCAATCATCGCTTTTGGCCGTGCAGCATTGCTGATAACCAAAAAGCCAAACCAACAAAAAAAAGGAGTAGCAGAAATTGGTATTAAATTAGGAGGATGGCTCGCGCTGACACTGGATATGAGAGCAGATTAAATTTTTATTGGTAAAATATCAGCTGCCTTGCAGACGACCATTTCGAGTGTCGCTCGACACCACCCAACCACACAGATACACACACATACATACACCTACACATACATACCAACACACACACAATGTGCAGCATACATCAAGCAATTTATGTTTGGCATTAACGGGTTTGTGTCTGCCTCTGGGAAATTCGCTTCTGCCTGCAAACTGATAACAGTTTTGGCCACTCGACAGTGGCAGGGGGAATAGGTTGCGATGGCATGGCTTGTGAACACTGCCAACGGTAGATTCAAGACCTCTCACTTACCTCTGCTGTCGACGGTCATCTCTTCTGTGGTATCGGAACAATCACCTGCAATGAAAAGGAAGAAGCGATAGTATGAGAAGAGTTAGTGAAATTACAGTTATATTACACAATCATCGTAAATAGTTGAATATCTATTTTCTATAAAGACTTTGTTTCTAGAAAATCTAGCAAAAGTTTACAAAAGGAATATATTTATTATGATATCAATATAACTAAAAGTGTTATGACTATAGAGAAATTGTGGAGAGATGCTTAATAATAGTGAAACCTTTTGATGTTGAGTCAGAAAATATATTATTTATATATTTAAAAGTATTTTATCTAGTGCAATTCTTCAAAAATATTAATAGAGTTTCATAACAAATACGAAAAAATTATAGTTCAAAATATCTGTCTTATGAATTTAACTGACAATTGCTAAATTACATAAATAAATGTTTTGCCAAGTATTATCAAGTATGTCTTGTGAATATTGCAATTTGTATGTAGAAATCTCTATCTTAATATTGTTTTATGAAAAGTAATTGTCGCTCAAGCTACAACTTTGTGCAATAATCTTTAGCCGTAATTTTGTAGAACGCGCAGCTTTTTAGCGGGAATTGCGCATAAATCTATGATAACTGCGGGCAGAAGATAAAAAAGAATCGAATGCAAAATGCATAATAATACACAATAATTGCTTCAAGTGAAAACAATGTTTGTTCAATTGTTGTTGCTGTTGTTGTAGTTGTAGTTGTAGTTGTTGTTCGTATCGCAATCGAATCTGTTAAGTACGCACAACACACAGCAACAACACTAACAACAACAACAACAAAGACACACAACAACGCACGTTTCAACGCCAGTAGTTGTTGTAGCCACAGTGGTAGTCAAAGAAGAGCCAGAAGACGCAGAAGACCCAGACTGAAGACCATGTCCAAGTCCAAGCCTCGTTCATGTTGTTGTTGTTGTTGTTGCTGCTGTGTTGTTGTTTTCTCGTTTTGATTATATTTTGCTGATATTCACTTCAAGGAATTATAATAACAATAATAACAACAATCCGCAGAATTCCTCTTTGCCTTTTTTTTTATATTTCTCCTTCATTCGCCAGATTGTAGATATCAAACACACACACACACACATACACAGTAAACCCTCGTATGTGGTGGAAAGGAATGAATGTGTAGCCACACAGCGTAGATAGTCGTCTGATAAGCAAAAGCTGAAATACTCTTTAGCTTGAGCTGCTTCGAGTCTTGAGCTTGAGCTGCAATGAAAATACCCTTTTGCAACGTGTGGAGTAAAGCAAGAGAGACAGAGAGAGCGAGAGAGAGAGAGAGAGAGAGGGAGAGAGAGGGAGAGCTGCTTGTTGCACCCACGGATTCTCACCTTTTATTGTTGCTGCTGTTGTTTGACTGCTGATCATGGCTGCAGTTATTAGTCAACACTTAAATACATATACACCTATATCCGAAAGGGGAGCTCTGATTTTAAGCTTTCGTTTGCTCAGCAATGTTGCACATGTTTTCTATATTTGTTTAGCTGTTTAAGCCACACACACACACACACACACACACACAAATACACTAACACACACGCAGAAAATAAGCGCGGCACTCGCTCGATTTGACGCTTTGACTGAGTGATTGAACGCGCTTGATTGATTGACGGGACGAACGGGAACGGAGCTTCGTTGTGCTGCTCGCTTCGCGTTCTACAGCTAACTGAGCGCTGAGTAATGAAATTTTTGTGTGTACTGCGCGCTGTCTGTGTCTGTGTATCTGTGAGATACAAAACTGAGATACCGAGGCCAAGCAGAGCCGAATGACGATGATGACGACGACGACGACGACGACGACGACAGCGACGCTGCGTCGCAGTCAACGTCGCAGCTAGCGTCGCACAGCTGATGTTTGTTGATGATGACTGCGAGATGTGTCCGTCCCTCCGTCCGCCTCTCTGTCTGTCGTCTCTGGGTAAAGTTGTTTATCTTTCATTTGCCAGTCTGCCAGAGCTGCGTCTATCTGCAGCCCTATCTGCCTGCCTTTGCCTGCCCCGTACTAGCAGTTGTCTCGGGGATTCGTATCTGTATATACGAGACACACTCACAAATACACACACACACACACACACACACATACACGCTCTCACACATACTACGAACGTTTTGGTCGCCGGTTGACTGCCAACTGAAATAAGATATCTGCTGCTCGCTGCTGCTCTCGGTGCTTCCTTTGCCACAACAACAACAGCGGCAACAGCAAGCGAACGTCGTTCGAAATTATTCGAAACAAAAACTGATAAAGCACTGATAAGAGCGCAGCGCGGCGCGCAGTTAGATAACATCGAAGCAAGCAGCCAGCCAGCCAAACCAACCAACCAATGAAGCCAACCAGTTGGAGAAGCCAGCCGGCAATGCCCGAGGCAGCCAACCAGCAGCAAAACGGATACACAAACACACACACACACACACACACACACACACACACACGTGCATACACATACAGTTACACATACAGTTGCAATTTCCAGAGCGCTGTGCACTTACAGATACAGATACAAAGATACATTCAACAAAGGCAAACGTTCGTCTCTGTGTGTGTGAATGTGTATGTGTGTGTGGTGTGTGTGTGTGTGTGTGTGTGTGTGTGTGTGAGTGTGCTGGTTGATGCTTTAGCGCGATATCGCGTCGTACGGCTAATGGAATTCTGATTATTGCTTAGTGATAAGCGTTTTGTGTTTAATTGTATCTGTGTATCTGTATCTGTTATTTTTTGGGCTCATACACTCAAACAAAATTATGCCATAGAATTTAGAATATCTACAAAAAGTAATATTATTTTATATGTTAAAAAAAAGTTCTAAAATTTAGAAATATCTTTCACTGCATACAGATTTTGTATATATTTAGTTTAAAAATATGTTTTATTTAAGATAGATATTTAAAAACTACTCTTCTGAAAAATATATCATGCTATTACTATTAATTTTTTTGAAAGTGTATACACCGCAAGAAATGCTTGGCCACAGTTTTCAATATGCTGCGTTTACTCCGGCTGTTATCAACCCTTTGTTGCGGCCTCCCAACGCGCAGCCAGTTCATTTCCTGGCACATAAACCGACTACAACAACCAACACCTGCCCCCAAGTCGAAGTTCACAATCGCAATCGCAATCGCATTTTCCCATTTCCCACTTCCCCTGTGCAGTGCAGTGTTACCACTGTTTTCCCAGTGCCAGGGTCCATGCTCAGCCACATCGCTTTTCAGTTTTCATTGTATTTATCAGCGAGCGTTGATCTATTTTAATGTTGCCTTCAGCTCTGGCTCCCCAACTGCTGTGCTCCTCTTCTCCAACTCCCTCTCTTGTTCTCCCCTCTCTCTCTCTCTCTCTGTCTCTCTCTCGCTGGTTTATATCTGCTGCTCTTATCGGCGTTTTGGTTTATTTCATTTGCCTGGCAGCTTTTGCAGATGCAAAACGTTTGCCCGATTTTATCAATTTGCCCACATCTCTCTTACACACACACATACTCTTACACTCTCTCTCTCTTTGTGTCTGCCTCTCTCTCTCTCTCTCTCTCTCTCTGTTAGTCTCTGCACTCAATCAGCTGTTGGCTGCGTCGCTGCCTGCGTTGACGGCGACTGCGACCGAATTCGCATGTTGCGCATGCGTCGTTGTTGAGCGTCTGAAACCATCAACACCACCTCGCACCCCTCTTTGCCTAGCCACCCCGTCTGGCCTTGCTGCTGCTGCCTTTTACGACGAGTATCTCGTTTGCCATTGTTGACTTTTAATTAGATTCATTAAACGTGCCGCTTGCCGCCGCCGCCGCCACCACTGCCGCCGCTAACTCACCCCTCGCTAATACCCCCCTTGACCCTAGCAAAGATGAAACGCTCTTGTACCCTTTCAGAGTCTAGAATTGTTGTATGTAGAGCAGTGTGAGTGCTAAAGCAAATAACATTGATTTTCATTAGATTGCAGATCATCGAGATGCGATTATATATAAATTAATTATATATCCATTCATTTAATTACACACTCAGAAAAAAGTGGTATCCATAATCATAAGTATACTTTTTATTTAAATATTGCAATCGCTCAAATCATAAAATCTGATTTTATAATCACAATTAAAATCCAATTATTTTCGAAGTTTTTTTTATTAAAGTTACAATGTAAGAGCATTTCAACTTCGGCTTGGTAAACATCTATTCAACTTATTCATGTTGTTTTGGAATACATTTTCACATTTGGTGGGTGTTTTCGAATTTATGCAGCGATAAGCACTTCATGCGTGAATATCTGCAAAAGGCTTTTGATAAATGTGCTTAACATTGTTGTTGTTATTGTTGTTGCTGCTGGTTGTTAAAGTTGTTGTTGCTGTCGCTGTTTCTGGGGTGATGAACTATCAACAGACGGAGTGGCAACAGCAGTCGCTCTTGGCTGCAACTGCTGCAGTTGCATTCAACTTGAGGGCAATTGTTTTGCAATTATGTTTATTTTAAGTACAGTTTTTACTCTCTGTGTGTGTGATTTTGATTAGCTATGTGTGTCATTGTTATTACGTGCTCAGTTATTGGCATAAGTATGTATGTATGGGCAGGTAAATAAAGGCAGATCAACGCTGCCTGATAAATTAAGCCAAAGCCATGAAAACAGTTTACAAAACAAGTAAGAATGCTACAATCGAAAGTGCTCGACTCGGTAATGCTCTATTGCTGTCTGTGCTTATATTTCCTTAAAAGTTCAACTTAAATATATTTGTAATTATTTGATATTTATCGATATTAATTTTGATATTTTATCCACAATTGAATGTATGCTATTAGAATTCATTATTATATTTATTGTGATCGGAGAAGTGGACATATTTTTTACTAACTACATTCCAGAATCTGCTTTCTAAATGTTATATATAAAGGTCGGAACATACTGAAAGCTCAATATTAAAGCAGAGTATCACAAGTTGTATGCAATTTTTGTATATTCCTCAAAAACAGGGAATTCATAACTTTCTTAATCAACTTTTATCGCTCTTTATTGATATAGGGTATAAAAATATGCCGCAAATAATAATAAACCAAATTATACTTTTGTTGTTGCTGCAATTGCAAATGACGCAGCAGACACACACAACACATCTACAATACACACAAGTGTAGGCACACCCGCTCTCACACACACACACACACACACACACACACACACACGCACACAGACACACACACACACACACAGCAACATACACATTGACATCGACCCGAATCGACCTCGATATACGAGGCATGGAGCTGAGCTCCGGAGTACACAGCTCAACAGTCGGAGCGAAGTCGGCGCAGATGCAACCAACTGATAAGATCCTGGCGCTGATAAGACCGCTGCTGCTGCTGCCGCAGTTTGGGGGTTATTTCATCAGTTGTTGTTGTTGTTGTTGTGGCTGTTGTTGCATTTGTTGTTTTTCCACACGCTGCCGAGTCGCGTTATTTCATTTCGTTCGCCTCACAGATGCGTCGTTAAGATTAGCAAAAAGCAGCATTTGTTGTTGTTGTTGCTGTGGCAAAGCATATAAAAAAAGGGAAACAAAACAACAACAGGCACACATTTATCATGAAATAAATCTATTTAAGTTTTTTTTTTCTTTTCTTTTTGTTGCTGATATTGTTTCTTTACTTTTTGTTTTCTTACGGCTGCCCTGTGGCACAACTTCCACAATTGTAACTTGAAACTTGCATCAATGTGCGAAGCTTAATCAGCGTAGAGGGTATCTGGCAGCCTTATATGACATAATCAGACTATTGCAGTGCGGCTCAACCTTGTGCGGCAGCCTTGATTACAGCTTATACACTCTGAGAAAAATGCTATTGTAAACTCAAGTCTTCATTAATTCATCAGACTTAATCGTGCTTCGTTTTTTTTTTCTGAGTGTAAGAGAAGGTGTTAAGTCGCGAATTGCGACGTTGTTTTTTATGGTTTTCTGACCCGCTTTTAATTGCGTCTTCAACTCCCACCTTAAACGTTTCATTCTGCATATTTATGAGGCTACGAAAGGCTGGATGACTTCATTGTAGCGAAATTAAATCAATTAACATGAATACAAGGTGTGACTCAATCCTCATTGTCCCCGCTTAGAAAACCACCCACCCTCGAGTGGCTTATCTTTGCCACCACTGCCACAGACACTTTTCACAGACATTTGCCAGCGTGTCTTAATCTAGCTATCAATCAAAAATGATTTAAATTTCATGCCGCGTTTCTGACTTCTCGGGAATGTATCCCCCCATCCCCCAACCCGCCGAGAATTGTCACCCAAGAGCTGTGTTAAGGAGTCAAGTATGGTGCGGAATATAAACTGTGGATTATGTATAAAATACAATAATCTTGCTGAGAGTTGTTAAACTCTCAGCAGAGTTCAAATGCGTGTGTATTTGTAATTCGGCGTTCAAGTATGAGTAAAACGTTCGTTTTCTTGTGGTCAGAGCTTTGGGAGCTGCCACAGAAACTCATTGATGAGTTGAGGACAGGTATTTGTTGTAGGACATATGATCCTTGAGAAATAATGGAGATAGTTCTGAAAGTGATATTTAATGTTTGTAACAGATGAGCATAATAAAAGTTATTAAACATTATAAAAAACCATTTACCAGACATTCTGATTGAGGACTCATCTGTTATGGGATGACCAATTTTATTGAACTCATTTTGTCTGCAAATTGACATTTGTAAATGATACTTTTTGTTGTTGTTGTTGCTGTTGTTGTCATTCGTAGTGCTCTAAGTGGTCATAAAATATGCTTAATGCATCAGGAAGCCGACGCTATGCGGGTGCTGCTTTGCCCGTTTCGCCGGGTGCTGGTTGCGCTTTGCACCCCCTCCGTTTTACAAACGTAGTAAATGTCGTAAAACGTAAAACGTAAAGCGTTATCTATCTGGCCCGGCCTGGCCGAGCCGAGCGGTTGGCCTTGCAGCCAAAAAAATAAATAAAAAAATAAAACACGATGCCAACTCATTTCAGTTCAGTTCAGTTCAGTTCAACTCGGTTCGGTTCGGTTCAGTTTCAGTTCAGTCAGCCGTTGGTAAGTGCGAGATTAAAATATTGGATAAGGCGCTGCCGTCGCAGACGCAGCAGCAGCAGCGGCAGCCGCAGCAGCAGCAGCAGAAGTGCACACAGTGCGATAACAACAAAAATCGAAATGGAATTGGAAACGTTCCTTGTGGGGGACGCCATCGCCATCGCCGTCGCCGATGCCAATGCCGCTGTCGACGTTAACGTCAACGTCAACGTCAGCGCCGGCGTCGCTTTCGAAATATTTTTGTACGTTATCGACATCGCCTGTTTTGAATACGACTGCCTCTTCCGTACCCACACCACAAGCGACTGCGCGTCCGTCCGTCTCCCCGCCCGTAAGTGAGTGATAAACACGAGTTATCGCATCAATTAGTTCGGCGTCAACTTGACGTCGTTAAAGGCAGCAAAACAAAGCCTCTGGAGAAAGAGAGAGAGAGAGCGAGGGATACAGAGAAAGAGAGAGAGAGAGAGCGGGACCCATTTACAACTCACGAATGAACAGCGAAAGTCAAAAACGCAGTCATAAAATCTTAAAACTGAAACCCAGACTGAAACGCAGACTCAGAATCTGAGCCCAGAACTTTATACACTCAGAAAATATATCATCTAAAATTTATAAAACCCTTTTAAACACTAGAAATAGTCGCTAAGTTTATGAAACGATTTTAGGGTTAATTGTCTTTAATTGTTTGCAATTTATTTCATGAATTTGTGGAACCATTTCAACAATCTCATAATACATATTTCAAAAAATAAATGTATTAATTAAAATATCTCTTAAGGTTAAAAACTAAAGAGAGAAATAACACTTTTTGATTTTAAGAAATTAAAAAGAAACAGAAAACTCTTTATAAAGTTATAAAGTATTTTGTTACTAGAAATACTCTTCAACTCGAATACTAATTTAGTTTAAAACATACACCTATAAATTCCAAAAATTAAAAATGGCAAGACAAAAGCAGCTACTTTGGCAGCTAACACAATTCAAGTGCATAACATTTTTCTGAGTGTAGACAGAGCCGCGGGCGCGACGCTTGCAAAGTGTCAATGATCCTATAACCGATATTGAGATGACGTTGCTGTCGCCGTACGCAAATTGCGCTCAAAAGTGGCTTGTAAAACAATAAACGTTTATTCTTCGTTTTTTTTTCTCGGACTCGCTTCCGATGCGTTGTCGCCAGCATTAAATGAGCAAAGGAGCAGGTAGAAAGTGCGCAAGAGAGCGACAGACAGAGAGAGAGAGAGAGAAAGGGAGAGAAAGGGAGAGAAAGAGAGAGGCAGGGCAGGGCAGCGATAGGTAACTGAATAACGCAAAGATGCAGATAGAGCACACGTGGTAACCAAAGCTAATTGCCCTAACAAGGCAAGGACCTGCCCACAATTGCAGTTCCTGCATCTTCTTCTTTCACTACTTGATTTTCCGTATTTCTTATTTCTTTCTTTTTTTTTGCCTGTCAACGGTGCGTCAAGATCTTGAGTGGATAACGGTTTGAGACGTCGCAACGTCGACTCCCCGCTATCGCAGCCGGAAGTGCCATCATAAAAGGAAGGTGCAATAAAAATATTTTACACGCTTCAGGCCACAGTCGCCGCCGCCGTCTGCGTCGCCACACAGGGCGCCCCAAGTAACTGCTTAACCCTGTCTCACTGGATGATGACTGTCTCCTTGGATGACTGTCTGTCTCACTGTCTGACTGCTTGATCATCCATCCGCTGCCGACGCCTGGCGACGTTGTCAATTGACAACATGAGAACATGAAACAGATATGACCCTGCAACGCATTTTAAATACACTTTTTCATATTTGTCCTACACTTCTGGATGATTTAGGTTCACAGCCAATAATATTTAGAGAACAGTTAAACATATATATTCTCTGGATATGGTCCGTAAGGACTTCAACTGCAGACTGCTTGAGTTGACTGTCTCAAAAGTGGGCTGCAGACTCAAAGACAATACAAGAGGAACATCCCCAAGTGAGGGCAAATAACAATGTCTCAGTTAACGTCTCTGACTGAGACTGTGTGCGGCACATGTGATGACAGCCAAGACGAGGGAGTATGCCAAGATACAGAGAGGGCAGTGTAAAAGGAGGGGGTTTTCACATCGGAAACGTTGCTCTTTGCTTATCAGTGCGCATTCCTTTTGCCGTTTCGCATTGTTGCCTGTTCTTTCGTGTGTGTGTGTGTGTGTGTGATGTGTGTAAAACAGCAGGCAGAGGATGGCAGTGGTGGGGAGTATACTTAAAATGGCATTCAGACAGTGTGTGTGAATCATGGCCCAGAAAGTGTCAGTGTTGCCATCATAAAAATCATAACCATTTATGAGTCGACAACTTGGCCTAAAAGGCTGCCCAATGGTCAAAAAGCTGACCTTGCTGCTGCTCCTGCTGCCGCTGCTGCTGCTGCTCATCATCATCATCATCAAGCTCTAAGTTTGCTCCTTAGCAGGCAGATGGTTATCGGTGTGGTTTTTGGGCAAATAAAAAAGCAGTTGACCGAACTAAGGACTTCAAGGATAATAACAATTTTGGTAAATTACAAATTACACAACAGCAAAGAGCAAGTCCTGTGTGTTTGTGTATGTGTCTATGTGTGTGTGTGGGTGTGGTGTGGGTGTATTTGTTGGTCAGGTTCATTAAAGCAAACTCGGACACGCACATACATAAATCGCTTATCCTTTATCCTGTTTGCGAGTATTGCTGTTGCTGCTGCTGATGCTAGGCGACTGGGCAATGGTAAATTCTCAGTGACTGCATGACAAACTGCAAGGAGCACGCAGGACGCAGCTGCCGATAAGCAAAACTGGGCAAGCAAAAGTGAAGAGAGAGGAGGTCGAGGCAAGGACAACCAATGCGTTTCTGTGAGCGCGCGGGGCCATTAAATTGACAAAATACCAACACAGCAGCAACACCAAGATAGAGATAGTGAAAGAGAGAAAGAGGAGTGTGAGGGGGCTGGGGGAGGGCGACTGCCAGCCAGGCCAAGCCACAAAAAGGACATTCCTCAGAGCAGACCAGAGGCAAGCGCCATATTTTATATTTTACATTCTTATCGCAAACTCTCACTCAGCCATTCAGCACAGAGCCACAGAGCTGCCGAGGGGGGCAGTGGGGAAACAGCAGAAGTTGCACCCACACACACACACACAAATATTCACATAGACAAAGAGAAGAAGACAGAGCGGTTATCTGCGGTCGACCGATGATTAAATACCCTTGCAGAAGTTGAAAGTTGAATGCGATATTTTTCACAACATAATTTACAAACTCTTGGGTTGAATGCTTTCCTTAAAACGTTATAAAGATTATTCAAAATATATTAGAAAGCTAAAAAGTTGCTCATGTTAAACTTAAATAGGAAAAGCTTGATTATATGATAGCTATAAGATATAAAACACTGATCTTAAGCAAATTTCATGCTAGGATATATTTAAGAATCAATATTTATAAGATTGGCGATGAAAATTGCCTTAAAACAAAAACTCAACTTCCCCTCGAATGTGAGAGCATTGGGACAGATTATAGATTATAACAAATATCAGTAAAGTATTAGAAGCATTATGAATACACTTGATTGGGCAATTTGCTCATCGATTTTTGAAAAGCCAAAGCGAAAAATAAACTATTTAATATTCTACTGCAAAACCAGTTTATAATTAAAACTCATAACTTCTAAAGTGGACAAGAAGACAATATTTAATACAATAACTCGATCTTTGTCAACTTGTTGCTGAGGCAGCTATATGATTCAGTAAGCTGATCCAGTCAATTAGGCACCACATGTGCCGCATTGCCAACCAAAATGAGCATCGGTTCCCAGTTTCATCAAAATAGCTTTTTTAAGTACTTCGTAATCCAGTTGAAAAATATTTATACTCAAAGCGTAAGTGACAAAATTACATTACAAATTGTGTAATAAAATCATACGACCCTCTCCTAGTTAATCAAAAGCCAAAGCGCAAAAAGGAATCAACTTGACTCGGCTCGCCGCAGCTGGAGCCGGAGCCGGAGCTGGAGCTGGAGCTGATAACACCCGCGCTAATGGGACCAAACAATGCCAAATGGAGCAGCGCAGCAGTCGATGCAGCTGTTGAGAGACCAAGCGAGCTACAGAGAGAGAGAGAGAGAGAGACAGCGGAAAGAGAGAGAGAGAGAGAGTGGGAGAGAGCAAGCAAGCGAGAGCGAGAGCAAGAGAGGTGGGAGCGCATACAGCACAACAACAGCAGCAACAGTAACATCAGCAGCAAGGACAACACAAAGCGAGGACACCACACAATAACAGCAAAAGATGGAAACACATTTCCCCACCACCACCCATCTGGGCTGGGCTAGGTCTTATCTATGGCCATCAATCAGGCGAGCAGCGAACAGCGATAAGCGAAAAGATTTTAAATGGAGTGCACAGCAGGCAGCGGGCAGTGCGCAGCGGGGAGGGGAGGAGCAGGAGTAGGAGGAGCAGCCGGCGAGTCCATGTGTGGGTGATTGGGTGGTGCGAGGTGCTTCACTGATGGGTTTTAGGAGCGACTGTTTGGCGAGATAAGCTCACTGAATTCAGACCAAAATTGCTGCATGCTGTTGTCCAGGTGCTGCAAAGGACCTACCTACATCCCACCCCCTCAACTTGCCACCAAACCATCCACACTATTATCCTTTTGGGGCGATATACATATATATAGTAACAGTTGCTCCCAATGCGCGCTGATGACGCGAGCGGGGAGCGAAAAAACATTTTCACTTGCCGCTGTCGCTGGCAAGGACTTATCAGGCAGCGAGGCGCACCCAGTCGGTGGCAGGCAACGTGCTTCTGCTGTTGCCAGGATGTGGCGCTGTTGCTTATCGCCAACTCGACACACACACACAAACACACAGCTGTAGACTCGGCAGAAACAATGACAGCCAGTTGACAGCAGTTTGTGGGGCGACGCATTCTTTTCAGGCATATATTCTCGGCATAATGAAGCCTTTTCAGTGTTGGAAAATGCGCGTTTCATTCAATGAAAATTGTTAAATGAAAATGATTCGCTCGTTGTCGTTGTCGTTGTTGTTGTCATCGTTGTCCCCGTTGTCTACAGCTCTGAATAGCTTTTATGCAATGCCCTGGCTCTGGCGATTGATTAAACCTCTGCTACGACCCCCTCGCCTCCTCGCCCCCTCGCCCCTTCTCCCTATTCCAACACCTCTTACGCCTGCCACAACAACACAAACTATTTGACGCTGAAATCGCGCCATGTAGCGCCTTTACTTAATTAACTGAAGTGAAAATGGCGCCCGGGTTCTGTTCGGGCCATGATAAACAACATTTTGGCAACTGAATTGAGCAACTGGGGAAAAGGGATAGAGCATGGAATCCGCTCGGGGTCGGACTACCTAATATGTATACCCTACCCAAAGCATATTTGAATTTTAACACAAAGTTTGCAATGCATGGAAACAGATATAATTGTAGGGAATTAATTTCTCAAAGATGCTATCTTGATGGAACTTGGTATACTATGCTGGATATGATCAGATCAGATTTTCACAAAATGGGTTTTTGTATGAAAAGCTTTTTAATTTCACTGCAATTTAATTTACTAAATTATTAATAAATTAATATTTAATTTATAGACAGTTATAATATCTACATCAGTATTAAACATGAATATATATCAATAGAAAAGTATTCAATACTTTTCATTTTATTTACTTACATTTTTTATTTTTTAAAGCTCCCAAAATGTTTGAATATTTATTTTAACAGTTAATATCAAATTACATAATCGAAAATGAATCATTTCTTCATATTTCTCAAGTGGGGTATTCAATACTATTATTTATTTTTAATATTGACTATGGAATGCATTTCTCTTCATATTTCTCTGGAAGGGTATTAAATTCTCGGTAATTTGAAGCTGGGTTTAGTTTGCTTTCGTCGATTTTGTTGTTGTTGCTAGTTGCACCAGCTGGCAAGGGACGAATGTTAGGGGGTGGTTCCTAGTTGTTGGTAGGTCTGCTAGCTTTGCTTATCGCTACGGAATGTGCCAAGCCATTCGAAGTTCGGGGCAAGCGATAAGCGAACCAAATATACACACACGAACACACTCACACACAACCAAACGATAAGACTGAGGACGCAGGACTCAGTTGAGCAGCGTTAGTTTCAGTTGAGGGAATATGGAGCGAAATGGGGGCTTGAAGGGGGCGAAAACTACACTTCTTGTGTGCGTGCGCGAGCGATACAAAAGCGCGTCGAACAAAAGGCGGCAGGTGAGAGAGAAACACAGAGAGAGAGAGAGAGAGAGAGGGAGGGCGTGAGTGAAAGAGAAAGAGAGCGAAGTATATGCTATACAAATTTGGGGGCGGTTGCCGCTATTCCCAGTTTGCAGTTCCTGTTGCTGCTGCTGCCTCTCCGGCTTGGCACACTCTTAATTCGTGGAGTGTGTGTGTGTCTGTGTCTGCGTGTGTGTGTCTGTGTGTGTGTGTATGTGTGTATGTGTGTGTTTGTGTGTGTGGCGATGTGTGTTGCGTAACAGGCGCACAGCAAATAACGCAGCAGGATATGACGACTTGTTGTGCCTGCCTGCCTGCCTGACTGCCTTGCTGCGAGCTATAGATACGCAGATACATTTGTATCTCACAAATACTCACACACACACACACTCACACACGCGCGCATACAACATACATGCCAGACTGTGATACGGATACGGATACTCGCAGGCAGTGCCTTTGTTTTGCATTGCATACCTACAGCCCCTCTGCCCCCTCCACTCGCAGCGCCCCTTAAGTAACGCTTGTTGCTGCCGCAAGTGGTTTTTAGCTGGTTGGTAACAGTTGGCAAGGTATTTCGTTGACCCAGATTACGCAATCATCGACAAATGTGTGTGTGTGTGTGTGTGTATGTTGGGATATATATATATATATATATATGTGTGTGTGTGTACATATTCGTTCTTGTAGTCATTGATATGAAGCTTCGCATACCGCTGCCAAAAGATACATTTAGCGGCACGTGCAACCAGCTTGAATTCATGAGCAGCACACGAATGATTAGCTCACAGCTGCTACTAGCGATGATTACACTGAGAAAAAAATATAGAAGCACGTACGTTAAAAAAAAACTTGCAAGTGCAAACATTTTTAGGAAAGTTTTCAAAAATATTAATTTTTAAATAGATTTGAAAAATAGTGTGAAATAAAACAAAAATCTCAGATTCTATGATTTCAGTTTTTTAAAGTATAAAGTCGATTTTCGATCAATTTTGTAACTTGCCCAGTTTTTAAAAGTTTAGTTATGGACTTAAATAAATAATTAAATAATCGTTCATTCATTTTACCAGCTTTAAAGGTTTAGATAGTAAATAATAAAAATTCCTTTGACAATATTTCTCCCATTTCATTTTATATTATTCTCTCAGTGTAACTATCTCTTTATCCGTCGCTCCTTCGCCCCTACTCAGTTGCATGCCTCTAATTAGACAACATAACGAAGATGTTGCCAATAAAAAAAAAAAAACAGAAAAGAAATGAAGGAAAAGAGAAAAACCTAAGCCAATTGGCTCTCGAGCAAACTAATCGTTATCGATTATTTTGCCGTCGCTGCGCTTTCGCATTGCTCAAGTTTTTAATGATGATTGCCCCTGATTGATAACACTTATTACGATTCGCATACCCCCGAGACTGCTCTCCTCCTTTCACTGTATGCTTCAGCTTGTTTGTAAATAATTTTTATTTTTTTTTTGTAATTTTTTGTTTGGCTTTTCGCTGGCGAGCTACAAAATAATTTGATGGTTTATTTTTGGCTGTGTAATCGATGTTCCCCATTGGCGTAGCCTGGGCCCGATGCCAACTGGCGATACAACTGATGGATTCTTTGATGATAAGACGAGCCACTATCCCACCTAGCGCTACCTTTCTCGGTGCCAGCACCACATTTTATCTTGCCCTTAACGGCTGAAGCATTTTAGCCAAGAATAACGAATCAAAGATACTCTTTGAGGAATTACGAATATCAATAAATATAAAATACAGAGATGGCAATAATAAACAATTTTAAATCGATAGCAAATCTATCGAATCTAATCTTTTCAATCGTTTAAACTTACCTATTTTTCTTTAACAAAATTTGATGCATTCAATCAGAGCAATCTTGGTTGTTTTTTTTTTCCCCAAATTCCTATCAAAATGTAAATCAGCTTTCTAAGCATGAATGTATTTGAGATGGGTGTGAAATCATTGGCCATACAACTAGTGGTAACATCTTGTACCCATCCGCTCTCAATAAACCTAAGCTTAATGGATCCGACTTGAGTGAGTCGAATTATGCGATTTCATTTCATTTACGACGACCATAACTTATGCACATATATTTGTGACTTGATTTTTGGTGTGTGTTGTTGGTTGTTTGGGCGCTCGATTACAAGGCCCCCGGCAAGGCATTGAATATCGCTTAATATTGATGAGGCTCTTGGTTTTTTTTTTTGGGGGGAGCTTCAAACTGGCGCCTCATGACTAAATAACTATATGTGCCATGAGCAAACAGAGTCATAAACTTCTGGTTTATGACTGCTGGCACAGACACACTAATATACACACACACACACACACGCAGACAGGTATATATGTACATATATATATATATATATCGACGACTATCGAATGCAGAGCGTGGCAGTTATCGCTGGCAAAGGATCTCTGGGAAAGCCAAAAAACGAGTTATCGTCGCTGGGCATCTTTTTTGGTTTAGTGTTTTGGAAGGAGTTTCTACCTTAAATGGGTGTGTGTGTGTGTGTGTGTGTGTGTGTAGCCGGGTAGCTGCCAGCAGGATATTTGCCAATAAGGGCAGCAAAAGTTTTTATAGACACACACGCTAGCACACACACCTCACACACAAGCATACACACAATTTACGGGGCTTTATCAATCAATCTTAATTAATCACAACGCGCAGATCGCACAAAACCCGTAAAAGCGAGACAAAGCCAAATGTGGAGGCTGAAGGGGGGCTCTAGAGGGCGTGGCACGCAGCTGGGCAGGTGCCTAAACCAAAGTTTGGCAGCAACAAATCGATGGCAAAAGTTGGTAAACCAACAACAACAATAATTAAAGTTGAACAGTGAGCGGGAAACAGACAGAGAGACAGAGAGAGAGAGAGAGAGAGAGAGAGTGAGAGAGAGATACACACCCTGCAAACTGAATAGTTAAAAATTAACATTATTGATTCCAAGACGGAATCGGTCGAAATATGAAAACAAAGGTTTCAAATCACAAAACGGACATCTACACAAATTAGGAGTGTATTTTAACAATAAAGCAGACAACTTGCAGCTAAAAATCGACGCGTTTCAATTTGCGAGCGACCATTGTACATAATATAAATATCCATATTAATATATTCATATGGCTTGCCACACCTGCCCCAAATATATGGTGCCAGTTGGCTGTGGCCAGGTCACACATATGCCAGCAGGGGTGTTTTTTATCAAACGGCGTCGCCGTCTGCGTCGCTGCTGATAATGAAGACGCCAGCACCATCGCCGGGTTGCATCAACAGCCGCAACAGTCGCAACAACATCGAACTGGTTGCATCAAACAAAGAAGCCGCCGGCAGCGACAAGCGCCAGCACTTGAGCGCCACTTAGATGAGATGTCTTGATGTCGCCCTCTCCCTCTCTTCCTCCTTCTCCCTCTCCTCTTGCTTCCCGGTACCCCAGGTGCCCCAGGCAGCGGGTTCATCTTATCAGTCGCCAGACCGAAAAAACCAAATAATTTTCATTAAAATGATTTATGAAAATGCAAAGCGCGCTGACCAAGCAAAGGCAACGACGACAAAAGCCAAAGACAGAGCCACTGAGCACCTGGCCACCACCTGGGGGGCATAGAGTGTGGCCAGAGCTTGTGACAAATCGAGCTATTTACACAGAGAAATCCAGCGAGTGTGAGTGTGAGTGAGAGAGAGAAAGCGAGGGAGTGTGTGAGAGAGAGAGAGAGGGAGGAGTGAGAGCGTGCATTGGTCGGCACATAATTAATTACAATTTAGTTTATGAACTATGAAAGTTTGGAGCCATTGATGGATGCCATCGATAAAGTTGACAAATTTGCTTTTAGCCGTTACGATTGCGCCGACGACGACTGTGGCGGCTATAACGGGACACGCGACGCGACGCCACCACACAAGGCAAAGTTCGGCGCCAGCATAAGAAACAAGAATTCAAGATTGCGGGAGCGAAAGCAAAAAAAGCGCACAGTCAGCGGGAGCAACAAATCAAGCTGGCAGCGAAAAAGGCTCAAGGATAACAGTTTTGTGCTGTGCTAAGCGGGAAATATTAAAATATAATAATTCTGCTTATCGCTAGTGAAAAATCGCCATTTAACTGCGCGCAGGACAACAACAACAACAGCAACAACAAGAAGAAGCAGCAGCACAAGGATAAGGCAGTCAAGCGGGCACAGCTGATAAGGAACAGTAGAAAAGGACACGCGAAGACGCCACCAAAAAAACAAAATGTGTGTGTGTGTGTGTGTTGTTGGCGCGTTTTGTTTGTGTTTTTGTTGAAATTCGCAACCGGCATGGAACAGGCGCACAGCAAAATACGGCAAACAACAGCAAAGCGCCAAAAAGGCAAATAAAAAGACGACGACGACGACGAAGGCGCGCCAGGCAATAAGCGTGTGTGTGTGTGTGTCTGTGTGCATGTGTGTGTGTGTGAGTGAGTGTGGAGAACGCAAAATAAAAACGGCCGCAAAGACAAACAACAAAAACACAAGAACAAATAAAACACAAACAAACCAACACGCACACATCCAAAGAAGAGCCGAGCCGGCGAGAGAAACAGCAGCAGCAGGCAGCAGCAGCAGCAGTAGCACCAACAAAGTGTATTAGCAAACAAACAAAAACAACAACAAGTAGGCAGGCAGGCAGGCAGGCACACACACACGCACGTACCAATGTACGCACAGAACACAGTGAGAAACCAAAAGTAAGCAAAACGTAAACAGCGACCGGCAGCAGCAGCAGCAGCAGCGAGCGAGGCGCAAACCAAACAAAACAAAACAGCGACAACAACAAACGTTTTCTTTTTTCTTTTTTTTGCTCACCCACCCAAATAAAAACTGCAAGCCGTAAACAAAAGGAACAAGAACAGCAGAGGTGTGTTTGTGTGTGTGTGTGCGCCTATCCTGTTTGGCGCGAGAGACGGAGAGAGAGAGAGTCTGAGTTGAGTAACGTAACGTGCGAGAGCTTTCACAGGCGAAGCTGACGCGCGCAATTTTGTTCGTGTCAGCTTCGTGAACTTCACACCGTATGATTATTGCCGTTGTTCTTCCTCTTGCTCCTGCTCTTTAACTGATAAATGAAGTGAGAGTGAGAATTTGAAAGCTGAAAAACTCTCTAGCCATAATCAGTGCTGCTGCTAACTTAATAATAAATGTATATCAAGCTCTTGCACATGCATGTGAGAAAGAAAGAAAAAAAAACAAAATGCATGCATAAATATGCATTTAAAGCTGAAGCAAAATTTTATGAAACGTAAAACTAGCGATAAGAGCAAGATGCTGCTGCTTCTGCTGCTGCTGCTGCTGCTGCATCCTGCCAGACAACAGCAACAAGAAGAAGCAGACTGCCAAGGCAGGCAACTATTATATGCAACATCATTACGAGTTGATTACGAAGTTTAGACGTTGCTGCCTGCCGGCAAATGCGAGGGAAAGGAAGAAAGAGGTGTTGTTGTTGTTGTTCTCTTTGTTGTTGTTTTTGTTGTTGTTGTTGTAGTTAGTGTCGCACAAGGAAGGCAGCAAAAATGATACATTTTAATGCGAATCTTGATAGCAAGCACAGATTGCTGTAAAAAGTGAGGAGTCGAGAGAGGAGAGGGGGAGGAAACAAAACTCTAGCAAAAGCACACACACACACACACACACACACACACAAATGCTGCAAGTGAGTGCACACGAGATAAGCGTGCTGCTCATTCGTGTGACAGCTGAAGAAGTTGTAAGTAAAAGTACTTGAAGAAGAAGCAGCAGCAGCAGCAGCAATAGAAGCAGCAGCAGCTAAGGAAGCGGGGCCAGCGTCTGCAATCACTTGAATATTGCATTAACAGGCACGTAACGTAACACACACACACACAGAAACACACACACATCGCAATAGAGACGTAGACAAAAAAAAAATAAATAAAAAAAAAACTTTGCAACGCGCATGGTAGCCAAAAAGTTTACTACTGCGTATACGTATACGTAATATTTCTCATACGCCACATTTGGCTGGCAGCCGAGTGCAACGTGATTTCCTGCTCGAGCGCAGATTGTGTGGATGTGGAAAAGGGCTTGCAAATAGGATGCAAAATGCTTGCAACTCACTGATAATACGCTAGCTGCCTCCTGGCTTATTATCAAATAGCCCAAGCTCAAGCAAATGGGATATGCAACCATATAAGAACACTGACAAAAATGGCTGACATATTATTTGAATATCCTTCGGGTATAAGTGAACACTTAACTAGATAAAATAATGTCTATAGCAACAGTTGCGAGCTGATTATAATATAAAAATCATATGTTATTTATAATACATATGTATATAATTATATATTAATAACTAGTACAAAACAAGTAATAATTAAATCAGATTGAAATGAAAGATTTCAATTAAATTAGGTAAATTAAATATTAGATCTGTTAAAATGTTTTCTGGCTTCAAATATAATAACGAGTTAATTTTCAAAATACAATGGACCCATCTTCATATAATGATTAACTTACTTTTAGATATAATAAATATTAATTTGCATCATTTCGGATAAAAATAGAACTATGGAAAATAGTAATTGTAAATAGAAGTTTAGCAAAGTTGTTGTTTTTCTCTCAGTGCAATTGGGATAGGTGGGCATATTTTGTAGCTATAGCTGGCGCGCTAGATAAGCAAAGCTGTGCAAATGATGCCATTTGTTGTCTGCTTTACATCTGTATAAGTGTGTATGTATTTCTATTTAGTCTCGCATATGCTCGTTATTTGAAAAGTTAACTAATCGGCAGATGAGATGCGCAGATTGGGTCTCAATTCGTGTCTCACACACACAGTCACACACACGCAGACCTCATACACAACATCAAAATCAAAATCGCAAATGAGATCGAAACGGGGCTCGTTACGTGGTCGCCGTTTGGCTAATTACACATGTTCAACGATAAAAGTATGCCCAGTTAGTGGGTGGTTGGGTGGATTGAGTGGTTTGTGTTTTGGGGTTTGATGGGGTTTTGGTTGGTAGACAGGACAATGTCTAAAGGCAAACTGTGCTCGCGCGCTCGCTGTAATTATAGATGGTATCTATTGCATATATAGTATATTTATATAGAATTTATATAAATTGAATTTAAATACAAAACAATTGTGCGGAATTGTTGATCAAATTGCAATTTAGAATCGAAATTGTTGCCGTCGATTGCGACAGTGTAATTTGTGGCGGCAGCAGCAGCAACAGCAACAAACAACTGCAAGCGCCCAGTCTGCGAAGCCACCTTCCTTTTACGTCCTGTTGCTGCCTGCAATTAAACCCACTGATGTGTAAACTTAAAAATTCTGATAATATTGTCAGCGTTTTCAATTTGCGCATACAAAAAAGCCGTCATCGGCAGGCGCACCCCAACCACTCCCCCATTTACAGACCAACGCCCACAGAGAACACACACTAGCACACACAGACAGACAAAAGTTGAACAATGCGAGGCGCAACAGTTGGGCTGGCCCTTGTCGAATGTCGTCGAGTTGTCAACACGCCAAAGGAAACCAAAAACAACACCAACCACAAAGATAACAACAAAAACAATCACAATGCTGCAAAATTGAAAAATAAAAGCACAAGTGCGAAATGAATGGGAAGTTCGCGAGAAAAAAACACAGGCAGCAAGAATAGTTGCAATTAAAGTGTCCTAAATTGAAGAGTCTCAAAAAGGCTGCACTTAGTCAGGATATCCTTTACTTTAAACAAAAATTGCATATGAAAACTCAATTTTCAGCCGATTGTTCCTCTAAAAGTTATTTACATATATGTCTAATGTAATAGTTGTAATAGTTGACTGTATCTTTAAAAATATTTTCATTACTGATTTTTTCTTATTTTGAATATTTTCCTTTGGTAGTTTAAGCTTCATCTTTTAAAGCAAGATTGAGCAAATCGTCTATATTATGATTAATCAATATATCTTTTTCTCTAAAGAAAAGAAAGCTTTTTTGCAATATAAAGTAGACATTACCTTATATAGATACATGTATGTATATGATATGGTAATCCAATCAGACCGACCTAAGGAAATTTTCTCCCGTCAGCAAGTTCCATCAAAAGAGCTCAGAGAATTGTTAATTTAGTTATAGAATTGATGTCTATATATATCTATATGCGTTAATGCCAAGCAGAAATATTCATATTTTATGCATTACCCTTTTTTTGTGAAAATTTAGAAATACACCACAAAATTGCTATGATTTAAATTTGAATGGAAGCGATATGTGTGTGTGCCACATTGAGTGGAGCTTTCAACAGTCACCGCCGCAAGGGCTGATTGGATGCATCAAGTACTTTGAGGTCCACTCTCGGCATAATCGACTCAGAGTGCATCAAAGGTCAGCAGTTTCTCACCTGCAACAAAGAGAGACAAGAGAGAATAGAGTTAGATAGAGCTATGAAGAGAGAGAGGGAAAAAGAAAGCGCGCTGAGAGAGAGAGAGAGAGAGCGAGGTGATAATGCGAGCACAAGTTGTCTAAACAGCTTCCTAAAAAGTGGTTAAGCAAACGAAACAACTGAAAAACTAAACACTAAAAAGTGAACTACAAAACGTAGGCAGTAAAACCAGATTGGGGCGGCGCGACACACAGAGAGAAAGAGCGCAAGATAGAGATAGAGAGAGAGAGGGAACGACTTTGGGTGCCAAAGTGGAGCCACCAATCAGAGCAACGCTCTCCTCTCTCTCTCTCTCTCTGACTCTCTATCTCTATCCATGGCGGTGGCCAGTAAAGTCGATAGTCAGCCAACTGAAATTCAAAATGGTTGGCAAAAAAGATGCGGCAAACTCGATGCGACGATAGTGCCACTAAGTGCGTTCAGATCAGACAAGACGAAGTCTTCTCCAGCCTCCTCAGTTCAGCTTAGCCGGAGCTGGTCCTTCAGACAAGTTTCAGCCATATATACAAACATGCATTGCATGCAAATACTTGTACATATTTTTGCATGTTGCTAAAAACCAGTTTTTGTGCATTTGCATTTGTAGTTGACGCTTTTTTCAGTCTGACGCCTGGCCAATTATCGCTTGATCGGCTATCCATTCTTCAGCTTTTGAAATTGTGATATGTTAAGTTAAGAAATTCATCAAATCTTCGTTCCATAAAGCTCAACTTCTTTAAGTTGATCGAATTTGTTCAAATTCTCTCAAACTGTGAAATTGTGAGCAACTTTCAACAAACTGCTTAACTTGCTAAACAAAATTGTAAGCTTTTTGAGCATTTTTTTTAAAGCCATTCTTTCCATCTAAAAGCGCTAAGCTTGATATTTTAATAAATAAAGCATAATATTTTGTTGATCTCTTTGTTCTGATTTTATAATTCCCTTAAAAATTTAATTTCATAGATTTTCATAATATTATTTAAATAGTTTTTTAATACTAATTTCCTACACCAAGCCTTGAGTCGCATCAGCTCGCGCTAATCATGCACTTAAAATCTATTTTTAATGTGCCGATCAACATCATAATGATAATCATAATGATTAGCGCAAACTGGTCCACTTAGAAACCGTCTATAGTCAAAGGCAGGCCAGATGCGAGCAGCAGATAAGCAAACAAAAGCAATCATTTGATGACTTCATGCGCCAATTTTAAATTGAAGTCCAAAAACAAAAGCAATAAACAATAAACCAAAAAAAAACAACCAAATCAAAAAATCGAAATGAATTTTAAATCACACCTCGAATCGAATAAAAATCACTTAAGGCCGCAATCTGCATATGCTCTTTATGGCACACTACGCTCTCTAAATGTGTATGCCTGTGCGCGTGTGTGTGTGTGTGTGTGTGTGTGTGTGTCTGTGTTGAAGATGCCATAAATTAAGCGACAAAATATTTATACGCACAGATATGCAAGCAATTTTATCGCGCTGGCGAATCTTGAAAGCGGCGTCGCACACTGCGTATACGGAATATTATCAACGAAACAAAACCAAAAAAAAAAAAATCAAACAGTCTGGCTATGCGGCGGGGTCCAGCAATCGAACAGTCTGGCAACAACAAAAGCATTGTTGCTTTTTATCATTACGAAGCAGCAAACAACACAAGCTACACATTTATAATGTATAGATGTATATATAAATTTGATCAAATTATTTTAATGGGAATTTCAATAAAAATTAGAAATTTATGGAAATCGCCAAAATTCGGTAGATAAGGAACTTAAAAGCTTAAAACTCAAACTGTGTTGTTAAGAGCGATTCAAATCGAAATCGATTGGATTTTAGAGAATGGAATATGTAAATCGCATATATACACATATAGTTATAGATATATATATATATATATATATATATATATGTTTTTGTGTATATATGCGTGGCAAATGGGGAATGTGGCCTGATGCAATCTCACATCCTTCAGCTGTCAGCAGGGCAGCATGTAAAAACTGTGCAAATAGCAACGCTATAAAACTGGTGGATAACAACAACAAAAATAACAACAAACATGAAAAATTAACATAAACTGTCTGTGCGTTTTTTGCATACACACACACACACATATATATAAATATATATATATATATATACATATAACATGTCTGTTTGTATAGATGATTTTGTTCAAACTCAACTGCATCGCCATCATCAGTCAGTGTCAGCACAATGGCGTTTTGTCAGCTTCCGCTGCACGCCGCCATATTACATTTAACAACACTGTTTTTCTCCGTTTTTCTCTTTGTTGATTTCCTATGCGCGATTCCATTTGTTATAAAAACCCATAGATTTTTTTTGCTTGTCGCTTAAGCGTATTTAAGATTTTTAGTGTTTCTATTTTTTGATGATTCAAATAGATTTGTTACCATTGCAATTTCAAATATAAACAAATCGAAAGAGAAACAGAACCAATATCCTACATAGAACCGTTTGCCAGAAAAGTAAATAAAGCTACAGTAGACGTCCGAATGCCATCTGCGTATGCTGAAGAGAATTGTAGCCGTGGGTCCACTGTACGAATTAAACTGCAAGACGCAAATCGTTGTTAATGCTGAAGGTATGTCGTTATTCATTTTGAACAATAAATTTTTCTTTTTAATGGATACATTCCAAAAATTTCAATACTTAAGTCTTCAAATTGTAATTCGCAGATCTATGTTGGAATCCAATCGATTTCTAAACGCCTTATAAAACTAAAAATGTGTGCAAATTATCCACTACCATAATTTTGTCAAAGCTGAACTTTTATGCAAAATATTTGCTTGAACTTTCTTTCATCGACTTATCAATTCAATTTCCCCAAACTGTTTCCAAAGTTTATCATGATTAAGTGCATTTTTCGACTGTTTTAAATTCAGGGTATCTATCTAGCTGGCTTTTAGCCAAACATTTGATTGTCGGCATTATTATACGATTTGTTTTTGTGAATATATATAAGGTATCAAAATGAATTTCAATTGTCGCTATCACTTGCTGCTATCTGAGGGTCAGTTCGCTGCCGTGGTTTTTTATGTCCGCTCACAAATTTATAAGGACTGCGACAAGTGCGATATAGCCAGTGTGCGAATACATATATATAAATAGAAAAAAATGTATATATATGAATCATATATGTGCATTACAGACGGACACCAGAAAAAATCCGAAAATGCATCGATTAAGCGCAAAGCCAAAATATGCATAAAAAAAAAAACAAAAAGAAACTCCGACAACAACAACAACGAAACACTTGGAAAATCAGTGAAAAACAAAATGGCGACGCTGCTGAGAGCCGATTGGCGCACCGCCTCGTTGGCTTATCAATGGGAGATATCAGCGCCGGCGCGCAACTGATAAGATAAGCATTATGGCAGTGCACGGCAATCGGAAGTGGTTATGGCTGCAAGGGGGTGAATAGCGGTGTCTGTATTAAATCTTGATGAGCGCGCTGCACGCGACATTTTAATTAAAATATTAACAGTTGAGCCGCGAGTGAGCGCTGTGAGAAATGAGTTGTAAACAGCTAATTGGCAGTTTGCAATTTGAAAGCCAAAAGTTGGCAACACAATTCCTATTTGCTGTCGGTAACATTATTTATCATGCAATGCTGCAACAATAGCAGCAACAACGACTTGCAACACGTTGCAAATCCAATCAGAGCCTGCACAAGGGAAATGCAACTACAATCTCCATTATTGTTGCTTGTTGTTGTTGTTGTTGTTATTATGGCTTTGCAAAACTTGGCAATGGAAGTGGCGCAAAATCGGCATCAATTTAATATGGCAGCAGACGGCAAAGGCCCCCAAAACTGATTTCAATGCAATTCGCACCTCATAAATCACGAAACGTGTCCCAAGTGCACGGCCAAAAAAACGAAGACGGCAACACAAACCGTGAAAAAAGAAGAAGTTTGGCTAGAAGAGATTGCAGCAGGTCAGGAAATGGCTGACTAGCAGATGGGAGCGCAGATGGGGCAGCCAGCAGCAACATTAAATCGCACTGCAGCACATTTGAGGCAGCGATGCCGACTGCGACTGCGGCAGAGCGAAGGCAGAGCCAAATACGCGGCAACAATTTGTTTTTAGTACTCTTTTTTTGGATCTTCCACACAACACTATGCAACAAATGCTGCAGTTTTTTGTGTTTATAAATTTGTTTAATATTTATATTTCTGAAGAGATATTTAAATTTTGATATGCAAAATTGATGAACCCACTGAAAATTGATTAGCAGGATATAATGAGAGTATTAAAAGTATGTAATAGGCAGATGATAGCATCTCCGACACCGTAAGGTATATGTATTCTTGAACAAGATCAGCCCTGTCCCTCCGTCTGTCTATCTGTCTGCCCCAGAGACTCTAAGAGCAGGAGACTTCAAATTTGTTATATATAGGCTCTCGTAGTTTGTTTTATTTTATCGATAACTCTCCCTGTTCCGCGAATATCCAAATCGATTTCAAAAAAATAATAAAAACCACCATTTTGCAGGCATGTCTTTTTAATGGAGAATATTTACATCTTGACATAATATTAATCATCTGTAAAAAATGCATCAATATTGGGTAAGAAACAACCAAGTTAGAGTTCTCGACAACTGTTAAAATTAAGAAAGATTGAGAAACAAGGAAAAAAATATATACGGCTTGCGCCGCGCTTGATAGTTAATGGCTTTGGTTGCAGGTTCATCTCCTAATCGAACTCATTCGGCTAGAGCAATCTTTGTTGTGTTAAAAGTGGTTATTTGATGTCAAGCAATCAATATCTGTAATAAAATTTGATAGACTAAAATTGTTAATAAATATCTTTGGCAGACAGAAAATCCGATTCAGATTTTCTTTCAAGTCAAAAGAACAAATTCCACTTTTCTTAAGCCATTCCACATTTCGTGAAAGTTTTAACAAACTCTTAGGTGCTCTATAAAAAGGCTAACGACGCTCACAAAAAAATAATCGATACTAATCTTTAAAAAGAAACCTATAGAATGCACCTTCAGCAACCCGTAATGCTCGCAGCAAAGCCTTGATCAGTGTTGCAAAACTCAACAAAGACTCACTTCCGCTTCGTGTAATGCCCACAGGACTAGATAGATAATATAAATGCGATAAAATGATGATGTTCGCACATTGACTCCAAGTTGATTTGTTGCATAGTGTAGACGTACAGTTAGATTGACTTTAAGAGCCTGCCATTGGCGAATTGTGCAGCACTATGGATGGAGGAAGACGGGGAGGCGGGGGGGAACAGAAGGTGTAGAAGACTGGGGCTAGCTGACTGGAATGTGTGGCCATTAATTGAAAATGCCTGAACTAGCAAAGCAGTTAAGTGAAGAACTTAAGAAGTTCGAGTCTAAAATGAAAGATGGTGTCGAATCGTGCACACACACAACAACACTCACACACCAAGAAGTACACTCGCAGTGAGCTAAAGACCCACACAAACACACACACACACACACACAATCACGATGGCATGCAAACGTAGCGAGTGTGCAACGCCCCCGGGGCAGATATGGCGCAAGAGAGGAGAGGAGAGGATGGAGCAGGAGTTACTGAAACTGGAACTGGAGCTAAGAGAGCTCTGTTGTTGTTGCTCGTGCTCGTGCTGCTGACTGGGCTTATAAGCTGCTGATGATCTCCACTGATGATGTTGCCGCCGCCGCAGATGATGCTGCTGCTGCTGCTACAAAATGAGGCAAGCAACGAGCCGTGAAAGTGTTATAATGGGAAGACTACACTCTACACTCTACGCACACACACACACACACACGTACAGGAGGCAGCTGCTCGCTGTTTGGCTTTGGCTTTAGTTCTGCTCTTGGTTCAGCCCCACTGATATCATAATCACAATCGCTAAATAGGCCACGCCCATATGCAGTACAGTCAGCCCCACAGTCAGCTGCCAGATAAGCAGCAGCAACAGCGTCAGCAGCGCTCGGGAAATACACAAATACAGTGATCGCTGAAGAAATAAGAATACAAATAAAAGTTGTTCTCAGATTGCATATAATTATTCATTATTTATTTATTATTTTCAAATATGGTTTAAATATACACAAAATAGATTTTTAATTGAAATTTACTTTTCAAAAATTTTAGTTAACTAATGAATATTGAAAAACGAATTTAAAGATATTACAAATATTTATTATAATATGTATGCTATATGCTTATCTCAGTGATTTCTATATACCAACTAATTCTACAAAGCCTCTGTAAAATCTATAAGAACTGTTTAAGAATGAATTTCAGAATTTATAGAATTTTAGTTTTCATAAATTTCAACATTTCGAAACTTTTAAGCGAACACTATTTTTAAGCAGGCTCTTTGGGCCAGGCAAGTAGTCGATGGAATTGAAATCCCAAATCAAAGACCAATTCGTATACAAATACATGAGCCCAAGCTATGCCAGCCATCCAGCTCCCAGCTCCCAGTGGGTGCTCAATTCGTGCCGGCAACAACGATTTGAGAATCCATCTACAAATTGTCTGCGACTCCCAGAGACCCAAAGTTGCCAGAGTTGAAGACCGTTCCCTGACTGGCTGACCCGACTGAACCAGCACGTTCGACGTCTTTTTCTTTTATTTTTTTTTATCGTTTTTTTTTCTGGTGGTGTTGGTAATAACAACGTGGTTGCAACTATTTGGCCAACAAAATTAACACCTTTTGCTGGCTGCCTCCTGCTGCTGCTGCACGAGCTGATTTTGCATTTGAGATGGAGAGAGAGCAAAAAGGAGGGGTAGCTGCTGAGCTGTGAACCGCAGCAGATCGCAGCTGAGGCAGCAGTTGCCTAATTGGCATGCTAAACAAGCTGCGTTCAACACGATCTACCAGGCGTATCAGCCAGACAGACAGACAGACAAAAACAGACAAACAGACAAACAGTCGAACAGACAGACGGACAAACAGTCCTGCAGTGTCATTGTCATTGTTGTTGCTCGTTTGTGGCTTAAATGCGAGCATTGGCATCGCCATCGAATAAACAAGCGACCGAGCGAGCGAGGGGAGCCAACATTAGTTTCACACGAACGCCCACGCCAAGAGAGTGAAAGAGGGCCAAAAAGAGGCAACAAGCTGCAACTGGCCAAAACCGTCAACCAATGCTGCAATGCTGCAATACTGATGATGGTCATCGCGCGACCCGTTGCCCAAAATTCAAATCCAAGTCCAATACCCAAACCGAAACCCAAACCAAGCAACAGTTGCAGCTCCTCAGAGCTGTTATTAGCATTGAGCGCTTTTTTTTCTTTTTCCTGCTGCCTGCAGGCAACAGGCCCAACAATAACAGCAACAACAAAAAAGCAACAAAAAAAATGTAAAAAAAAACGAGAGTGAGAAAATTCACAGTTTATCAATTTTCAAGATTCGTTCGCCGCAGAGCGGAATGTGGTTTTTTTTATACATGTACTGCCGAAATGATTAGGGTTTGACGAGGACAGTGGAAAGCTAGCCTAACTATTAGAAATAATAGTTACTACAATTTGACCAGTGATTTAATTTATTTGTTACAGATAGAAAAATATATATGTCGATGTAAGCTCTGTAAAACTGAAGTTGAATAGCTAGAAAAATGAACAGAAATTTAAAATCAAAGGGCACAATATAGACCTACGCTATAACTTAAAGAAAAGTTGTTATTAATTATTTAAGTTAAAGTTGTGGTATGTTAATGCGAATACAACCCGGATGGAGTTCCCAATCTTGAGAAAACTGTTTACATATTAAGTTTAAGTTTCTAGAAATGCTCTTCCAAGACTGTAAGCTCTCAAAACTTTTCCGAAACTTAATCGTTTATCTATCCACAAACTATTTTGGTTTTGTTTTGTTCCCTAGATGAATCATCAAAGTGTGCTCACAATTCCACATTAACAAGTCCAGCAAAAACAAGGAGCACAAACGTACATAGATCTCTCATGGATATAATTAGTCTCAATCCCAAGCAATCAACTTGGTAAGCTTCCAATTCACTTACTCTAATCCAAAAGAATG